>JAKSZT010054462.1:12306395-12818994 GCA_026826555.1 Tolypeutes matacus | reverse complement strand
AGCAAGGGGGGGATAAATGAATAAATAAATAAAATGTTAAAAAAAAACAAAAAAAAAAAAAACAAAACATGTTTTTCTGAGATACACCACAGAGTCTTTTTTTTTAACTTTATTTTGTACATTTAATAATTGAAAACATAAACAATTAAAAACTAAAAAGTAAACACAGGTGAATAAATATATACATTTCTCAGTTAAATGTAATGGATACATGTAAATTTTTTTTTTTTTTTAATCAAACAATATATTACACAATATATTTGGTTCATAGTAATGCATTCATACAGTATTTGCCCTTTTGTGTCTGGCTTGCTTCACTCAACATAATGTCCTCCAGGTTCATCCATGTTGCCATATGCTTTATGACTTCATTTCTTCTTACAGCTGCATAATATTCCATCGTGTGAATAGACCACAGTTTGTCTATCCATTCATCTGTTGATGGACACCTGGGTTGTTTCCAACTTTTGGCAATGGTGACTAATGTGGCTATGAACATCGGTGTGCAGATGTCTGTTGGTGTCACTGCTCTCAGTTCTTCTGGGTATATACCCAGTAGTGGTATTGCAGGATCTTGTGGCAAGTCTATATTCAACTTCTTTAGGAACTGCCAAACAGTCCTCCATAGTGGTTGTACAATCCTGCATTCCCACCAACAGTGAAGAAGTGTTCCTATCTCTCCACATCCTCTCCAACACTTGTCTTTTTAATAGTGGCCATTCTGATAGGTGTGAAATGATATCTCGCTGTAGTTTTGATTTGCATTTCCCTAATCATGAGTGATGTTGAGCATTTCTTCATGTGTTTTTTAGCCATTTGTATTTCTTCTTTGGAGAATTGTCTATTCAAGTGTTTGGCCCATATTTCAATTGGGTCATTTGACTTTTTATTGTTGAGTTGTAACATCTCTTTATATATCCTGGATATTAAACCCTTATCAGATATGTGATTTCCAAAAATTTTTTCCCATTGAGTTGGCTGCCTTTTCACTCTTCTGACAAATTCCTGTGAGGTGCAAAAGTGTTTAATTTTGAGGATGGGGGTCGGATGTGGCTCAACTGGTTGGGCATCCGTCTCCCATATGGAGGGACCCGGGTTCGATCCCTGGGACCTCCCGGTAAAAAAAAAAAAACAAAAAAAAAAAAAACAAAAATTTTGAGGAGGTCCCATTTATCTAATTTTTCTTTTGTTGCACGTGCTTTGGGTGTGAGGTCCAAAAAACCACCACCTTCTACAAGGTCTTGAAGATGTTTCCCTACATTTTCTTCTAGTAGTTTTATGGTCCTGGCTTTTATATTTAGATCTTTGATCCATTTCGAGTTGATTCTTGTATAGGGGGTGAGATAGGGGTCCTCTTTCATTCTTTTGGTTATAGATATCCAGTTCTCCCAACACCATTTGTTGAAGAGACTGTTTTTTCCCATCAGCGTGGGCTTGGTAGGTTTGTCAAAAACCAGTTGACTGTATAGGTGAGGGTTTATTTCTAGATTCTCAATTCTATTCCACTGATCGATATGTCTATCTTTATGCCAGTACCATGCTGTTTTGACCACTGTAGCTTTGTAATATGTTTCAAGGTCAGGCAGCGAAATTCCTCCTACATTGCTCTTCTTTTTTAGAATACTTTTGGCTATTTGGGTGCACTTACCCTTCCAGATGAATTTGGTAATTGCCTTCTCTAATTCTGTAAAGTAAGCTGTTGGGATTTTGATTGGTATTGCATTGAATCTATAAATCAGTTTGGGCAAGATTGACATCTTCACGATATTTATTCTTCCAATCCATGAACACGGAATGTCTTTCCATTTGTTTAGGTCTTTTAAAATTTCTTTTAGCATTGTTTTGTAGTTTTCTGCATATAGGTCCTGTACTTCCTTGGTTAAATTAACTCCTAGGTATTTGAGTCTTTTTGTTGCTATTGAAAATGGAATTTTCCTCCTGATTTCCTCCTCAGATTGTTCAGTACTAGTGTACAAAAACATTACTGATTTTTGCGTGTTGATCTTATATCCTGCCACGTTGCTGAACTCATTTATTAGTTCAAGTAGCTTTATTGTGGATACTTCAGGATTTTCTAAATACAGGATCATGTCATCCGCAAACAGTGAGAGTTTTACTTCCTCTTTTCCTATTTGGACGCCTTTAATCTCATCCCTATTTTCATTTGAAGTCTGTTTTGTCTGATATTAGTATAGCTACCCATGCTCTTTTCTGTTTACTATTCTCATGGAGTATCTTTTTCCAACCTTTTACTTTCAGCCGGCTTGTGTCCTTGTGTCTGAGGTGAGTTTCTTGTAAGCAGCATATGGATGGCTCATGTTTTTTTATCCATTCTGTCAGCCTGTATCTTTTGATTGGGGAATTTAATCCGTTCACATTCAATAATATGACTGAAAATGCACTATTTATTTCCTCCATTTTATTCTTTGGTTTTCATATGTCATCTTATTTTTGTCTCTCTTTTTACTCTTTTGGTTATCCTTTCTGCTTTTCTTTCTTCTATATTCTCCTCCAAGCCTCTCTCTCCTGTCTTTTTCTTTCAGGTTCTAAGGCTTCCTTTAATATTTCCTGCAAAGGTGGATTCTTTTTTGCAAACTCTCTTAGTTTCTGTTTGTTGGTGAATACTTTATATTCACCTTCATATTTGAAGGACAGTTTTGCTGGATAAAGAATTCTCGGCTGGCAGTTTTTCTCTTTCAGTTTCCTAATTGTATCATACCACTGTCTTCTCGCCTCCATGGTTTCTGAAGAGAAATCTGCATAAAGTCTTACTGGACGTCCTTTGTACGTGATTGTTTGCTTCTCTCTTGCTGCTCTGAGCATTTTCTCTTTATCTTTTACATTTGACATTCTGAATAATATGTGTCTTGGCGTAGGTCTATTTGGATATATTCTTATTGGGGTACAGTGTGCTTCTTGGACATGAAAGTTCATTTCTTTCGTGAGGGTTGGGAAATTTTCAGCTATTATATCCTCAAATACTCTTTCTGCCCCTTTTCCTTTCTCTTCTCCTTCTGGAACTCCAATGACACGTATGTTCTTGCGTTTTGTGTTGTCATTCAACTCTCTGAGCCCCTGCTCAATTTTTTCCATTCTTTTCTCTCTCTTTTCTTTTCTCTCTTCAATTTTAGCTGCTCTGTCTTCATTATCACTTATTATTTCTTCTATCATTTCGAGTCTGCTGTTGTATGCTTCAAATGTATTTCTTACTTCACCTATTGTATCTTTCATTCCCATGAACTCCGTTACTTTTCTGTTCATGATTTCCAATTCTTCTTTACGTTCGCGCAATGACTTCTTGATGTCATTGATCTCTTTAACTATATTCTCTTTCATCTCATTAATTTGATTTTGGAACTGTGTGCTCATCTCACTGATTAGTTCTCTCAAATTCTGCATCTCTTCTGGGATTTTGCTGTATTCCTTTTCTTGGGCCATGTCTTCTATTTTCTTAGTATGGCTCGTAATTTTTTGTTGGTGCTTAGGCATCTGGTTAGTTTGTATTTTACTTAGATGCTCTATCTCTTTCTCTTTTATGGGGTTTTAGTGGCAGGAGGCTGTGAGTACCACCGCTCTTTGATTTTTGGCTCAACCTTGATTGTTAGGATTGTTATGCTGGTTGCTCAAAACTGGGCACTGGACCCAGTAATTGGTTGTAGAGTCTTTTCCTAGGGCTTTGGGCAGGGAGGCTATAGAGGCCAGGAAAAGCCTCTCTTACTTATTAATTTTCTTATGTCCTCTTCCTTGGTCTGCCTGGAGATGGTGCTTGTTGGCAGCTCTCAATTCAATGCCTGGTCGGAGCGTATTTGTTGTGACACAGACCAGATCAATGTGATAGAGCTTACTGTCTGGGGGCTAGGAGCCCTGTGTTTCAAACTTTCTGAGACAGTTCTCCAGACTTCTCTCGTAGCACCCCCTTTTTCCCAGCTAGGAAATATTTCCACTCCCTTCTGAATCCTCAACAATCAGTCCCTGTTAGTAGAGGAGGAGATTGGGAGGTTTGTATATCTTTAGCCCCTTGCAGGCTCCAAGGCAAACAATGGCACAGCCCCACCCGGCCTGGAAGGGCTCTCCGGACAGGGCAGACCAAACCTGGGAGTCCAAAGCAGGGTCAGCCCCAGGCTCTCTCTCCCCTCTCCGGTGGTGTCCTCAACAATTAGTCCAGGCTAGAAGAGAGGGAGGTTGCGAGGATCGGATTTCTCCAGTCCTTTCCGGGCTCCCAGGGCAAACCGCCGTGTGGAAGGGTCCGTGGGGCTCTGCAGCCCAAATTTCAGGTCCGAACCTGAGTCAGCCTAAGGCTGTGTCCCTCTCTCTCCCCTTTCCGGGAGTGGCAGATCCCTGAAGCCCCCTTTGTCTGTGGTCACAGGCCCAGGGGCCCGAGAATTCTGAAGAGTGTGGAGGAGGGTGCTGGCAGCAGCAGAAGCTGCTACTTGCAACTCACAGTTCTGTAGTGGCGATTTCCCTCTTCTGTCCCTCTCTCCTCTGGGTCGTGTGCAGCCTTCACCTGTTGACCTAAACCCTAGAAGATCTTTTTCGGGGCTGTTTCAGCTTGTCCTCTAGCTATTTTTCTGGAGAAGAGATTCTTGTGTCTTATTAGTCCTCCATCTTCCCGGAAGTCCAGAAGCTTCTCTTTTATTACCACTACTGTGTTGTTAGGTTTCATAAGATATTCTAGCTCCTGAACTCCTTTACTTATAGTAATAATAATTCTTGGCAAGTGTAGTATTCGTTTTTATGGAAGAGAATTTCTATTCACCTCAGTTCTGGTCTATTTAAGACCTAGGCTGGTGGGTGGATCTGGGTGAATTTGTATGATATTGGTCTCTAGCAGACTTATAAAAATTTCCCTCTTACTCTAGATTAAAATGTTTTATGAAGAACATTTACACTTGGATGATGAAATTCGATATATCTTGGATGGAAGTGGATATTTTGATGTAAGGGATAAAGAGGACAAGTGGATCCGGATCTTCATGGAGAAAGGAGACATGATAACACTTCCTGCAGGAATTTATCACCGCTTCACACTGGATGAAAAGGTAGGGTTCATTGTTGATTACTTTTTTTTTTTTAGGGGCCGGGGATTGAACCTGGGATCTCGTACGTGTTATACTACAAATGAGCTACGCTGGCTCCCTGTTTATTGCTTTTATTTCTGGTATATATAGAGATTCCGGAAGCTTGCAACATGGCTGTTAAAAGCAGTGTCCTCACCAGCTCTACTACCTAAGAAATGATTGACTATTAAAGTATGAATGGTCATAGCTAATGACTTCCATAGCTTTTGCTTTAAGGAGAAATCCAGTTGGAGGCTCTAACAGGGGACTCCTGAGGTGTTTATTTTATGTTAATAGTCTACTGGTTAGTTATCTCCATTTGTTCTCCACATATTGTTCATAGTGAACAGTAACACACCTTTTAAAAATACACACCACTGGCCAAACAGAGCCGAAGAAGTTAACGAGAAAATGGTCCTGCTCTTTTAACTGAGAGAGATTTTCCCACCTGTTTTTTGTTATTAATTCTAGAGGTACCTAACTGTGAGGCATCTCTAGGTTTGTTACTTTGTCATTTTTTAAGAGCATTGCAATTTTGGAATTTAGCAATGGTGCAAAACAATCATTAGGATTAGCAATAAAAACAGAAATAAGGTTTTTCTAATGTTTGGTGGATGTGATTTAGATTAAATCTGAGACTAGAGGAGAGTCTTTGCCAAAGACTATTTCTAGATATTATTTTCTAGATAGTAGTGGTGAAATATTTTAAAGAGATACTAAAGGGGACGTTGGAGAATTTCATCATCTCTTAAAATACTGGGTATTTTCATTCTTACTGACTGCATTTAAAATAGTTTACATACACACTTCATGGCAGCCTAGCCGACATTGAAGGGTACCACCTGCTTCCCTAGTCACTCACCCCAAATCCTGTAGTACTACTTATCAGGAGGATTAGGAAATACAAACTTCTATACTCACAACCCCAGTAGTCATAATTCCCTTAATTACACAGATGTGTTTATTTTCATATATTTTTAAACAAATTTTTGAATTGGTAATAAATTCACAAAATTGCAAAATTCAGATGTGAAAAATCTCCATTTCACCCTTGTTCGCAGCCATCATGTTTCTCTCCCTGGAGGGTAAATAGAATTACGGTAAAAAAATAATACTTACCTGGCAGGGGAGATACCATGATCATGAAGGTGCTTTTCCCAGGGCTTCCGGAGGTGCTGCACTCCGCACGTGCTGAGCCCTGCGATTTCCCCAAATGCGGGAAACTCAACTGTGGAATTTGTGGTGGGGGACTGTGTTCGTGCTCTCCCCTATTAAAAAAATAGAAAAATGAAAAAAGAAATTTACACAGATGGTAGCAGACTATATACATAGTTCTAACTTTTACGTTTTTCACATGATATATTTTGGAGATTGTTTCATATCACTATATAAAAAGCCTCATCTCTTACTTACAGGTGCATAGTGTTCTATTGTTGAACGGACCCTAATTTATTTAACACTAATTTACTCCACTGAATGGTGATGAATGATGATCATTTCCAATATTTTGCTATTATAAAAACAGTGCTGTAATAAATAGCCTTATACATTTGCCATTTAGCACTCCGTTTATCTGTAGGGTAAATTCCTAAAAGTGAAAATTTAATTAAAAGGTATGTGCCTTTTCAATTCTTCTCCCTTGGCCACCAGCAAGGGTCTCAGGACTAATTCTTAGGAAAACTATACCCAAAGGAAATAGAAAAGAAGGGTGGAACATACTCATTAGGCTTCTTGCCTGAGTTTCATCAGTCACTAGTCTCCTGGGTCAGTGCTTATTTTCAAAATTGATATGTTTATAATGAGAGATGAAGTTAAACAATGTATTTTAGCTGCAGATGCTTTTGCTTGCGTGAGTATAAGGACTTATTAATTAGCCGTACCATCTGATACTAATTTTTGTTCAGATGATAAAATGTAACCTAGTAGTATTAAGTCACAAGAATAAAAACAGCAAAAAAAAGTTATCTTGATGGTTAAAATAGGAATGAGTAGTGAGGTCCTCTGGTTTAACAAGATGCTGGACTTGTTTGTTTGTTTTCTAGAACTATGTAAAGGCAATGCGACTTTTTGTTGGAGAACCAGTGTGGACAGCATACAACCGGCCAGCTGACCATTTTGAGGCTCGAGGACAGTACGTGAAATTTTTGATGCAGACAGCATAGTGATTCTCTCTGGAAAATAATACACTACTTGTAATGGTTGTAACTGTGATAATTGAGCAGAAAGTCAATTATTATTTTTTTCTTTTATATTGTAGACTTCAGGCTAGGTTGTCTTTCCTTTGCAAGATTATTGATAAGAATATTTTTAATGAAAATAATAAAACTGATTTTTACATGGAAAGAACTGTGAACATGTGGGTAAATCACATTCATTTTCTCTAACTAAATAAAAAATAGTGATTTAGTAGCCATGTGTTGGTACAAGTAATCAACTTTAAACCAAAGGAAAGTTTAATCTCTCAAAATGTAACTACTTAGCATATTCTATCTGGATATGATTCTTAGACTTTAAACCAGATATCAGTCAGTGCCATGCCTGTCTTATAAGAAGGCATACTAAAAAAAAAAAAAAAAAAAGAAGGCATACTAATAGATAATATAACTAATCAAATATAAGATATTCTTCCCCACCCTTTCCCCACCCAGATTTTTGCTTGGGTCAGGCAGTAGAATAGGGAAGAGCCTCTCCTAGTGTGGCTGTGCTTTCAGTAGCTTATACCACTTTCTTGTAAAGTCACTGTCTTAATTACATGCTTATGGCTTGCAGTTACCTAATATTCAGGTATATGGGGTATGTTTGCCTGGTTTGTTAAAATCACTCTCATTTAGTGTCTTCGTATGATAGTACATAATTAATTTATATAATTTATATAATAACTATATCTATTACTTTTATGTGTGAGTAACATATATAATATAAATTGATGTATAACATTTGTAATGCATACAAATAGTAGTGTTTTTCCAGTTTGGATTTCTACGTTAAACCCGCCTACTATACCTCTTTCACAATCAAGCCTTTGAATTTTAACAAGAAAACTAGTATAGTTTTTCTACTGAACAATTCTGTGATACTATTATGCCTAATGTGTTATAATCATAGAAAAAACACAAATCAGCCTAATTTTTTAGAAGGGCAGATTGTTTCTAAATATTTTTTTAAAACTAGTTTAAAACTTTTAATTTAAAAATTAATCTTTCCTCACCTCCACATTGGTCTTGGGGGTTAGTTTCCCATTGAATAGAGAAAATTCAAGTATTAGATATTGAACTGACTGCTTTCTGAATTTTAGGAATAAAATGTACACAGGAAGCATGGTAATTACATAAATATCCCAGGACTTCCTTCTGTCAAATATTACTTTATCTCAATAATTAAATTAAGCGCATATGTACTGATTTTTTTAATGGCTTATTTTATAAATGATCATTATAAATGGAACTTGTTCATTTTAGGAATTAAACATTAAAAAGAGACCATCACTTTTCACTGCCTTTTTTTGCTTAAAACAATTTTTCCTACTACAATTCACAGAGCCTTTTAATTCCATTTTCTGCTCCAAGCACACAGGGGCGGGCTTCTCGGTGACTCACATTCTGCCTCGTTATCTTCCTGCGAGGGGCTTCTCGGGGTTCTTGATACCTGAGCTATCTTCACAGGCAATGGTAAGAGTTGAGGCAGTTAGGTAATGCCGTTCTGTCAAAACACTTAATGGGAAATAGCGTTCTGTTAGTTTTCCCAGAGTACCGTTCAGATCTTTTGTTCCGTTTTATTTTAAAATTACCTCAGGTATAATTTACATACAATTAAAATGCACCCATTTTAAGCGCATTTAAATTTTGACAAATATGTATAACTATGTAATACTACCACAGTTGATATATAGAACATTTCCATTATCCCTTCTTAGTCCGTCCACACCTACCCCTGGCCCCACGCAACCACCATAGATTAGTTTTGTCTTTTCTAGCATTTCATAAAATTGGAATCATACAGTGTATTCTCTTTTTTTTTTTACCGGGAGGTACCGGGGATCGAACCCCGGTCTCTCCCGGTCTCTCCATATGGTAGACAGACGCCGAACCTCTTGAGCCACATCCGTTTCCCAGTGTATTCTCTTTAGTACCTGGCTTCTTTTGCTTCTGCTTCTATCTTCTAATCCTGTAGTATTACAATTTGTTTTGTGTCCACACAGCCTCTTGTTATTAGTATCTTAAACACTGGAAAGGCTTTTAAAGAGCTCAAGAGTTGGGAACCCCATTTAAGCAAGGGAAAATCAACTGTAGTGACAAAACAGAAAAGTAGAGAAAATCTGCATGAGGCAGGGATTTGTGGTAATAAAGGATTACTCTTTCTGAAAAAGATACCACTATTAAACAGTTGAGGTCTTTAGTGCAAGTTGAATGTTAAAGAAGATAGGTCATTCATAAACACATTCATTAATATTCTAAATCACGTAATTTTCCCAAAGAGCACAAATGTTGTCCTCCAACTTCTCCAAGTTTGTGTAAATTGTCAATTTAGAGCATGTCTATTTAGTAATATATATTTAAACATGTATTATTTTTCAAATTGTTCTGTTATTTTTAAGGTATATTGATAAATCAATATGAATTATCCCATTTGGTCTGTTGCAAACTTGTTTATGTGTTGGCATTTTAATAAAGTTTCTGTATTTTCCGCGATGGATCGCTACAGAAGATAATCCCACACTCCTAGGAGCACAGGCCAGTCAGTGAAAGGGGCCATCCTAGTTTCATTGCCCCCGTCATTGTTTCTCACTAAGAGGCAACCTTGGATCATGCAAGAAATTGTCAACCTTGTTCCATTTTATCCAGATTAAACATTTTATCCCAATGAAATTTGAGGCCCAGGATACTTTTACCTGTTTGAAATCTAGCTTTTTAAGACTCCATGCCTATGGAGTTTTACTTCTTTTTTTTTTATTATTATTATTTTTGAGGACCTGGGGACCAAGTCCGGGACCTCGTACATGAGAAGCAGGTGCTCAGCCACTTGAGCTACATCCACTTCCCCCTTATTTGGTTTTGTCCACATTTCCTAAGTGAGTGGGATCATCTCTACTGATTTTTATTCCCCTTCCTCTTATGCATCTTTTTTTTCTTAATAGGCTCTTTTTTTTAGATTTTTGTTTATTTATTTATCCCCCCCTTGCTGCTTGTGCTCGCTGTGTCCATTTGCTGTGTGTTTTTCTGTGTCTGCTTGTCTCCTTTTGTTGCATCATCTTGCTGCACCAGCTCACCATGCCGTGGGGACCGCTGTCAGCTCACCGCGCTGCGCGGGCTGTCTTGCCTTTATCAGGAGGCCCCGGGAATCAAACTCGGGGCCTCCCATATGGTAAACGGGAACCCAACACTTGAGCCACATCTGCTTCCCCCTTATTTGGTTTTGTCCACATTTCCTAAATGGGTGGGATCATCTCCACTGATTTCCTCTTATGCGTCCTTCTTTGACCTTATCATTTTTGTCTAGAAGAGTGAATTGGTAAATGAGTAGAGAGCTCTACTGTCCACTTAAAATCTGCTGTTAGTAGATGCATCTCTTTAGCCAGATGCTTCAGTAATTGCTACTCTGTAGGATCAAATTAAAAATGGTTAGAACTTTGCATGTATTTTGTTATTTCTTTTTTTTTTTCTTAAAATTTTTCATAATTTTATTTTGTTATTTCTGCCCTTCAAATAAAGAATTCTCATCAACTTATAATACTGAACTTTTAATTTAAAAAATCCTAAATTGACCTCTTATAGAATGAAGGGAGCATGGTGGACTCATTAGAATTGGAATGAAAGTAAAAATAGGTAAGACCCAGAGCTGTAATTACTGCATATCTCAGTTTATTCTTTATAGTCTCTATTCTGGTCATGTCCTTGGGCCATTCACTTACAAACCATGTATCCTAACTTTAAGTCATTTGTTACAGTTCCTGCTCAAAATAGTAGCTTTAAAATATAAAAATTTGGGGGTCGGATGTGGCTCAACTGGTTGGGCGTCCGTCTCCCATATGGAGGGACCCGGGTTCGATCCCCGGGACCTCCCGGTAAAAAAAAAAAAAAAATATATAAAAATTTGTTTGATACTAATCTTACCAGAAATGAATCAAGTCTTCTCAGGGCTTCTTTCGTATTTGCGGCCTCTCACCAGTTAGCACCTCTCATCTCCCACCTATACCTTTTTTTTTTTTTTTTAAGATTTATTTTATTTATTCCCCCGCTCCCCCACCCCATCCATTGTTTGCACTTGCTGTCTGCTCTCTCTGTCCGTTGTGTGTCATCATCTTTTTATTTTTATTTTTGGCAGCACCGGGAACCAAACCCAGGAATTCCCATGTGGGAGGGAAGCACTCAATGGCTTGAGCCACCTCCGCTCCCTGCTTGTTGTGTCTCTCATTCTATTTCCTCGTTGTGTCTCTTCATTGCATCATCTCGCTGCACCAGCCCATTGTGCCAGTTCTCTGTCTTGCTCATCACCGGGAACTGAACCCGGGACCTCCGTGTGGTAGGTAGACGCCCAACTGCTTGAGCCACATCCTCTTCCCACCTATACCATTTTAACTATGGTTTGGAGAATATCCTCCGACTCTCCTGTCAGCTTACCACTGAAGGAAATCCAGAAATCTACCAAAGCTTATGTAGTTAGTTCATAGTTGAAATTAGAGGAAATATTCATTGTTTAAGTGTTGATAAGCTAGGCAACTTCCTTCAAAATAGTTATCTTGAGGGGAATGTTGGATGTAAACTTCCTTTAAGAAACTAGAAAATTTGACAATAGAAAAGCAAACAAGGAGCAGTTTTTTTTAATTTTTATTTATTTTTTATTTTTATTTTTTTTAAAGATTTTTATTTATTTATTCATTTATCCCCCCCTTGCTGCTTGTGCTCGCTGGGTCAGCTAACCACGCCGTGCGGGCGGGCTTGCCTTCACCAGGAGGCCCCGGGAACCGAACCCGGGGCCTCCCATATGGTAAACAGGAGCCCTACTGATTGAGCCACAGCCGCTTCCCAAGGAGCAGTTTTATTTGCTGATTTGCAAGAAACCAAACCTATTCACAAATAGATTGGTTTTTATTTTTATGCTCAGATAAGCGTATGTGTGTGCATGTGCTTTGACCCACTCAGGGTCAGCCCTGTGAGCTCTCTAAGGAGCCTAACTGTGGCTGAAAACTCGGGTTTTTCTTTGAGTTTTACTGCCTTTTCCTTCCAAGGAAGTGGCAGATAATGTAATCATTTCACAAGTTCTATACTGTTTCTCTTGTGAGGAGATAATCTAGTTCTATTGATGGGTATTTTTGCCTAATTACACAGTGATGTTTGCAGTTTCAGACTTTTCATTTTCGTAATACAGTTTTGGCAACTAAAATGACACCCTTGTGCTTGCACTTGGCTTAGTGCATTTGCAAAGAGCAGGGCCTCTGTCAGGGACTGAGAGCTTTTGATGTGTTGTTGGATTATGAAATTTGATGAAAGCAAAACATTTTACCTGTGATGGATATAAAGAAATAGAAGTGACTTAACTATAGGAATTTTGAGTAATTTGCCAGTGTAAGGGTCAACGGTCTTGTGTCTTTCCCAGTGCTTGGGATATGATAGAATTCAGTAAACCTTGGTTGGATGGACGGATGGATGGATGGATGGATGGATGGGTGGGTGGGTGGGTGGGTGGGCAGATGGATGGGCGGATGGGTGGGTGGATGGGTGGATGGATGACTGATGAATCTGATTCTAGTCACACAGATAAAAAAATGTTAAATTCAAATGAGATCTAAAAATAATCATTTTTAAGAGCTGTTTTTCAGGGTAATCTAAGCACCTCTTAAAATATATGTATATATATATATATAAATAACATTTTTGTAAGCAAATACACATATATGCATATATATTTATATATCATTTTGCAAATGTTTGTATGTATTGTGAGAATTTTGATTTTTACCCATAATAAAAAAAAAAAAAAAAAGTGATCCATTCCCAGGGGAGTGGATGTAATTCAGTGGTTGAGTTCCTGTTTCCCATGTACGAGGTCCTGGGTTCAGTCCCGGGAACTCCTTAAAAAAAAGTGATCCATTCCCAGATTGTACAAATCATGGGACTATACAATACAGGGAATCCAGCCGTGGATGATGGACTGTAGTTAACAGCACAAATAAGAGAATGTTTTCTCATGAAGAATAACAAATATATAACACTAATATAGAGTGCTAATAATCGGGTGAGTTGGGGGGAAATATACTAAATGCAAGATATGGGCTATAGTCAGTAGTCATGTTTTGACAATGCTCTTACATAGTTTGTAACAAATGTTTCACAACAATGCAAGATGGTGGTGGGAAGATGTCTGGGAGCCTTGTATGACGATACGCATGTTTGATTTGTAAATTCACACCTTTTACTATACATTTATTTATGTATGTTCATGTATGAGTGATAAGCTTTAATAAACTTTTTTTTTTTTTTTTAATTTTTTTTTTATCAGGAGGTCCCGGGGATCGAACCCAGGTCCCTCCATATGGGAGACGGACGCCCAACCAGTTGAGCCACATCCAACCCCTAAACTTTTATTTTTTTAAGAAGTAAAAAAAAAGAGCTGTTTTTCATTGGAAAGTATATTGTGCAAAGGTTTTTAGAAACCTCAAATGTTTTCTGAGTTACACAATAACAAATTAATTACTCCAGCATTCTAACTAATTACTTCAGCATTCTAAAGATTTCAAGATGAATAAGGAATGAAGTAAAGTGTTTTGTCTGATACTAATGTTGCATCTGGATGGGATAACATACTTGGAAATCTTTCATCAAGTCTTGAAGAACTGTAAAATGTCAGTGTAGAAGTGGACTTAATATTTCCTGGTAAAAGTGGAGTTAGTGTTTTCCTATTTTAGAATGTGACAAGATAAGGGAAAAACAACACCAAAATGCAAGAACAAATTATGCCTGTGGCTGTTCTGCCTGTTTGTGTAGACTCTTATATCCCAGTTAAAATTTGACCTGCGATTCCCCAAGCAGCTGATTAGCCCCCAGCCTCTTCTGTTCCACAGTTGCCAGGGTGCTGGCAGACAGGCTCTGTACCCCACATCATGCCATTGTTTCACTGCTTTTAGCATTAAGAAGAATTAAAAGCCTCTGGCTGGTGTAGACTGACTTGAAGTTAATGGCTTTGTACGTTGATGGCTATGAGCATTTATAATCAGGACTATCTGAGAAAGTGTTAAGATCAGCGCATGATAGGAAGTAAGAGCAAAATGACAAAAGTTTCTTTGCCCCAAATCTAGTGAAATGACAAGAAATATATTTTTAATTAAATAGTGGTTTTAGAAATATGTTCACAAATTCTTCGACAGCCTTCCCCTCAAAAGATGGAGCCTAATCCCTCTCCTTGAGTGTGGGCTGGACTTGGTGACTCACTTCTAATGACTAGAATGTGGTAGGAGTGACCGAGATTAGGTCTTAAAAGGCATTGTGGCTTCCTGCATAACTCACTGTAGGGGTAGCCACCTGTCTTGTCATGAGGACACTCAAACAGCTGTGCGGTGAGTTCTGAAGCCTTCTGCCGACAGCTAATAATAACCTGTTAGGCGTGTGAGTGAGCCATCTTGGAGATCAATCCTTCAGACGAGTGCAGCCCCAGCCAGCACCTTCACTGCAACTTCCGGAGAAACCTGGAATCACTGAGCTAGACCACTTGTGCGTTCCTGACTCCCAGAAACCGTGGGAGATAATAGCTGTTTATTGTTTCTAAATTTTGCACTAATTTGGTTACACAACATTGAAAACTGATACGTTAAGTATAAATCCTTAACAACAGTGCTCCTCCTCCACCCAAAAAAGGTGCTACCAGTAAAGTAGAAAGAAGGAAACTTTGTCATATAAATTTCTGCTCCCCCCCAAGATGGCTCCCTCGTCTGCTTGTTGTTTTTGCTCATTGTTTCCATTCGTTGTCTGCCTTTTTTTTTTTTTCTTTAGGAGGCACCAGGAACTGAACCTGGGACCTCCCATGTGGGAGGTGAGTGCTCAACTGCTTGAGCCACATCTGCTCCCTGCTCATTTGTGTTTTTTTAAAAAAAATTTTAAATTTTGTACATTTACTAATTGGAAGTATTAACAATTAAAAACTAAAAAGTAAACGATAAATAAATACATTTCTCAATTAAATGTATTGGATATGTAAAAGTTTTTTTTTTTTAATCAAACAATATGTTACACAATATATTTGGTTCATAGTAACTCATTCATACAGTATTTGTCTTCTTTAGGAGGCACTGGGAACTGAATCTGAGACCTCTCATGTGGAGGTGGGTGCTCAACTGCTTGAGCCACATCCGCTCCCCTTGTCATATAAATTTTGATGAGGTCCCATTTATACATTTTTTCTTCTGTTGCCTGTGTTGTGGGTATAAAGTCTAAGAAACCATTGCCTAATACAAGGTCCTGAAGATGCTTCCTTATATTTTCTTCTAGGAGTTTATAGTTTTGGTTCTTATCTTTAGGTCTTTGAGCCATTTTGAGTTGATTTTTGTGTATGGTGTGAGGTAGGGATTCACCTTCATTCTTTTGCATATGGACATCCCGTTTACCCAGCACCATTTGTTAAAGACATCATTCTTTCCCCTTTGGGTGGACTTGGCACCCTTATCAACAACTGGCCATAGATGTGATAGTGGGTTTCTGAACTCTCAATTCGATTCCATTAATCTATATGTCAATCCTTATGCCACTACCATGTAGTTTTTATTACTGTGGCTTTGTAATAAGTTTTTTTTTTTTTTTTAATAACCGGGAGGTCCTGGGGCTCAAGACGGACGCCCAACCATTGGAGCCACATCCGCCCCCTGTAGTAAGTTTTTTTTTTTTTTTTTCCCGGAAGTCCCGGGGATCGAACCCGGGTCCCTCCATATGGGAGACGGATGCCCAACCAGTTGAGCCACATCCGACCCCTGTAGTAAGTTTTAAGATCAGGAAGCGTGAGTCCTCCAACTTCGTTCTTTTTTCTCAAGTGGCTTTGGCCATTCGGGGGCCCCTTACCCATCCATATAAATGTGATTAGTTTTTCCATTTCTGCAAAGAAAGCTGTTAGAATTTTTATTGATTATGTTGAATCTGTAAATTGCTTTGGGTAGAATTGACATTTGACAATATTTAGTCTTCTAATCCATGTTCTTCCATTTATTTAGGTCTTTGATTTCTGTCTAGATGTTCTATCCATTTTGAAATCTCCTATTATTAATGTAGAGCCATCAATTTCTCCCTTCAAACCTGTCAGTATTTGCTTCATGTATTTGGGAGCTTTGCTGTTAAGTGAATATATATTTATTTATAATTGTTATGTCTTCTTGTAAATTAACCCCTTTATCAGTATATAATGACCTTCTTTGCCCCTAGTAACAGTTTTTGACATAAAGTTTGTTTTATCTGATAATAGTATAGCTACCCTTACTCTTTTGGTATATTTTTTTTCCACCCTTTCACCTTCAGTGTACTTATGTCTTTGAATTTAAGGTGAGTCTCGTGTTGTAGCCGTTGGTCAATTTGATGTAACTATGAATTCCAGAAATATAATTGGATCATGCTTGTAAACTGATCTGTTAATCTGGGCATGATTAGATTATGATTAGGACATTGAGCCCCTACCCTTTGGTGGGTGGGGAATCAAATATAAAAGGCATAGCAAGAGCAGTTTTTGAGAAGCAGTTTTGATGTTGGAAAGAAGGCCCCAGGAGAAGAGAAGCAAGCCGTTTGCCTGATTGTCTACAGCTGACCTTGTGGAGGAACCAGAGGAGCTAAACCTGGAGAGAAATGCAGCCCCGGGAAGAAAGGAACCCCAGAAGCCTGCACCCTGGCAAACTGGCAGCTGTCTTGCTCCAACACGTGGCAATGGACTTTGGTGAGAGAAGAAACTTAAGGCTTTATGGCCTGGTATCTGTGGACTTCTACCCCAAATAAATACCCTTTATAAAGACCAACCCATTTTTGGTATTTCACATTAGTACCCCTTTGGCTGACTTGTAAACAGCATATAGTTGGGACATGTCTTTTTTTTTTTAATCCATTCTACCAATCTTTGCCTTTTGACTGTAGAGCTTAATCCATTTATCAGTAACTACTGATAATGTAGTACTTTCTTCTGCCATTTTGCTATTTTGTCTTTCTAAGTTTACACCTTTTTTGACCCTCAGTTCTATTAAAGCTAATTTCCCTATATATAGTTTATTTATTTACTTACTTTTTGGTACTATACTATTTTGAGTACCTTCTCATTTCTTTCTGAATACATTTTTCATTTATTTTCTTTTTGGTTACCATGGGGTTAAATTTTAACATCCTAAATCTCTAACAATCATATTTGATTTGATACCAACTTATCTTCAACAGAATACACACTGTTCCTTTACCCCTCCATCCCCCTACCTTTTTATTTGTAGTTGTTACAAATTATATCTTGGTATTTGTCCAAAACCATCAATTTAACATTACTTTTAATGCTTTTTTTTTTTTTTTTTAAAGATTTTATTTATTTATTCATTTATCCCCCCCTTGCTGCCTGTGCTCGCTGGGCCAGCCAACCACGCCGTGCGGGCGGGCTTTGCCTTCACCAGGGGGCCCCGGGAACCGAACCCGGGGCCTCCCATATGGTAAACGGGAGCCCTATTGATTGAGCCACAGCCGCTTCCCTACTTTTAATGCATTTTAACACCTGTAAGAAGTAGGAAGTGGATTTACATAGCAAAAAATACTGTACAATAGTACTGGCATTTATAATTACCCATATGGTTGCCACAGGTTTTTAAAAATGTCTCCTCACAAGCCTGGAAATAATGATTTTCAGACAGAATTTGGAGAGGGGATGAAATAATCTGGTTTAGAAGAGTACATCTTCCCCCCGCCCCCCAGGGCTTCTCATCTTGATGTCTACTGAGTAGAAGAGTGTTTTAGTTTTGTTGTTGCTGAAGCAAATGCCATGCAATAGGTTGACTTAAACAATAAGAATTTATTAGCTCATGGTTTTGAAGCTAGGAGAGGTCCAAATCAAGACGTCCTGAAGGCAATGTGTTCTTCCCAAAGATTGGTGTCCTGGAGCTGGCTGCCAGCTGTCCTTGGCCTGGGCTCCTCTGTCACATGGCAGTGCATGCGGCGGCCGCTCCTGGCCACTCCCTTCTCTTCCAGGTTCCCTTGACTTTCAGCTTCTGGCTGCTCCCTCTGCCGCTTTTTGCTTTCTGTGACCTTTCCTATAATGCCTTTAGTTACGGGATTAAGCCCTGGCCTGGGCCGCACCTTATCTGAAGTAACCTCATGGAAAGTCCTATTTACAAGGGTTCACACCCACAGGAATGGATGAAGTTTAAGAACATGTTTTTCGGGGGCACAGAGCTCCCAGCCACCATTGCCCTTGGCCGTCTGTAGCGCTGCTACCTGTGTGTGTTGGTAGAAAGAGGCAAACTGGGCTTGTGCGTTTAATTTGGCAGTTGCGGTTCCTTATGAGGATTGATGGTCACCTTACTTTATTCTTGGTAGTTTGTACTGTGGGGACAAACAGGGCCATATTACCCGTGAATAGGATGTGAGAGTATGTGCCTGCTAGCCTCGCCTACATTGAACCTCTGTTTTTCTTACTCCTCACAAAATTAACAAACAAACAAAAGCAGCACTCAAAGATCTGTCCGAGTCAGGATAAGTAAGAATTCTTAATCTTGGTAGAACACAGTTGAGTTCTTTATGAGTTTAGCTATGCCTCAGTTAAACTGGATCACTGAAACGTCACACAATAGAAAAACTGATATTATTCAGTTCCATTGGGAATCAGGTGCTAGTTACTGCTTTCAATATTGTGACAACATGGAGACTTTAAATTGGAACTTTTTCCCCTTTCTCTATGATAGGTTGGTGTTTTCCTCTACTTTATAAGTGAGAACATTGGTTGGAAAAGTTTGGGATGATGGGCTAATGGCGAGTCAGATTTCTAATTGGTATTCTCACTCACCCCCTCCCCTTGCCAGCAACCTAAGAGCTGCACCACCATGTGTGCCATGCACAGAAGACTCTGCCAGCCTGGCAAATGAACTCTGGCTCACAGGAAGAAATTAGACACAGTTCAAAATAAAAAAGCGGCAGGAAAGTGGGAATTACAGCCAAAATAAATAAATAATCCTGGGTTGGAGTTGGTGCATTTCTTTGGGTGGCTGCTTCTGGCGCCCTTTGCATCTCTCTGCTGTGACGGGCCATTGAGGGTCATTGCCCATTGAGTGGGTGCAAGCATTATCTGGAAATGATAAAGGAATCACAAAGGCTGCCCTTGTAGAGCAGGAGTCCTGGGGGAGAGGGGAGTTTGAGGAGGACGACACTCAACTCAGACACTCAACTCAACGTGGCCAGGGCAAGGGTTTGGGGCCCCAGGCAAACTAGAATTGAAGTTGTTGCTGCATGTTCTGGTCCTTGGGGATAATATCCACTTTACAAATTAAGAGTTAAATGAAATTATACATACTCTGTGCTCTCATTAACCACCTCTAGAGCTGGCACGGGTGGAAGTGGCAGCCCAGAAAGTAGAACTCAGTGGCAGCTTCTGAGCCAGGGCAGCACACAAAATGCCAGCCACTGCTACTTTTAGAGGAGGCAGAACTGTTCCTAGGAATTCGTTCCTCATTCTCTTCAGAGGGACTGTGTCTCTGCCTCTCGGGGACATTTTGGGATGGGAGTGAAGCTAATGAAAGGAGAAACTGAAGAACTTCCCTGGCGAAAACTGAAATTTAAGTTCTTTCTGTTGGTTGAAAACTTGAAGCCCTTCCTGGCTTGCCCTCCACACTTCCTGATAGAATACTTATTGGGTGAGGATAAAATTATGAAGCTGATGAACAAGAGGGCTTGAGAAATTGGGAAATGAAGGCGTCCAACTGGCTGCTGGAGGAGGAAATGATTTATGCTCTTAATTAGAAAAGGGAACTACACTGTTTACTTATATTTGACAGACAGCATATCCGCCTGTACTTACCAAACAGGCCTTAATCCTGCTGACTAAAACTTGGGAAAAAAAAACTCCATTTTAAAAACGTTAGAGTGATTATGTGTGTGTGTGTAAGAGGGGGTTGGGGGAGCTTTGCAGCCCAGGGCCTGGCCAAGGAAGCTGGAGACAGTCACCGACTCTACACACTAGTTAGCCTAGAAAGAATCCTCTCACCCTCACCAGCCTTTCCAAACAGCCAGTCCCATGCCCAGACAAAATGGATCTGTGATTACAAAAAAAAAAAAAAATGGATCTGTGAGGTGCCGTTGAGGGATTCCCACAGTGCTTCTCTCCTGTCCCTGACCAATCTGCCGTGACGTCTTAAACACTGTCCACTTACCATGCCTTCAATTAAATTTAAGTCTGCGAACATCCATGGAGAGCTCTGAGTTTTCTGCTCTGTGAATACTGAGCTGGACAAGAAAATGGCAGTTCTGAGCCTCAGGAAGCCCAGTCTAGTGAGAAAAACTGACAAAATGAACCAGTAATTCCAGTTCAGGGTGGCAAGCGCCGAGCAAGCAATGAGAAGGAACAATGAGCTCTGAGGACAGAGGACTGGGAAGGGAATGGGGGGAGAGTAGGGGGTGTAGGGGGCATGGGGGAGGAGAGAGGATGTGGGGAGGGGAGGGGGGTATTGTCAGGGAAGTCACTGTAGGACCAAGTCTTCATACAAAGAGGTTACTGGGCAGTTGGGGGTGGGTGGTGGATTCAGGGGTCTTTACCATGATCATTTTAGTCTGGCTCATTGACCACATTTGCGAGCTGTGCCTGAGGAGGGAAGAAAAGCTTGTTTGAGGGCAGACAGGACACCTCCAGAGAAAGGGCCTACACAGTCAGGCCTGGTGGGAGCACTGGGTGGTGAGGGGCTCGGAGGAGGAGGAGGAGGAGGAGGAGGAGGAGTGGGGTCACAAAGCTACCCACTGGTTGACCTGCAGCCAGGCCCTGGCTCAACCGGGAAGAACTTTCTGAGGAGTAGGTATGCCCCTTTTTCCGGTGTGCTTCCCTTTTCTGAATTGCTGTGTTTTCTACTCTCAGCCTTAGGGAGTTAATATTTTTCAAAACATTCTCTTAAATGCCATGGGGTGCCAAGGCACTGGAAGCAATCCAGGCAGGAAGACGAAACCCCAGGGTTAGCCATTCTTGCGGGGAGCGGGCTTGGCTGGGAGGCTGGCAGAGGCCCAGCGAGTTCTGTGTAGCTAGTGAAGCAGGAGGCCGCGGCCCTCGCCACAGCTCAGCCCTGCTGCTCGGCCGCCTCCCCGGGGAGGCCGTTTCCCCCGCACAGCCCACCTCGCCTCAGAAGACATTTGTTCTCGCTGTTCTGGAATGGAGTGTGCTTTTCTTTTTTTCCACCAAGACCCCTCTCCTTTGCCTTGTCTGCCATTATATTTTATTTTCTGTGCTTAAAATGTTTGCTTTTATTTTGCACAAGCCGTTTAAAAAAAAAAAAAAAATCAGCCGTTCTAAACTCCAAATAGAATTTCATCTTGAGTTATGCAACAGCCTGGCAAAGGACAGATCAATGAAATCAATATGATTTGCTTTAACATCTATATATTTTTCGAGCCTGCTCCATCATTAATTAGTCCTAACAGCTCTCTGGTGAGGCAGGATGCTTGTGTCACCCCAAGATTATTGATTGCCCCTGCAGGCCATGGGGCGGGGGTGCCTCACCCAAGGACACAAGAACGAGATGGGCAGAGCCAGGAAGCGAGTGTGCTCTCCCGAGGGCCTGTCCTGCAGAGCCACGGCCTTCTGACCTGTGTCCACAGGTTCTGGTCGCTCTCTAAGCTGGTTGGGGTCTTCCAGTGCACAACCCCCTGCCCCCGAATTCCTAGAAGAGGGGTCCTAGCAATGCAGCACGACCTCCTTTTATTTCCAGAGAGACTTCCCTGTTACCTGTAGGGGTGGAGCGTAGATGAGGAAAAGGGATTTAAAATTTGTGGAGTATCTACACAGAGGTTAGGTAGATCGCAGCAGGTCAGAGTGGGTAAGAGCACAGATGCCAGACTCATTATTTCAAAACCCTTTGGTAGCTGGGTGACCTTGGTCAAATACTTAAACCTCTGTGCCTCTGTTTTCTCATCTGGGAAAGGGAATGAAGAATACTGAACAGAGCTGAGGGGAGGATTACACAAGTGCACATCTGAAAAGCAGGTAGAGAATGTGGCAGAGCTCCCCAGGATGGGAACTGGATATTCTTTGGGTTGTTGTGTGGATCTCCGCCCACCGTGACCATGCCCCAGGAACACATGAACTCATTCATACGCCCTGTAGGTTTGCCCCAGGTGAACCTCCTCCCATCATCCCCCAACACTGACGCCCCACTCCAGTGATCCTCCCCTGCCACAGTTGTAACCAACCCTCTGTGAGCCAAAACATCTTCAAAACTGAAGCCAAAAAAACAACCCAATAAAATAATAAGAAAATGATATAATGATAGTTTTAAAAATGACAAATAAAATATAAAAAAATAAAAATTTTTTGAAATAAAAGATGCTTTAGGTTACAGAAAAGTCATGTATAGGGAAATGGATGTGGCTCAAGCGTCTGGGCTCCCGTCTACCATATAGGATGTCCAGGGTTCAATTCCTGGGGTCTCCTGGTGAAAGGAGAGCTGGCCCACGTGGAGTGCTGGACCATGCAGAGAGGCTGGCGCAGCAGGATGGTGCAGTGAGGGGAGACACAGAGGAGAGACGGTGGGACTCGGAGCAGACCAGGGAGCTGAGGTGGCCCAAGAGACTGAGCGCCTCTCCCACTCCGGAAGGTCCCAGGATGGGTTCCTAGTGCCGCCTGGAGAGAAACAAGCAAAGAAGAAAACACAGCAGACAACGAGGGCAGGGGTGGTGGTGGGGGGGGCGGCGATAAATGAATAGAAATAAATCTTAAAAAAAAAAGTCATGTACAGAATATAGGGGATTCCCATATACCCAACATCCTCCCCGTTTTTCCCCTTTCCCTTATTAATAACATCTCACATGTGGGTGGTACATTTGTTACAATCGATGTATGAATATTGAAGCATTGCTACTAAACAGGGTGGATGATTTACATTATGGTTTACATTTTTAACCATACACTTTTTAAATTTTGACAAAATTTAGCATGGCCTGTATCCATCATTGCAAGATCATGTAGAACAATTTCAACGCCCCCAAAATGCCCCACGTTCCATCTATTCTATTCCTTCCTCCCCCTCCCCTCAGGACCCACGGCAACCACCAAGCTTCCCCCCTTGAAGAGCAAGATTCATAGTTACTTGCAACAACATCGAGGGCTTGACACACTGGCTTGTCCTCCCCTATTAGGCACTGCCTATGCTCTCGAGAGATGCCCTCCCCTCTGTTTGAGAACATAGCAGGACTCCCCAGAATGGGAGCCCAACACCTTCCCATTCAGTATGTGGGTCTCCACCCACTGCTACAACGCACTATGACAGATGAACACTCACATACTCCCTGGAAGCCTGCCCCAGGTGTGCCCTGTCCCGCCTGCCCCCCACATCCAACACCCTAAACCAGTAACCCTCCCCTGCCTTATTTGCCAAAAAAAAAAAAAAAATCCCAAAATAGTAGTTTCAACCACATACCCACAAATCCCCCGAGGACAGGGGGCAGGGGCTTGTGAAGGAGGATGGACCATAGACGGGCCTTGTACTTATGAACCTTTTCTTTTGAAATTGAAACTTAGTCTAGCATTACAGGGTACCTAAGTTACCTCCTGAGAGCCTCCTTGTTGCTCAAATGTGGCCTCTCTCTAAGCCAAACTCAACATATGAACGCACTACCTTCCCCTCCGCCCCCCCGCCCAGTGTGGGGTATGACCCCCAGAGATGAGCCTCCCTGGCCCCGAGGGATTACTACCAAGCACCAACTAGCAATGCAGCTGGAAAAAGACCCTGGCCAAAAGGGGGAAAGATAAAGACAAATGAATTTATATGGCTAAGAGACTTCAAAATGAGTCGGGAGGTCATTCCAGAGGTTACGCTTATGCACATCTCAGCAGGATCTCACTGACTGCCACAGTAAACAGTGCCTCAAATAGCAGGGCTCCTGAGGGCTCTGGAGACATCCAGACACCATAGGCAGGGCAGACAGCTCAGGAGTCTGGTGCCCTGCCAGTGGGCCTTATCTTGGAATTGATGCTCCCCAGTGTGACAGAGTTGGACTCAGTTGTGGTTTCCCTACACATGGCTCTTCTGTCCCTTCTATTTTTTTTTTTTTTTTTTAATGCTAATTGGTTTTATTTATTTATTTATTTATTTATTTATTTATTTATTTATTTATTTATTTTTTACCAGGAGGTCTCAGGGATCGAACCCGCATCCCTCCATATGGGAGACGGATGCCCAACCATTTGAGCCACATCCGTCCCCCTGTCCCTTCTATTTGAACTATAGTTAGTACTAGAGTTGACAGGTATATGTCCAAGAGACTAAAATCTTTGGGCTGCCCATGTGCCAGGCGGGCCCTGAATCTCAACAGATTTGCAACACCTGCTCTCCAGTTCATCGGACTCACCCAGGACAACTAACAAGGTGACGATGATGGACAATGACCATCTCAAGGAACAGAGAGACAAGATAGTCCCATCCATCTGCCCCACGGGATCTAAGCCCCTTCTAAATTAGAAGCAGAGTGGGCATCACCATCCCAGAATCCTCAGGATTGGGGAATGAACAATGAACTAGAGTAGAATTCCTGTTATTTTACTATAGACTTATTGTTATTCTAGCAATGGAAGAACTTTTATCATTGATGTGGAGGCAGTGGCCACCGGAGGTTCTGAGGGGAGGGAAAGGGGAAAAATAGGTGTAATATGAGGGCATTTTTGGGACATTGGAATTGTCCTGAATGACATTGCAATGACAGACACAGGTCATTACATATCTTGCCATAACTTACAAAATTGTGCAGGAGAGAGTTTAAACTATAATGTAAACTATAATCCACACCTAGTGGCAATGCTCCAATATGTGTTCATCAATTGTAACAAATGTACCCCACTAATGAAGGATGTTGTTAATGTGGGAAAGTGTGGGAGGAGGAGGGAGGGGGGCATATGGGAATCCCCTACATTTTTTATGTATCATTTATGTAATCTAAGTATTAAAAGAAAAAAAATTACCACCACCAAAAATAAATAAATAAAAAGCAATTATTGCCATGAGCACGTGGTAAGCATGCCATAACTGTTCTCTATTATTATTTTTAAAATCTTACTGAATCCTCAGAACTCTCTGAGGTAGGTATTTGTGCTGGGCTAATGACGGCTCCCAGAGATAAACCCACATCCTAACCCTTTGAATATGATCTTCTTTAGAGATGTGTCTCTGCCTATGGGATTAAGAGCATTTGAGATCCAGGCTTATTCAGGCCAGCCCTAAATGCCATCACAAGTGTCTCATAAGAGAGTGAGAGGGAAGCGAATATGGCTTAAGCGATTGGGCTCCCGTCTAACATATAGGAGGTCCAGGGTTCGTTTTCCAGGGCCTCCTGGTGAAGGCAAGCTGGCCTGTGCAGGAGAGCTGGCTCACAGAGTGCTGGCCCATGTGGAGAGCTGGCGCAGCAAGATGACGCAACAAAAAGACACACAGAGGAGAGACAATAAAAGACACAGCAGACCAGGGAGCTGAGGTGGCGCAAGAGACTGAGCTCCTCTCTCCACTCCGGAAGGTCCCAGGATCTGTTCCCAGTGCCGCCTAAAGAGAAGACAAGGAGACACAGAAGAACACACAGCAAATGGACGCAGAAAGCAGACAATGGGGGGAGGGCGGATAAATAAATAAATAAATCTTAAAAAAAAAAAAAAGAAAAAGAAAGAGTGTGAGAGATTCAAGATAGAAGATAAGGTGATGTCAAGACACAGCAGAAAGAGATGTGGCCACAAGCCGAAGGATGTTGGCAGCCACCAGAAGTTGGAAAAGGCAAGAAATGGGTTCTCCCCACAGCCTCCAGAGGGAGTGGGCTTTGCTGACACCTTGGCGTTGACTTGTTTTCAGAATTCTGGCCTCCAGAGCTGTGAGAGAATAAATTGTTTTAAGCCAGCCAGTTTGTGATACTTTCTTAGAAAAGTGCCAGGAAAGGAACACAGTGTTGTTTCTCTGTCTTTCAGACAAGGAGCCGAGATTCAGCAGAGTCCAGTTCCTGCCCAGGATTGGCAGCAGGTGCTGGTGGAAGCTCGGGGCCCAGCCGCTGGCCTCTGCCTCGCAGCCCGTCCTCCTCCCGCTTTGCCTCCGAGCAGCGCCTCCTGAAAAACGCCAGGAGCCCTGACGCACAGACAGATGAACACTGTCCATTGTTTTAGTTTGTCTGTTTGTTTCGAGATAGTGGGGATTGAACCCTGGACCTCGTACTTGTGACGCAGGCGCTCAACCACTGAGCTACCTTCTCTCGCCCCGTCCTTTAAGCATTACTATTAATTAAACCTGACGTCCTGGGACGAGTCACTGGGAGCAGTAGACAGCCCTCTTCAGTTTGCCACCTGGTGGGGGAGGCTGACCTGAGCACCCCCTTGATGCCAGAGAGACTGTGGCCGGTCTGGAATGGAAGTGGAAGCCCAGCTGTGCTGCCTGAAGGAGGCGGTCATTAAATTCTCTTGGGGACGGAGGGGCAAGCGTTGGGGCATGCTTCAGAGAGAGGACAATCTAGCCCCTTCCTTCAGACAACTAGGATTAGGGGCGTTTGAGGTGGAGAGAGGAGCAAGGCGGACCAGAAATCACTGGGAGCTGAGGGAATGAGTCGTCCAGAGGGATGACTTGGTTTCTCAGGGTCAAGGGGAGCTTGCCTTGCCCAGCAGAGCCTGCACCAGCAGATGCCCCTGGAAGGATGAAATGGGACCAGACCACATGGACCTTGATTTTAGGCTTTTCCTATAGGCAGAGAATTTTGGGCAGTCCAGGTGTGGAGGTGAAGTGAGAGAAAAAAAAGATAAGCCTATAAATATACCCAAAATCACATGAAAGTATAGTCTCAGAGCTAGGAGCGACTTAGTAGGAACTTACTGCAGGCCTCTAAGCCATGGGACTTCCTCCAAAGCCACACCTGTTGGAGGGGGTGGGGGTGCATCGAGATTGGAAGAAGAATCCAGTTTCTTGGGAAGCGGCTGTGGCTCAATCAGTAGGGCTCCCGTTTACCATATGGGAGGCCCCGGGTTCGGTTCCCGGGGCCTCCTGGTGAAGGCAAGCCCGCCCGCACGGCGTGGTTAGCTGACCCAGCGAGCACAAGCAGCAAGGGGAGGATAAATGAATAAATAAATAAAATCTTTAAAAAAAAAAAAAAAAAAAGAATCCAGTTTCTTGATTCCCCACCCTGCGGACTTCCCACACGGGGCCACGGCCCCGGAAGCAGCGTGGGCTTCAGCAGTGGCGCGTGATACGTAAACAGGAGCTCGCCCCCACTGCTCCGAAGGGCAGCATTGATGGAGAACGAGCTTGATTAGCATTAATCCAACGAGGACACACGATCTGACTGCCCGCCCTGCTCCCATCCCCCCACCATCCCCCCCACCATGCTGGGCTGTAGGTTTAGGGAAAAGAAGCCACTGACCAAAGTCCCTAGCAAAGGTCTTCTTCTCTACCAAGGATCTCACAGTGTTTCAAGACTTCATATCGTACCCTCTACCTCTGGCCTCTTGTGCTGCCCATGCAAAGCTCTCTGCTTCTGTCCCATTTCATTTCAGTGACCTGGGATGATTTGACATAGTCACAGCCTTTTGAGCGAATGCTTTGCAGCAGCATCTTATGTGTTTTATCTCTGCCTAACTTCTTTGCTTTCTCCTGGAAACAAAACAAAACAAAACAGATGCTCATAGTGTTTTCCGGTTTGCTCTTATGTCAAAACAGGCTCCACTCCTGCACTGACTTAGGAGTTCTTTTCTGAAAGCAATGACTTTTCTTACCTGCCCTCCCCCTGTTGCAAGGGAAAAGTGTTTGCATTCAGCCACAGTAGACGTCTGGGGAGAAGAAAAGAGCTTGGCAAGTGTCCTCTGCTGGTTTAGAAGGGCTTTGGGGCACATTGTGCAGGTCTCTGAGTCCTTTTGCAGCCCACTTGTAAGCAGGCTGTCCCGCATGGCAGCCTGAGGAGCGGGAGAGGACTCTTAAGAGGGACAGAGCTGGAGTTGATGCACCCTGGTAAGAGGCCGGCATCTGGAGCCCGACGCACCAGGCTTGTGCTCTATTCCTGCCACCGTTTGCCCTTGGGTAAGTGACGTAACGTCGCTGTAAAATGGGGAGAATAACTGTACCTATCTTCTTTCTTCTTCTCCCCCCAGCCCCCCACTTCCTGTCTGTGTCCATTCGCTGGGTGATCTTCTGTGTCTGTTTCTTGCCTTCTTTTCTCATTTTTCTCCTCCAGACTTCACGGGAATTCGATCCTAAGGACCTCTGATGTGGGAGAGAGGCACCCTGTCACTTGTGCCATCTCAGTTCCTGGTTTCTGGTGCATCTCACCTTGACTGTCCCCTGCATCTTTCTTTCATTGCATCATCATCTTGCTGAGTGGTTTGCCGTGCTGGCCAGCTCACCTGCTTGCCTTTTTTTTATAACCAGGAGGTCCCGGGGATCGAACCCGGGTCCTCCTATATGGTAGATGGATGCCCAACCACTTGAGCCACATCCGCTTCCCAACTGTACCTACCTCGTGGGGCAGCTGTGAAGGTTGGAGTGAAGTTGTGTAATGTGCACGGACGGGTGCTTGGCCTGGGTTCAGCACCAAGTGCTGGTTATTACAGTAGCTATGTCTGATGTTGAGCTCCCCCCACTTAAGAGAGTCACTGGGCTTTGGGGGCTGAAGATTTTCTCTTATATCAGAGGAGAATTAATAGGATTCAGCTCTAAGGCAATAGGGCAGATTGTCCAATTTTGGGGGATCAGGCCCTGGGAGTTGGGGCAATGGGAAGCCATTTGACCCCCAGTTTGGGTTTTCAGAGAGATGGGCCCACCGGTTCACTCGGTGTCAGCTTTGGGGTGGGGTGGGGGCCGCTCAGGAACCTTTACAGTAGATAGCAGCTCGGTCTGGAGGGATCTAATTGCCCTCCAACCTTGGCCAGTGAAGAGACAAGGCATGCATTTGATTTAGAAAAATCAGTGTGGCAGAGTAATTTATTAACAATTAATTGTTGCCTGGTTCTTCTGGTTGCCTTTTTCCAGGCAGGAGCCTCGGGGCCTGTATGAGTTTATTCGTGCAGTTTACCTTAGCCCTAGTCCTGCCCTAAAACCCGCTCCAGTGACATGGCTTCTTGCTCCTCCCCGTCAGCTTCCAGTTCCTGCCCCAATTCAAATTCAAATCTGGCATATACGTCAACCCTGGCTCTTTCCACACTTGCCAACCCTAGCTCTATCCCTCACCTAGCGTGCCAGACACTGGAGTGGGGAAAGAGGAGAGAAAGAAACAGAAGTTCATCCTCTGCTGGATGCTGTGGGGTACGAGGCGGAAATTGCTTGCCACCTTCCCAGTTTTAGGAGACCAAGCTCCTCGAGGGGATGATTCTGGAAAGGAAGGAAGAGATGGCCCCATTCAGAACAGGGGCTGCTGGTCTCATGCCTTGGCACTACCCGGTTAGTTGCCAGACCTCGGAGACACGTGGCCGAAGCTGGGACCGACGCTCCAGGAAGGCCTTGGACTGAGTTTCTGGGACCAGCCCTAGCAGCAGGGTCCTGCCGAGCTCTGCCACCTCACCAGTGGCCGTCAAGGCCTCGCAGACCAGGGCTCTTCCCCATTTCATGGGTACCACAAAGCACCCCAGAATGAATACTCTACCAGCCCCCTAGGATGTCCCCCTGGAGTCAGATTTGAGCTTAATCAGAGAAACCAAAGAAATCGGATGTTTCTTGTGCGTTTGTGGATGACAATTCATCCCTGCTACCGAACAATAAGCTGTCTCCGGCACCTAGAGGTTATGAAGCAGGTGCGGGTTTGTGGCAGGACGTGAAGAGGTACCAGTATTCCAGTTCTGTTGTTCAGATGAAAGGAAGTAAGGGCTAAAAACACTTAGCTCAGGGTTTAGCACAAGGCAAGCGCTCAATCAATTTTTGCCAGTATTATTTGTAGTTCATACAACTCTTTCCAGAGAGCAGGCCATGTTGCTTCTTGCAGTCCAGCAATAGTTTCATATTCTCCAAAGTACTATGCATTGCATTTTTGAACATTAAAAAAAAAAGCTTACTGTTTCCATATTTCCTTTTATTTCCTGCTGTCTGCTGTAGCAGCAACTTTCAGCATTTAAACAAACCAACGACCAATAAACCACCAAACCACCAAATAGAAATGGTAGAGACCCTTGTCAGCTTTGTTTCCCAAAGCACCTGCTGCTTCCCTCCCCCGGTCCCTTTGCTAGCACCAGACACACCAGCTTCAGTTCTTGCATCTTACACTCCCCCACCTCCAACGCAGAAAGATCGGAGGGCAGGGGGAAGCAGGCTTGCCGTGCACTTCGGCACAGCCGTGGCGTGCCAGGCACTGCTCAGAGCAGTGGCTCTCAAGGAGTGGCTGGTGGGTGCCGGCACCAGCATCACCTGAGAGCTGTTAGAGCCGCAGCTTCTTGGGCCCAGCCCAGACCTGCTGAGTCAGATCCTCTGGGATGGGCCCTGGGGAATTCTGATGCACACTCAAATGTGGGAGCCCCTGGTTTGGGAGCAAGGGATCCAGCCTCGAACAAGACAGACAAGGTCCGCTCTCCTGGAGTTTACGTACAGAGGCAAGGAAAGAAATGTGCACATAAATAAGCCAGATCACCTAAGACAGGAGTAAAGACTACGGAGAACAGAAAACAAGATAACTGGTGGGGAATGGGACTGGGGATGAGGCAGGCTTTCTGGAACACGTGTGAGGGTGTGGGGAGGGCATTCTAGACCAGAGCAACCTCGAAAGGTGAAGGGGCTACATAGGATGGGGCTTTCTGGAGCTAGCACTGTCTTGCCGTCAGTCTCTTGTCCTGTGAGGCTGTGTCCTGACAGTCCCAGTTGGCAGAGCGAACCAAGAAAGAAGCCACAGGGTGGGGTCTGAGTCCTGACATCGCTTAATCAGCTGTGTGACCCGAGGCCAGCCATCAAATCTCTTGGCTGTAATGCTGGGGTTCATGGGAGGGAAGCGGAGGTGGCTCAAGCGATTGGGCTCCTGTCTACCATATAGGAAGTCCAGGGTTTGATTCCCGGGGCCTCCTGGTGAAAAGCAAGGTCTCCAGAGCAGAGAGCTGGCCCACGCAGGAGAGCTGGCACAGCAAGATGACGTAACAAAAAGAGACACAGAGGAGAGACGATAAGAGATGCAGCAGACCAGGGAGCTGAGGTGGCACAAGAGATTGAGTGCCTCCCTCCCATTCCGGAAGGTCTCAGTATCGGTTGCTGGTGTCACCTAAAAAGAAGACAAGCAGAGACAGAAGAACACACAGAGAGCAGACAGCGAGCGCAAAATGCAGACAGCAAGTGCAAAACAATGAGGGGCGCGAGGTGAGAAATATATAAATAATAAATCTTAAAAAAAAAAGAATTCATGGGAAGGGAGCAGATGCAGTTCAAGTGGTTGAGCACCTGCTTCCCATGTACGAGGTCCTGGGTTCAATCCCTGGTACCTCCCAAAAAAAAAAAAAAAGAATTCATGGGAAGATCAAGATCAAGTTAGATGACAAAATTTTAAAGAATGACCAAGTTTAGAAGACATGCAAAAATGTACCTTTTTTTTTTTTTTTACATGTTTATGTTAGTAGGTACATTAAAATCTGTTCTTTTTCTCCTCCCAAATCTCATGCTAAAAGCTTTCCTTTTAGAAATCTTTACCAACAAATCAGTCTTGATGAATTTTCCCACTCATAAAGATATCTGGATGCAAATATTCTCGCTGTCCTGATTTGGTGGTAATCAGGGTGGGCTAAACATTCGCTATATTAGAAACCATGCATGTGTCCCCAGACCTAGTTTTTCTCCCTAGGTCTGGTTTTTAAAATGCTGGTGATAAACTAAGCCTGATTTATTATATGACCATCCTGTATGGGAAAAGACTGTAACTTTGGGTATCTTTGGTCAACCTTAAGAGATATAGCAGGGGGGTGGAAGTGGCTCAAATGGTTGGGCGTCCGTCTCCCATATGGAGGGACCTGGATTCGATACCCGGGACCTCCCGGTAAAAATGAAAATAAAGAAAAATATAGAAGGCCAGTGGGCCGCCATGCCCCATCCGCAGGTGTGCTGCCAGGCCCTGCAAGCGGGTAAGCCCCCCAGGCTCCGTGCACGGGTGCACTGCCAGGCCCCACCAAGCCACGCAGCAAGATGTTGATGTAACAGGAGAGTGACGCAAGGGAGAGCCAAGACAAGACTTGCCGAAAAACCAGGAACTAAGGTGGTGCAGGTGGTAGGACAACTCTTTCCCACATTGGAGCTTCCAAGAATCGAATCCCGGTGAAGACAGGATGAGAAGGGAGGGCAGGAAACACACACAGAGAATTGCCCAGTGAATGGACACAGAAACAACAAAAACAGCAAAAACGGGGATGGGAGGGGGTGGGCATAAAAATGGATAAAAGTAAATAAATTAAAAAATCTTAAAAAAAAAATAAATGAAAGTTACTAATCCTTCTCTAAAAAAAAACAAAAAACAAAAGATATCTGGAAGGTGTTTCCTATGAGTCACTTTGGTCCACAGGAGAGAGGAATAATGATCAATTCTCAAATTCGGACCCTTTTACTTTTCTTTCTAAAGTGAACCATTTGGGTTTTAAGGCAGGTATTTCTTCCCTCAGGTTATTAGAGTCTCAGAACACCAGTACATCTGAGCAATGTGTTTGAATGACTCAAAGAAGGTTTTAATTCTTCACATCTTCCAGAAATGTATTTTTATTCTTCCAGCACTTGTGATCAAAGTATACAGTTCTTAAACCTGCAAATCGTTGTTCCCTCACATTAGAAGCACATTTGTAAACCGCCTAATTATTCTTCCAAGCTGTATGAAAGCTTTACCAGCTTGTCTGATCTTAAATGACAGCGTTTGAATCTTTGATATGAAGGGTTCAGAGTGGGCTCCCCAAAGTCTGAGAAGGGGAGAACCTGCCTTGTGTAGACACGACGGCACCAGGTAACCAAGTGGCCAAGTGCCTTTTCCTAACCACAGAGGAACAGCCAGCCCTGCTCCGGCTCCATCCCACGTGCCTCCTGCTGAACTGTCTTCTTTCTGTCAGAGGCGGTGAACGGTGATAATAATGTTTAATAAAATGAATGATAGATGCCCAATAAACCTTACATTCCTTTTGTCTTTATATTTCTTTTTTCTTGTCTGTCAAAGAAAAATAATAATAACGGGAAAAAAGTGAAAAGACGTAAATTCAAGTGCCATACAAGTAAAAGGTATTTATTGAATTAAACTTGGGGAATAGAAGTGATATATTGACTTTTTTAAAAAAAAGATTTCTTTATTTATAGATCTTCTAGGGTTTAGGACAGCAGGTGAAGGCTGCACACCACCCAGAGGAGAGAGGGACAGAAGAGAGAAATCGTGACAACGGAACCGTGAGTTGGAAGTAGCAGCTTCTGCTGCTGCCGGCACCCTCCCCCACACTCTTCAGAATTCTTGGGCCTCTGGGCCTGCAACCACAGACAAAGGGGGCTCCAGGGATCTACCGCTCCCGGAAAGGGGAGACAGAGGGACACAGCCTTAGGGTGACTCAGGTTCTTACCTGTAAATTTGGGTTGCAGAGCCCCACGGACCCTTCCAAACGGCGGTTTGCCCAGGGAGCCTAGGAAGGACTGGAGAAATCCGACCCTCCCAACCTCCCTCTCTTCTAGCCTGGACTAATTGTGGAGGACTCCACAGGAGAGGGGAGAGAGAACCTGGGGCTGACCCTGCTTTGGACTCCCAGGTTCGGTCTGCCCTGTCCCGAGGGCCCTTCCAGGCTGGGTGGGGCTGCGCCATTGTTTGCCTTGGAGCCTGCAAGGGGCTAAAGATATACAAACCTCCCCATCTCCTCCTCTACTAAGAGGGACTGATTGTTGAGGATTCAGAAGGGAGTGGAAATATTTCCTAGCTGAGAAAAGGGGTGGGGCTGCGAGAGAAGTCTGGAGAACTGTCTCAGAAAGTTTGAATCACAGGGCTCCTAGCCCCCAGACAGGAAGCTCTATCACATTGATCTGGTCTGTGTCACAACAAATACTCTCCGACCAGGCATTGAATTGAGAGCTGCCAACAAGCGTCATCTCCTGGCAGACCAAGGAAGTGCACATAAGAAAATTAAGTAAGAGAGGCTTTTCCTGGCCTCTATAGCCTCCCTGCCCAAGGCCCTAGGAAACGACTCTACAACCAATTACTGGGTCCAGTGCCCAGTTTTGAGCAACCAGCAGAACAATCCTAACAATCAAGGTTGGCCAAAAATCAAAGAGCTGTGGTAACTCACAGCCTCCTGCCACTAAAACCCCATAAAAGAGAAAGAGATAGAGCATCTAAGTAAAATACAAACTAACCAGATGCCTAAGCACCAGCAAAAAATTATGAGCCATACTAAGAAAATAGAAGACATGGCCCAAGAAAAGGAATACAGCTAAGTCCCAGAAGAGATGCAGAATTTGAGAGAACTAATCAGTGAGATGAGCACACAGTTCCAAAACCAAATTAATGAGATGAAAGAGAATATAGTTAAAGGGATAAATGACATCAAGAAGTCATTGAGGGAAGCGGCTGTGGCTCAATCAGTGGGGCTCCCGTTTACCATATGGGAGGCCCCAGGTTCGGTTCCCGGGGCCTCCTGGTGAAGGCAGGCCCGCCCGCGCGGCGTGGTTGGCTGACCCAGCGAGCGCAGGCAGCAAGGGGGGGATAAATGAATAAATAAATAAAATCTTTAAAAAAAAAAAAAAAAAAAAAGAAGTCATTGAGCGAACGCAAAGAAAAATTTGAAATCCTGAACAGAAAAGTAACGGAGTTCATGGGAATGAAAGACACAATAGGTGAAGTCAAAAATACATTTGAGGCATACAACAGCAGACTCGAAATGATAAAAGAAAGAATAAGTGATACCGAAGACAGAGCAGCTAAAATTGAAGAAAAGAACAGAGAGAGAAAAGAATGGAAATAATTGAGCAGGGGCTCAGAGAGTTGAACGACAACACAAAACGCAACAACATATGTGTCATGGGAGTTCCAGAAGGGGAAGAGAAAGGAAAAGGGGCAGAAAGAGTATTTGAGGAAATAATAGCTGAAAATTTCCCAACTCTCACGAAAGAAATGAACTTACATGTCAAAGAAGCATACCGTACCCTAATGAGAATAAATCCAAATAGACCTACGCCAAGACACATATTATTCAGAATGTCAAATGTAAAAGATAAAGAGAAAATTCTCAGAGCAGCAAGAGAGAAGCAAACGATCACGTACAAAGGACGTCCAGTAAGACCTTGTGCAGATTTCTCTTCAGAAACCATGGAGGCGAGAAGACAGTGGTATGATACAATTAGGAAACTGAAAGAGAAAAACTGCCAGCCGAGATTTCTTTATCCAGCAAAACTGTCCTTCAAATATGAAGGTGAATATAAAGTATTCACAAACAAACAGAAACTAAGAGAGTTTGCAAAAAAGAATCCACCTTTGCAGGAAATATTAAAGGAAGCCTTAGAACCTGAAAGACAAAGACAGGAGAGAGAGGCTTGGAAGAGAGTATAGAAGAAAGAAAAGCAGAAAGGATAACCAAAAGAGTAAAAAGAGAGACAAAAATAAGATGACATATGAAAACCAAAGACTACAATGGAGGAAATAAATGATGCATTTTCAGTAATATCATTGAATGTGAATGGATTAAATTCCCCAATCAAAAGATACAGGCTGACAGAATGGATAAAAAAACATGAGCCATCCATATGCTGCTTACAAGAAACTCACCTCAGACCCAAGGATACAAACCGGCTGAACGTAAAAGGTTGGAAAAAGATACTCCACATGAATAGTAACCAGAAAAGAGCAGGGGTAGCTATACCAATATCAGACAAAACAGACTTCAAATGCAAAAAATTGATAAGAGATGTGGAAGGCCATTATATATTAATAAAAGGGACGATCCTCCAGGAAGATATAACAGTCATAAATATCTACGCACCTAACCAGGGTGCCCCAAAATATATGAGACAAACTCTGGCAAAACTGAAGGGAGAAATAGACATTTCTACAATAATCATCGGAGACTTCAACACCCCTCTCACATCATTAGATAGAACAACTAGACAGACGATCAACAAGGAAACAGAGAACTTGAACAACATGATAAACAAGTTAGACCTAATAGACATATACAGAACACTGCATCCAAACTCAGTGGGTTATACATTCTTCTCAAGTGCCCATGGATCTTTCTCCAGGATAGACCACATGTTAGGTCATAATACAGCTCTCAATAAATATAAAAAGACTGAAACAATACAAAGCACCTTCTCAGATCATAATGGAATGAAACTAGAAATCAATAACAGACAGGAAAAAAGTAAATTTGCAAATGTGTGGAGACTGAACAACACACTCCTAAATATTCGGTGGGTCAAAGAAGAAATTGCAAGTGAAATCAGTAAGTATATTGAGACAAATGAAAATGAGAACACAACGTATCAAAACTTATGGGATACAGCAAAGGCAGTCTTGTGAGGGAAATTTATAGCCCTAAATGCCTATATTAAGAAACAAGAAAGAGCTAAACTCAAAGATTTAACTGAACAACTTGAGAAACTAGAAAAAGAACAGCAAACCAATCCCAAAGCAAGAAGAAGGAAAGAAATAATAAGGATTAGAGCAGAAATAAATGAAAATGAGAACAGAAAAACAATAGAGAAAATCAACAAAACCAAAAGCTTGTTCTTTGAGAAGATCAATAAAATTGACAAACCCCTCACTAGACTAACAAAGAACAAAAGAAAGAAGATGCAAATAAATACAACCAGAAATGAAAGGGAGGAAATTACAAATGACCTCACAGAAATAAAAAGAATCATAAGAGGATATTATGAGAAACTAAATGCCAACAAACTAGACAACCTGGATGAAATGGACAAATTTCTAGAAACTCATAACCAACCTACACTGACACAACAAGAAATACAAGAACTTAACAAACCAATCACAATTAAGGAGATTGAATCTGTCATCAAAAATCTCCCAGCAAAGAAAAGTCCAGGACCAGATGGCTTCACAGGTGAATTCTACCAAGAATTAACACCAATCCTGTTTAAACTCTTCCAAAAAATTGAAGAGGATGGAAAATTACCCAACACATTTTATGAGGCCAACATCACCCTAATACCAAAGCCAGATAAAGATTCCACAAGAAAAGAAAATTACAGACCAATCTCTCTAATGAACATAGATGCAAAAATTCTCAACAAAATACTTGCAAATCGAATCCAACAGCATATCAAAAGACTTATACATCACGACCAAGTGGGATTTATTCCTGGCATGCAAGGCTGGTTCAACATAAGAAAATCAATCAATGTAATACACCACATTAACAAATTGAAGGAAAAAAAACCACATGATCGTCTCAATAGATGCAGAAAAGGCATTCGACAAAATCCAACATCCTTTTTTGATAAAAATACTTCAAAAGATAGCAATAAAAGGAAAATTCCTCAATATGATAAAGGCTTATATGATAAACCCACAGCCAGCATCATACTCAATGGGGAAAGGTTGAAAGATTTCCGTCTAAGATCAGGAACAAGACAAGGATGCCCACTGTCACCATTGTTATTCAACATTTTACTAGAAGTTCTAGCTAGGGCAATTAGACAAGACAAAAAAATTAAAGTTGTCCAAATAGGAAAAGAGGAAGTAAAACTCTCATTGTTTGCGGATGACATGATCCTGTATTTAGAAAATCCTGAAGTATCCACAACAAAGCTACTTGAACTAATAAATGAGTTCAGCAAAGTGGCAGGATACAAGATCAACACGCAAAAATCAGTAATGTTTTTGTACAATAGTACTGAACAATCTGAGGAGGAAATCAGGAGGAAAATTCCATTTTCAATAGCAACAAAAAGACTCAAATACCTAGCAGTTAATTTAACCAAAGAAGTACAGGACCTATATGCAGAAAACTACAAAATAATGCTAAAATAAATTTAAAAAGACCTAAACAAATGGAAAGACATTCCGTGTTCATGGATCAGAAGAATCAATATCATTAAGATGTCAATTTTGCCCAAACTGATTTATAGATTCAATGCAATACCAGTCAAAATCCCAACAGCTTACTTTACAGAATTAGAGAAGGCGATTACCTAATTCATCTGGAAGGGTAAGTGCACCCGAATAGCCAAAAGTATTCTAAAAAAGAAGAGCAATGTGGGAGGAATTTCACTGCCTGAACTTGAAACATATTACAAAGCTACAGTGGTCAAAACAGCATGGTACTGGCATAAAGATAGACATATCGATCAGTGGAATAGAGTTGAGAATCCAGAAATATACCCTCACTTATACAGTCAACTGGTTTTTGACAAACCTACCAAGCACACGCTGATGGGAAAAAACAGTCTCTTCAACAAATGGTGTTGGGAGAACTGGATATCTATAACCAAAAGAAAGAGGACCCCTATCTCACCCCCTATTCAAGAATCAACTCAAAATGGATCAAAGATCTAAATATAAAAGCCAGGACCATAAAACTACTAGAAGAAAATGTAGGGAAAGTTCTTCAAGACCTTGTAGTAGGTGGTGGTTTCTTGGACCTTATACCCAAAGCACGTGCAACAAAAGAAAAATTAGATAAATGGGATCTCCTCAAAATTAAACACTTTTGCACCTCACAGGACTTTGTCAGAAGGGTGAAAAGGCAGCCGACTCAATGGGAAAAAATATTTGGAAATCACATATCTGATTAGGGTTTAATATCCAGGATATATAAAGAGATGTTACAACTCAACAATAAAAAGACAAATGACCCAATTAAAAAATGGGCGAAAGACTTGAACAGACATTTCTCCGAAGAAGAAATACAAATGGCAAAAAAACACATGAAGAAATGCTCAACATCACTCATGATTAGGGAAATGCAAATCAAAACTACAATGAGATATCATTTCACACCTATCAGAATGGCCACTATGAAAAAGACAGAGAACTACAAGTGTTGGAGAGGATGTGGAGAGATAGGAACACTTCTTCACTGTTGTGGGAATGCAGGATGGTACAACCACTATGGAGGACTGTTTGGCAGTTCCTAAAGAAGTTGAATATAGACTTGCCACGTGACCTGGCAATACCACTACTGGGTATATACCCAGAAGACCTGAGAGCAGTGACACCAACAGACATCTGCACACCGATGTTCATAGCCACATTATTCATTATTACAGAATTTCAAAATTGTCAAAAGTTAGAAACAACCCAGGTGTCCATCAACAGATGAATGGATAAACAAACTCGTCTATTCACGCGATGGAATATTATGCAGCTGTAAGAAGAAATGAATTCATAAAGCATATGGCAACATGGATGAACCTGGAGGACATTATGTTGAGTGAAGCAAGCCAGACACAAAAGGACAAATACTGTGTGAATGCGTTACTATGAACCAAATATATTGTGTAATATATTGTTTGATTCAAAAAAACATTTATATGTATCCATTAGATTTAATTGAGAAATGTATATATTTATTCATCTTTGTTTACTTTTTAGTTTCTAAGTGTTTATATTTTCAATTTTTAAATGTACAAAATAAAGTAAAAAAAAAAAAGATTTATTTATTTACATTTTTTAAATCCATTTTTATTCCCCCCCCCCCATTTCTGCTGTTTTTGTGTCCATTCACTGGGCAATTCTCTGTGTCGGTTTCCCACCCTCTCCTCCCATCCCCTCCTCCCATCCCCTCCTCCCATCCCTCTCTTCCCATCCCTCTTCTCCTGCCCTCACTGGCACCCAATCCTGGGAACCTCCAATGCAGGAGAGAGGCGCCCCACCACCTGCACCACCCCAGCTCCTGGTTTCCTGTACCTCTCATCTTGGCTCTCCCCTGCATCACTCTCCTGCTATGACACTCTCCTGCTGCCTCATCATCTTGCAGTGTGCTGCGGCGGCCAGTGCACTCTCCACATTTCTTCTCCATTCTACCGGGAGGTCCCAGGGACCGAACCCAGGTCCCTCCACACGGGAGGCAGACGCCCAGCCACCCGCGCCACATCTGCGCCTCAGTATATTGACTTTTAACGAAACAATCTTCCCCACGATAGCGTTAGGAGCCTCAGGTGGTTCTAGCTTCTCTATAGTATAGAATTCCAAATAGTATATATTACAATGCAAATACTTTCTCATAGTTTACTTTCTGTATAATTGTATGAACAATATTGTATATTATAACAATATAATACATTATAACAATATAATACATTATAAAAAATAATCACGATTATTTTTACCATAACTTCTCATCATTTTTCTAGAATCTGAAAGGAAATTTTTAAACTCATTTTAGTGGAACAACTTCTCTAAGTCTAGCAGCATCCCTCATGGCTGCAGAATAAGTTTCTTTTCCAGACGTTCTCTTTTCATGTGTGAAAAATGCGAGAAACCTTAGTAGGTCTCTTCTCCTTCTCATTGATTTCTTAGCTGTTCTGTGAGTGACCACCCCATCCTAATTTTTCCCTGCTCTGTGCAGTTTTTTCTCACCCAGCTAGAGACTGGAGGGAAAGGAACTGAGTCGATTCCCTGTAAATGCTCCCCGCCCCAGAAGGCTCCCTCGTCTGTTTGCTCATTTTTTTTTTTCTTTTTTGCTTGTTGTTTTCTGTTCGTTTGTTTTTAGGAGGCTCCGGGAACCGAATCCAGGATCTCCCATGTGGGGGGTGGGCCTTAGCTGCTTGAGCCACATCTACTCCCTGCTCATTTTTTTTTCTTTTAGAACAAATTCTTTTTTTTTTTTTCTTTTTTTACTGGGAGGTCCCAGGGATTGAACCCAAGTCCCTCCATATGGGAGACGGACACCCAACCATCTGAGCCACATGCGCCTCCTGCTCATTTGTTTTTGCTCATTGTCTGCTCATTGTCTGCTTATTGTCTTACTTGTTGTCTGCTCATTGTTTTGCTTGATGTCTGCTCACTGTTTGTTTGTCTTCTTTAGGAGGCACCAGGAGCCAAACTCCGGACCTCCCATGTGGGAGGCCAGCACTCAACTGCTTGAGCCACATCCACTCCCCCTGCAAATGCTTTTTATTTTATTTTATTTATTTATTTATTTATTTTGCAAATGCTTTTTTAAAAAAAAATTAAAAAAATTTTTTTTTTTTTTTGCAAATGCCTCTTGTCTCCAGTGATGGTGTTGCCCGGGTTTTAGGAAGGTACAGAGAAGATGGCGTGATAGAAAGAGCAGTGTACTAATTGCCAGTAATCCTGATTGTTCTTCTTCTAACTAGTCTTATGACCCAGGGCAAATCCCTCAGTGGCAAAGGCGAGTGCTAGTCATCCACCACACCCATTTTCCCTCCTGTAAGAATAGGCTTCCTGGGTTTCAGCTGGGACATGACTGCTCAGCTAGAGAACACCTTTTCCAAACTCTTTGTAGCTTGGTGTGGCCCTGTGATTGAATCCTGGCCCATGAGATGTGAGAGGAAGACACATTATGATGATGGGATTTCACCTGTGAACTGCCTCCCCCTTCCCTCTTCCCGTTGGCTTGGAAAATGTGAGAAGTGGAACTGGCATGTTGGCTCCAGAGGTGGAAGCTGTGTGTTGAGAATGGCAGAGTTGTCCTACTAGGCCTCAGCTGCCTACTATTGAATTGTTACGTGGAATAGAAATAAACTCTCTTGTTTCAGCCACTGTATTTTTATGCCTCTTTTGGAAAAAAAAAAAAAATCACAGCTTTGCCTGTACCTAAGTAATGCATGCTATTGGTGCCTCAGTTTTTTCCATTCATCAACATACTGAATGTTGAGATTCCAGTCCTCTCACTTTGTTTCCAGATTACTGGCAGCCAGCCTAATTAATAACTTCCAGGCAGGAGAATGGGAGATCCTTTTCTTGGGAATGTCTCTAGCTTATAAAACAAAACAAAAACAAAAAAACCAACGAACCAACCAACCAACCAACCAAACAAACAAACAAACAAAAACCCGACCTAAAGACACTGATATAAGAGATTCCCCAAAGAAAGAACCCTAAAGAAAACAGTCTTTGGATGTACAGGGTGGGGGAGGGTCTGGGAGCCTAATTGCTTCTTAAACACTTTCAATCAATCCTTTGTTTTTGGCTCCACCTTACTACTTTTCCTGAATTTCCCGGTGTCACCAATTGTTGAACCTTTAGCAGGTTTCGTACGACAAACCAAGTTGCTTCTCAGTATTCCCCATCTACTTTAAAACCTTGTTCTCTCCCAAACTGTCTCGAGCCCCAGCACAACTGTCCTGGTTTAAACTTTTCCTTTCTAGCTTTACTTGCTCTGGCTCCACAAGTTTTCCTCTCATTTTTGGGTGACCATTTGCCAAGGAAGTAGAAGTGTGTTTAGAGACAGCACTTCATTCAGTCATCCCCTCATCAAATATTGATCGCATCCTCACTACAGGTGGGGTGTGATGGGGAACATAAAAATGTTTAAGACGCGACTCTGGCACGCAAGTAGGTTATGGCTTAGCAGGAGAATAAGTATATCGTACACAAATAGCTACGTTACTAGGCAGTGTATAAGGTCTATAAGTTCAGAGCTGTGTGAGCAAAATTCAGGGGCAAAATTTCAGAGGAGTTCACAGCAGGGAGAGATCACTGTGGTTTGAGACGATTTCGGAAAAGCTTCATGGAGGAGGCAAAAGTTGAGCTGGGCATTCAAGAGAGCTAGGATTTCAAAATGTAGAGTATTAAGTAGTACTGCTTAGAAGAAGAATCTACTGTATTGAAGGAGAAATTAGAGCTTTAGAAATAAAACGTGTTAAGTCAATTCAACAAGGTAAAACCAGACTAAGAGAACAAGGAATAGATTATGGAAGGTTTACAATCTCAGAACCATGAGAGTGAGGGGACCCAAGGACACAGGGGCAGGTTAAGTGACACTGAAGAGAACCTGCTCAACTGCCACGTACCTCAGGAAGGAGACCTTGCCATATGTGATGTTACAATTATATTATAATGAGGAAAACCATTTGCAGATAAGGCAGACAGGGGTTCTCAAGGGCTGAGAAAACCTGTAATCTAGTTAACGCCCCCTCGGTAGGAAGGGGTCAAGTTTGGGAGGTGAGTGTGCAGGAGGAAAGAATGAGCTCATAAGGCCTGGTCTTGAATTATAGGCGCAGGGGGTCTTCCCTGGCCTGTGGACTGGGGAAGCTCTTTGGGTCTCCTCTGACTTGGTCAACTCCTGTAAGTAAAGATGTCATGCACCCATGATGTCTTAGCTCTTCTTTTGTGTTTCCTCCACTGTAGAAGAAAACCCTGTAGGGGCAGAGTGGCTGAGTGACTTGGAGATGGTGGAGAAGGGCATTCCATGAAAAGGACTCTCCTGAGCATAAGCCCAGAAGAGGGAGGCTTGTCAGCAGTGAGTCTGGCTGAGGTGTTGGGTGCTGGTAAAGGCATTTGGAGGAGGGTGGAAAGCTAGTGCAGAGCTAGATTATCTTGAATTGGCTTGAGTTACTAAGTAACAGGACCCTGTAGCAGTATGATATCATTTATGAATTCCAAAAAGAAATATAGATTATGTTTGTAAACTGGTCAGTTCCTCTGGAGTGATAACCCTTTGGTTGCATTAGATTCAGCTAAGATATCTGATTAAATTATGTTAAGATTAGGATTTGGATCCAGCTATATCATTAGAGTGCGACTCAGAGTCGAGTCCCAGCCCCCATGGACTAATAAAACAGACTCACACCGAAGTAGACACACAGAGGCAGATACGCAGGAAGAGAGAGTGCTCCATAGACATGGTCCCGGGAAGAGAGATGGGCCTGATAGTCTACAGCTGACCTCATGGAGAGACCAGAGCAGCTGAGCCCGGAAAGAAACAAGCCCAAGGGAGAGAGAGAAGCCTTATGCCAGTCTACAGCTGAGATTGGAAGAAGCTGGGGCAACGGAGCCTTAAGAGAAAGGAGGAAGGCTGAACCCTTGCAGAGATCGCCCGCCATCTTGGGTCAACGTGTGGCAACAGACTTTGGGCGAGAAAGTCCCTCTTCTGGTACCTTGAATTGCACTCTTTAGGACCTGGTAACTGTAAGCTTCTACCCCAAATAAATACCCTTTTTAAAAGCCAACAGAGTTCTGGTACTTTGCATCGGCACCCCTTGGCTGACTAATACAGACCCATTCACAGTGTGGGGCAGGGAAGTGACACAATACAAGTTTGGGTGGGGTGGGGTTGAATGCCCACTATGTACCCCAGGAGCCCTCAGTCACCAGCTACAGGGGACAGATCTGCTCCTCGTCCTCAGGGCCGGGCTCCGGGTGGGTGGGTGGGCAGTGCTGTGTAGCCAGGATGGGAAGACTCTACAGCTCAAAAGCAGCTCTCAATGGGCTGCCTTAACATGGATCTGCTAAGACATTGGGCCTGCAGGCCTCCTCTGATCTGAGGTTAGAAAGAACAATGCTGGGCTCTACATCTCCGCCATCCTTTTTCAGCCTGCTTAAGATGTGGCTCAAGCGATTGGGCTCCCATGTATCATATAGGAGGTGCAGGGTTCGATTCCCAGGGACTCCTGGTGAAAGGCAAGCTGGCCTGCGCAGGAGAGCTGGTGACGCAACAAAAAGAGACACAGAGGAGAGACGATAAGAGATGCAGCAGACCAGGGAGCTGAGGTGGTGCAAGAGATTGAGCACCTTTCTCCCACTCTGGAAGGTCCCGGGATGAGTTCCCAGTACTGCCTAGGAGAGAAGACAAGCAGACACAGAAGAACACACCGAGAGCAGACTGCGAACGCAAAACAACGAAGGGGGGCAGGGGAGAAATAAATAAATAAATATATATATATAAAAAAAGGTGTGATTTGAGAGTAGCTGGGCAGCCTCCCTCAGAGGGAGCCCCCGTGACGCGAGGAAACCAGGATTTAGGGGAGTGTCGCCCCCTCGTGGCTCTCCCCAGACTGGCCTCTGGACGGCAGCACCAGGTAGGATAACCTTACAGCATCTGCAAGGCCGCTCCTGGGGGAGCCGGAAGGGAGAGCCGGACCTTGACTGTGTTTCCCCAACAGTGAGCTCAGCTATCACCAACTTTCAAGCTCCAGTAATGCTCTCATCTTCTAGCACCCTCAGTCACACCAAGGGCCTCAGGGTCCAGGTGGAAAACTAGGCTCTCGGGAAAAGCCTCACAAGCCTGGTTAGCCTGATTCTCACGACGCTCACCAGCTGGAGGGTGGCAGTTTCCTTCCCATCTGCGCCCTAAGTCCATGACTCTCAGCTGTCTGGAAGACAAGACATGAAACAAGCACGCGAAGGACTGAGTGACAGCGACAGACAGAAAAATCAGCAGTGTTTTACGCACAGGAGGAATACCCACCGAGGCAGATAATGAACAATAGTGGTATTATGTGATTTTGTCGGCATGTTACATTCCTCTCACAAAACCCTGTGACCTAAGTAGTGTTGTCCCCACTTCACAGAGGAGGAAATTGAGTCTCAGGCAGTAATGGGATTATGTCTGCGTTGACTCAGCAAATAAATGCCAAAGCCTAATTAATTAATTAATTCAGCGTTACAAGTTACTCCATTAATGCTCGATAATAACTACAATAACAATACATCTGCTTTGGTCTGTGGCTTCCTCAGCCTTAAAGGATTGGGGATGATGTCCACTCTGAGTGTAAAGCTAAAATTTTAACCCTTTTGAAATGAACCCCTGAAATCTGTGTTTGTGCAAGAGCACTGGAAGCTGTTTACAGTTGCACCTATCTTCATGCATCTGTATACATAGGTGAAGTAATATCATTTTACAACCAATCCCCACAATCTTGATCCCCCAATTCCCAAGTCCACAGCCAACCAGCCAGGAAAAAGGAGGCAAGGTAAAAGGCAAGCTATGGGCATGCATAATCCCATTAGCCAAAAGTCATAATTGACAACTAAAATGAAAGGAAAAGTGAAAGCAGAAAAACGACCAAGAATTTAGCGGTCATTTAATTTAGGGATAAACAGTTCCACAAAGTCCAGCAAGCCTCAAAGGCATATTACATAAAAACAAAATAAAACGACTGATGTCATAATCACCTCTGAATCAAGAAAAAAAGTAAATTGTGTTGTGCGTATTGTATTTGAGAAGGCAAGGGGGAATGGCCACCTGTACTGGGCATTGCCGGGAGAAGACCCTGTTCTAGAAGGCTTTCCCAGAGGACCAAAACAATCGACCTGTATGGGGTTTTCTGAGAAAATGGAAGAAACCCTACAGGGTGGCTGAAAAGCAATACAAGGTGATAAAACTAGTTTCGGGCCAGTGGAGATAGCTTATCAGAATGGACAAACATATCACACTAATCACTGTGTATCTGCTTCTCACTTTGTAAGATCCCCCGACTTAAAATGGAAACTTAATGCAGGCAATGAGAACATTTCCTCACTTGCTTCCATCCCCTCTTGGAGCTTCCTTCTACGGTCTGATGGGATGCTGCCCGATTCAAGAATCACTCAGTGACGATGTGAGATCTTAAAGTGCGTGAAAAGTTTTTCTTTCATCCACATTTTAGAAAAGCCCTCTCCAAAATGATTAACGTGGTATGATTTGGTGTTTAAAAGCCATCTAGAAATGTTAGTTTCCGAATGACTCTTTCCCAGTGGGATCGGGCCACATGAGAGTTTATTTGCCTTTTGAATCGGATTTTTCCTGTCAGCTTTCAGTTAAGCCCTAGAGTACAACCAGGGAGCTGTGACAGCTGTCAGGAAATGAGCGGTGGCTATGAGGCAAGTGGAGGTAGAATCAGGAGGCTGGGAAAGAGGCTGCTGCTTAAAATTGTACGGGATTCTATTTGGGATGATGGAAAAGTTTTGGAAATGGATGGTGGTGAAGGCAGCAAAACATTGTGTACATAATGAACAGCAATGAATGGAACGTGGCTAAAAGGGAAATTTTATTTTGTATATATGTGATTAGAATACAAATTTTAAAACCACAACAGGACTGTTAAAAAAAAAAAACCAGAAACAAAAAAGACAAACAAGAAAAAAGAAAGAGGCTGCCGCAAAGTAAAAAAAAGAAGCAACTACCGGCTTGGCTCAGCCATCCGGTGCCTGCTAGTGTGGGGCCAGTAAGAAGTACAGCACATGCTCTCTGGGAGAATTCCTTAAAGCAAGAGGCAAGGGGCAATGGATGGACCAACCAATTCCGTTAAACAAAAAACTGAGCCCCTAAGTATCCCCAGAGAGAATCACTGTACAGCAAGTGGTGTTTATAACATTGACCTTCAATCAGTAAGAAAGGGTTAATTTATGTCAGCATGCTCTGTTTATCAACCTAACTTGGTTACTAAAAAAATATCAAAACATAATTTGGTATAAATGCATTACTATGAACCAAATATATCGTGTAATATATTGTTTGATTCACACACACACAAAAAACAAAAAAACAAACAAAAAACAAAACAACAAAATTTTACATGTATCCATTACATTTAATTGAGAAATGTATATATTTATTCATCTGTGTTTACTTTTTAGTTTTTTATTGCTTATGTTTTCAATTATTAAATGTACAAAATAAAGTTAAAATATATATATATATTAAAAAACAAAACAAAACAAAACATAATTTGGGGAAGCGGATGTGGCTCAAATGATTAGGCTCCCGTTTTCCATTTGGGAGGCCCTGGGTTCGATTCCCGGGGCCTCCTGGTGAAGGCGAGCTGGCCCACGCAGTGCGGTGAGCTGATGGCCCATGTGGCGCAGTGAGCTGGCACGGCAAGATGACCCAGCAAAAGGGAGACGAGCAGACACAGAAAAACGCAAAGCAAGTAGACACAGCGAGCACAAGCAGCAAGGGGGGGATAAATAAATAAAGAAAAATAAATCTTAAAAAAAAAAAAACCAAACACATAATTTGGTGCTTCCCTTGGCCAAGATCAAAGTTGTCACCTGGAAATTTCTTCTCCAACAGCAGTAAATAATAGAAATTATTTGATATGCAAAAGAAATAGAGTGGGGGGAATAGAGTAACCATAGGAGCAGAAACTCAGGTTGTTTCCAAAATGTAAACGGTTTCTCAGGAGTAGTACACATAGTCTATCCCAGGGTGGTTAGTTTCCAGTAATTACCTAACTAGAGCACACCCGGGTACCAGCAGTGTCCTAGGCATTCAGCAAAAGCTCAGATCACACCCACATCATTTATAGTTTCAGGCAGCACCCTAATGAGGGAAATCACTGAACTCCCAGGTCTACTTCCCAGAAGTCACACTACACATCTATAGTTTTGAATCAAAAATTAGAAATGGGGCCTTGATTTTACTGAGCTGAGTGCTCTGCTAAGTGCTTTCAATAAGTTATCTCCTTGTTCCTTTCATCAGCCCTCTGTAACAGGGATCATTTTCTCATTAAAAAAAAAATTGGGTGCAGAGGCTTAGAGAGATTAAGTAAATTGACGGAGGTGAGAGAAGTAGTAAATGGCAGGGCTGTGGTTTAACCACTACTAGCCTGCTCTTTGCTGGGTGCACTTAGGGGGATAATGGGGCAGAAGCAGAACGTGCCATCACGTGGTCTAGAAAAATCTGGGACACGAGATTCCCATAATCAGAGTCTTGGCCCTCAGCTAGGGTTCGGCACTGCTCTCCCTTTTCAGCATCCCAGACTGACCTTTGCATACAAAACTCAGGCCTAGCTGCTGGTACCCCAGGGCTGGGAGGGAGCTCTTTGTGGGGGCAAACCTGCCGCCCCACGTTCTCTTATTCCCTGGTCCAGGCCAGGTGCCCTAAACCCTTCTCGAGGGTTCTCTCTTTAGCTTAAGGAAACCTTCCGAATAAAATGCATTTAAATTGACTTCAATTTTAAAAACATCCAAAATAATATGTGCACTTGGCATGCGGTGGGTGGTTTCAGGCGCTGGATGGGAAAAGAGGTGAGGCTTCCAGCCTCAACTGCACAGACTACGGTGGCAGCGCCCTCCTGGGGTGGGGGTGGGCCCCCCCCCCCCGCTCTGGAGCCCTGGGAACCGGTGGCGCCCGGGCCGTGCCGGGAGCCGGCTGCTAGGCCCCGCCGCTCCCCTCCTGTCACCCACCGAGCACGGCTGATGCTGCGTGGCTGGGGGGCAACGCGTCGAGGAAGGGGGAGGCCCTGTGCACGGTCGCTCTGCGGTTCTGCTGCCGCCGCAGACCTTGATCCCGTTTGTCCTCATTTCGACGGAGCCTGAAAGTCCCTGGCTTTACCCCCCACCCGGGGCTGAGCTCCTGGAGGCGGACTTCGCCCAGCGTGGGAGGAGGGGGAGGGAGGCAGGGCTGGGCCCGGGTCTGCAGGCGGCCCCCTCGGAAGGGCAGGGGGAGGCCCGGACAAAGGCTCCCGGGAGGGCGCGCTCTGGGCTTTGGCCACCAGAGGGCGCGAGAGCTCAGCAAGTGCGCGCCCGCCTGCCTCGGCGCCGCCGCGGCCCCAGGCCTGTGCAGGTGGAGGCCGGCCTGGGCATTTGGGCAGGTTTTTTGTTTCCAGAAAAAGGAGAGAGAACATTTTTCTCTAGTCCATCTGTACTTCCTCCTCCCCCCTCTCTCTTCCCAACCGCCCCTGATGGCTGGAGAAGGAGGCATGAGCAAAGCATTTCAGATGTCTCAGGGAAGGGCAGAAGGAGGGGCAAGGAAGAGACGGGCCTAAAGCCTCCCCCTGTCACTCCACTCTGCCCCCTTCACCATTCCTGTGGCCTTAAGACTCTCTCCTTCCTGGGGCTGACAGAGTGACAGGCTATCCAAGTGAAACAGAGTGTTCAACCATGATGGGAAAAGTAAGCACTAATTTCTTTCTTTTTTTTTTTTTTTTTCTAGGAGCTATCTGGGATTGAACCCAGGACCTGGCACGTGGGAAACAGGCGCTCAACCACTGAGCTACATCCGCTCCCCTTCAGCTTTTTACCTTCCTCCCCCATCTTATCCCCCACCAGGACACTGAGCCAGGGCAGGCAGCCAAAACCGGAGCAGCCCTTCATGTCAGCAGGGGAAATTCAATTCAGGCCCCTGGGCTGCGAACACATCAGGGAGGCTCCAGGGAAATCAGGTTGTGCACAAAGAAACGCCAGGGGCACCTGACAGCAGCAGCCGGATGGGTCCTCAGGGGGGGTCTCGGCACCTGGCCCTGACCTGCTGCCCTTCACCTGTGAGAGCCTGGGGGGAAGGTGTGAAAGGTCTGTGCTCATCCTGCCCAGCAGGCGCTGCCCGAAACAGGATTGTGTTCAGCTCCTTTCTCCTCCTCTGGCTCCATCCCTCCTGCTCACTGCCAGGTGTAGAGGTTTGGTTTTGTTTCCCCTCACCTGATGGTGTGAGAAACCCGCAGGAAGGTTTCCTCACAGTGTGAAAGCTGCTTATCGCTCTATCTTTTTTCAAAAAGATTAATTTAATTAATTTCTTTCTCCCCATGCCCTCATTGTTTGCACATTCTATGTCTGTTCACCTTTCCTTGTTTTTTTAGGAGGCACCAGAAACTGAACCTGCGACCTCCAGTGTGGGAGGGAGGTGCCTAATCACTTGAGCCACCTCTGTTCCCTGCTTTGTTGTGTCTCTCATTATGTTTTTCTTCTTGTGTCTCTTGTTGCAACATCTTGTTGAGTCAGCTTGCTGCGCCTGCCTACCGCATCAGCTCACTGTCTTCTCTAGGAGGCACCGGAACCAAACCACAGACCTCCCGTGTGGTAGGCAGGAGCCCAATCGCTTGAGCCACATCTACTTCCTACTTATCTCTTCTGACTAGACTTACATTTATGAAGGACCTGCTTTGGGCTCAGCACTGTACTAAGTCCCAGGGGTGCAAAAAGAAAGGACACATCCCCGTCCTTGAATCCTTTGGGCTCAGCAGCCTCAAACATGACTGTGCTCAGGGCCACAGGGGCTCTCAGAGGTGGGGGGCATGAGACAGTGGGGCCACCCCCTGGTTTCCCTGGGACTGAGGGAGGGCCTGGGATGCAGGACTTTCGGTGCTAGCCCCAGGAGAGTCCTGGGCAAACGTGGGTGAGTGGGTCACCCTGGTGGAGGGAGATGGCAAAGGCAGGTGGTTGGCTCTGCTTGGGAGGTCGTGGTCAGCTTCCTGCAGAGGGAGGGGGGATGTAGGAGCAGAGACACGGAGCCTAAATGTCAAAATAGCAGAAGTGTGGAACAGCCTGGAATTGGAGGGGCTGGGGGCCGTGACTTGGGAGCACTTGAAGCTCAGAGCCTGAGAGGAGGAGGAGAGGCAGGCAAAGAGGCTGGGGAGCAAGGCTTAGGTGGGTGGGACCCCACGGGGATTTTCTTGTGGCTCCGCCCTGTATTCATGTCCGCGCTCACCGCTGACCGGGAGGGTGTAGGGTTTGTGGTCTTGGGGTCACGTCCAGGACCTCAACCACATGGTCCCTGTGACCCTGATCGTGAAGCCGTTTCAGGGTCTCACACCGTGGCCTTGATTCTCACATCCTCTCTCAGTGGCTGGTAGAGGTGGTGCTGGCCATACTGTCCTCCACCAGTGAGTCTACACGTAGGTGCAAATAACAGAAAACTGGGCTCCCTGGTGGCAGGTCTCGGCAGGGTCCTCCTTCCAAAAGAAACACACACACACACACGCATCCCCAGCTGCCCTGAAAAACACGACGTGGGTCTTTTCTGAAGTCTCTTAAAGAGGAGGCTGAGGGGCAGAGAAGAGAGGGAGTGGAGTGACATCGCACAAGGCAAAACGTACTGAAAATCCTCTTTATGCATCTTTCTCCTGGATGCCCCGCTCATTCTGGTTGTGGCTTCCTTAAGTTTTTTCCAGAAAACTTCCCCACCCAGCAGGGGTTGTCTTCATCCCTCCTCTCTGACACTTGCCCCTGCCTGAGGCAAGCAACAGCAGGGACTGGAAATTTAGGGAGAAGCTCCCTCTCAGGGGCCGGCCCCACGTGGCATTACCCCAAGAGCAAGGGCCTGTTTAAATTTTGCCCCCTGGTCACCCGGCTTGCCTCACCCTGGTCCTAGCACCAGCTTTCCGGATTGGTTGTGCTTTTCCAAAGCAGCTTCATGCCTCTTCCAAGTCTCCCTGCTTCTCTCACCCCAACCCACCACTACAAAGGCCCAGGAGGACAGTGGGGCCGCCGGATTCTTCTCTGAGAAGTGGAGGAGGCTGTGAATATGCTAGTACTTTTGGTCTCTCACACACACATCACACACATCCCAGCCGGCCCCTGCCGATGTATACAACCTGGTCCTGCCCGTGAGAACTTCCCAATTAAGTCAGGAAGCTTAAGTGAGCATTTGTGCAACAAAAGGGAAGTTAAGTAGATTCTAATTGTGTGATGCCAGCTTTCAGTTCAGAAGGTTCAGGAGTGGCAGCGGAGCCGAGCAGCTAGAGAAAGCTCCTAGGCGCAGCTGGGAGAAGTACTAGAAACGCTCAGGCCTCTTCGTGGAGTCCGTCCGTGACTGCTGAGGCCTCCACTGCCTCAGAGGCGCAGGACAATGATCTCTGACGTCCAAAATGATGACTCTGAGCCTGCCAGAGATTCAAATACGTGCACTCGACGCCTGCATCCCATTGTCCAACGGCGAAATGCAGTCTGCGGGCCAAATTGTCCAGTCCCTCTGCCCAGGCTTTGTGGAGATGATTACCCACCCACAGCTCTGGGACAGCCAGGGGCGTCTGCAAAATGCACCCCCAACTGAACCTGAATTTTCCTGAAGGACCACGAAGGGCATGCCATGCTGCCGATGAGAGCAGTGGCATCGCAGCACGAGGCTGGCAATTTGGCCACTCCGGGAAGATCAGGAGCAAATTATTTAAGGATTAGCCTGTGTTGAAAGCTGGAATTAATGGCTGAGCGATGGGCCTTCCCTAAGCAGTAGCAAGATTCAAGCTCCTGATAGTTCTGTCTGCAGCCCAGAGATTCCTTCAGGGCTCTGATTTATGTTTAGAACCCAGAGGCCCTCAGTGCCTGTTTTAGGGTCTCCTGCCCTGACCTATGAGGCTGCAAGACGAAACTGGAGCCCAAGGCAAAGGGCTAACCCCGGCTGCAAATAGACTGTAATTAAAGGGCAAGCTTTTTGGCCACTGCCATCATACACACACTGGGTTCATAAAGTTTTGTTAATGTCTTCCCAGCTCGGATTTTGGCTCTGCCTATTGTGCGAGGGGGATTAGGGCCTGGTCTGGGGGTGAGGGCCGCTGCCTGCTTGTGAGGGCTGGGCCGTGAATGAAGGCAAGAGTGCCCTCTACTGACCAGGAGAAAAGAAAACGGGAGGGGGAGCACATGTGGCCGAGAGATGAGCGCCTGCCTCCCACATGGGAGGTCTTGGGTTCAGTCCCTGGTGCCTCCTAAAGACAAAAATACAAACAACAGGGAAGCGGCTGTGGCTCAATCAGTAGGGCTCCCGTTTACCATATGGGAGGCCCCGGGTTCGGTTCCCGGGGCCTCCTGGTGAGGGCAGGCTCGCCCGCATGGCGTGGTTGGCTGACCCGGCGAGCACAGGCAGCAAGGGGGGGATAAATGAAGAGATGGATAGAATCTTTAAAAAAAAAAAAAAAAAAAAAATACAAACAACAAGCAAAGAAACGAAAAAAAAAAAAAAACAACTCAGGGGAGCCAATGCGGCTCAGCGGTTGAGCGCCGGCTTTGCACATACGAGGTTCCGGGTTCAATCCCTGGCCCTGGAGATGGGAGAGGTGTGGAGGTGTGAGGTGTTCCCATTTGTCTCGAACCCCTCATCAATGGAATATTTTGGATCCTCTAACGTGTGAGGAATAGGGGAGGAGCCAACACTCTGCTTCCTCACCCCCTACCCCAAACGACTCCCACCTCAAGCCTCATTCCCAGGGTTTGACAGGCTTTTCCTTCCCTTCAACAAGTCGGAAACTGAACACGGCATCTTCCCTTCCACTCCCAGTGTCTTGGGGTCACTGTCTTGGTAAATGGCACCCCTGTCTCTCAGACACCCAGGCCAGAAACCTCACAATCGTCTTCCTCACCGCCTGAGTCCTATCTGCAGCTATGGCCTGTTCTACCTCGGAAATGTCTCTCGTATCTGTGAACGGGTTCACACCCTCTTTACGATTTTCCTAGTCTCCCAGACTTTATGCCTCTCTGTCTTCAACACAGTTGTACAGTTCTTAAAACATAGGTAGACCCGTCATTGCCTTCCTACAAAACTTTTAATGATACCCCACTGATTACACAATAAATTCCCAAGTCGTGAGCATGGCATTCCAGGTTGTCCATGACCCCATGCCAAGACTCTTTACGGTCCCAATCCCTGCTCCATCTCCCCACCCCGCTTCCTGCTGCATAGAGCTGCCCCGTGTCCCCACAGCAGGCATGCACTTTCACACCTCTAGGCATTCCTTATGTCATTTCCTCATGCTCTAACCTGAAAAATTGTTTTCTTTCTTTCTTTTTTTAGGCTAGGAAGGAAAAGAGGATTTATTCGCTGGCAGGAGACCAGAGATGTGCAATCTCAATTCAGCCTCTCTGAACCCCGCAGAAGTTCTAATATCTTATACCATCGGGATGTTAATGAATAATTGGGATGGAGCTGGACACAGGTTCCTTCAGTAATAAACATTAAGGGGTTGAACTTGGTGGGGTGGGTACCAAACCAGGAGAGTTACAAAATTATAATCGTTATGGGAGATCAAGGTTCTGGGATAGGAAAGGACAGAGTAGAGGCCAGTCACAAGGTTTTCCATATGGATGGTAAACAGGAGGGCGGAGCCTGCTTTACCATCACAATAGTGAGTATACACAGGGGAGAGCCTAGTTCTGACAGAACCAGAAACAAAGGTAAGTTCAGGCTAGAATTACCACTGCAATATGAAGTATACACAAGGGAGAGCCCAGGTCTAGAGTGACCGTAAACAGGGGTGAGACTTGTTCAGCTTGTTCATTCTTTAAAGTCCTTTAAAGTCCATCTCAAATGGTGCCTCCTTTCCAGTTAAAAGCAAATCTTGGGAGCTGAAGTGGCTCAAGCAGTTGAGCATCCACCTCCCACAAGGGAGGTCCTGGGTTCAGTTCCACTGCCTGCTAAAGAAGACAAACAAACAACGAGCAGACAAGGAGTAAAAACAACAAGATGGGGAGCAAAGAGAGGAGGGAGCCATCTGGAGGGGGAGGGGGCGGGGAACAAAAACAAAAACAAAAAACCAAATCTTATCTTACTTTCTATACTCACATTTAGTATTTCATTAATTCTGCCATAAACATTTGTCTTTCCCACCAGTTTACTTTATTTAATCCAATATATCTAAAATGTTATCATTTTAACATGTGTTTAAAATAAAATGATTGATAATATCTACATTTAAAATTTTAAAATATTTTTTAGGTACTGGGGACCAGGGATTGAAGCCAGCGCTCAACTACTGAGCCACATTGGCTCCCCTGAGTTGTTTTTTCATTTGTTTTTGCTTGTTTTTTTTTTCAGGAGGCACCAGAAATCGAACCCAGGACCTCCTGTGTGGGAAGCAGGCGCTCAACTGCTTGAGCCACATCCACTCCCTCTACTTTTTTTTTTTTTTTTTTTTAATATATTTCTCTTTATTTTACTGGGAGGTCCCAGGGATCGACCCCAAGTTCCTCCATATAGGAGACGGATGCCCAACCCTTTAAGCCACATCTGCCCCCCTACATTCTTTTTTTTTTTTTTTTTACATTTCTCAATTAAATGTAATGGATTCATGTAAATTTTTTTTTTTTGAATCAAACAATATATTACACAATATATTTGGTTCATAGTAATGCATTCACACAGTATTTGTCCTTTTGTGTCTGGCTTGCTTCACTCAACATAATGTCCCCCAGGTTCATCCATGTTGCCATAGGCTTTATGACTTCATTTCTTCTTACAGCTGCATAATATTCCATCGTGTGAATAGACCACAGTTTGTTTATCCATTCATCTGTTGATGGACACCTGGGTTGTTTACAGCTTTTGGCAATGGTGAATAATGTGACTATGAACATCGGTGTGCAGATGTCTGTTGGTGTCACTGCTCTCAGTTCTTGTGGGTATATACCCAGTAGTGGTATTGCAGGGTCACATGGCAAGTCTATATTCAACTTCTTAAGGAACTGCCAAACAGTCCTCCATAGTGGTTGTACCATCCTGCATTCCCACCAACAGCGAAGAAGTGTTCCTATCTCTCCACATCCTCTCCAACACTCCTACATTCTTTTTAAATAAAGTCTTCCCAGCACTTCTCAGTTAGGACTAGCTGCATTTCAAGTGCTCAGTGACCACATGTAGTATAGAAATGAGTGGTACATATGGGAGAGCACAAGTCTAGATTGTGAGCTCCTGGAGGGCAGGAACTCATTCGGCTTTGAATAGCCCAGGGCCTGGTGCCTGCAAAGTGAGAGTGTGAAGTCTGAAGCCAGTCAGCTTGAGTTGAATCCTGGCTTTTCAATTTAAGGTCTGTGTGACCCTTGGTAAGCATTTTTTGTGCTCAGTTTCTTATCTGTAAAATGCGAATGATGACAGTTTTGAATTACAAGAAATTGTGAGATTAGATGAGTCAATCCAAGTGTAGCATGTATCAGTCGGGGTTCTCCAGAGAAACAGAACCAATAGGGCACTCTCTTTTTCTCTCTCTATAAAGAGATTTATTATAAAGAATTGGCTTATGCAATGGTGGGACCTGGTGAACCTAAATTCCACAGCGCAGGCTGCAGGTTGGAAATTCCGTTAGAGATGATGACGAAGTCTTGAATCCAAATTCCTCAGGGGAAGCCAGCAGGCTGCAAATTCCTCTAAGAGTTGGTGTTAAGTCTTGAGGCAGAAATTCTGCTGAGCTCTGGAGCCCTCAGTTCTTGCCGTTAAGACCTCTAACTGATTGGATGAGGCCCCCTACATTCTGGAGGGTACTCTCCTTTACTTAAAGACAACTGGTTATAGATGTGAATCAAATCTACAAAATGCCTTCACAGCAACTCAGTCAGTGTTTGGCCAAACAAGTGGACACCAAACCTAGCCACATTAGTACATAAATTAACCATCACGCCAAATGATAGCACTCAGCCTGGTGCTGAGGCAGGCTAGTATAGGGAAAAAGGCTGGGCCCGCCCTGGCAGAGAACATGGCCGTGAGACCCCACCCAACCCCCCTGCTACTAAGGACAGAGCCGGGAAGCCCCCACCGAGACCCTGGTCACGAGGTCCCATGTGGAACTCTTTCCGGGGTCAAGGGGAAGCCCCAGAGAACTCCAAACAGGCCTCCCCTTGGGTCCCTGAGAGCTAACAGGTGGGGATCGTAAGGCAGCCAATCAGAGCAGCAAACAGCTGGGGCCCCTCCCCAATATTAGGAAAGGGGAGGCAGGAAGGTCTTAAAAGGCCTAACCCGGGGCCCCACATGCATGTCTCACCCTGCAGCACTCCTGCAGCCGTGTCTGGGGTTGTGTACTGTTTTTCTTTTCTTGTGTCTTACTACACTCTTTACTCCCTTGCCTAACCAATGGCATGTCCTTAAATTCCTGTATGTGACACAGCCAAGGACCTAGAAGCCCAGAACCCAGAGTGTTTCGCCAACAGTGCCTGGCTCATACTATGCCCACGATGGGTCTTAGTGCCTGGATATTGAGTATATGTTTATTGCATGAACAGCCTTTGCTGTTCTCCTTCTCCTTCTGTAGAGACATTGCATCAGAACGATGCCAGAGGATGAGTGACATTGGGCTAGAGAAATCAGGGATTACTAGGTCACCTCTGTGATAATAGAATCTGGTCCTTGAGGGTTCTCGCTGCCAATCCTAGGGAGCATTTCATGTGTGGTGCATGTGAAAATGGATCTCTATGACAGAGCCAGGGGGGTGAGGTCTGCTTTCTGTCTGGGTGAGCAGGAGCAGTTGCAGGGAAGGAACTGCTGGGAGTTGACCCCATGGGGGATTGTCCCATGCAGCTAAAGAACTCCAGAGGACTTTATATACAAAGGATTTGCATATTTATTTGAATGAATAATCCATGCAAATCTTTGTGTGTGTGTGTACTTATCACAATACATGAATATATGCTTGTGGTTTTAAAAAAATCCAAACAATTATGAAGTAGAGTAAAAAGGAAAAGGCCATCAATCCACCATTCCCCCATATGGCAATCCCAGTTCATGCTCACAGCAAAAACTACTTTTAACAATTTAGTGTATAGCCTTCCAGAGCTGCTATATATTTTATTTTCTGTGAATTCTTTTCTTTCTTTTTTTTTTTTATGGTACATTTTGTTACAATGTAAGTATATATGAGAAAAAGATTGATTTTTAAAAATTGGGGGGACGGATGTGGCTCAAATGGTTGGGCGTCCGTCTGCCATATGGAGGGACCTGGGTTCGATACCTGGGACCTCCTGGTAAAATAAAAGATATGTATATATATATATAGAAGGCGCATGGGCTGCCAGGCTCTGTGTGCTGGTGAGCCGCCAGGCCCCAGGAGCCATGCAGCAAGATGATGATGTAACAGGAGAGAGATGCAGGGGAGAGACAAGACGAGATGCTCCAAAAGCTCTGAAAACCAGGAACCGAGGTGGCACAGGTGGCAGAACACCTCTCTCCTACATTGGAGGTCTCCAGGATTGAATCCTGGTGAAGACTGGAGGAGGAGGAGGAGAAGAGATGGCAGGAAACATACAGAGAATTGCCCAGTGAATGGACACAAAAACAGCAAATGGGGAAGGGGGGGTTTAAAACAGATAAAGTAAATAAATAAATCTTTAAAAAAAAAAAAAATTGGTTGTTGAGTATTCCATGGCATAGCTGCAACATCATTTTATTTAAGTGTTGCTTATTGAAAGATGTTTGCTATATCCAGGTTTTTGTTTTTGTTTTGCTATTAAAATGGTGCTGTACTGAATATCTTGTACAAAATTTTTATTCTCATGTGAGACTATGTAGGCTCGATTCTTAGCTGGGGAAATGCTGTGCTGGGTTATTTGTATTTCCAGCGACAGTGAACGAGAGAGTCCATTTCACCACAATGGGGTTTACTAAACTCAAACCTTCCTGCCAAAGCTAGAGGGTGAAAAATGATGTTCCCTTGCTCTGGTTCCCATTTCCCTATTTCCAGTGTGCTGCCCGCTCCTCTTCCTTGTTCCTCTGGGCTCGAGCCAGCGTGTCCTTTCCCAGGGAGCATTCGGCCACAGCAGCCAGCAGGTCAAGGCTGGGACCTGGAGGCCAGGTGACTTGAGGACGGGGACACACGGCTCCAGCCTCCCTGGCTCACCTGGATGCCTCGGAGGTTCAGAAGCTGGCCTTGCTTGACGACTTGCCTGAACTTCTGGGTCGGCCCTTTCTCCTTCCTGGACCCGTTTGCTTCACTGAACTTCAGGGCAGCCACCCACCGGCTTCGCAGGGAGGTGGTGAGGACAACAGGGAAGGTAATGTCCCTGGGGTCGGTTCGCAGGGCCTGGAAAGCACGCTGCGCTCAGGGAAGGACAGACGTGCCTTTTCGGGGAGGTCCCTGGGCTCAGCACTGCAGGGGCCCCCAGTGAGTCCCAAGCACAGCTGCAGTCCTGGCGTCGCTCCTGGAGGTGGTAGTTCAGGGCCATGCCTCCAAACATGCGCCCGATTAGACTTCTCGGGCCCACTGTTACCCTGCGGCTGCCAAAAACATTCCATGTGGGACAGCCTGGCTCCAGAAAGAAGAAATCATTTGGCCTAGTCCCCTGGTGTTTGGGTAGAGAGGTTTGGCCTTAAGGAATGAAGCTTTTCTTTGCATATTCAGGGCCATCAAAGGGCACTGTAAGCCTTGAGCAGGAACTGCTGCCTTCAACTGGCTGAGTGTGATGGCATCAGGCCACGGGAACTTTCTTTAAAAAAAAAACGGGAGCAGATATAGCTCAAGTGGTTGAGCACCTGCTTCCCATATACGAGGTCTTGGGTTTGATCTCTGGTACTGCCTAAAAAAATCGATTAATTTTGTATTTTCAGAAATTAAAAGATTGAGCAAATATAAAGAATAACACATACCACCATTTTGTTTTGTGTTTTAGAAATGAAGCATTATAGACATAGTCAAAGTCTCCCAGAAAACATACCCCCCAAATCCTTTTCCTCACTCCCTTGGACCAGTCACTCTCATAAGCTTTGTCAACTCCTCCAGAGTATATTTTTCATTCAGTTTGACAAACATACTGATCTTTAAACAGTATATTTGTATATATGTGGTGTTTTTTTTAAATAGATAGTATTTCACTGTGTATATAATTCTATATCTTGATTATTCATGCAATGTTTTGCTTTTATATATGCACATTAACATATGTATGTGTAGTTCCTTTTTTTTTTTTTTTTATGAGGTACTGGGATCTATTGGGAGGCCGGCGCTCAACCACGGAGCCACATTGGCTCTCCTGAGTTGGCTCCTTCATCTGTTTGCTCATTGTTTTTTTTTTTTTAAAGGACATGATCTGCTGTTCTGATCTGTGAAGATCATTTAGCAAAGTCCTTTTTTTTTTTTAAAGATTTTATTTATTTATTCATTTATTTCCCCCCTGCTGCCCGCGCTCGCTGGGTCAGCCAACCACGCCGTGCGGGCGGGCCCGCCCTCACCAGGAGGCCCCGGGAACCGAACCTGGGGCCTCCCACATGGCAAACGGGAGCCCCACTGATTGAGCCACAGCCGCCTCCCTGCTCATTGTTTTTTGCTTGTTGTCTCTTTGTTTTCCAGGCAGAGGAAAGAACAGGTGGGGAGACCCCAAGACAGGAACGTGCCTGACAGGGTTGAAGGCCAGTGTGACTGGAACAGAGTGAGAAAGAGGGAAAGTGGAAGAAGATGAAGTCAGAGGAAAGGGGGGTGGGCCCAGGCCGGGCCTCACAGGGCTTACACCTTAAGTGGGGAACCAGGGGAGGGTTCATAGTGGAGGAGGGGCATGATCTGTCTTGTTTGTGTGGGCAGAAGACTGAGGAAGAGGCAAGGATGGGAACAAGATGACTAGCTAAGAAGCTATAGCAAATTATGATCTTTTTAAAAAAATCAATTTTATTGATTCATACTAATAAAGCATACAACCCATTCAAAGTGGACAACTAATGGTATTTGGTATAATCATACAGTTGTGTATTTATCACTTCAATCAATATTAGAGCACCTATGTATGGCAGGGGAAGTGTAGGGAGACTGAGAGGTGATTATTAAGGGGTAGAATTTTTTTTGTGTTTGTTTTTTATTTATTATTATTATTGGAATAATGAAAATGCTCAAATTATTATCTCTGAATAAGAAAGGGAACCAGGGCTCAGAGACAGAGAAGTTCAGCGACTTGACCAAGGTCACACAATTTGTAGCTTGCACAACCAGGTTTTGCCTTTTGGTCTGCCTGGTGCCAGACCCCTTGCCCTTAATCCCATCCCTATGTCACCACAGTGAATAGAATGTCTTTTTCATGAAAAAGCAATTTTGGGGGTCATTTCCCATTTCCCAGGCAGAGCTCTGGCCCTGGGGTCTGCAATCTACTGCCTGTGGACCAAACACGGACCATGTCCGGTCTGTTTTTAAATGCCCTGAAATCTAAAAATGTTTTTATAGTTTTAAAGGGTTGTAAAACCAACCAGCCAGCCAGCCAACCAACCAACCAAATAAACAAAATAAACCAGAACAAGAAAATAAACCAAAGAAGAATATGCAATAGACACGTATGGGGCCCACAATGCTGAAAATCCTATATGGCCCTCTATAGAACATGTTTGCCAACCCCTTTTCTATAACATTAGTGAACAAAACAGACAAAACCCCCTGTCCTCATGCAGCTTCCCCCACCCCACCCAGAGATGGCTCCCTTGTCTGTCTGCTCATTGTCTCTGCTCTTTGCACCCACTTGTCTTTTTTAGGAGGCACTGGGAACTGAACCTGGGACCTTCTATGTGGGAGGCGGGCGCCCAACTGCTTGAGCCACATCTACTCCCTGCAGCTTATTTTTTAGAGATGGGTATCATAGGTGGCACGTGTGGAGAGAGGAGAGTCACTTCTGGCTAGGGTGATCTGATAAAGACTGGGTGGAGAAAGTGGCGTGCAAACTGGTGCCTGAAAAACTGCAAGGATTTAGACAGGTGGAGGGACTAATTGCTAGTGGGTGGCCTGCACCCTGTCGGTTGTGTTCTGTCCTTACGGTGGCAAGGCTGCTACACATGTTGTCTGATGGATGCGGAAACTCGAGGCAAGACTACCACTTGTTTAATGGCTCATTGAGTTTGCAAATTATAAACTTAGTTGTCCCATAACATTTTTATTTGAACAGTACTTGCATTCCCTAATAAAATGCAGAGAACATGCTGAAATAGCATTTAGGCAATAGATGCCAAGGTTTGACAAATTTGCTAGTCTGGTAGCTTTCTCTTTAACAATCTAGGAGAAGAAAAGTGAGAAAGCAAGATTGCTCCTGAATGGGCAAGTGACAATTTTATTATCAGTGATAACAGTAATAATAATTAAGAGAATTGATGTCATGAGTTTATAACATGCAAACTTTTAAAATAGTGCATCATTATTAGCCACATTTACTGGAGAGTAATTATAGCTTGGCTTTCTTAGGATATTTAGAATTGCCTTGAGTGTGTATGGCAAGGAAATTTTGTGTGGTTTTGCTTTAGTTCCCTTGCCCAAGGAGAGGAGCCCAGAATGTAGCACAATGTTTATTCTTTTTTTTTTTTTAAAGATTATTTATTTATTTATTTATTCATTTATCCCCCCCTTGCTGCTTGTGCTCGCTGGGTCAGCTAACCACGCCATGCGGGCGGGCTTGCCTTCACCAGGAGGCCCCGGGAACCGAACCCGGGGCCTCCCCTATGGTAAACGGGAGCCCCACTGATTGAGCCACAGCCGCTTCCCCAATGTTTATTCTTGTTCATTCATTTAAAAGAAATCTGCTAGGAAGCAGATGTGGCTCAAGTGATTGAGCTCCCGCCTACCACATGGGAGGTTCCGGGTTTGGTTTCCAGTGCCTCCTAAAGAAGACAAGCAAGACAGGGAGAGCTGACATGATGGGCTGGTGCAGTGAGCTGATGCAACAAGATGACGTGACAAGAGACACAAGGAGGAAGACATAATGAGAGACAAAATAAAGCAGGGAGCGGAGGTGGCTCAAGTGATTAAGCGCCTCTGTCCCACATGGGAGGTCCCTGGTTTCGTTCCTGGTGTCTCCTAAAAAGAAGATGAGCACACAACGAACAAACACAGCAACTGCAAACAACGAGGGGTTGGGGAGAAATAAGTAAATAACATAAATCTTAAAAGTAAATAAAGAAATAAAAGAAATCTACTGAGATTGAATATGTGCCGAGCACTGGAGAGAATAGAAAGGTAAAAAGAACTTGGTGTCTGCCCTTAAGAAGCTTACAGTCTAGTTGTGGGGTAGACACAAACAAGGCAAATCTAACTCAGAGGGGCAACTGTTTTTGTGGGGGTGATGACAGCCAAGCTAACCATTTGCGTGAGCATAACTCTTGGGCCACAATCTCAGGACTGCAAGAAATATCCATTATTCTATATATATATATATATATATTTTTTAAAGTCGAATTAAATCCAACTTTAAGTCCCCTTTCTCTGAACTGGTGGGAAGTTCAGTTTGCCTTGTTACTGGGCCTTCCTCCCCTGCGGGGGATGAAAGCAGAATCCAGAGGTGTGTCCTGGAGAATGCTGAGCATTTCGGCTCCCAGGGCCTCCTGGTGGCCCACTGGCTTACTAACTGACCACGGAGTGGCCCCCAGAAGTGCAGGGTCGTGACTCTCTGCTTCTGCGGCCAAGGGCCGAGGCTGGGAATGCTGGTGACCCACGTCCCACCTTCTTAGGCCAGACGTGCAGCTCCATCCTGCAGAGTCGAGTACAAACGAAACCTGTAGGACCTCCCAGGCTCCTCTGGCCTCTCTTAGTCCTTTACTCAGAGAGGCGATCTTAGCATCCCCTCTTTATACATATCCCTGCAGCAAAAGAGACGCAAAGGGCAGTCTGTGTGCCTGGGCCTGCGGAGTAAAAATTCAAGGAGAAACACACATTAGCATCTCAAGAATTGTCCTGCTGCTCATCGGAGCACCTTCTCTGCATGTTCCATCCTGAGCACTACGTATAATTGTATTTAGCTCTTAGGGGCAAAGCATGATGGGATTGCGTAGGAGGTCAACCTGGTGAGGTCAGAAAAGCGGTCAGAGGTGGGAGCAGTGGAGCGGGGTGTTGAAGAGGAGGCATTCACCAGGTGGGCTGAAGGCTATTCTAGAAGGGCACAGTTGTGAGGAGTTTGGAAGAGATCCCTGGAAAGTAGACAGAAGTCAGGTGACAAAGGGCCGTCACAGATGGAAAGCAAAATGGGACATGGAGTGCCCAATTCTGCCTGGGGGAGTGAGAGAAGGGAAACTTTACGGTAGGGGCAAGATTTCAAAGAGATTGGAAAGGTGCGGGACTGGAAGGGAATTCCAGCAGTGACCACAGTGCGGTGCACGGAAAGGTCCAGAACTTTGAGAGGAGATAGAAGGATGACACACTGGAGCAATGGTGAGGGAGAAGGCTGGAGAGACAGGCAAGGCGAGATCCTAAAGGGCTCCACTGCCCAGCCGTACGGTTGTCACCTTTGCCTCAGAATCTCCTAGAGGGCTTGTGAAGACCCAGCTTGCCGCCTGCCCCCAGAGCAGGTCAGGGGTCAGGACGATAACGTGCGTTTCTGACAAGTTTCCAGGAAATGCTGATGCTGGTGGTCCTGGGATCACACTTTGAGAACCACTGATCTAATAGAAGCCCCGAGTGCCAAATGCAGACTGACGAAAAAGTCCAACTGAACAGATACACGTAGGGAAAAAATGCGCCTCATGAGCCCAGCAGGACTAGTCAGAGGCAATCACAGTCTGACTGTGTCAGGTGTCGGCCAGGAGGCTTGTGCCAAATAAGTACGACTGAAGTAGAATCTAGTAATGGAATTCTGAGCATCTCCTGTTTAAAAGCCCACTAAAATAACACAATCTATTTTATGAATAAAGCTTCCAAAGACACAATTCACCTTCAGTGCTCATAGTTCAAGAATGAGGCCCTCAGTGACCAGTGCTGATGGTAACACGAGAATGTAATATATTTATTATATATCTGAATGTGGTTAAAGGGGGAAATTTTAGGTGGTATGTATGTTGCCAGAACAAAAATTTAAGGAGACAAAACAACTATAGGACTGTACAACACAAACACTGAGCCCTAAAGTACAGACCACAGTGAATAGTACGATTGTAATAATATTCTCATCAGTTCGAACAAAGGTACCGCATGAATGCAAAGTGTTAAAAAATGGGGGCGGGTATATGGGAACTTCGTATTTTCTGTATGATTTTTCTGCAAACTTACAACGTCTCTAATTAAAAAAGGAAAATTAGATCCTCAGCCACCCCCTCTTTTTTTAAGGTGGTACCAGGGATTGAACCCGGCACCTCATACATGGGAAGCAGGTGCTCAACCACTGAGCTACACCCACTCGCCCTCAGGTCTCTTGTTATTTTGGAGCATGTGGTCCCCGTGCAATAAAGCTTGGAAGATGGGAGGCCCTGAGAGCTTCAGAGGGTGTCGGATGTCACGCCTGTTTTGGAGTGTAGGGGAGGTCCTGTCGGAAGGAGAGGCAGGGGACAGGGGCCCTGAGAGCAGCTCACGTGGTCATCGTGTGTGGACTGATGGGGAGAGGCCCAACAATGAAGAAATTCATTCCCAAGGACCAGTCTATGAAATTGTACGGCCTCAGGCAGCTGTTAGACGTGCACTTTTTTTTCTTTCTTTGTGTCAGGGAAGAGCCTGGTCCTCTTTGATACTCAGAGTTGGATGGGAAAACTAGAGAGGTGCTCTCAGGGGCTGTAGCCATCTCCGTAGGTCCAATGCTAACCAGGTGGCAGTTCTAAAAAGTCTGCTGGGGGAGGAACACGATGCCTAAGAAACAAGTGGGCGTTCTGCTCTGGGACCCGGCAGAGTGCTTAGCGCCAGCGGTGTATGAAGGTGTGAGGAGGCCAGGGCTGGCCAGTCCCAGTGCTCAGGCCCACCGAAGGCCCTCCTGAAGGCCTGCCACACCTGGAGGCACAGGTGCCACGGGCTGTTAAATGGCTCTGCATATTAGCGGGTCCTCCTTGGAGGACCGATGCTTCATTTGTGATGATTAGAGGCAATCTACAGAGCACTCGTTCAATGCCTGGCATAGATTGGTCATTCAATAAATGACGGCTATTGTGGTTATTGGTTTTTGAATTCCCCACCGTGCTTTAAAGAGTAGGCATTCAAGCAATATTTAGCCCAATATCAGCCTAATGAGGTTTCTAATTTTCTACCTGGAATGTATAAAAAGCAAGCTCCTTGATGGTTAACGATTCACTGACTTGACATAAGGTAGATTTGGGGGGTATATTTTATTTTTAAGATGAAAGAAAACTGAGTGTAGGGGAGTGGGTATAGCTCAGTGGTTGAGTGCCTGCTCCCCGTGTACGAGGTCCAGGGTTCAATCCCTGGTACCTAATTAAAAAAAAAAAAAAAGAAAACCGATTGTAAACTCAATAAATTACAATTATGATCCCAGACATCGTAAACATTCATAGCAAAGTTTTCCCCCTTTTTTCTTTAAGAACTTGCCAAAGAATCCAAATAAGAAATGAGGTGATAATGCCGTCACCGTGTGTAAGCTGACCCTGAGCCCACAGCGACCTCCTGAGACAGGTAGAGGCCGAGGGCACCTCGCTGCCCTCTGTGCCCAGCCTCCCGGTGCATTCTCAGCGTGGGTGCCACCAGCGGGAATGGCGGGGAGTGGGCTGTGAGTACCAATTTAATAGGGAGCCTGGATTCCTGTCTCTAATTCAGTTGGCTTTCTGTCTAGCTGGAGACGGTGCAGTGTTATCCACTTTTATGCACAACTGACCTGAGACTGTTTTGAACCACTGACCTAGAAATGACAGATTCTATAATCCATTTCAAATCCCCACAGGACAGCCTGTCTCTTTCCACAATTTGGTTCCAGGTTTCAGCCAGAGGGAAAAGCCTCCCCCTCTCATCCCCTGAAGCCAGAATTGAAGGAAAACCCTCAAGGTGAAGGGCATCAAATTACATCATCAGATTTGGGGGCTTTTTAAAAATAAAAGTTGTTTTCATTTTTCCATCTTCTTGAAGAGAAAGAGTTTCATACCTCCTTCTTTCTACAACAGTCTTTTTGGCTCTCTCATCTTCTTTTCTAATATTTTTGTATGTAATTAATCTCTATTCCAACAAATGCGTTGAGACAGACTGTTAGATGCTATATTTGTGTGTTTTTTGCTTTATTACAAAAACGAATAGAAATATAGCTTTGCTTTATGCAACAGATGTTCATATCACAGAGTCTTTAAAATGAATTATATTTTAAAATGTATTAGAAGAGCTAGATATTTAAGGGATGCTTGCCAGAAGTTCTTTAGCAAAGTGAAGAAATTTTCAGGTACTTTAGCTTTTTTTCAAAGCAGGGCATGATTATGTAAATATAAAAGCAAATGTAGGGAAGCGGCTGTGGCTCAATCAGTAGGGCTCCCGTTTACCATATGGGAGGCCCTGGGTTCGGTTCCCGGGGCCTCCTGGTGAAGGCAAGCCCGCCCGCACGGCGTGGTTAGCTGACCCAGCGAGCACAAGCAGCAAGGGGGGGATAAATGAATAAATAAAATCTTTAAAAAAAAAAAAGCAAATGTACTGAAAGTCAGACATAAAAGAATACATAAATGCATATGCACCTGAGTTCAAAAATACCTCCTAATCCACCTGCTTATATATACTTTAAACTCTCTCCCTTTGTTTTATTACTCATTGAGTTCCTTTGTTTTATTACGCACTGAGTTCCTTTGTTCTCCTCACTCCCCTTTACAACCACTGCCCTTCTCCCTGTATGATCTATGAAATACAGCCGAAATCATGATGGATTCTTTCACCCACCACAAAACTTGTCCAAGGTTTTCAGCATAAGACTGAAAAAGAATCAGATGGATAAAATGGATGCACTCAGCTTTGGGGTGTGGGAGGAGGGAATAAAAGGTAGAAGATGAATGGCAACCCATGCTTGACATTCCTCTTCCATTATTTATAAATCCTCTAGAACACTTAGGCTACAGTGAGGATGGTTCATTATATTTTCTAGCTTTACTCGGAGGATATTCAGAAATTAATAAATGAAGCAGGTTGGCTTCCAAGAATAAACAAAAGGGATCCAATGTATAATATGGATTTTCTCTGGCTACGAACACTATTCTAATAGTCTGTTTACTCCCTTTTATTCATAAACAGTGGCAGAGCTGCAGGGATTAAGCTGGCTGAAGATCAACAAACTGCCAGTACAGTCTAAGCCTGGGTTGTGGCTCACGATCGAGCACACTCTTCCCATCAGCAATGAAAGAGATTTTATTGAATTAGAGTCACATTAATATATTAGCTCCGATATATACAGTTTACAAAACCCCTCTTCCTTCAGGAAGGGACGTGGCACAGTGAAATGCTCTATGCTAACTTGAGACACTGCGTGTTAAAGCTGTCCCCTTCTTTGCCGGCCACCGCCTCCAGCAGAGACTGCTTCTTCTGCATACTCCGGGACGACTCCAGCTCGTACATGGTGGTCAGGTTGAAAAGCACACTCTCATGCAGGTAGTGCTGAGGGTCCTGCTGTACCATTGCTTCCAGCTGCCGGAGGGAATCTTTCAGCTTCCCCAGATAAAGCAGACACACGGCAGCGTTGTTGTTGGCCTAGGGAAAAGGAGCACCCGTGCAAGATCAGGACACATTGACTGACTATTAGAAAGCTGTCCCCTGCGGTCAACCTAGAACCAGGTCTGCTCATTCCTGAGCTGAGTCCTGGGTCCAAAGCTTCAGGGCTGCTGTTCTCTGTGCGGTGAGGACAGCTGTGTGGACCCGCTGCTTGGAAATCCTCCCGCCCCCGGCAACAACCGCTACAACTGTCTGAGGCCAGTGGACTTGACAAAGGGCAGCAGGTGTTACTGTATTTGGTTTTAGTGTACATTTCTAGAATCTCTGTGAAATGCAGAAGGCTGAGGATCCTAGGGTTACTGAATGTGTTTCTGCTTGGGTATCTTACCACTGCATTTGTTGGTTCAATCCTTAAAATTTCTGTGAAGAATTTGTGGGCTTCTGCAAAGTTATTCTGACCGAGGTGAAGGAAAGCTCTGTAATGTAAGTGACATATAAAGCAGTTAACCAGGAAAAGTCAAGATGCTAGTGTACACCAACAAAACTGACAGGGTGGCTTAAAAAATTGCAGAGATCTGAACATTTGACATTTGCTCTTCAAAGTGTAATTTTGAGTAGTCTGGGTGTTAATGCTTTCCAGATGGAGGTAGTGACATTTCAGTTGATTGAACCATATCATACATTCTGGCTAGCGCATTAAAGTATGCTTAACTTTTATTAATTTAGACATAGTAACGTCACCTAAAATTATTTCCTGTTATAAAACCTGATACCTGCTTCATCTTTGTTTTCTGTTTTTATGTGTAAGCATTATACTGGGCACAGGCGTCATCTTAACACACACATACCCACACAGAACTACACATTAGCATGTATTGTTTTACTCATAAAAGCCAGTCATAGAACACCAAGACATATGAACTCAAAATGGCTGGTCTGCTGGAGGTAGTAGACATCTATGCAAAATTATGACGATAACGGGGACAACGTAAGCAGTAGTTTGAAGAACTAGGGGAAAAAAAAATCTCCTTAAAATAAGTTTAGAGAATAAACAAAGACAAAAACAAAAATCAGTTTAGAACATCATTGCAATTCAAGAAAACACCAGTATACCTCTTGGGTCTATGATTTATTCAGTCTCAGTTCTGAGATACACAGGACAGGAGGAAGTGTGAAGGGGGACATTTTCTCTTGAGGATTTACTAGTCAGTTCATACAGTTTAAACACTTAGGAAACTTGAGAAAAATATGTTTAGTTTTAAAATATATACCTGTTCATCAAAACCATTATTTTACCCTGTAGTCCATCCAATTTCTGCGTTACTTTCTCAACGTCTTGAAAATACTTTTCAGCTGTTTTAATGTCTCCAATCTGCTATGACAAAATTATTTAGTCAATTAGGTCAACAAATTAGAAGACATATTAAATCTACACCCACACATATAGTTCACTAATATCTTATCAGAATCTGAAGACATTTATGTCCTTTAGTAACCATTTGCTAATCATTACTTTTTGTAAAAAGCAAGTGACATTTAAAGATACAGTAGAGTGTCAACATTCTACAGTTTAGAAACTAAGTTGTTAAAGCACATGCCTCATTAAAAAATCTTACAGTTTAGTAACTTGCACCCTTTGAAATAAATATTGGGATAGCATTAAGTATAATTAAAATAAAACGAATGTCTAATAAATAAATAAAATATTTTAAATTTTTGTATACTATGGTAAGTCCCAAATTAATTTTATTGGCTATTTGTGACCAGTAAAATGATAAGAACTGCCAAATTTGCAAACTTCAACATCATATTTTGCCATAATAATACAGAATTTGGCTGTAAAAAAAAAAAAAAAAAATCCCACTATGAGCAAACTTACCAGTTACCTGAATAAAATAAAGCCTAGATCAACTAAGGTTGGCATAGAGGGAGGAGGCACTGTCTATCCTTTATTCTAGAGCAGCAAGATGGCCTAGAATTTCAAGGATGTTTACATAGTAAACAGCCTTGAAATACAGAGATTAATGTCTCCCTTGGGAGCAAAGGGCAGGCATACTTACTGCCAATTATATAAGATTTGGGTTCCCTAAGCTTAGGTTAACTCTCTGGCAATGCAACTCACTGCAGGTATCATCTGGCCCTCTTCACATCACCCTGAGGAAACTGGGCCTTGGTGTTTGGTGAAAGAGTTAGTGACCATCTGGTTATACTGCTACTGCTGTGAGTCATAAAAGTCTTCAGTCTCTGACCCAGGAATCTCATGTCTTTTTTTTTTTTTTTTAATTTTTTAAAAAGATTTTATTTATTTATTCATTTATCCCCCCCTTGCTGCTTGCGCTCGCTGGGTCAGCCAACCACGCCGTACGGGCGGGCCTGCCTCCACCAGGAGGCCCCGGGAACCGAACCCGGGGCCTCCCATATGGTAAAAAGGGAGCCCTACTGATTGAGCCACAGCCGCTTCCCAGGAATCTCATGTCTTTTGCCAGAACCCATGAAACTGGCAGCTCACCTGTTAGCTTCAAAGTAATATAAAATCTCCTTCACAGTTCTTGACACTACCCCACAAAATAACACACCACATTAGAGGGGGAAAAAAATAAACCAAACCAAATCCACAAATAACAACACATACACGAATAAACAGATGGCATGCATCCATTGCTTCCCTCTACTACAGACTTTCAAAGCAGTTTGAAGTCTTCTACTACAGAGTTTGAAGCTGTCTGATGTCTTCTACTACAGAGTTTTTACTTACTAATTGACTAAAAAGAAACTAAGGTTCAGTGACATGGCCCTCAGCTTGAACATCTGAATTTCCTGCAGTATGTTCCCTTTAATTAAAATCTATTTTAAGAGGACAGTGTTTCCTATTGACCTGAAAATTATTATAGCTAATAAAAACGATTTACCAAGTATTTAATATGTGCCAGATACTTTACTAAGTGCTTCAAACATATCTCATTTAGTTCTCCTAACAACCCTGTGATGTAGATACTATCATCTATTTTCATTTTCTAGATGAAAAAAAATAATGAGGCTCAGCAAGGTTAGGCAATTTTCTTAGGTCGCACAGCTAAGATATAACGACTGGGACTCAAAAGCTGGTCTAAGTCTTAGGCCTGGGTGTTGACACTCTATACTATATGGACTTATAAAGCTCATGCAGGACTTTTTTTTTTTTTTTTTTTTTTTTAATATTTTAAAAGATGTTTAGATTACATAAATGTTACACAAAAATTACAGGGATTTCCATGTTCCCCACCTCCCCACAACCTCCCACATAAACATCCTTCATTAGTGTGGCACATCACCTGCAATGGATAAACACATCCTGGGGCTTTGCCACTAAGCATGGACCATAGTTCACAGTGTAGACCACACTCTCTCCCACACAGATCTGCATGTTAAATGCTGATGTAAAATGGCCTATATCTGTCGTTGTAATGTCATTCAGGATAATTCCCAAGTCCCGAAAAAGCCCCTGTATTACAACTGCTTTTCCCTCTCCCTGCCCCAAAAGCATCCAGTGGCCACTGGCTCCACATCAATACTATAATTTCTTCCATTGCTTGAATCACAATATGTCTACAACAGAATACCAGTAAGTCCACTCTAGTCCATAGCTCTTCCCCCAATCCTGAGAAGTCTAGGATGGTGATGTCCACTCTACCTCCAAGTGAGAGGGGGCTTATATCCCATGGATAAGATGAATGGGATTATCCTGCCTGCAGCTGTATCATGCAGGACTTTAAATAAACATTTCAGACAAATCTTGGTATATTCTTTGCCTCCTACTGATTTTCTTGTGATTAGAAAGTTTATGTTTTCATAGTTATTAAAATGAATGAGGATGTAAAATTCTACCACTTTCCTAAGAGTTGGAGGTAGCTTAAACAATTAAACAATATAAAATGGCAATTAAAAGTGTAGCAGAATATCCAGAAACCAATTAAAAAACTAGTTATCTAAAAAAAAAAAAGCGGATAAACTAATCAAGAAAAGAAAGCAAAAACAAAATTAAAAATGAAAAAGGAGAAATAACTAGGTACAAAAGAAATTAAAATTATCAAAGAGGACTGAATTTTACAAAACTCTATGCAAATAAATGTGAAGGTATGGATCATGTAGGTGATTTTCTAGAAAACTCTAAATTACCAAAATTGATCCTAGAAACAGAAAGAAAATCTTAGACAGAGAACACTAAAGCAGATTGATAACCATAAAAAATTATGAAAAATTACCAAAGTGCCTGGCATAGGCATTTTTTAGGTGGATTAGTCAAACCTACAAGGAACAGATAATTCCACACTATTCAGAATTTTCCAGAGAACACAGAACTTATTTTTACACGGATAGCAAACAGTGACCAAATGCTTTTGAAAGGATCATACACATGCTTACACATAAGCCCGTGGACTAACTTCACTTATAATTATTAATGCAAAAATCTAGGGAAACATGCCTTCCTGGAATTGCACCCTGCTGGTTCCAACAGCAAATCATAAGTGTACGTGCTATGGCAGATACTGAAAACGCTCACTCTATCTGATTCTCCCTTCCTTCCTGAAAAAGACTTTGCAGATCTTTGCAGGTAGGTGGGGCCATGGGACCAAGTCTGGCCAACAGCTGCTCTGAGTCTTCTCTTTCTCCCCACCGTGCACCACCTGGAAGCCACATGTTCCAGATGGTGTAGCTACAAGGGGGAAGCAGGTTAGACCCCCTGAATTACCACTTGGAAAGTGATGCTCTACAGAGCTGCTGGACCCATGGTAGACTTTGCATGGGCAAGAGAAGAAGTTTTCCGTGTCAAGACACTGAGATTCAGGGAGCAGGTGTAGCTCAGTGGTTGAGTGCCTGCTTCCCATGTATGAGGTCCCAGGTTCAATCCCTGATACCTCCTTAAAAAAAAAAAAAAAAAAGACGCTGAGATTCTTGGATGATGTTACCACAGCACGGTTGCTATATGACAGCTTTTCAGATGTGTGAAGAAAGTTAAAATTCTCAGCCCTTTCAACTGTTTTTCCTCTGTCATAGTTTTTGGATACTATACCATCTTAGTTGCCATGAAGTCATTATAGATTGTCAATGATCAGTTAAAAATGTTCTGAAAACTCAATGCTATACTGTAGTTGTGAGCTGTTCAATGCAAAGGACAGCAACAACTATTTTTTTCCTTATGATATGAGCATCAGATCATTTTAAATATTGCCAAGGACAACAGAACCACTTTATCAGCCAAATTAGGTTATTAGCTTATATTCGTAGTCAGCCAAAAATCCCATTTCTTTTCATATTTACTTTAGTCAGATGTATAGATCTGAAATTGATTTGGGAAAATCACTTAGTACAAAATTTGTATAGGTGTTTGTATATAAAATATTTTCATATTAAAAAATGGATCAGAGAAACTGATATGGTCCAAATGGGAAAATCTTCCCTGATTAATGTACTTAAAATAATAATAATGAAAAATGTGATCTAGTACACAATATCCTAGTTTCTCTTTGATCATTTTCTCCTTTGAGGTCTCCTTTCCACTTCCTCTAACCTTGTAAATATAAACCTAGATGGTTCTAAGTTGCTAATCGTGGCTCTTTCTTTTTGCTTCCTCATTCATTTGCTCCTCTTGTATAACAGCCACCTTAGAGCCATCTGGGAACTAGGGAGGGCATAAATAAAAAAATTAGATGACAGGCATACTTTGGAGATATTGTGGGTTCAGTTCCAGACCACTGCAATAAAGTGAATATTGCAATAATAAAATGCTGTATCTGTACATCCATGTAGAAGGCTCCAGGTTTAGCTTTCTTTCATGCTGTAGTTTTACATTTTCAACTCTGCTAAATACGTAGAAGCCTAATCATGTAGGATAGTAGAGATGAAATTTTGTACCTTTGGACCATTTTCATAAAAGCCATGCAAGATATTACCCTTTCCATTTTACTAACGAAGGAACTAAGGTGCAGAGAGGTTAAGTGACACATACAAGGTCACACAACTATTAAACAAGGTGATCTTTAGGTAAATCACTAAAGTTCTCAGATTCTTTGGCTATCACCTGCCTTATCTATAAAATGAAAGGATCAGATAATCTTTCTAGGTCAGACCAACCACAGATTTTGAGAGCTAAATGGAATATGCCTTTGTCCTACAGTCAAAAATGACTGAGCTAACTAACACCCTGGGAAATGAAGTCATGTATCCATTTATCTTCTAATCAGCACTTCGGTAGGCAGCTTTGGGATAAGAACCCAGGTTTCTTGGATGATCATATATTAGTGTATGTCTTGATATGATGTGATCTGAAGCATACAGCCTTACAAATGAAGTTTTTCCTTCCTTTTTTGGCCAAAAATATTGAAAAAGAATCTTAATAATCTTCCCTTTACTGGAAATACTGGGAGAAAGGAATAAATTAAGCAATATCACAAGGAACAATCAGAGAAAGCCAGAATATGGGACATTCCATGTCTCACAGCTCTAATCTCATCTCTGTAATTGTCACCATTCTACCCTCATCTCTGTAATCCTTCAAAGTCTAATTCTGCATTTTTGAAGCCATCCATTCTGTGAGTCCTTCCTTGATCATCCCATACAGAAGTGATGATGCTCCTCTGCATTTTAAGTATTTTGTATTGTTTGTATAAAAATCCACCTTCATATTCGTTATTTGCTTGTACGTCTATACTTCCCTATACAGAGGACAGGAGCCATATAGGCTCCCTGAGGATTGGAATTATGTCAAATGTTTATCAGTATTCTTCCCAGGGATAAACAAGATGCTTTGTACAAACATTTGGTGAATAGATAACAGGAAGACCTTTCAAAGAAAATGCCACTACGAAAATCTTTTTAAAAAACCCAGTTTCCTTTAATTCTGACAAAAATGGTTAAACATTCACAGCTAAATATGCACGCTCGAGGGGGTACACAGCAGTAGAAATGGATCAGTAGAACTTAGCACCTTCAGTTCTAATCTGGAGTGAGGGAATGATCTATATCAAATTTCAAGACAATACTAATTCTAATTTATTTAAAATAAGTATATCCTAGTCAGAAGAAATAAAATGCTGAGAAATCAAGAAAAGAATTGATACCCAAATAAGGAACTTTTGTGCTATGCTTTTCTTGCTCATTCCAAGCTTTCACCCCTCCTGCCCTTCTCACCAACCCAACCAACCTTTGGGACATTGCAATTCTTCTTGAATGACACATATTAACTCAACTTTCCAGGTTTTTCTTTCTTTTTAAAAATAGCTTTATTGAAGTATGATTTATGTACATAAAATGCCCATACTTAAAGTATACAATTTGGTGAGTTGTGACTTGTGTTTACGCCCATAAAACCATGATCCCGATCAAGATAAGAACATTTCCATCACCCCCAAAGGTTTCCTCCTGCCCTTTTGTAATCCATCTCCTTACTCCCTCTCCCTAGCCATTCCCTTCTCATTTCTACAATTCCACTATACAGAAATCACTGTTTTTTCCCTCCTTAGTGATCTTTCTTATCACTTATCACTCTCATTTCTGTTCTCAACTTTTTCCTCTCCACTTGAGCTCTTCCCCCATAAAAATATGTTCAAGTCTCTGCCCCCTAAAAAAAACAAATCTTTCTCTGAGCCTTCCTTTCCTTCATCTCAGCTGAGTGTCTTAAAAAGCAGCCTGTTTTCACTGTCTACTCTTTCTCACCCATCCATTTTTCCTCAATCAATGCAATCAGGCTTCTGCCCCCGGCATTCCATTTAAATTTTTCTGTCAAAGGTCCCCTTCATTTTCACTAAGTCCTTCTAGTTATAAAATTGAATGATTCTGCATCCTTTTCTTCTTTTGCCTTTGTTGTCTTGCGTGACTATTTTTATCCTGAACTTCCTGTTATTTTAAGGCTTTTTCTTGCTTCATCACTGTCTGGTTCTTACTCTTTCATTTGCTTTCATACAGGATACGAAAGACTTCCTGGTCTGGAAGAGGGTGGAGAATCTTCACGTACAAGGTCATAGCTTCTTTGTTACAGCTGTATCAATTCTGGCCTTTCATTCTAGTACAAAAGGCTACTTCCCTGGTGCAAGTGATGGCCATTTAAGCCCAAATAATACTTTTTATTCTGTATATATTTTTAAAAATTTTCTCTTAGTTTTCCAAGGTAAAAAAAATATAGATCCTAAAAAGATTTTGATGGGGCTGACTCTAAGCCATAGAGAAATAACTTTAAAGAGTTAGAATAAAACGCTTCTTATAAGCTTAAAGGTCTGATTACTTCCACAGTTCTTTAATTTAGGTTATGTGAGAAACTCCCCTGGAATACAAATGTCTCAAAATCTCGTTTGTAATATAGATTTCCTTTCAGAAGTGGAAATTCCTATTCTACCATGATTTTTCTCCCCTGCTAACCATGTACCTGTATCTCCTTTCTTTGTATAGAATGCACGGTTGCTCTAAAGGAAGCTCTGCATGATGAAGATATATGTAGGAATATAAGAACGATCAGAACCAGGCATTCAAGTTTTAAACAAATGAATGTTTCTTGGTTCATGGGTGTGCTAACAGACGGCAGGGTATGTGGATTTAAGATAATCATACCTGTGAAACTAGGCAAAGGTGAGAAATGGACTCATTTCTTTATATCAAGGTATTACACCTAAAATAAAATCCTTTAATGTATTGTATTCTTAAAGTCAGATTTTTCCACCTGTAATGTGAATAGCACAGAAATTGAATAGGTAACTCGTCACTTGGTAAGCAGAATTATATTATGAACTTCTTGGAAAGAATTAGGATAGCTATTCAAAAGTTAAATACAATTTGAAATATTAAAATTGCAAGTTTCTTATTAGGAGACCAAATACAAAGTAAGGCAATCTGTGATGCTCTCTTATTTATATTTGCCAACGTATCTTCTACCCCCCCACACACCCCCAGTGGCCACACACGTTTATTTTCTTGCAGGGCTGTAAGCCAGAAGTCTGAAGTCAGTTTCACTGAATCCAAGGTGTTGGCAGGGCTGCATCCTACTGGAGGCTCCAGGGGAGAATCCACTTTCTTGCCTCTTCCGGCTTCTGGAGGCCAACTGCATCCCGTGGCCCTGGGTCCTTCCTCACATCGCTCTGATCCCTTGCTTCAGTTGTCAAATCTCCCTCTGTCCTCACTCTTTTAAGGACACTTGTGAAGACATTCAGGACCCACCTGAATAATCCAGGATAATTTCCCCTTCCAAGATCTTTAACCACGTCTGCAAAGTCCTTTTTGCCATATAAGGTAATGCTCACAGGTTCCAGGAATTCGGATCTGGATATTTGGGCAGGCCATTATTCAGCAGACCATACCATGCTTTGAACCCATTGTACTATGTTTTTTTTTTTTTTAAAAAAGATTTTATTTATTTATTCATTTATCCCCCCCTTGCTGCTTGTGCTCGCTGGGTCAGCTAACCACGCCGTGCGTGCGGGCTTGCCTTCACCAGGAGGCCCCGGGAACCGAACCCGGGGCCTCCCATATGGTAAACGGGAGCCCTACTGATTGAGCCACAGCCGCTTCCCATTGTACTATGTTTTTAACTCACTCTTCCCAACAGTTCTGGGAAAGTGTTGTCATTATCCCTATTTTACAGATGAGAAGACTAAGGCTCCAAGAAGTTAAATGACCTGCCAAGAGTCACCCAAGAAGTTAAATGACCTGCCAAGGGTCACCCAGTAGGGTTAGAGCCAAGATTGCGATGACTGCAAGTCCCATCCTGCTCCTCTGCACCTGTATCCACTACTGAGGTGAGCTCAGGTGAAGTGGGGCCTCAGGGGCTTTTGAAGTAAGCACTGCCTTCTGTTACCATCTAGACGGGACACTTTCGGCATCCTAACTCCACTGAAAATCTGATGGGAGCTGCAGATTTGTGGTCCTCAGAACTAGATGCACTGACATGAACACATCACATTTTGAGACAGTTTCTGGGAGTTCACAGACCAAGATTAAGAACTTTCCCTCTAAACTGAGAGTTCCTGCTGGGCAGGGACACATCTGATCCACTTTTGTGGCTGGTGCCTGGTGGGGGCTCAACAGGTGTCTACCCAGGACTGTGGAATGGGTGAAATGGGTGAATGTGGTAAATGAGTAAGTCTCCTCATTTTAGATCACATCATACTCTAGAATTACCTTAGATCACATAGTACTCTAGAACTAGAGTATTAAAAAGGAATTCAGTGAACAATTTGAAACATACAGAGAAGGTATAAGTGACAATATTCTAAACCCAATTGTGTATTATTATCCAGAAACTTCATGTCCATGTGTTTACTTTATCTTAACTTGGCTCAATACATCTCTAGCATTATCAAGGTTCTTTTATATCATATTTCCTCATGGGCTTCTGCATATTTTGTTTTAGTATCATCTTTTTTATTTCCACTTTTTAGAATTAATATGGAAAATATCATGCCTTTTTTGATTAGTGTTTACTTTCCAGTGCTCTTGTTTGAATGACAATGCCCAAACTAAGATGGGAAAGTTGGCATTACTCAGAAAAATATCTCTGTGAGTACATACGTGTCTTTTTCATATTCTCCTATACATGCTCACAGAGAGAGAAAAGAAAGTAAGTGGAGGAGGTGTTCCTTACTCTTTTGCCAAGTATAAGAAGACCTAAACACTTAAAAATGTTTTAGTCCTGATTTGCTCTATATTATTGATTTGAAATCTGATTTAACGACAGCACTAGTAGAGGTACAGACTGGTCTGTTCATTTGCTGAATGATTTACCCCTGCATTTACTACTATAAACTGAAAGGAGGTAAGAAGGACACAGAGCTAGAGAGAATGTGGCAGGAAAACTGGGTATGGCAGACAGTGTATGCCATCATCAATTACACACCCAAATCATACAAAACAATACCCTGGGATGCCTGGCTTTAAAGAATTGCCTTTCTTAGCTGGGATCATTTGGCAGGGATGGACACACTGGCTTTCTTCTGGAGGAGTATGCTCTTGGAGAAATGTACATTTACTTTCACTCCAAGACGCTTTCTCTATTGGCCCTCTTCACTATAGGCTGATATAGGAAATGACCATTGTCCTTGGAACAGTTGTAGAACTTTGTGATCTCAGTAGATAGGCAGAAATGGGCCTAAATACATGGTCTTTTTAGCCTTTATGCTTTGCTGAGTCTTTCTCTATTCCACTGAGTACATCCCCTAACATTCTTCCTGTAATTCAGCATTAACTCAATACCTATCTTCATCTCTGAGACCTAAAATATGAAGCCTTAAAATAGTAATTTAAATGTGAATAGTCACCTTATGTCTGTAGATATCGTTCAAGATTGTAGAAAATACTATTATCTCCTTTATATTTCCATGCACATAGTATCAAAAAACTTTAATCTTAGGAAAATGAAATAAATGCTATGACATGCTCATTTAGCTTTAAGTTATGTGACTTCAATTGTTGAAATATTTACAATGGCCATTCATCATTGTGGCTGCCCCCTGCTCCCATTTTTGTCCCCCCGCCCCTTTTTTGAGTACTTTCTTTTCAAGGTAGAAACCAGAAAATTTGTATTCCCAGAAGGCCTTGCAGGTAGGTTGCAGTCACATAACTCTAACCAATGAGACAGGTCTGTGATGTGGTGGAACATTCTCCAGTGGTCTAGTCTTAGAAGAATCTGACTCCCGGCCTTCATAAAGCCTCTGTGCACTGTTATTCTTTAATAAACTCTTTTTTTCTGCTTATACTAGCCAGTGTGTATTCTTTTTTTTTAGGACAACTGGCTATTGAATCCGGGATATCGTTTATACAAAGCAGGTGACCAACCACTGAGACATACCCGCTTCCCGCAGTGTGTATTCTATTATCTGCAACCAAAAATTCTGTTTCACACATTATTTATAAACACTTTCAATATTATCTGGCCACTTGAGAGATGATTACCAATATATTGATTTCTTAGGGAATTTATTCTTTTAATATTCTAAAAATACAGCACACAAAACACATACATTATATATATTACTTCTTTGTTTTAGCATGTGTCAACTCATTTTAGAATGGCTCAAACTAAGCTACTGTAGAGAATTTATAAATATATTTATGAATTACTCAGAGAAGGGAGAATTATATTTGTGATAACTGAAAAGTCATATCTATTTTGAAAGTACTTTATCTGGGGGCTCTTCTTCAAAGGATCTATCCATGACTGCATGTTACCTTTGAGTTTTAAAGTACATATTTAGGGAAGCGGCTGTGGCTCAATCAGTAGGGCTCCCGTTTGCCATATGGGAGGCCCCGGGTTCGGTTCCCAGGGCCTCCTGGTGAAGGCAGGCCCGCCCGTGCGGCGTGGTTGGCTGACCCAGAGAGCGCAGGCAGCAAGGGGGGGATAAATGAATAAATAAATAAAATCTTAAAAAAAAAAAAAAAAATAAAGTACATATTTAAAGCTATGTGTCTTTAAAAATAAAGCTTTGTACTGGTTTTTGTATGATTAGTTCAATTTGAGTTCTTGTTTCTTAAAATACAGTGGAGTCTATTTTATGTACAATTAATTTAGGAGTTTCCTTTAGAATCTAATCCCAATCCCATCCCACTCTGCTTTGTCCTATGGTAATTTCACTATCTCTTTTAATCTTCATACCATCAAACAAATCTTTTAATCTGTACTGAAAGACTATATCCCAGAGACTTAAATCTTCGGTCTGTTCATATGCTGGTTGAGCTCTGAATCTCAGCAGAGTTGTAACACCTACTCTCCAGTTTACTGGACTTTGCCAGGACAACTAACGAAAGGATGATGATGGACAATGCCCATCCCAAAAAACAGAATCTACAACTGCAAGGAAGACAGTTCCACCCATCTGCCCCATGGGATCTAAGCCCCCTCTCAATCAGAAACAGAATGGGCATCATCATCTCAAAATCCTCAAGATTGAGGAACGAACATACATAAGGGGTAAATGCAACTATGGACTAATGTAGACTTATTATTCTAGCAATGGAAGAATTTTTATCATTGATATAAAGGCAGTGGCCACCAGAGGTTCTGAGGGGAGGGAGAGGGAAGAATAGGTGTAACATGGGGGCATTCTGGGGACACTTAAATTGTCCTGCATGACATTGCAATGATGGATACAGGCTGTTATACATTTTGTCAAAACCCATAAAATTGTGCAGGGCAAAGTGTAAATTATAATGTAAACTATAGACCATGGTTAGTAGCAATGCTTCAATATGTGTTCATCAATTTTAACAAATGTTCCACACTAATGAAAGATGTTGCTAATGAGGGAAAGTGTGAGAGGGAGAGGGGTGGGGTATATGGGAATCATTTTTGATGTAACATTTATGCAATCTAAAGCTTCTTTAAAAATTAAAAAAAATTAACAAATAGAATAAACTCTGAAGGAATGCTTTGGGATTTGGTGGTTATCTTAAACACAAATGAGTTGGAATGTGCAGACACTTGCATATGGATTTTCCTTTTGTTCCTTCTTATTGACTAGCTCTGACGTTCTGAGACCTTAGTGAGCTTAAATATTATATAGGGCTGAAAATCCCAAAGTATGTAAGATGTAAGGGTTATTCAAGGGTAATTTAAATATGCATTTTTGCTTTTGTAGCTGACTTTAGAACCTAGCTCTGACACTAGGATTTGTGGGGTAAACAAAGGAATGAAATATAATTTCATCCCTCAAGTCTATTAGGAGGGCAGGACATACAAAAATATAATAAATAACATTGACTGTGCTCTTTTCATTTTCACAAAGACATCTAGATACTATTATTATGACCATCTTGCAGATGAAGAAACTGAAGTTTAGCAGAATTAAATAACTTACTCTGAGTCACACAGTCCTAAGTGGCTGAGCCATAATTCCCTCAGTCCGATTCACTCTAAAACCCTAGTTCAGAACCATTGTGCACTTATTTCCCAGAGATCTTGGAAAGAGTTAAGGAGAAAGAACTTACTGAGAGAGGGTCAAGGCAGTTATGGTGGTCCTTTAGTTGAGCCCTGAAGGATGGGCAAGATCCAGACAGGCAGAAAAAGGGAAAGGAGTTCTAAGCAGAGGGAATGGCAGGTACAAAGTTATCACCAAGTATGGTATCTATCTGCAGATCGCAAATCAAATTGTTTGGTAGAAGTCCTGAGGACATGAGGGGACAGTGTGAAAAAAACAGTAGGCTGGAAAACATAAGTTAGGGCCAAAATTTGAGGGCCCTGCATGCCCTCAAATAGAACAGAGCTGTACTTTAAGAAGACTAATTGGTAGCAGTCTGTGGGATGAATTAAAGGTTCAGAGGCTGGAGGCAACGAGGTCATTAAGATGATGAGGGTCTGAAGGAGAGGGTGAATGTGAATAAGAGGTCATGAAATTACCAGCAGTTCAGCTCAGTATGTCTCTTCTCAATCCCTCTGTTAAAACCCACCAGGTGGGCTGAGGAAATGGAATGAGCAGAAACTGCAGTACATAAGGTTTCACTTGGGAGATGAATCTGAAGATGGTGGACGCCAGGTTATACAGGTGATGCTACCAGGATCCATCTATGCATCCATCCATCCATCCATCCATCCATCCATCCATCCATCCATCCATCCATCCATCCATCCTTCCTTCCTTCCTTCCTTCCTTTCTTCCTCCTTCCCTTTTTCTTTTTTCAAGTTTCAAATATTTTATTTTTTTATTCATACATTATGCAGTTTTCTAAAGATTCTACAACATGATATATCACACAGAAGAAAAACAAAACATTCTACATACCCCCCCCATACACCTACAAACTAAAAAAAGAAAAAAACCCTCATTCCCCAGTAAGGAAATAATGTTTACACTACTTTCTATAACACTAGCCAAGATACGCACAAGCAAGAGAAATAGAAAGCATGTGCTAAAATATTTGTAACAAATAATTATGTACCAAGAAGTTCCCAAAAGACAAGCTCCCCCTTGGAGCAGAGCACATGGCAGTTGACAGTGGAACAGATCAGACCACTGGCTGAGCCAGGCACATTTCTGCATCTGGTTGTAGACCAGCTGAAAGCTGGTCTTCCTGTAGCAGTTTCCCTCAAAGATCTATTTAGCAACTTGAAAGAAACTACAGGTGGATTTTCAAGAGCTAAACCAACAGCTCAGTGACAGGTATTGTCTAGAGCATGGATGTCTGTGGATGCTACTGAAGCAGGGAACAGTTCAGGACTGGGTGGAAGGCAGGATCCTCAGAGGCCAGACCGTACTTCCACGCGCAGGGGCTCAGCCAACTTAAGCAACCCTGTGATGCCCCCCGGTCCCAGTCCCAGCCTCAGGCACTAGGACTTCCTCCTCATTATAATCTGCGGTCGAGAAAGGACCTAAACTGGCTGGAAACTCAAGTCACTGAGTTATCTCTCTCCTAGGGAGATCTGTTCTTTAAACGTTAACTGTGTTATGACAGCGAAGACCCACTTTAAAGCAATTTTAGCCATTATTAAAGAAGTAGAAAGTGATGTTTCTTTGTTAAAGAGCCCTTCCCCAGACCTCTGCATTATGCCAGCCCTAAAACCACACATTTAAGCTGCAGAGTGCTAACAGCATGGCATTAACTGGTATAATAAAGAACTAGGTACATGAGGCTGATGGCCACATTCGGTGACCTAGAACTTTAAAATTTCATCATGGACCTCAGTTTCCATCATTGGTTCTGTGATCTTTGAGTGTAAAATCTGCTTGGTGGTCTTCAACCTTGTTCCTCAGATCCAGAATTTTCAGAGAGCATGCTGACCCTACTGAACCTAGAAGTTATCTAGAATTGAGTTTTCTCCATGTGCAGAGGGAATGTAATATAGTAGTCAGCTGAATGAGACTGTCTTGGAGAAATTCTGATGCAGTGTTCAGGATACAAAGTCTTAGAAGTATCACAAATGGTTAAGTATTGCCACCTGGATTAGGAATCCATGTGTCCCTCTTTGAGAGAAACACAAAATCCAGATACTGTGTTCCTTGGCAATAGTTAAAATTTCAGTAAGAGAAGTTCTAGAGATAGTTAACTAGCAATAAAAATTTAATTGTTACTTTTTTGGGACTTCAACAAGTCCAGCCAACAAGTTTTCTTTAGTCTTGATTCCCTTTTTAATTCAGTGGACATCCTAGCCGAGGCAATGGTGCAGCAGTGAGTGCAGCTTCACTCAATCCTGAGGGTGGTGGGCATGGACAGTTTCCCTTCAATCTACTGACTGCATTCCTAAATCGGATGGGTGTGGTAAAGAAAGCTTTGGATGTTGAAAGTACTTCTCTCAAGGCATTCTGTATCTAGGGATTCCTCTCAAAGAACCAGGAGACCATTATCATTTATGGGGAAAATCCTCACAAGATTCCAGCCAGAATATCACCATCCTTAGTATTTCCAAGTAAATGACTTCCATTAAAAGAGTAATCCCTCTTATATGTAAAAAATAGTGGCACAATTCAAAATTCTCAAATGAATTTCAGGCACACACACACACAAAAAAGAATAAAAAAAATGAATTTCAGGCATGCATTTCTCAATTTATACAAATTAAGACTAAGATGAGAATATTCTCACTGTCCTGATTTTGTGATAATCAAGGTAGGCTAAACATTCGCTATATTTGAAACCATGCATGTGTTCCCAGACCTAGGTTTTCTCCCTAGATCTAGTTTTTAGAATGCTGGGGATAAACTAAGCCTGATTTATTATATGACCATCCTGTATGGGAAATGACTGTAACTTTGGGTATCTTTGGTCAACCTTAAGAGATAAAGCAAGGGGAGGGATGTGGCTTGTGTGGTTGTGTGTCTGTCTCCCATAGGAGGGACCTAGGTTCAATCCCCAGGACCTCCTGGTAAAAAAAAAAAAAAAAAAAAAAAAGAAAATAAAGAAGGCGCATGGGCCACCAGGCCCCGTACGTGGGTGCACCGCCAGGCCCCGTGAGCCACGCAGCAAGATGATGACATAACAAGAGAGTGACACAAGGGAGAACCAAGATGAAAGGCACCGAAAAACCAGGAACTAAGGTGGCACAGGCGGTAGGATGCCTCTCTCCCTAAAGGAGGTTCTGAGGATCGGATCCCAGTGAAGACAGGAGAAGGATGAGAAGAGAGGGCAAAAAATGGACACAGAGTCACCCAACAACAGAAACAGCAAAAACGGGGTGGTGGTGGTGGTGTCTAAAAATGGATAAAAGTAAATAAATAAATAAATCCTTAAAAAAATGTATAGGGGAGGAAGATTCGGACTATAGTTGGCAGTAATACTTTGACGCTGCTCTTTCATGATTTGTTAACAAATGTTTCACAACAATGCAGGGTGTTTGTGGGGGAGTGATGTGAGGGAGCTCTGGATGATGTTATGCACGTTTGTTTTGTAAGTTCATGATGTTTACTTAACACCTATAGTTTATGTATGTTCATGTATGAATAATATACTTCAATAAATTATTTAAAAAAAAAAGACTCAAATGAAATTTCTGAAACTGTCTATATCCTCAAGAGTTGTGAAGAATTAGAGCAGATAGAGGTTATTTTTTAAAATATAATAATCGTGATAATAATACATCTGACTATCCACTACATTCCAGGCATAGTATTATGTTTTTTATAATGGACTATCTCATTTAACCCTCACAATAACCCTATGTGGTAGTTATAATCATTTCTGGCTTATAGAGAAAACTGAAGCTCAGAGAGTTAAGTAACTTGCCCAGTGTCACACAGCAGGTAAGTGCCAGAGCTGGGATTTAAATCCAGGTGTTTCTGACTCGATAGCACATGTTCTTAAACTGTATTTTTGAAGCACAGTATGCTGTATTATTTAAGGAATGTTATCTTTAAAATCTCTAAGACAGAGAGGCCACTGAGAGTCCTGTAGTTATAACTACAGGATGGTCTCAATTGATGCGGTTTTCTTCCTTTGACCCTCCTGCTTTTTCCATCGCTGCCTCCCGTGAATAGGCGTGGTGTGTGTGTGTGTGCACGTGGTGCTGGGGGAGGATGGCAGTAGAGGGATGGGGTGGGGAGGCTGCATGCAGAGAAGAATGCTATTAGTTAAGAAAGCCGTGGGCCCTGGGATCAGAGAGACCTAGTTCAGCTTCCTGCTCACCTTTATCTATGAGACTTCTTGCAGGCATTATCTGTGAGATTGTGGGCAGATTCCTTGGCCACTTGGAAGCCTCAGTTTGCTTCTGGGTAAAACAGGCTAATAATACCCCTAAGATTAAAGGGCTCAGCACAGTGCCTGATGCATGGCAAGTGAGTATTCAATATATGCCATTTCTTATGCCTGATTGTGATTAACTGCTGTTCACTCTTCTTTTCCCCATCTTCAGTTTTGGGATGTTAAGTCAGAAAACCTTAGAATATGCACTGGAGGAGGATGGGGAGATGGAGGATGAGAGCTGGGACAGAAGGTATCATATCCTAAGCTTACAAGGGTGGGGATCATTGCCCTGTAATTAGCAGAAATGAGTAATGGGGCTCATGACAGCTGAAGACCTTCCTGTTATCATATATTCCAGGAAAATATATTCTAGCTTCAACTTTCTTAATGTTCTTGGCAAAAAGGGCACTGTCCCTAACTTTCCGAGTTACTGGGATCACTGCTTAGGTGTGGACTTTCCTTTGTCTAGTATACACGGATTCAAGTGCTCTTTCAATAAAAATATCAGTGTTATTATATATTATCAGCTAAGTTGAAATAGGATTCTTTATGATTTAGTCAGTAATTTTCTAATGGCAACAGGGCAGTTTCAGTATGTCTCAGCTGAAAATCTATGCAAATTCACATTTAGCAATTGGCTTCATAATCATAATATCAAAGGCAGCAGGACTTTATACAGTCAAATGGGAATTACTGTAAAGAACTAAGTTTTTAATGATCAGAGATGTTTGGATTGAACTATTTTCTGGGTTATCTCTTATATTTACAAAACTAAAACTAACTAATAGCCTATCCAAGAAAGGAACTCTTAATAGTCAAGTTTAACCTCTTATCAAACTACTGTCCACTATAACTCACTTTAAAGTGATAATAGGGTAATAGTGTAATTATTTAGTGTAATAACAGGTACCTGAAGGAAAATCCGTCCAATTCCACTCAGCAGCTGAGGTTCTTGCTCAGGATAATATTTGTTAACTGAATGATATGCCTCCACAGCAAGCACATAATCCTATGGGAAGAAAAAACCCAAAAGCACATTTTAAAGTTGAAAACAAAAATCACTCTCTGTTTTGCTTTGACACATTTAGAAGAGAACAAGTAGATGCAGACTCACACGAAGAGACGGCAGCAGAGCAGAAAACCCAGTGTAAGACACCTGATCTCTGATTAAGTGGTGAGGTTTCTCCTGACGGCAATGTCAAACCAGGATTCCAAATTTTGGTTGAAACTACAATGGGTAAAATTTTTCCTAACACTGAGAGGCTATCTGAGTGGCTTCTGGTCATTTAATCGGGTCAGAGGGTTCTTTCAACTTCCATCTTCTAAGTAGCAATGAGTATTTCAACTGGATTGTGTTTCTCTTTCTTTCTACCAAAATTATAAAATGAATTGGTGAATTTTATCTTGTCTCCATTCTCCAAATATATATGCCACAATTATTAAAAGCATCTCTTAAACACTTTCTATGCTAAAAATGGAGATAAAGTCTCTAAATATAAACAAACAAACAAACAAACAAAAAACCCACAAAACTACTTAGCTTAGACACTGAGCATAAAATCCCAGGTCAGAATGACATAGTAGAATACTTGAATGCTATTCTTTCTCTACATGATTCAAGCAATTTCTACTATTTTAGTAGAAATTCCTATTTATACAGGAACATTTAAGAAGGCTTCGATAGCTACTGTACTTGGCATTTGTACACTTTGAAAATACTTTCCTCTCCGTTTCTCATTGGATCCTCATATACCTTTCCAGAAGCGTCCTTCACCTCCATACTGTACTGCAATGACTGGTTTCTGTGGCACATTCTCAAGGGCAAGGACTGTGCTGTCATCATTTTAGTATTTATCTGCTCCACACACCCATGTGCCCAGCCCACAGTAGGTATTTGGTTGATATTGAGTGAATAAAAGTCCCACTGATCCACAAATAAGAAAGGTAGATACCATCCACTTTTTTTTAGGTATGAGAAAACTAAGTCTCGGAGAGATGGTGTCTTGCCAAGGTCACAAGGGACCCAACTGCCAGTCTTGTCTCAGGTTCTTTAATGAATCCAGTATTCTTTCCTAATGATAATGTTAATAGTTATTGAGCCAGTTCTATATACCAAGAACTGTGCTAAATGCTTTACTGTAATATTTAGTTATAGCACATAGTCAGCAATGAATATGGCCACTGATGACATTTTTCTTCTAACTTATTCATAAAATCCCAGAACATACTTTTATTTCTACATTTTCAATTTCACCCAACCTGGGACCCGTGGAATTACAAGTTTTCTAATTGGGATGTTTTAAAGAAAGATGACAAGTAAAATTCCAGTTTGGCAGAAAAAAAAATTAAGTCTCTCTCCAGTCTAGTCCCTTCAAGTGTAGCTCATTAAAACTAATTTTATTCAAGGCGTGATGCTCACTCACAAGGAGCCAGGCAGCACATACCTTCGTTTCCTTTTCCCACTGTTTCTTGCTGTCATTGCTGACTGCGGCAAGGTTGTCCTGTTGCTAGTTGTGCTTGTGTGTGAGTGTGTGTGACCATGTGTGTGTGTACGCGCTGTGAGGCACCTCACAGAGAAGACAGCTACACCCACTGTTTTGCGTCCTATACCTCAGCCCTTGGGGTACCTGACGCTACAGCTGAGGATGAATGTAACATCCTCGTTGGCAGCTTCAGGGCTCCTCTTCACTGAGTCTGGGTTTGAAAAATTTAGTGAGTGTGATAGGAGACAGCATCCCACTGGCTACAAACCAGGCAGCTTCTGCTCACAGCAGCTCAGAAGCGCAGGTGACATGCAGGTCAGCGCTGGGCAGCAGCAGCAGTCCTTCTGGAGGAGGAGGCTGGCTCCCACGGGGCACCTGATGGCATCTACCGCAATGGGAATTATCTGTTCTAATTTAACACATACCCCTGCCTTTTGATTTATTGTGAACAACAGGCAAACTCTGATTTTTTTGTCAATTAGCACTGAAGCGGCACCGGCTCACACCCAATGCGTGTACTCCAAGCCTCTGCCTTGTCTTCATTCACCCTAATCACACTCTCAGCTAAGATGGCCCACCAGGTGAGAGGGTGAGGGACGTGAATGTGATCTGGAGGGAGCGGCCTGCGGACAATCCCTCATGGGAGGTGCTATCCGGAGGTGCTACTGAGGCTTAGTCGCCAATGTCATTATTTTAACAAGTTTTCTCTTTCAGTCCTCAAGGTCAGGAATCTACGTTTCTGTAGATAATGTGATGCTGGAAAGGACAGGTTTTCAAATCTGAGAATTAGCCCTGAGGGAAAAGTTTTTTGTTTTTTTTTTTACTGTTGATCTGATAAAATGCTGCAGTTCCAGGAGAATATTATTGAGTACACCCATAAGCACAGGAACTATGTGAGAAAGCTGGATTCTAGGCAAGAAGATAAGACAATACAAGAAGAAAGGGACAGAGGTGAGCCTCCTGTAACGTGGATGCAGGACAGTGCTGCAGCAGCCTGGAAATCTGTTCCTGGGAGGTCAGTTACAGTAACGGCCGGTGAGTCCCTCAGGCTTGAACAGTAAAGTCTGCCCGTGGGGCCAGCTGCAACCAGGTAGAATGCATTTTGACATGTCTCAAGAAGCTTATCATCAAATAAACCAGAGCAGAATTGTGTTAGAGAGCTTCTTCAAATTGATTATTATTTAATGAAATTGTTTATTTATTGGCAATGGAGGAAATATGGCCACTTTAAAGGAAAATGGCTAAAACTAGCTCTTCAGACATAGCTTAATTTACTCTCCAGATCCTATAGGGTTGGCTTTGAAAAAGGGTATGAATGACTTGCTTAAAAGGGCAAACCTAGTTTAGTTCATTCTTCACCCTTTTTCCTTCAGCAGCTACACTTGTTTAGTGGCTGTGAAACTAGAGTTACAATCATTTTGCAACCAGAAAAGACTTGTGTAGTATAATTTAAGCAAGAAGGAAGGTGATTTATGCAGTTGCACTGATCCTTAAATTACATGAGAAGTCAAAACAGGTGGAGACGTGCAGTGTGGGTGAAGTTTAGGGGACACGTGGAGGTAAGTGGACTTGTGGAGGTACAAAGGGCAGGCCTAGGCACACAAATATGGTTTGCCAGTGCAGGTGCCTTAATCTAATGAAAAATCCAAGGATAGAAAGTAACATTTTAATAGTGAGATTGGTGAAAAACTTTCAAGGCTCTGTGTCCTCATAGTACATTATGCACATATTTGGGGCTGAAGCATATGAATAGATTTTTCATCATTAAAAAGTTAAATGAATATTTATTTCACTGTAATAGGAGTATTATTCAAAATAATTAAATGGTTGATTAAATAGCTCATGTTGGCTCATACAAATAATTTAATTAAAATAATACCCTACATATTAAGACAACACAATATTGCAATAGTGTGTACTCTCACTAGATGGCAACAGACTGCACATGCTTGGCACTGCCTTAATTGCACTTTTTTTTTTAACTCATGAAAATGAAAGATTAATCTAAATTTTCAAATTAAATTGTGTTCATTGTAAAGGCATTTTTGAGACACAATAATATGTTCTGTAGTGAGTTCCAACAATACAGGGAGAACTCATGCCTGGGATTGTTATTAACACTAGAACACAACAAAGAAAACATTTTGATTCCCTAATTTTCTATGGATGCATCTTAACGTGAAAATATAAACCCACCAGTGGAACAGGTAGCTTATTTCTCGGAGGGGTTTTAGCCCCATGATTAATAAAAGATCAGTCCTGCAAATTTATAATTTGCACTCCATTTCTTTGCCTAAGAACATTCTGGAAAGCTGGGTGAATTTCAGGTGAAAGTGAAAACGGCCTTGAGGGATTGCGAGGTGGAGATTTCCGTTTGGGCTACAATCAGAGCGCTGGCGGAGAATGACCTGCTTTTGGAAGGGCAGAGAGCAAAGGACCCTGGTGTGTTGGGCAGCGGCAGGTTCACTGCCAAAGACTCAGTTGCTGAGAACTGACCTCCCTCCTGCCCAAACACTGTGCTGGAGGTGAGATGAAGTATGCAGGCCTGTTGATCCCTTTTACTTAGAGATGGACAAGACCTGCTGCAGCAGTAAAGAGGGGAGGTGGAGGAGGGAGAGGAGAAGGGAAAGCAGAAGAGGATGGAAAGGATGAGGAATAAAAACACTGTATGGGCAACTGACCTTGGCTGAAATAGCTCAGACATGAGCAGGCTGAAGAAAAACAAATTCTGAGCAAAAATACAGAACTCCTTAAAAACCATATTTTCCTTTATTCAATGCATTCAAAGAGAGAGGGAAGAGCTGCATAAGGAGGTGGGAGGGATTTCAAAGATAATCAGTTCTATTCTCTCATTTTCAAGCTCCTAAAAGTGAAAGGGCTGCTTTCCGGTCACTTGCTAGAGTCATTTGCTATGGAAAGGGATATGAAAATTCCTGGTCCATACTTGCAGTATCACGCTACTATTGAAGGGTACACAGAAGTCAGAGAACACCAGGATGGCACTGTGTGCATCCCCAGGGCTGACTCTTTCAAAGCCTGGATTCAGCCTAGGTATCTTCTTACTGAATTGTTTCCCCTTTTCCGCAAGGATGAGCTGTTTATGGGTATGAACTGCTGTCAATACCTAACTGCCCTCTGAGCCATGCCTAAGGCTATGAGCATCTCATCAGGTTGCTGCGGGAGGTCAACGTATAAAGCGACCAGAGCTGCCATGTCAGGGTTAAAAATGGAACCTTGTGAATAGCTTCCTCCACTTGGCAAATCGCCTGTTCTGCTGTACTGAAAATCAAGCTCACCAATGACCTTGGGCAGCTTGAAAACTGGGAGTGTGGGAGGAGTTATGATCCCTGTCTCATAATAGCCAAGAATGTGCTAATAGCGCTGCTCCCGGAGGCCGCTGCTAATTGATTCCTGCAGCAGCAGGAGGCTTTCAGTCCCCACAGCTGGCGGGCAAGGCCACCAGCCTGCACCCGGACATCTGGGTTTAGGGCCAGAGGTGAGCACAGGTGAGGGGGGGCGGGAGCTTTTCAAACAAAGAGAGAAGCCAAAAAAACCTTGCTGCATAAGCTAGGGAAGGATTTAGAGGGAGATACTAGACTGGTTAAAACCAAATGACTGACACCCTCAGCTCAGCCTCTTTTATTTTTAAGCTCTTTCCTTAGGAGCTTGAAAGTGCGGGGGTGAAGTCCTGAGAACTAGGTCTTACGGGGAACTCTGTCATTATATGACATTAGCATCAATCATAAAATCAAATCAAGACAAGGGAAAAAAAAAAAACCCTCCATTAAGCCAGCAAGAACAAAAGGATACCTTTCTAGGATGAAATTCAGAGAAAAATTTGTGTATGTATGTGTGTGTATGAGTGAGAGAGAGAGAATGAGAATTTGCATGAGAATGAATAATGATTTTAATTAAATCATTTAGACCCATGTTTGAACAATTAAATTTGAAAATATAAATTCTCCATTTGGTTGAAATTTCTTTCAGTAGAAATTAAAGCAAATTTAGCCCCAGAGTGTGTTACTGAACTATCTATTAAATAAACCATTACTTAGTTGAATTAATTCTCTGCTTAGGTAAGCTTTCATGTTTACTATGGGAGCTTTTTCTTATCAGAAATGTACAAGCAATTCCCTTGCAGTTTTTACTGACATCCTACTCTAGAATATACGGTAGCTCTGCAGTTACTGCCACCCACGTACCTTCATCATTAGCAGACAGTTTGCCATAGAGTACATCACCCGGCCCAGACGTGACCTCCACAGCTGAATAGAGGCTGCAAAATAAGAGCAGCTTGTGAATGTGCACAAATAAATTAGAGGTTCTTTCTAGCCATCAATTATTGGGCCCTGTGAATTCTGATTTAAAAGATCCCTCTTGTCAACACCACTGGGTTTTAGCCTAGAATTTTTAATGTGCTGCCGAGCTGCACCGTGAGACAGAAAATACAGCACCTCTCCTAGGGACCAGCCTGCAATTGGTTCTAGGAATAGAATGTCTGCATAAATGATGCAACTACAAAAAAGCAGGAGGGCAACCGCTCGGCATTCAGTTCAGACAAAAGATTCAATAATTCAACCAAGAGCCGTGTTTCTAAAGTTAGAGCCCAAAGAAAATAAGCCAAGCCAGTGTAAATGGTGATAACCATCTGCTTTTGCAGTCATGTAATTTCATGGTATAAAAGTTAATTGGTTGGGAAAGCAGACCGACCAGGGTGGCTGGAGAGAGCAGCTCAAAGCTGAACCCAGGTGAGGCAAACGGCCCAGGATGGGCAAGCACGTGCCTCGGGTGAAGCAAGCCTGGTCAGCTGCAGGGCCTCCTGGGTGGGCAGAGCTTGCTGTTGGAGAAGGTGCTTCATCAAAAGAGCCTTACAGCTGGGCGCCAAAACACCTGTGCTTTTGATCTGCTAAATTACCAGTGGACTTGGGGCAAATGACCTACCTTCTCAAGGCCTCAGTTTCTTTATCTTTTAAATGGAAACAAAAATTCCCACTCTATCTACTTTACAGGGTTTTGTGAGAATCAACCTTGATAACAGAAATAAAGGTAATACCTAGAAGGTTAAAAGCACTTTTCAAGTATAAAATAGAATAATGATGATGATACAAAATCACAGGACTTTCCATTTAGCATCTGTGTTGGTATGCTATCAACACATAGCTACTACAGTCTTTTCAAAATCCTCTACAGAAATGCTTTCTTCCCCACAGCATCTGTTGTCACACAGAGCAACTGCTTCTTGGAACCTGGTCCATCATAGACTATTCTCCCCATATAGCCATTAGTCATCAGCCATCTTTTCAATCTGAATCCATCTATTCTAGGGATTTTCAAATTGGGCTTCATGGATTCCTCAAGGTCTGTAAAAGTCTCCCAGGAGCTTCCTTGGAGGGAAGGGAAGGGCTTACTAATGGCTCCCTATCTCCTGTTGCCCTCCGCCAGGGTAGCTCAACTTTTCTGTTTTTACACTGGCATTATTAGGAGTAAGGTTTGGTATGAAGACAGAGCAGATTTAAAACCTTTTATTGATAAATAAATTGACGCCCAGAGAGGCCCAGAGACATATCCAGTCCCTGCCTCCCAGTCCCGTGCTCTTTACTCCACAGCTCTGAACTTCGGTTAGGAGGAATCCAACATTCATTATTCAGACGCTTGAAAACACGATAAGCAATGCCTAAAGATGAGAAGGGGCTATTGCTCAGAAGCAAGTGGTGGGAAGGCACATTTCCCCCTTGGTTAGAAGTCTCAGAGCTACAGATTAGGTTTATAGTCTATTTCATACAGCTCATGACCATTGATTAGTAGGTTCTGAATATACTGTTAACGATGATAATTCAGTGAGCTTGCCTTATACTGGCCTGCTTGCCAACTGAAATTTTTCTTATGTCTCTTGCCAATACCAATGGTTAATTTTGAAATAATGATCACCTAGAAATTATGTTTATTCTTGGAGTGCTTAAGAACAAAAAAAAGAGTTTAATTGCTAGAATTAAGAACTTAACTCAATTTGCCTTTCAGCAATTAAAAATACATTAGCTGCTTATATTCCCCTTAATAACATTATTTTTATAAAAAGAAATTCTGAACAGTATCTTTTCTTAATGAATGTAAAATGTGCATTGTCTCAATGAATTGAAGATTTCTTCTGATTATCTTTGCAAATTTCTTTCTAGCTCTAATTCATTCCCCAACTCTCCTTGTAAATCTGTTTATCTGTTGTCACTCTTGGTTAGGTTTCCAAGAACCACCTTCTGGTATCTAACACCTATCTGCTCATTCCCACAAAAACAGGAGCCCCAAAGGGAATAAGATGATCTAGGTGGAAAGAAATGCCAGACAATGTCTGGGATGCCCAAGAGATGATGGTGACTTCTCTCCTTTAGATTTTGTTAATTTATTTGCAGTTAAATTTGAAAATAAAGCGTGCATGTGTACACACACGTACAAACTGGCAGTCATTTAGGAAAAGATGCCTTTATTTAAAACATTAGTGTAGCCCAGGATTGTTCACACCAGCTGGCCAACATTTTTTTATCCATGCCATTCTCCCCATTCTTATTGCCATAAGCATGTTTCAGGGCCTCGTGACCTCTGGTTTACTGGAAAGCTTTCCAACTGGTGTCTCATCCTCCAGGCTCTCTTCTCTCAAGCTATAGCACATTAATCTTCTCAAAGGACAGCTCCAGAGGAAACCCAGTGTTCACCAGTGCAATACATTTCAACCAACTTTTACCAAGAGCCTATTATGTGTCAGGCATACAGAGCTATATAAGAAAAAGTCCCTGGACCCAATGAGTTCAGAGGTAGCAGGAGAGAAAGCCATGCAAATAATGAGATTATTGGTTGATAAGGGCAACCACAGACATGTGCAGGAGGCGGCACTGAGAATGAGTCATTACGGAGAGGGAGGCCTTTCAGGGGAGGTAACATTGGAGTTGGGTCTTGAAGTACCATTAGAAGTTCATCACTGCTCTATCCAACATATTGCAGCCAGAATGATTTTCTCAAAATGCAAATCTGCTCATGTCAGCCCACCGCTTAGTATACCCTTTACTGGCTTTCCACTGCCATCCTAAGGTCTTAGCATGGCTTCCAAGGCCCTGCATGGAATGGCCCCAGTCGCTTTCTCTAACTCCAGCTTCAACATTTTCCAACTTCCTCATTCCAGCTTACTTTTAGTACTTTGCTCCAACTTGAAACAGAGGTTGTATACCCTGAGTGGACAGCAACTGCCACAACCCAGGTGCAACTCCTACCTATCCTTTAGATCTTAGATCAATCATCACTTCCAAAGGGAAGGCTTGGTGGATTCCCCACAGTCTAGGGAAGGTTCCTTTCCTACGTATTCTCCTAGAATCACACTGCTTTTCTTCACACTACTTCTCTTAGCTTACAATTTTACATTTATTGGTGCAATTATTTGATTAATGTTTGTCTTCTCCCACCAGATGGTGGGCTGGGCTTCCTGTGAGCAAGGACCATGTCTAATTTTGCTTGTCATTATATCAACAGCATGGAGCATAGAGCTTGGTTATGAAAAAAAAGAAAGAATAAGTGAGTGAATGAATGAATGAATGATTAAATGAGGAAAAAAGAGAATGAAGGCAAGAAAAAGAGCTTTGGGGCTAAACAATCTCTTGATAACTTCTGATAATTATTTAATTCTGAGAAGTATGATCCACCTACCTTGTCTGTTCTCTTGTGTGATGTTACTCATGCTCCCGTCTTCAGCTAAGCCTTGCTCCAAATTTGTTAGGATCTGTGGTAATTTAAAATAAGAACAACAAAATCATAAAAAGTGCATGTGTCTAGATTTTGCCTTAATATACTCTAGGTAAGCAAATTTCTCTGTGTGAAAACCAACTTGTCAAGGAAAGTTTCATATGGACATATTTTAGAAACATCACTGATTACTATCAGACCGAGGTGACTGGCATAAATGAAGAGGGAAATCTGTTTTCTAGGTGATGGGGGAATTTGGGTTTATGATGCTCATAAAGCATTAAGAGACATCATACCTAAGGTTTTTTTTTTCTTTTTTAAAAGAATAACATCAGGTATGTTACACAGGAGAATGATTATTAACTTTTGTGAAAATATCAGTCTTATTCCTCATGGGCACCACAAGGTACATGGCCTTTTTTAATGTACCAAATAAATTTTGTGCAATTGTCACTTTAACTTTTGGCTAATAACTTTCGGTTGTTTCCTTGTCTTTTGGTTTTCCCTTAGAGAAAAGAAGCTGTTGCTGCTGTAATTTGGGGAGAGTTTTCTTTGTTTTGCTTTTGAGGGGCAGGATGAGAACGAAGTTTTAAGAGTAAAGACTATTTGCTAGGGAGGAAAAGAAACGTCACTCAAAAAAAAAAGTGCCAGGTTATATTATAGTTCTGTGATTACTGACTTTAAGCCATATGCTTTTGGGAAAAAATTTTTTTTTGTTTATTAGATTATCTCGCCAATTAACATTTCCCCAAACTACCCACCTCCAAGAGGCGAGGTGTACACAACAGTGAAGATCTATGACTTCATCTTTTTTGGAAAGTCATGTTATTTCTTGGTATGAATTTACCCGAGTTGGGAAAGGTATGCAGATATGAGGTTCCTCCTCTACAGCGGCCCTCTCTCAGGTCGGGGGTGAAGTAAGTACAGGAATGGCGATGGAATGTCTTCAGGGACCTGGGCCATTTAAGAGCCTTAGCACTTAGAAACAGCTAGAAAAGGCAGGAGAGAACTTATTCCGAAAAGAAATGTGCATAAATGTGTAAAACGAAATTTTCTGATCCTCAGTGGCTATTTAATGATATCAGTTAATAGGTCCCAGGCTGACTTAGAAGTGAGTCCTTGAGTGACATAAACAGAAACAATAATTCACACTTAGTGCTTTTATTGTTGTCTTTCTAGAGATAGCTGCCTGGCTTTATAAAGTAACAGCACTTTGATTTACAAAAGGTTGTTTCTATAAAGGAAAGTGACAGAAACATCCCTAACCCAGCCCTCGTATTATTTAGAAAATGCAGATATTGCAAGAAAAGCCTGAAATAGTCTAGAATGCAAATGTGAGGTGGTGGCAATTTCCTCATTGGTTCCTTGGTTCACAGACTAAACAAGCAGGATCCAGTCTGAACTGGAAGCTGATCAGGATTATTGTGTTTCCCAGGAGGATAAAGGCGTGATGAAGCGAGCCCAGCCCATTCTGGAGGGTGCGCTGAAAAAGCAGAGGCATGTTTTTAAGTGCGTAGGTGGCAGAATATTACACAGAATCCATGTAAACCAGGCACTGGCTGACATTTCTTCTTTGTTTGGTATGAAGCCCCAAAGAAGGAGTTTCAGCAGCACCAAATTTCAATTAAAAAAAAAAAGGTTATGCTTCGAGTAAATGTGACACTAAAAGTGACCAAACCTACTCTGGGGTAATATGACCTTAGTTGTAGTTAATTCATTCTAGCCTGATTCCTCACCGGAATATCAGGTCCATGATGGGAAGGAATTAATTATAGCTTTCTTGCTCAATGTTGTCGTCCCTGCACCCAGCAGTATTGACACCTGTGAGTTACTCAATAATCAATGAGGGCATGTTTCCAAAGAGGCAGGAGTAAGCAGAAGTGTGTCAAATACTAGGTAGAAAAACTGAATTACTGAGGGATTAAACTCAGAGGTGCCAGCTAAGCAGTGGTACAAAGAGAAGACTATGGCTCTCGCTTTGGGGCCTATTTCCCCCTGAGATCCAAGAATCAGCTCTCACTTCTCATTGTGATGACACTGAATAAATTGTCAAGGTGTTGCAGGTGTAGGAAATATATGATTTCTATATTTATTTTATATTTCTAAAAAATTGAAAAACAAAACAAAACAAAACAAAAAAAAAACAAAAACCAGAAATATGTGTTTTTAAGAAAAACTCCTGTGAAAAGATATATTTTTTTTTTTTTTTGTTTTTGTTTTGTTTTGTTTTGTTTTGTTTTTTTACCGGGAGGTCCCGGGGATCGAACCTGGGTCCCTCCATATGGGAGACAGACGCCCAACCATTTGAGCCACATCCGTCCCCCAAGATATATTTTTTTAATGCTCTAGAGAAAGGCTTCAGACAAGAGGTCTGACAGAGGTCTATTACAGAATGTTACTCAGTGTGAAACCAGTTGCCCCTGAATGACTGATTCTACTGCTAACAGAAATGGCCAATAGGAGATTCAGAGAGGAGAGCAGAGGACAAGAAAATTGCTTGGTAGTGATTTTTTTTTAATTAGTGTTTTTTAAAAGTAATAACATGCTTATGAAAAATTCAAACATGCATAGAAGTGCAAATGAACAAGTCCCTTCTTTCTACCTCACTCTCCTCAATGATCTTGAAATTGCTAAGTCCAGTGGATTCTCTTCAGTCTATTACTCCTTTTTACAACTTTTCACTGTAGGCTTCTATGACCGTCTTCTTCAGATTCTCCTTCCATCTGCTCCTTCTACCTCAATCACCTTTCTGTTTTCTTCTTACGGTTTAAACTATTAATGACATGTCAGCGACTCCCAGATTTCTAGCCCTAATCTCTCCCTGAAGCTTCAAAATTATGAATCCGGTTGCCTCCTTAGAAAGAGCTATTTGGATATCCCAGAGGCACCAAAAAAAACCCAACTTATTCCAAACTGATGTAACGTGCATCATGATCTGGGAGAGCTGAATTGCTTGTTCCAGACACACCCAGCACTGCGCCATGTGTTCATGATTCTGTCTGTCTGGCCTGGTCTGGTTTCCCCCACCTTTTCAGCTGGAGAACTCATGACTCCCTCAAGACTCAGCTTTGTTATCACCTATGAAACTCTCTGACTCTCCAGGTTGTTTGAAATGTTCTTCTGCTCTACTCCAAAGTGCCCAAGGTATGCTTCTATTGTGGTTTTCTCAAATTATGTAAACCTTACTGTTTGTGTGCCTGTCTGTCTTCATTCACTGACTCTCTTACCCTCTCTTTATTATTCAGCATCTAACATGTGCTAGCACTAGACTGTGCAATGGTAAGCAAGATAGTATTTGATTTCATGGATATTTGGTGGGAAAGTTGGAAAGTTGGACAAAAAAGAAGAAAATCAAGAAACAAATTTTAAAATTACAAGCGATAAAGGCTATGAAGGAATTACTGGGGTGAAGGGATAGAGAACAGTGGAGGAAAAGGAAGCTAGCTAAGAGGGGAAAGTTTGGGAAGGAAAGTTTAAGGAAGTGAAATGTAGGCTGAGGGACCATAAGGGCCATCCAGCAACGAACAGGGGAGAGAGTGCTGGGGGAGACGCAGCAGAATGTGCAAAGGCCCTGAGGCAGGAAAGGTCTTGGTGGGACCAAGGAACTAAAAGAAGACGTTTTGAAAGAAAGGGGGAGGGTGGGACAAATGGAGGTTAGAGAGCTGAGTGGGGCTAGATTATTCCAGGCCTTATAGTCCATGGTGTAGAGACTGGATTTCATTTGAAGTATAATGGGAAGCCACTGGAAGTAAACCAGGCAATGACATGATTTTTTTAAAGAAAGATTCTAAGAGTACTGTATACAGAAAGGATTCTAGGGATGCAAGAGTAGAAGCAGCTCTATTCAAAGGTTATTGCAGCAATATATCCAAGGTATTTATTCTTATTAAACAAATACTTTTAGTTGTAATAACTATGAGCTGGGAACTGGTCTAAGACCGTCACAAATATTAACTCCTTTAATCCTTATAACAATTTGATGATAGATGCTGTTGTTATCCCTGTTACACAGATGAGGAAACTGAGGCATGAAGAGGTTAAGAAACTGGCCCAAGGTCAATTTGCTAGTAAGTGGCAGTGGCAGGATTCACACCAGGTGCACTGTGTGCTCTGATTTGCCGCTATGCTGCCTTCACTGCTGATGGCAACCGAAAAAGGGAGAAATACCTAGCTTAGGGGTAAAACTGACAGCACCTGGGACTGGACTGGATGGTGTAAGAAAGTGGTGAAGGATGGGAAGCGGCTGTGGCTCAATCAGTAGGGCTCCCGTTTACCATATGGGAGGCCCCGGGTCCGGTTCCCGGGGCCTCCTGGTGAAGGCAAGCCCGCCCGCACGGCGTGGTTAGCTGACCCAGCGAGCACAAGCAGCAAGGGGGGGATAAATGAATAAATAAATTTAAAAAAATCTTTTAAAAAAAAGAAAGTGGTGAAGGAAAGGGAAGACCCAAGAACGATTCCTGGGTTTCTGGCTTGAGCAACTGGAGGATTACGATCTAGGGGGAAAATAAAGCATGTTTTAGTCACCTTGGTATCTGCAGTACTGAATGAAACTACACAGCAGGCACTGGTCACTGAACATGGAGCAAATACTTGGGAAGAATCTTTGATGGGCTCTAAGCTCTCAAATTGAACCAGGTGGTTAGCAGGCCAAAAAATGGTGTGGGGTGGGGGACAGCGGGGCTGGTGGTCCACACTGCCAACTGGGTGGGTGGAGAGTAACGTTGCTGGAGCAGAGCTATGTTTGGGAAGTAACATGAAAGAGATTAGAGAGTTAAGTTAGGGCCAAAGTACAGAAAGCCTCGAAAGTTAAGTTAAGCAGTTTGACTTCTGTCCTAAAGGTCATGATAAGTCACCGAAGGCTCACCTTTGGGGGATAAAGCACCTGAAGTATATCTGGAAGACTGACCTGTCAATCATGAGTAGGAAACCTGAGCAGTGTGGGGGACAAATGCCTGAAGGCAGAGAATCTTTGTAATCCTTGCAAAAGCCATGGAGGCAGTGGGAACAGAAATAAAGGCACAGTAAAACACTTTATGAAAAAGCCACAGAACCGATGAGTGACTGCAGGGGGACAAGGGGGCCTGAGTGGTTTCTATGGTTAAAAACCTCAGTGGCAGAGAGAATGATGATGTCTTTGGCAAAAACAGAGGTTTTGGACAGAGATACTTTGTATTTCAAGGATGGTGGAAATTACTATAATTTCAGGTAATAAGGAGTAGTAAAACATGATTGAATCCATGTTGAGTGAATGGGAACATCTTGGCATAGCGAATGAGCCCAAATCCATACGAAAGGGCCATTTATTGGAAGCCTCGTGTGGGAGCTTTCCCTGGCACAGTCCAAGTCGGGTCAAGAGCTCTGTGGAGCTATATAACAAAGCACCGTAAGTGCAGTAGGGCTTAACATGCTAAAAGCTACTTGTCACTACACATTTTAAAGATGGATGGGCATATTAGGGCACATTATGGTTTTTAAGCACATATATTATTATTATTACTATTTTGAGGTACCCGGGGCAGGGAATTGAAGGCCGGTGCTCAACCACTGAGCCACATCGGCTTCCCTGAGTTGGTTTTATTGTTTGTTTTGCTTTTTCAGGAGGCACTGGAAACCAAACCTGGAACCTCCCATATGGGAGGCGGGCGCTCAACTGCTTGAGTCACACCCACTCCCCATTTTTTTGTTTAAGCTTCATGATAGTAAACTTTGTGGAGTAGGCATTATTATGCCTATTCTGAGAAGCACTTCATGTTTTCTATCTGTAGAGCAAAGTGGTACAAATAAAAAGAACAATGATCTTTGGCATCAGAAGACTTGGGTTCAAGCACTGGCTGACTTTAAGTTTAACCTCTCTGAATTTCTATTTCCTTAGCTGTAAATAACACACTTTTACTATATTACAAATTGTGAGGTTCAAATGAGAATGTACTTGAAGTATTTTGTAAACTTTAAAAGTGATAAACGATTAATTACAAGAATAGAAACAACAGGAAATTAAAAAAAAAAAAATTCGGGAAGCGGCTGTGGCTCAATCAGTGGGGCTCCCGTTTACCATATGGGAGGCCCTGGGTTCGGTTCCCGGGGCCTCCTGGTGGGGGCAGGCCCGCCTGCACGGCGTGGTTGGCTGACCCGGCGAGCGCAAGCAGCAAGGGGGGGATAAATGAATAAATAAATAAAATCTTTAAAAAAAAAATAATAATAAAAAAAAAAAAATTCCACTCCCTCAGATTTTTGCTCTGGTTGTTCTCCCTTCCTCATCCTTGTAATCTCTGAAAGGTTTAGTTTTGTGTAATTTGGGAGCAATGAAATTAATGCTGCGATGACTTTTAAATATTAAGTAGATCTTTGAAATTGCAGGTGCCTCCAAAGCACTGATATGCAGTGTTGCCAAGGAGGAAGTGAAAGCTATAATTCTGTATTGAGATTTGGCTGGTAGGCAGTTTTTCAAGGAGCCCGACAAGAAGCTTTGCTAGTTGAAGGGAAGACTCTCGATGTAAACAAGTCTTGCACCAATGAGCCAAATGCCAGATCTTCCACCTTTTATGGTCAGTGGTGCTCAAAAATCACTTTGAAGGGACTGAAATGGAGGAGAGGGCGTTCTTTTTTTTGAAAGCTAATAAGGGGGACTCTATGTCCTTAAGTAAAATAGATCCAAGCTGATTAACCAAGGTGTGGTGGTTTAAACCACGCCCACCAATTCTTTGATACCCTTTTCAGGAGGTGAGGCCTAATTTCCCTTCCCTTGAGTGTGGGCTGGACTTGGTAGCTCTCTTCTAATCAACAGAATTAGGTAGAAGTGCCACTGTGTGACCTTCAGGCATTGTGGCTTCTTCCTCTTTCTCGCTATCTTTGAGGACACTCAAGCAGCCCTACAGAAAGGCCTACAGAGTGGCAAAGAACTGGGGCCTGCTGCCAATAATTAGCAAAACTTGACAAGTGTGTGAGGAGCCACCAGGGAAGCCAATTTTTCAGCCCTAGCCCTGCCTTCAGGCAACTGCAGGCCCAGGTGACACCTTGACTGCAATCTCATGAGACCCTGAGCCCAAGTCACCCAGAGCTGCTCCGGACCTCCTGACCCACAGAGATGGTGAGGTAATAAATGTTCATTGGTTTAAGCGAAAAAGTCTGAACAAAAAGTAATTTGTTATGCAGCAATAACTAATCCATAAGGCAAATCAAGGGGACCACATGCCTTTCTGTGACTAACAGCATATTGAGGCCAGCATGCTGAAGGGGTTTAGTTTTAACTTGGAAATTCGGAAATGGGTTCCTCGATTGGTGTCTTAGAAGGAACTTATCTCTGAAAGCAACTGCAATTTTGAAATACACAATGGTTTTAAAAGAAGACGATGTTTGGCAATGAAGTGGCCGGGAGTTAGGAGGAAATGACAAAAGCAAGGGAGAAAGAGGAATGGCGGTGGCTCTGGAAGAGAGGACGACATACCGGGAGGTCTGGGGAGGAGGGCCTGATGGAGGGGAGAGGCCTGCGGCGCGGCCACGCTCACAGGCAGAAACGCCCTGGGCTTGTTCTGAGATTTACAGTTACCACTCTGAAAGTGGAGACGACTGTCACACCTATGGAAGACAGATTATTCAAAAGATGAAAACAGGGGGTGGGGGGGGCACGCCGTGCGGGTCGAGGGGCTGCGGAGCGACGCGCCTGCTGCGGTCCTAGGCATGTGCGCGCAGCAAGAGCCGCCGCCACGGCCACCCTGTCGCCTTCGTGCGGGGTTTACTCTGAATTTTGGGACATGGCCTCTGCTTCACCAAGGTCTGAAACTAGTAATAACCACATTGCCCTCAGGGTTACAGTTACAGGTCACTGTTTCTGGTGCCAAACTGAAAAGAAAAAAACAAAACAAAACACTGGTTTGGAACAGCAATATTGACAGAAGTAGTTGCAGATGGAGAAATTAAGAAAACAGCAAAATCCAGTCGTTCTTCTAATCCCAAATGGGATGAACAGGTAACTGTAATGTGACCCCACAGACTACATTGGTATTTCGAGTTTGGAGTCATGACACTTTTAAAAGCAGATGCTTTATGAGGAAGAGCAGCAACAGATTTGAAACAAGCTCTGTTAACCCACAACAGAAAATTGGAAAGACTGAAAGAACAATTAAAACTTTCCTTGGAAAACAAAAACGGCATAGTGCAAACTGGTGAACTGACAGTTGTGCTTGATGGATTGGTGGTTGAGCAAGAAAAATCTAACAAACTGTGGCTCATTTCCAACCAGAGAAATACAGCAAAACAGTGATGCCTTACGTGAAATTGGAGATCCTTCAGCAAGGACAGCTACCAGGTTGGCTGTTGAAGGTACTGATGGGATAGGCAATCATGTACCCTCAAACACTCTAGGACAAAACTCATGCTGTTCATATGTAGTTAATGGAGACAACACACCATCTCTGTCTCAAGGTTGCTGCCAGAACCAAAAATACCCCATCTCCAAAACCACTCACGCCTGAGCCTGCCAGTGACTCTGTTAATAGTGAGTCATCCTCATTTGCACCAACTGATAATGCATCAGCCATGGGCGCTGCAGTAGTTTCTGAAGAAACTGCCTTGTCTTCAAACTGCACTAGTACTACTGTCAAATACCCTCCAGTTCAAGAAATACCGACTTCCTCAGAAAACAATGAATGTATTCCTTCTACCAGGGCAGCAATGGAATCTGAAGCTAGAAGTATGTTAGATCCTGCCACCTTTGATTCTGGAAATAGTTCTGCTTTTGAAGCAGCCAAATTAAGACTACCAGATGGATGTGTGGAACCTGTGTGGCAACAATCTGGAAGTTCCACCCAGAAACGCTGCCATCACGGTGGGAACAGAGAAAAGCTCCTCATGGTAGAACCTATTATGTAGCTCATAACACCCGAACAAACCACATGGGAGAGACCACAGCTTTTACCTCTGGGGTAATGAGCATCTTCGTGCATCTTCAGTTGTGCTTTATTACGTGTGTGATTTTAAATTTTATTTGGTACAGCATTACATATTCATTCTGCACATTAAGTTTCCTTACCAAATTGGTCTGTTTGAATAATGAATGTTTGAAAAAAAAAAAAAATTACTACTGAATAATGAATGTTTGATAAAAAAGAAAAAAAACAACAACAAAAAAACCAAAAAAAAACACAAAAGATGAAAACTTGGTTGTGTTTTGCCCAAGGAGAAAACTGTATGTCTTAAATGAATATCCTATCTGTCCAATGCCATATATATGTGTGTATATCTGTGTATATATATATATATCAACTAATACCATTTGATATTTGATATCAACCAGTAACTAAATATATAAAGGGACTAAAATCTAGGCTCTGAGTTATATGCTGTTTTCTAGGGAGGTGGTAGAGCAAGGTGCTCTAACTGGATAACTGACATATTTGGATTTACACCAAATTTCAACACCCCACAAGGACTGGCACATTTACATCTACCTCCAGAAATCTTAGCAGAAGTTCTAGGAGATTGATGCATTCACATCGCCTTGGTATATAATATTTTAAAATGCATGTTCTGACTAGAATGCCTGTGGTAGGACTTCTGCCTCTGCATTTCTAACAAGCTTCCAGGCGATACTAGTGCTGGTGGTTTGTGGTTCACAGTTTGTAGTAAGGCTTTAAAGAAGTGGCCTGGGAAGCGGATGTGGCTCAAGCGATTGGGCTTCTGTCTACTATATGGGAGGACCCGGGTTCGATCCCCAGGGCCTCCTGGTAAAGGCATGCTGGGCTCACGTGGCATGCGACACAGCAAGATGATGATGCAACAAAAGAGAGATGCAGGGGAGAGTCAAGGCGAGACGCGACAGAAACCAGGTGAAGCCTAGAGGAGAAAAAAAAGCGAGAAGAGAAGACAAAAAAAAAGAGAAAACAGACACAGAAGATCACACAGTAAATGGACACAGATACAGCAAACAGCAGGGTGGGAGGCAGAGAGTAAACAATGCTGAGAAAAACAAGGAAAAGGCAGCAGAATTTAAGACCTTTTTATTATATGGAGAACTCAATTTTCTTTGTGCTATCATGGAAGCTCTTCATGGCTCAATCATTTGCTAACTTCTGTGGCCTTGTAATTCACTTTTGGTGCAGCAGATTTTTATTAGGTTGAAGTTGCTGAGTGGAACTGTTGGGCATTCCTAAGTTCAGGTCCTGTGTTTTGCAATGATGTAATCAGGTTGTTTCTAAAGGTATGAAATTCCACTTGCAGCTGAATCAAGATACAAACCGTGTTGACAAAGGACAATGCTGTGTGCTTCTCCTGATTGAGTATTCTGAACACACACGGTCCTGGGAGTATAAACCTCAACGGCAAAGGGCAGACATGCGGCCTCAATTGAGGAAGCAGAGCCATCCTCACTGTATCTTGCAATTACTCTTCTCCACTGGCCAATCATCCCCATCTTATCTGATTAAGCCACAATCAATTTGTTCTCTGCTGGAGCAGCAGAAAAGTAGGGCAACTGAACTGTCTGAGTAAGAGGAGGCACTGGCAGTGACCTGGACATTTTCAGCATACTGATGGCCAGCTACCTGCAGTGTTTCCCTGGGCAGCTTGGCCAGGGAGCTGCCAGGCCATGGCTCTCCTCTCTTGCATTTTAGACTTTGTTTACACATAAAACAGCATAGCTGAACGTGTCCTGTTGTCAAAAATCCTTTTTAGAAAAGATATTAACTGTTCCTAGAAATACAGCTTTTATTCCTACCTTATATTAGCAACCATCAGAAGAGAAATAAAAATATATTGATAAATTTCTATTACAGAGTGCAAACAAATGTATCCTATTCTCTGCCTCCTTCATCTGTGGGATAAATAACTAAAGAAGCACTTCTTTTAGCGTGGTACCCTCAACCAAACTAAACTGGAGTGGGTGGAAGATATAAAAATTGTAGGGTGGGATGGAGTTGAACTCAAGACTACTCTGGGAGGGGGCGGATATGGCTCAACTGGTTGGGCGTCCGTCTTCCATATGGAGGGACCTGGGTTCAATCCCCGGGACCTCCCGGTAAAAAAAAAAAAAAAGACTACTCTGGGCAAGTTCATATTAGTGATGAACTAAACCTCAAGTTGATTTGGCATCATTATTTGTGGATTACACTTATTTATGCAAAAGTTTTAAAAAATGTTTGCTTGGTTCTTTCCCAAAGGCTGTCCAAGGCTCTCCTGGACAGCAAGCAGGGAAGAGGAGCAGAAATCAGAGAACTGAGGTGTCTGCTGCTTTAGACAGTGAAGGACATTAATTTTTCTAAATCATGGCAGCATGGAAAACTTATCTTAAATAATAGTATATTTTATTCTTTGTTAATGCAATTGTATGGGCCAAACATTTACTAATTCACAAAATAGTTCTTACTTGTAACCCAGTAATTCAAAGATAGTAATAATATCAATGCTTCTGGACTACTTCCTAAAAGTCATGCCCTGCTAAAATGGGGCCCCATAGAAAAATTTGCACCATTGTTCTAAGACTAGCTTGTTGAATACTAATCATTCTTTGGGGACGCTTCCATATTAAATGCTGGGCTTCTTTTAAGGAAGCAATTGGTTTATGGATGCAGAGAATCCTGTAACTGGTTACATTTCTCTTTTGCTTTGCTTACTCAGGGCCTCAGCACCAAATCTACTTTTGGCATACCTTTTGCTTTACCAAACTTACCACTGACTTGCTCTTATTTTCCCTTTGCCCCACAGTCCTCATTTAATTCTCTTTCATTAGGAAAAAAGTCTGATTACCAAACTAACCCATGCATTGTATAAGAATCAGAAAATAAAAAGGGAGTGAAAATGACCTTTAATTACAACATGCACACCAACATACTGGTGTATTTTTTCTCCAATGCATATTATTTACATTGTTCAGCTCATACTCTAATTGTAATTCTGTAGGCTGGCTGTGGAAGTAAATATTTATATCATAGGTATATTCCCATGTTACAGCTGTGTAGTTGATATAACTATTTGGAAACCACATCATCCCACAAAATCCTACGTCACAACATGTCTCTATCTCTGGTACTTCTGTTTGAGACTACCACAAAATCTTAAATTGTGCTACCCTGTGGCTAGTGAGCTACATAGAGTGGAAACAATGGGAGATTTCTTTCTCAGCATCTCCTCTAAGAAACTGAATGACAGAGCTCAAAACTGTAAAGAGAAAAAATGTTGGCTCAACTGGAATGAGTGTAATTGGGTGGCAGGTGTTTTGCTTCTCATCTACCTCCAACTGTTCCTGTGCCCCCTCACATACCTCACTTTGGCTGTCACATAAGGTTGTTTCTTTTCATTTGGGAAATCCATGCTGGGAATTGAACCTGAGAAGATTTGATTTTTGCCGGAGTGGCAATTATCAGACAGCAGGGCTCAGAATACATTTATACAAATAGCAAGTAAATTCATTTTCTAAGCAACCTGAATTGTCTTAGTTGACTTTATTACCAAAGGATGAAAACCTTCAACTGTCCTACTTTGGCTCTTAGCTCTATTATTTACCCCCTTCTGAAGCATTTTAATTTAACAACCATTCCTCACCTCCAGCCTGGAAAAACTACTTCAAAGACCAACAACAGATGCCATGGAAGCGCGAAAATAAATGGAATAGGGAGTTCTTTGGGGAATATGAACCAAATAACTTATTTGCTTCTTCTTTCTTTCTAGAAACACTGATCCTAGTTGTGTAGAATGTCTTTGAGTTAAGCATCTCGGATCAACATCAAGGCTAACAGCTAGCCAGGTGTCACCTAGTGCAGTATCAGTACTGGACTCTTGCTTGTTCAAGTCTCTCCCTGAGAGAAGAGTAGTTTCAAGGACTCTGGAGACTGTGATCTGGGTGTGGTCCAGCACAATAGGTGCAACTTGAAATTATTAGGCAAACTTGCTTCTGTGATGGCTTCCCTAAGCAACTTAAGCGTATGATGCAGAGATTAATACTACCGTCCATAAACTGAAGCCTGAGGCAAGAGATGGGAGGTACAGACATGAGGAAGGTAAACTGAGGGAGGAGGAATTAATGGAAAGTGTCACTGCAAGGCATATATATTTAACATTCTTTTTTTAAAATTTATTTTTAATTTTTTAAAAGATTTATTTATTTACCTTTATCCATTGTTTATCCCCCCCCCCGCCCCCGTTTTTGCTGTTTTTGTGTCCATTTGCTAGGCAATTCTCTGTGTCTGTTTCCTTCCCTCTCTTCTCATCCTTCTCCTCCTGTCTTCACCGGGATTCTATCCTGGGAAACTCTGATGTGGGAGAGAGGCATCCTACCGTCTGCACCACTTCAGTTCCTGGTTTTTCGGTGCATCTTGTCTTGGCTCTCCCTTGTGTCACTCTCCTATTATGTCATCATCTTGCTGTGTGGCTCGGCAGGGCCTGACGGCGCACCCGCCCCGCGCAGCTTCTATATTTTTCTTTACCGGGAGGTCCTGGGGATCGAACCCAGGTCCCTCCATATGGGAGACAGAAGCCCAACCATTTGAACCACATCCGCCCCCCTATTTAACATTCTTGACTAATATCTTTCCTTCTTTGATTCTCCTCACCCATTTGAAGAGTCTATAGTTCCCTGTACCTCCTGGGACCAATTTTTGGCAGAAGCAAGTACAGTAGGTATATTTTTTGGCACTGTCAAAATGATACATAAGACCAAAGTTTAAAATTTATTATTTATTTTTTTGAATCAAACAATATATTTACAATATATTTGGTTCATAGTAACACATTCATACAGTATTTGTCCTTTTGTGTCTGGCTTGCTTCACTCAACATAATGACCTCCAGGTTCATCCATGTTGCCATATGCTTTATGACTTCATTTCTTCTTACAGCTGCATAATATTCCATTGTGCGAATAGACCACAGTTTGTTTATCCATTCATCTGTTGATGGACACCTGGGTTGTTTCCAACTTTTGGCAATGGTGAATAATGTGGCTAAGAACATCGGTATGCAGATGTCTGTTCGTGTCACTGCTCTCAGTTCTTTTGGGTATATATCCAGTGGTGGTATTGCAGGGTCACATGGCAAGTCTATATTCATCTTCTTTAGGAACTGCCAAACAGTCCTCCATAGTGGTTGTACCATCCTGCATTCCCACCAACAGTGAAGAAGTGTTCCTATCTCTCCACATCCTCTCCAACACTTGAAGTTCGCTGTCTTTTTAATAGTGGCCATTCTGATAGGTGTGAAATGATATCTCATTGTAGTTTTGATTTGCATTTCCCTAATCATGAGTGATGTTGAGCATTTCTTCATGTGGTTTTTTTTAAATTTTATTTTATTTTATTTTATTTATTTATTCATTTATCCCCGCCCTGCTGCCTGCGCTCGCCGGGTCAGCCAACCACGCCCCATGTGGGCGGGCCTGCCCCCATCAGGAGGCCCCGGGAACCGAACCCAGGGCCTCCCATATGGTAAACGGGAGCCCCACCGACCGAGCCACAGCCGCTTCCCTTCATGTGTTTTTTTGCCATTTGTATTTCTTCTTCGGAGAAATGTCTATTCAAGTCTTTGGCCCATTTTTTAATTGGGTCATTTGTCTTTTTATTGTTGAGCCGTAACATCTTTATATATCCTGGATATTAAACCCTTATCACATAGGTGATTTACAAAATTTTTTTCCCATTGAGTTGGCTGCCTTTTCACCCTTCTGACAAAGTCCTGTTAGGTGCAAAAGTGTTGAATTTTGAGGAGGTCCCATTTATCTACTTTTTCTTTTGTTGCACGTGCTTTGGGTGTAAGGTCCAAGAAACTACCACCTACTACAAGGTCTTGAAGATCTTTCCCTACATTTCCTTCTAGTAGTTTTATGGTCCTGGCTTTTATATTTTGATCTTTGATCCATTTTGAGTTGATTCTTATATAGGGGGTGAGATAGGGGTCCTCTTTCATTCTTTTGGTTATAGATATCCAATTCGAAATTCCTCCCACATTGCTCTTCTTTTTTAGAATACTTTTGGCTATTCGGGTGCACTTACCCTTCCAGATGAACCACTTCTTTGGTTAAATTAACTCCTAGGTATTTGAGTCTTTTTGTTGCTATTGAAAATGGAATTTTTCTCCTCATTTCCTCCTCAGATTGTTCAGTACTAGTGAACAAAAACATTACTGATTTTTGCGTGTTGATCTTGTATCCTGCCACTTTGCTGAACTCATTTATTAGTTCAAGTAGCTTTGTTGTGGATACTGCAGGATTTTCTAAATACAGGATTCATGTCATCCGCAAACAGTGAGAGTTTTACTTCCTCTTTTCCTATTTGGACGCCTTTAATTTTTTTGTCTTGTCTAATTGCCCTAGCTAGAACTTCTAGTATAATGTTGAATAACAATGGTGACAGTGGGCATCCTTGTCTTGTTCCTGATCTTAGGGGGAAAGCTTTCAACCTTTCCCCATTGAGCATGATGTTGGCTGTGGGTTTTTCATATATGCCTTTTATCATATTGAGGAATTTTCCTTTTATTCCTATCTTTTGAAGTATTTTTATCAAAAAAGGATGTCAGATTTTGTCGAATGCCTTTTCTGCATCTATTGAGATGATCATATGGTTTTTTTCCTTCAATTTGTTAATGTGGTGTATTACATTGATTGATTTTCTTATATTGAACCAACCTTGCATACCAGGAATAAATCCCACTTGGTTGTGATGTATAAATCTTTTGATATGCTGTTGGATTCGATTTGCAAGTATTTTGTTGAGAATTTTTGCATCTATGTTCATGAGAGAGATTGGTCTGTAATTTTCTTTTCTTGTGGCATCTTTATCTGGCTTTGGTATTAGGGTGATGTTGGCTTCATAAAATGTGTTGGGTAATTTTCCGTCCTCTTCAATTTTTTGGAAGAGTTTAAATAGGATTGGTGTTAATTCTTTTAGAAATGCTTGGTAGAATTCACCTGTGAAGCCATCTGGACTTTTCTTTGCTGGGAGATTTTTGATGACGGATTCAATCTCCTTAATTGTGATTGGTTTGTTAAGTTCTTGTATTTCTTATTGAGTCAGTGTAGGTTGGTTAAGAGTTTCTAGAAATTTGTCCATTTCATCCAGGTTGTCTAGTTTGTTGGCATATAGTTTCTCATAATATCCTCTTATGATTCGTTTTATTTCTGTGAGGTCATTTGTAATTTCCTCCCTTTCATTTCTGATTGTATTTATTTGCATCTTCTCTCTTTTTTTCTTTGTTATTCTAGCGAGGGGTTTGTCAATTTTATTGATCTTCTCAAAGAACCAGCTTTTGGTTTTGTTGATTTTCTCTATTGTTTTTCTGTTCTCATTTTCATTTATTTCTGCTCTAATCTTTATTATTTCTTTCCTTCTTTTTGCTTTGGGATTGGTTTGCTGCTCTTTTTCTAGTTTCTCAAGTTGTTCAGTTAAATCTTTGAGTTTAGCTCTTTCTTGTTTTTTAATATAGGCATTTAGGGCTATAAATTTTCCTCACAAGACTGCCCTCGCCGTATCCCATAAGTTTTGATATGTTGTGTTCTCATTTTTATTTGTCTCAATATATTTACTGATTTCACTTGCAATTTCTTTTTTGACCCACGGAATATTTAGGAGTGTGTTGTTCAGTCTCCACACATTTGCAAATTTACTTTTTTCTGGTCTGTTATTGATTTCTAGTTTCATTCCATTATTATCTGAGAAGGTGCTTTGTATAATTTCAGTCTTTTTATATTTATTGAGAGCTGTATTGTGACCTAACATGTGGTCTATCCTGGAGAAATATCACTTTTTTGCATTTGAAGTCTGTTTTGTCTGATATTAGTATAGCTACGCCTGGTCTTTTCTGGTTACTATTCGCGTGGAGTATCTTTTTCCAACCTTTTACTTTCAGTCGGTTTGTATCCTTTTGTCTGAGATGAGTTTCTTGTAAGCAGCATATGGATGGCTCATGTTTTTTAATCCATTCTGTCAGCCTGTATCTTTTGATTGGGGAATTTAATCCATTCACATTCAATGATATTACTGAAAATGCATCATTTATTTCCTCCATTTTATTCTTTGGTTTTCATATGTCATCTTATTTTTGTCTCTCTTTTTACTCTTTTGGTTATCCTTTCTGCTTTTCTTTCTTCTATACTCTCTTCCAAGCCTCTCTCTCCTGTCTTTGTCTTTCAGGTTCTAAGGCTTCCTTTAATATTTCCTGCAAAGGTGGATTCTTTTTTGCAAACTCTCTTAGTTTCTGTTTGTTGGTGAATACTTTATATTCACCTTCATATTTGAAGGACAGTTTTGCTGGATAAAGAAATCTCGGCTGGCAGTTTTTCTCTTTCAGTTTCCTAATTGTATCATACCACTGTCTAGTCTTCTTGCCTCCATGGCTTCTGAACAGAAATCTGCACTAAGTCTTACTGGACGTCCTTTGTACATGATCGTTTGCTTCTCTCTTGCTGCCCTGAGAATTTTCTCTTTATCTTTTACATTTGACATTCTGAATAATATGTGTCTTGGCGTAGGTCTATTTGGATTTATTCTCATTGGGGTACGGTGTGCTTCTTGGACATGTAAGTTCATTTCTTTCGTGAGAGTTGGGAAATTTTCAGCTATTATTTCCTCAAATACTCTTTCTGCCCCTTTTCCTTTCTCTTCCCCTTCTGGAACTCCCATGACACATATGTTCTTATGTTTTGTGTTGTCGTTCAACTCTCTGAGCCCCTCCTCAATTTTTTCCCTTCTTTTCTCTCTCTCTTCTTTTTTCTCTTCAATTTTAGCTGCTCTGTCTTCGGTATCACTTATTCTTTCTTCTATCATTTTGAGTCTGCTGTTGTTTTGACTTCACCTATTGCGTCTTTCATTCCCATGAACTCTGTTACTTTTCTGTTCAGGATTTCAAATTCTTCTTTGCGTTTACTCAATGACTTCTTGATATCATTTTTCTCTTAAACTATATTCTCTTTCATCTCATTAATTTGATTTTGGAAATATGTGCTCATCTCACTGATTAGTTCTCTCAAAATCTGTATCTCTTCTGGGGCTTTGCTGTATTCCTTTTCTTGGGACATGTCTTCTATTTTCTTAGTATGGCTCGTAATTTTTTGCTGGTGCTTAGGCATCTGGTTAGTTTGTATTTTACTTAGATGCTCTATCTCTTTCTCTTTTATGGGGTTTTAGTGGCAGGAGGCTGTGAGTTACCACAGCTCTTTGATTTTTGGCCAACCTTGATTGTTAGGATTGTTCTGCTGGTTGCTCAAAACTGGGCACTGGACCCAGTAATTGGTTGTAGAGTCATTTCCTAGGGCCTTGGGCAGGGAGGCTATAGAGGCCAGGAAAAGCCTCTCTTACTTATTAATTTTCTTATGTTCACTTCCTTGGTCTGCCAGGAGATGGTGCTTGTTGGCAGCTCTCAATTCAATGCCTGGTCGGAGCGTATCTGTTGTGACACAGACCAGATCAATGTGATAGAGCTTCCTGTCTGGGGGCTAAGAGCCCTGTGATTCAAACTTTCTGAGTCAGTTCCTCAGATCTCTCGTAGCGCCCCCCTTTTCTCAGCTAGGAAATATTTCCACTCCCTTCTGAATCCCCAACAATCAGTCCCTGTTAGTAGAGGAGGAGATTGGGAGGTTTGTATATCTTTAGCCCCTTGCAGGCTCCAAGGCAAACAATGGTGCAGCCCCACTCAGCATGGAAGGGCTCTCAGAAAGGGCAGACCAAACCTGGGAGTCAAAAAGCAGGGTCAGCCCCAGGCTGTCTCTCCCCTCTCAGGTGGAGTCCTCAACAATTAGTCCAGGCTAGAAGAAAGGGAAGTTGGGAGGGTCGGATTTCTCCAGTCCTTCCTAGGCTCCCAGGGCAAACCGCCGTGTGGAAGGGTCCGTGGGGCTCTGCAGCCCAAATTTCAGGTCAGAACCTGAGTCAGCCTAAGGCTGTGTCCCTCTCTCTCCCCTTTCCGGGAGTGGCAGATCCCTGAAGCCCCCTTTGTTTGTGGTCGCAGGCCCAGAGGCCCGAGAATTCTGAAGAGTGTGGGGGAGGGTGCCGGCAGCAGCAGAAGCTGCTACTTCTAACTCACGGTTCTGTTGTCGCGATTTCCCTCTTCTGTCCCTCTCTCCTCTGGGTGGTGTGCAGCCTTCACCTGCTGTCCTAAACCCTAGAAGATCTTTTTTGGGGCTGTTTCAGCTTGTCCTCTAGCTATTTTTCTGGAGAAGAGATTCCCGTGTCTAACTAGTCCGCCATTTTCCTGGAAGTCCTAAAATTTATTTTTTAATATATTTTTTAGGAGGTACTGGGGATTGAACCCAGAACCTTGTTCACTGGATGCAGGTGCTCAGTCACTGAGCTACATCCAGTCCTCCTCCCTTTCTTTAAAATTCATTTTAAAATATATTTTTAAGGATGTACTGGGGATTGAACCCAGGACCTAAGACCAAAGTATAGAACCACTACTTTACAAGGCATCAGGGAATGGATGGTACTTCGGGAGAAAGGAAGGACTCATGGTCTTAATATTAGAGATAAATACAGGGTAGTGATTAACAATGAGGTTTCTAGAGTCATGTAACCTGGGATCTAATCTAGGCTCCACCACTTCCTAATTCTAGTAGGTAATACTTAACCCCTCTGTGGCTCAGTCTCCTCATAAGTGATTTTGGGATGATATCTCATACAGCTATTGTGAGCATTAACTGCGATAATTAATGTAAAATATTAAGCTCAGTGCCTGTTCCACTGTAAGTACTTAATATATGTTGATGGCTATAATAGCAGTTTGGCATTATTTTATTAATTCCAAAAATAGATATTGGATTATGTTTGTAAACTGGTTTGTTCCTCTGGACGTGATTAAATTATGATTAGGGCTTTGATTAGTCCACGTCAGTAGGGCGTTGAGTCCCCGCCCCTTGGTGGGGGGTACTCACAGATAAAAGACATGGCAAAGGACAGAGTTGGAGTTCTGATGGTGAGTTTTGAGCTGGAGCCCCAGGAAGTGAACACATAGGAGAAGAACACAGAGGAATAGAGATGGCTCTTAGACACAGCAGAAGTCCCAGGGAGAGAGACAGCGCAATTTGCTTGATAGTTTACAGCTGGCCTTGTGGAGAGAGGGGGAGGGAAATCTAGAGAGCCTCCTAGTCTACAGCTGACCTAGTGGAGAAAACAGTGGTGCTCAGCCTGGAGAGAAATGAACCCCGGGAAGAGAGGAACCCAGGAAGCCTGAACCCTTGCAGACGTTGGCAGTCATCTTGCTCCAACACATGGCAATAAATTTTGGTGAGGGAAGTAACTTATGCTTTATGGCCTGGTCACTGTAAGCTTCTACCCCAAATAAATACCCTTTATAAAACCCAAGAGATTTCTGGTGTTTTGCATCAGCACCCCTTCTGTTGACTAATACAGCTATCAACACCACCATGACTGTCACCACCAGTGTGACATAGTATGCTGAGCCAAGAAAAGAACTACTTTTGCATGCAGGTGGGGTGTACATTGGTGATTGCTCTAGATAAAACAGGAAAGAGAATATTCCACATAGAGCACTTTTCTGACGTATTCTTAGGTTTAAGTTTTCCCAAGGGTTTCCTTGAATTATCAATGACTCAAAAAAATCTGACTGTTAATGCTAGACAGACTCTTAGAGATTTTTCACCCTAACCTCTCATTTACAATCGTAAACTAGAGAGGACCAAAGGTCATGCCAAAGGGCAGACCTAAATGGAAGTCACATATTCAAATCTCTTAACTTGAATCCCCTAAATCAATACTGCCACAATAATGGTGTGTTGGCTTATTATTTGTAGATTTTGTACTTCTGGAGTAATAAATTCTAGTTTGAACACAATTTTCTGTTTTTAATTTCTGAACAACTATGATATATTATTGAGTGGCTACAAATGAAAAAGGACTGACTGGGTTGTCTGTGAAACATGCATTGTCTGTTGGGTGGTAAACTCATTGAGGACAGGGGGTGTATTTTCTTCCCTATTGAACTGCTAGCATGTAGTACATAGTAGGCACTGAATAAATATTTGTTGCATTAACAAATGAACAAGTTCAGATAGGGCTGTACAGAGATGAGAGCAGTGGGGCCAGAGACAAACTGCCCATGTTTCTAAGTGCCCAATATAGGAATCCAGCTGAAAACAGCTTAAATTAAACATTAAACCACCTTGGAAGGGTAAAGCATGCCTTAACAGTGATACGTGGGCCCATAATGTAAAGGAAGTTAAAAAGGAAGCTTAAGGATTGTTTTTCTAATTTTGCAGGGTAATGGTGGAAGAAATTTATGTTTGGGTGTATATATTATCGTGCTCTAGGTCTGTCTTTCTCTTCTTTTTTTAAGCATCAACTAATTATGTTACAGTGTTGTTACCTGTTATTTCGGGGGAAAGGTCAAGTTTTAAGTCAGCATATAAGATGAAAAATCGAAATTAACCATGAAGACCTGTACACCATCTCTTAGTAAGTCCAATTGCTTGTTTTCCCTCCAGGATTGGAATACATTGCTGTTTCTTCAATTTCTAACCCACTAGGTATTGGCTTATATCTGGGGTAATGGAATAAGAAAAAATCTATCTTTTAGACAGTAGAGTTAAGTGAAGTTTTTGGTGATGTATTTCACATTATGAGAGGCATGTGTAATCTGAGACCAATGGAGGGAAAGAGCCACACTTACTCGCTGATAGCAGGTCCCCTACACTATGTAAATTCCAATTGCACCCCCCCCTTTCTCTTTCAAAGCTGAGTCAGCATAAGTTAAATACTATGATGTGATTACACTAAACCTTCTGCTTCATCTCTATCCACGCCACGCTTACCTGTCAACAGTCATTACTTGATCATTTCAGGATAAAACTACCCTTGTGAGCAGATTTCAGTCCACCATTTAACATAGTAAGATAGTTTCCTCCTTATGTAAATATTCTCCTCTATTTTGCACATAAGGAGCTAGAGCAGTTTGATATTATTGATGAATTCCAAAAAGAAATATTGGATTATAAACTGGTCAGTTCCTCTGGGTGTGATTAAATTATGATTAGGGCTTTGATTGGGCTACGTCAGTAGGGCGTTGAGTCCCCGCCCCTTGGTGGGTGGGGACTTATAGATAAAAGACATGGCAAAGGACAGAGTTGGAGTTCTGATGCTGAGTTTTGAGCTGGAGCCCTGGGAAGTAAGCACACAGAGGAGCTTGGTCAGGAGGAAGGAGAAAAGGCCCTGGGAAAAGAGATGAGCCGTTTGCCTGGTAGTCTATAGTTGTCTTGTGGAGAGAGGCAAAGCCTAGAGAGTCTCATAGTCTACAGCTGACCTTGAGGAGATGGCAGAGGAGCTGAGCCCAGAGGCAAGCAAGCCCCAGGAAGAGAAAAACCCAGGAAGCCTGAACTGTTGCAGACATCGGCATCCATCTTGCGCTGCCATGTGGCAATAGACTTTGTGAGGGAAATAACTTACACTTTATGGCCTGGTAACTGTAAGCTTCTACTCCAAATAAATACCCTTTATAAAATCCAACAGATTTCTGGTATTTTGCATCAGCACCACTTTGGCTGACTAATACAGGAGCTTAGTACCAAAAATATGAAATACTTTAGGACCAATAGAACTAACTTGCAAAGCTATTTCAACTGACTTTCTCTCAAATCACCCTAAGACTCGGAATTTTTTCTCTCAAATACTATAAAATTCTTCCTCAATGTGATATGGATGTTAGTGAAAAATAATTTAAAAAATCATCATCACTGATTAAAAATTTCTCAATATTAAATTATATATGTACTTCCTATTTCTGAAAATAAATTTATTGCATTTTATTAAGATTTAGAAAAAAAAAAGGTATTACAATCTAAAAAAAGCTGGTAACACTATTTCCCCATCAACTGATCAAAGTATAAGAAAAGAAACACATTTTTTCTTTTAAAGTTATGATATGGAAAAATAGAAGCTGATACAAAGCCTGGGGGTGGGAAGGTTTTCGTAACAACTGCTTGTTATTGTAGTAATTCAAAGCACTTCTACATGTATTATTTCATTTAACCTACTCAATAACATTGTGAGGTATGGACAAAAGGTACTATTAACCCTATTCTGAAAATGAAGAATTTAAGGCAGGGGTTCTTAATTTCAGGGGATCTGGGAGCTTGAATCGAAAAGAAATCAACTTATTATCTTTATTTTCTCTGACCTCTAACTGAAATATAGCATTTCCTTCACTTATAAATATATGCAATAAATTACAGTAGTATTCATTTCACCTGACTGGCAAAAGGGTCATGGAACAAAAATGTTTAAGAATCATGCGAATATTCTCGCTGTCCTGAATTTGTGATCATCAGGGTAGGCTAAATATTCGCTATATTAGAAACATGCATGTGTCCCCAGACCTAGTTTTTCTCTCTAGGTCTGGTTTTTAGAATGCTGGTGATAAATCAAGCCTGATTTGTTACATGACCATCCTGTATGGGAAATGACTGTAACTCTAAGTATCTTTGGTCAACCTTAAAAGATGTGGCAGGGGGATGAATGTGGCTCAGGTGGTTGGATGTCCGTCTCCCATATAGAGGGACCTGGGTTCAATCCCTGGGACCTCCTGATAAAAATAAAAAAAAGAAAAATGTAGAAGGTGCGTGGGCTGCCAGGCCCTGTGAGCGGGTGCACCGCCAGGCTCCGTGCATGGGTGTGCCTCCAGGCCCCGCAAGTGGGTGAGCGCCCCAGGCCCTGCGCATTGGTGTGCTGTCAGGCCCTGTGAGCCATGCAGGAAGATGATGATGTAACAGGAAAGTGACACAAGGGAGAGTCAAGACAAGATGCCCTGAAAAACCAGTAACTAAGGTGGTGCAGGAGGTAGGACACCTCTCTCCCACATTGGAGGTTCCGAGGCTCGATCCCAGGGAGGACAGGAGGAGAAGGATGAGAAGAGAGGGCAGCAAACGACACAGAGAGTTGCCCAGTGAATGGACACAAAAACAGCAAAAACTGGGGGGCGGGCGGGGTGTAAAAATGGATAAAAGTAAGTAAATAAATAAATCCTTGGAAAAAAGTATAGGGGAGCAAGATATGGACTATAGTTAGTAGTAATACTTTGACGATGCTCTTTCATAATTTGTTAACAGATGTTTCACAACAATGCAGGGTATTTGTGGTGGGGTGATATATGGGAGCCCTGTATGATGTTATCATGTTTGTTTTCTAAGTTCACAATGTTTACTGAACACTTATGTTTGTGTATGTTCATGTATGAATGATATACTTCCATAAATTGCTTAAAAAAAAAAAATAAAAGGTTAAGAATCACTGATTTAAGGGGTAGGGTTGCCCATAGCCTGTAAATGGCAAAGATTCTAAATCCTATATTTTTTCCTCATATCACAGAATATATATAATTTGATCCTCTGTTTATGTAAGTTTGAGGCCTTCCGTATTACTTCATAGTCATGAATAATTCAGAAAGTACTTCCAAATCATGTCTTCAGAGTCAATATTATGAATGACAGTTGTCATTATACAGTATAATTTGCTGTGATTCTGGGAAATTCTTAACCATCATCTCTTTAAACATTGCTCCAGTGCCTATGTTCAACACAAAGTAAGTGCTTAATAAATATTTGCAAAATGTATAATGGTCCGGCACATTTAAGTACTTTAATTGGCAGCCTGGACATATGTTCAAAACATGATTTCAACACAAGAGGAAATTCTGCTACATCTCATATGCTAAATAATACTAAGTATGAAAGATTTTAAGATTTGAGCTTTGCCAAAAACTATCCAGAACACTTAAAAATTATTTTAGCTAAAACAATGAATACAGTGATCATGATGAAATAGGGCAACTTCCCTTTTAGAAGGAAAAAGTGGTGATAGTAGTTGGGGTGGGATAGGCAGAGAACAAAGTGATGTGCTTATTATTAGGAAAAGAAATAAAGAGTGTATTCTCAAGTCAAGTGTGTGTGTGTGTGTGTGTGGGTGTGTGTGTGTGTGTGAGAGAGAGAGAGAGAGAGAAGGAAAACAAAAACAGGCCAGTTTGGAGAGGTCTTTACCTTGATGCAGATGTTTTTCATTCTGTGCAGTCTATCAAGTGACTCCTGGGGATTCCCCAAGTACTGCTCAAGTTCTGCATGTAAGATTCGCATTGAAAAGGGAACCATTGAGCCTAGAATGAAAACCAAAGTTGAGTTAATTTGTTTGCTATAATTAAGTATGTTTTCATACCTAATGCACTTTAAGGAGGCACCCGCAAATGTCCTAGAGGAAGTGGTGATAAGATTATTTTGGGGGACGGATGTGGCCATATGGAGGGACCTGGGTTCGATCCCCGGGACCTCCTGGTAAAATAAAAAAGATTATTTTGCAAGCATCCCTTTATGTCTTGGTAACGTATTCAATGGTGCTAGCTCTGAAAATATGCTGGTTTTCTCTGTAAAACTGTATATAAATATGTCTAGATAATTATCAAAGGAGACAGGTAGATATCACTAATATTTCTATAGTTATAATTCAATCATGTAGAAACTAACATAAAGTGAATGAAATAGTAGCGTTTGTCCCCTCCAAAAAAAAAGAAAAGACATGATAGAATTCTCATGTATTCTTTAATATACTTTAGTATAGCAAGCTTGAGTAGAAAGCTGCTTAGGTTGAGTTCCCCAGAAGGGGATGCTGAAGGATTTACATGCAAGTGACTGATTAAGGGAGCTCCTAGGGGAAACTGGTAAGGGAGTGGGAAAAGCAGGACCAAGGGAAGAAGCCAAGCAAGGGTACAGCTCAGGCACAAATCCTGTGGATGGTTGTTTCAGCCTGATTTTGTTACAAGAGAATTCGGGGGCCCAAATTCTGTCTCAGAGTTGTCCTAACAGGGGGCAAGGGAGCTGGGCATCACTCTGGGCTGCGCTGGAGGGAATAACTCCCAGGTACTTCTGGTGCTGTGTGAGTGTGCAGAGTGGGAACCAGGGCAGTTCTCTGAAAAAAGAGCTGCAAATGCTGGCTGTTGGGAAAGCACTTAAGAAAAGAACTTTTACACATTATCCAAATGTGGCTGTCATCGCTTAAGATAAGGAAGTCACTTTGTTAATGTCATTTCCTCTCCAAAAGTGATTTGGTATTTGATCTGTAGTATATATACTAAGAACATAAAACCACTGAAATAATCAAATAGGCTGCACTGATTATGAGTAAGATAATGAATATGAAAATGACAGTATAGATGATCACATAAATTCAATACAGGAGTTTTCAAAATACGCCTAAGCTGTCAATACTTGAACAGAGTTTAGAAGATTGTTAGGAAACAAGGTGCATGACATTTGCAAGCCACTTAATCTCTCTGTACCTCCATTTGTTCATCCGTCTGTCCATAAATCGTTACTGAGAATCTACCTTGTACCACAGTAAGATGGACTTTATGTTTATGCTTCTTTCTATTTTGGAAATTTTATGATGCTCCATAGTTTTTAAGAAGTATGTGAAGAAGAAAGATCCAAAAAGGATCATCAAAAGTAATGAACACATTGGGAAGCAGATATGGCTCAAGTGACTGGGCTCCTGCCTACCACATGGGAGGTCTCTGGTTTGGTTCCTGGTGCCTCCTAACGAAGACAGCGAGCTGACGCGATAGGAAGGCGCGGTGAGCTGAACTAACAAGAGACAAGAGGAAAACATAATGATAGATATAACAAAGCAGGGAGCGGAGGCGGCTCAAGCGATTAGGCACTTCCTTCCCACATTGGAGGTCCCGGGTTCAGTTCCCGGTGCCTTCTAAGGAAACAAGGAAGACGAACAGACAAAGCAAGTGCAAACAACAAGGGAGTGGGGAGAAATAAATAAAATAAATCTTAAAAAAAACAAAAACAAAAAAAAAAAACACCATGGAAAATACATTTTATTATGAATATAAGCCTGGAGAAGAGAACAATAATAATTGTTGAATTTAAAATGTTCGAAAAGTCTTTTGATTTTTTTGATGGCACTAAATAATTGCTTAATTTTAAAGATGGTGGATGGGGAGTGGAGGTAGCTCAGTGGTTGAGTGCCTGCTTCCCATATAAAAAGGTCCTGGGTACCTCCAAAAAAAAAAAAAAAATAAAAAAATAAAATAAAATAAAATAAAATAAAGAGGATGGATGACTGAGTTTAAATTACGGTATAATTCATTTCAGTATCCTACAAAGAAAAATTCTTTGACCATCAGCATGAGAAAATATGGGACTGGACTAACATGGTATGCCACTTAGAAGTTGTGTCATTTCCATTCTTATATATCAAGTAGAGAATGGGCAATGATTGCTCCCATGTGGTTTACAATTAACCTTTAAGGCGCAAATATCTCAAGAACCCTTCAAGTTCTACGTGACAAGCCCAGAAACAAAACTTCCATTACTAGAAATTTCCAAATCTAATGTATAAATAAGCATTCTATATGAAAAGGTAGCAATTGCCCTGGCAATTGTCCACAGACCTGCAAACTTTTTGTGATCAAAAGGGCATGTGAGAATATTTTGAACTAAATGAAAATGAAAATATAACTTACCTAAATTTGTAGAATGCAGTGAAAGCAGTGCTATCAGGGAAATTTATAGCACTGAATGATCATATTAGAAAAGAAAGATGTAAAATAAATAATATAAGCTTCCACCTTAGGAAACAAGAGAAAGACAAGCAACATAAACTGAAAGCAAGCAAAATAAAAGAAGTAATAGGGAAGCGGCTGTGGCTCAATCAGTAGGGCTCCCGTTTACCATATGGGAGGCCACAGGTTCGGTTCCCGGGGCCTCCTGGTGAAGGCAAGCCCGCCCGCATGGCGTGGTTAGCTGACCCAGCGAGCACAAGCAGCAAGGGGGGGATAAATGAATGAATAAATAAAATAAAATCTTAAAAAAAAAAAAAAAAAAAAAGTAATAAAAATTAGAGCAGAAATCAATGTAAGTATAAACAGGAAAAAAATGGAGAAAATAAAATAAAAATCTGGTTCTTTGAAAAGATCAATAAAATTGATAAAGCCTTAGCTAGGCTATCCAAGAAAAAAGAGAGAAGGCAAAATTAATACTATCAGAAATGAAGGAGGTGCCACCACCTCCATGGACATTAAAAGGAGAGTAAAAGAAAGTTATGAAGAACTCTACGCCTAAATAAGATAACTTAGAAGAAATGGACTAATTCCTTGAAGGATACAATCTATCAAAACTCACACAAGGAAAAACAGATACTCTGAATAGGCCTAGAACTATTAAAAAATTGAATAATTGATAACCTTCCAAAAATGAAAGCACCAGGCCCAGATGGTTTCATTGATGAATCATACCAAACATTTAAGGAAGAAATGATACCAATTTGCTACAATTTCTTCCAGAAAACAGAAGCAGAGGGAACACTTCCTAATTCATTATATGATGTCAGCCTTACCCTAATACTAAAACCAGATGACATTATAAGAAAGGAAAAACTACCGACCAGTATCTCTCATGAACATGCAAAAATCCTCAACACAGGAGTGGATGTGGCTCAAGCAGTTGAGTACCCACCTACCACATGGGAGGTCCGGGGTTCAGTTCCCAGTGCCTCCTAAAAACAAAAACAAAACAAACAAAAAAACAAAACAAAATCCTCAACAAAATGTTAGCAAAGAGAATCCAACAATGTATAAAAATTGTATGATCATATCAATAGATGCAGAAATATACTTGACAAAATCCAACATCCACTGATGACTAAAAGCTCTTGGCAAACAAGAATAGAAAGGAACTTTCTCAACTTGATAAAGAATATCTACAAAAAAATCTACAGCTAATTTCATACTTCATGATGAGAAACTAGATGATTTCCACCTAAAACTGGGATCAAGGCAAGGATGTTTCCTCTTACCACTCCTATTCAACATCATACTGTAAGTCTTAGATAATATAATAAGACAAGAAAAGGAAATAAAAGGTTTATAGATTCAGAAGGAGGAAATAAAACTGTCTTTGCAGATGACATGATAGTCTATTTAGAAACTCTGAAAGAATTGACAAAAACTTCTGGAACTAATAAGGAATAATAACAGATTTGTCGGATATATGGTTAATATACAAAAGTCAATTGCTTTCCTTTATAACAGCAACGAATATATGGAATTTGTAATTTAAAGCACAATACCATTTATATTAGCACCAAAAAAATGAAATACTTAGGTATAAATCTAATTATATATACAGTCTATTTGTGGAAAAATATAAAACCCTGATGAAGGAAATAAAAGAAGATCTAAATAAATGGAGAGATATTCCATGTTCATGCATAGGAAGTCTCAATACTGTTAAGATATCAGTTCTTCCCAACTTGACCTACAAAATTCAACCCAATCTCAATCAAAATCCCAGCAGGTTATTTTGTGGATAGCAACAAACTGTTTCTAAAGTTTAGATGAAAAGGCAAAAGACCCACAATATCCAACATAATACTGAAGAACAAAGAACAAAGTTGGAGGACTGATATTCCCTGACTTTGAAACTTACCAAAAAGCTACACTAATCAAGTCAGTGTGGTACTAGTGAAAGAATAATTGATCACTGGAACAGAATAGAGAACCCAGAAATAAACCCATGCAAATTTAGTTAACTGATCATTGACAAGGGAGCCAAGGTGACTCAAAAGGGAAAGGATAGTCTTTTCAACAAATGATGCTGGAACAAATGGACATCCACAAAATAATGAATAGGGAAACGGATGTGGCTCAAGTGACTGGGCTCCTGTCTGCCATGTGGGAGATCCGGGGTTTGATTTCAGGTGGGCTGGCCTGTGCGGTGAGCTGGCCTGTGCAGGAGAGCTGGCCCGTGCAAGAGTGCTGGCTTGCATGCAGTAGTGGCCCATGTGGAGAGCTGGCGCAGCAAGATGATGCGGCAAAAGGAGACACAGAAGAGAGACAATGGGAGACCCAGCAGACCAGGGAGCCAGGGTGGCATAGGATATTGGGTGTCTCTCTTCTACTCCGGAGGGTCCCAGGATTGGTTCCCTGAGGAGGGGACAACAGACACAGAAGAACACAAAGAGAGCAGACAGTGAGTGCAAAACAACGGGGGGCGGGGGGCAATAAGTAAAATAAAATAAATCTTAAAAAAAAAAAAAAAAAAAAGAATATAGACACAGACCTTACAGCTTCCACAAAAATTTTTTTTATTTTTTATTTTTAAAGATTTATTTATTTACTTTATCCATTTTAAACACCCCCTTCCCCATTTGCTGTTTTGTGTCCATTTGCTGGGTAATTCTCTGTGTCTGTTTCCTGCCATCTCTTCTCATCCTCCTCCTCCAGTCTTCACCAGGATTCGATCCTGGAGATCTCCGATGTAGGAGAGAGGTATTCTGCTGCCTGCGCCACCTCAGCTCCTGGCTTCTGGAGCTTTCGGAGCATCTCGTCTTGTCTCTCCCGTTACGTCATCATCCTGCTGCATGGCTCCCGGGGCCCAACAGCTCAGCGGCACACAGAGCCTGGCAGCCCATGTGCCTTCTATATATATATTTTTTATTTTACCAGGAGGTCCCGGGGATCGAACCCAGGTCCCTCCATATGGCAGACGGACGCCCAACCACCTGAGCCACATCCGCCCCCGCTTCCACAAAATTGAACCCAAAATGGATCACAGACCTCAATATAAAATGTAAAACTATAAAACGTCTATAAGATAACACAGGAGAAAATCTAGGTGACCTGGTGTGGCAGTTTGATGTAATTATGAATTCCAAAAATATAATTGGACCATGCTTGTAAACTGATCTGTTAATCTGGGCATGATTAGGTTAGGATTAGGGCATTGAGCCCCACCCCTTGGTGGGTGGGGAATTGAATATAAAAGGCAAGGCAAAGGACAGTTGAAGCAGTCTTTTGAGAAGCAGCTTTGATGTTGGAAAGAAGGCCCCAGGAGAAGAGAAGCGAGCCATTCACCTGATCGTATACAGCTGACCTTGTAGAGGAAACAGGAGCTAAGCCCAGAAAGAAATGCAGCCCTGGGGAAGAGAGGAACCCAAAAAGCCTGAACCCTAGCAAACACGACAGTTGTCTTGCTCTAACACGTGGCAATGGACTGTGGTGAGAGAAGAAACTTAACACTTTATGGCCTGGTATCTGTGGACTTCTACCCAAAATAAATACCCTTTATAAAGACCAACCCATTTTTGGTATTTCACATTAGCACCTCTTTGGCTGACTAATACACCTGGGTTTACCAATGACTTTTTAGATACAACCAAAATGCACGATCCATGAAAGAAAAAAGTGATAAGTTGGACTTCATTAAAATTAAAAACTTGTACTCTACCAAAAGACACTGTCAAGAGAATGAAGAGGCAAGCCACAGAATGGGAGAAAACACCTGCAAAACACATATCCAATAAAGGACATGTATCTAAAATATATGAAGAACCCTTAAAGAAAGAAAACAAACAATAAGAAACTGGGCAAAAGATCTGAACAGACACTTCACCAATGAAGATATAGAGATGGCAGATAAACGTATGGATAGATGCTCAACATCACATGTCATTAGAGAACTGCAAATTAAAACAATGAGATGCCACTACATGCCTATTAGAATGTCTAAAATCCAAAAACCTCACAATACCAAATGGTGACAAGGATGTGGAGTACAGGAACTCTCTCATTCACTGCTGGTGGGAATGCAAAATGGTAAGCCACTTTGGAAGACAGTTTGGCAGTTTCTTAGGAAGTGAATTGAAAACTATGTCCACATAAACCTGCACACAAACATTTATTCATAAATGCTCAAAGTAGGAAGCAACCAAGATGTCCTTCAATAGAAGAATGGATAAACAAACCATGGTACATTCATTCAGTGGAATACTGTTCAGCTATAAAGGGAAATAGACTTTTGTTGGCTGACCTAAGGACCTAAGTAGGTATAACCTTAATTCTATGAAATAGATTTTCCAAGTACCAACTAATTGATAAATGAGCTTTTGGAATACAACCTGTTAAAGAATGTGATTTGTTTGCACAGTTACACCATAAAAAAAGTGTTCTGTAGTTAGATAAAAATGTTATGAAAAAGTCATTTTCTATAAAGTATAGGTAGCTTCAAAGTTCACAAGCTTTGAATGAAATAGATATTTAACTTACAGGACAGTTGCAAAAATAATACAAACCCCATACAGAGAACTCCAACATGCCCCTATTAGCACTCCTGGGACCCAGATCTACCAATTTTAACATCCGTCCGTCCGTCCGTCCGTCCATCCATCCATCCATCCATCCATCCATCCATCTATATTTTGAACATTTGAGAGTAGGTTGCACACATCATACTCCTTGAACACAAAATACTTCCATGTACATAGTCTTTTAATAAGAATATTCACTTTTGTAATCACCTTAAGTGCTGTTATCAAGTTCAAGAATTTTAACATTGATATAAAGCTTTTTTTTTTTTTTTTTTTTTTAAATTTTTAAAATATATTTTTATTACAGAAGTTGTGAACTTACAGAACAATCATGCACATATGTAGAATTCGCATACAATACCCCTTCACCAACACACCACACCATGGTGAAATATTTGTTACAGATTAAGAGATACTATCATCAGACTATTACCACCAACCATGGTGTATATATATTTTTTTTTTCTTTTTTTTTTTTGCTTACAAAAATGTTTATCTTTTTAAACTTTTTTCCTCCATTCTTAGATTCCATTCAGTATCATATAGTGCATCTGTCATTATGTCTTTAGTTTCTCTTTCTTGCTTTCTTTTTTAAATTGTGGAAATATATACACAACATAAGTCTTTCCATCCCAACCCCTCCCAGTATTCCGTTCAGTGGGGTTAATCGTTTACAATGCTGCAGTACTCTTACCACTATCCATTACTATTTTTCCCTTCACCCTAAACAGAAAACCTACACTCATTTTGCATTATCTCCCCATTGCCCCTGCCCCCCACCCCTGGTAACCTGTACTCTACTTTCTGTCTCTATGAGTTTGCATATTCTCTGATATTTTCTTTGTGGTTACTATGGGGCTTAAGTTTAACATACTAAATCTATAACAATCTCATTTGCTTTGATACCAATTAACTTCAACAGCATACATAAACTGTGTTCCTCTATTTGTCCATCCTCCCCACCTTTATGTATTACTTGTTACAGTTACATTTTTATACACTGAGTCCCAAACTATTGATTTATCATTACATTTTATGCATTTGTCTTTTAGATCCTATAGGAAGTAAAACATGGATTTACAAACCAAATATACAATACTACAGTATTTATATTTAAACATGTAATTATCTTTACCAGATATATTTCTTTATGTGGCTTAAGTTAATTGTCTAGTGTCCTTTCCTTTCAATCTGCAAAACTCCCTTAGCATTTTGTGTACGGCTGGTCTAGTGGTGACGAAGTACCTCAGCTTTTGTTTATCTGGGAATGTCTTAATTTCTCCCTCATTTTTGAAAGACAGTTTTGCTAGGTACAGAAATCTTGGTTGGCAATTTTTTGCTTTAAGCATTTTAAATATGTTTTACCACTGTCTTCTTGCCACCATGGTTTCTGATGAGAAATCAGCACTTAATCTTACTGAGGCTCCCTTGTATGTGATATGTTGCTTCTCTCTTGTGGCTTTCAGAATTCTCTCTTCATCTTTGGCATTCAACAGTTTGATTATAACATAGTATGTTGTGGATCTATTTGGGTTTATCACGTTTGGAGTTCGTTGAGCATCTTAGATGTGTATATTCATGTCTTTCATTAACTTTGGTAAGTTTTCAGTCATTATTTCTTTGAATTTCTTTGAATTTCTTCTTCTGCCCCTTTCTTTCTTCTTCTGGGACTCCCACAATGGTATATTGGTATGCTTGATGGTATCTCACAGTTTCCTCAGGCTCTATTCACTTTTTAAATTCTTCTTTCTGCTTCTCAGAGTAGATGATATCAATTGTCCTACCTTCAAGTTCACAGATTCTTTCTTTTGCTAGCTCCAATCTGCTGCTGAACTCTTCCAGGGAATATTTAGTTTCTGTTACTATTGTCTTCAAGCTCTGTTCGGTTCTTTTACATAATTTCTCTCTACTGATATTGGCCACCTTCGTGTTTCTTTGTATGCTTTATAAACTTTGTTGAAACCTGGATATTTTGATACCTTATTGCTGGCATTTAGTCTCTGAGGCATCTGTTCTTTAAGCTTGTATCCAGCTAGTGTTATGACACAGTTTTCCTTGAATACCAGGAACTAACACACATACATACAAAAACAAAAAACAAAAAACAACAAAAAACCAAACCAAAACAAAAACAGAGAAAGAGAAGGGAAAAAAGAAAACACCTTTCCCCAATTGACCTGTGAGAGTGCCCTCCTTTAGGACTTATCCATACAACCAGTTTGGAGAACAGCTCCAGGCCAAAGAGAAGGGGCTTCTTTGATCCTTTCTGTCTCTTATCTTACCTTGTGATCCTCACTGGGATTACAGGCAGTCTCACCAAGCCAGTAAGGGGGGTGGGGGTGGGGTCAGCCAGATCCTAGGGCTTTTAAGTGCCTTTTTGTTGATTTGGCACTCACCCAGTTACTGCAATCCTTCCACGGTTCTCTGGAGCTTTTAGAGATGTTTCTGACAGTTCTTGCTGGTTGTTTAAAGCTTCTGTGGAAGGATGGAGCACTGACGTTTCTTACTCTTCCACCAGTATCAGGATGGGCCTTTCTTCAGATACCAATACATTTTTGAAAAGTTATACATACAAGGTAAGTTCAAAGTTAATATAGGAAACTACATTGACACTAAAACCTTGCTTCTCAATATAGAGTCCTTTGACCAGCTCCATTTTCATCACCTAGGAGCTTGTTAGTATGCAGACCCTCAGACCACAAGTCAGACCTACGGTAACAGTGACAACATCTCAGGTGATTTGTATGCACATTATGGTTTGAGAAGCACTGCTCTAAACCATTACTTTATTGATGTGAAATTAAAATTTACTAACCTAAAAGTTGTCAAGCAGTATCATTTATATTTATATAAAAATGTCTCTAAATGCAAGTTCATTAGGATCAAATTAAAACATGTAATCAGTATTATATAGAGTGCTCATTATACATCATGTAAGGAAAATGTCCCTGCTTAGTAATATATTCTGTTTCCTAGATATCTCCTACCCTTTTAAAAACAATACAGACATTTAAAGTCTAAATGAGGGCTAAAGAAAAGGAAAGTGAAGAAATTCTGCTAGTATGTTTCTCCCAACTTTTACTGGGGATAGTGTTGAACTTTGGGGACCCAAACATTGGAACCACAGGCATATCAAGATTCTAGGCTAGAGGCCAAGAGTAGGTGAACAAACATGATTTCTTAGCTCTCCTCAAATCTCTTATGCTTTCAGAGTTGCTCCCACTGCTACTGCTTTCTAGGATGGGAAAATATTTTGGTGAACAAAATTTACCCATTTCTTTCTTGAATTTGGGAGACATGTTGAATAAAATCACACACAAAAAACTATTAATATAGCAAAATTATTTCAGAATTAAATTTTATCAGGTTTTTAAAAAAGGAAATTGTTTCTAACATATTTGTTTTTAATATTGAGTCCTTTTCTCCCTCCTCTATGTACTGGTTAAAAAAGTAACAAAAAACGCTGTGGAAGTTCTCCATATACTCATTTCCACTAACAGTGATTTGTTCCTCCTATTTAGTCATTCACAGTTCTCCAGTCCAGATAGGAATCTGCCTAAAAGAATCTGCTTGGAGCTCTGTAGCAGGAAAAAAGTGGTTGTTTTCTCATTATCACTGCACTATTCTTTCCAGTCATTCTCTCTGTGTATACAGTCTTTTATTAAGTGACCAAACATTCCTTTAGTCTCAATTTATCAAAATCTGCCAACATATAACCAACACCCAATTCTCTCTGTAGCAGTTCAGCACTAAACTGCAAGTTGAAAGCATCCCTTATAGGCTCAGAATAAATGCCGGTAGCAAGAGACACTTAACATGCTACCCTCTGAGTTGTATCTGGAAATTTGGACGCAACCCTAGCAGACAGAAAAAGAAGGCAGTTGGGTGAAAAAAAGCCAGTGTCATTCTCTTCCTTAAACGCATTGTGATTATTTGTGATTTTCTTAGAAATAACTAGAAGAAAGCTAAGACTGAAGAAGAGAAAAGGCTTCCTCTTCTCCTTTGAAAGTTCATGGGTGGTGGTGGTGGGGGAACACACACATACCCATATGAAAGAGAAAAATGAAACAAATGAGAAAGAGAAATGTCTGTTCTTAGAAAAAACATGTGGCTCATAGGATTAAAACAAGAAAAGAAAGCTGGAGAAGCACTTTCTATTAATTCCAGGTTGACTGTGTTAATTTAACAGACATTTAACAGTCAGCACTTTTTAGGTGCCCACACTAGGTTAGGCACTGGGTATATGAAATGAGAGAAGTGTGGTCATTGTTCTCAGGTAAACTAGTGAATCTCTTTAATAAAATACATGCAGAAACTCTTTTGATGTTAATTTAATAATTTCTTAATAATGCCTGATACTGTTTGCTTGTTTTATTTCAGGAAATGCACATAAAAGTACTTTTAAACTAAGTCTCCTAGTCTGACCAAATCAAGCCTCTCAGTGTCTGATCAGTTACACTGGGTCTCTCAGGGAAATCTTTAACCCTAAGGGTAATAGTGAGGGAGATAAAATATGCAAGCCTTTCACGTTAGTCCTGAGGCCTTTTTCTCTATCAGGGAGAGAGTAAGCCTTGGGAAAAAAAAAGGGGTGGGGGTTTGGCAAAATCTGTAAGGAAAATCATTCCCAGTGGATTTATTTTTGTGGAAGATTCCATATAGGTTGGAATAAATAGTGTAGAAGTGGTCTCATTAATTATTTAGAAAAAATTAAATGAAAATATCCTGAAAAATTATTTTATACAGTACCCTATAGCGTTGCAAATCCATATTGCCACCACAGAGAAGCCAGAGAGAAATGGACCAGAAATTAGGCACTGGTGCTATGCAGTAAAAATGGAAAGAAAGGAAAGGGGGGTAAATTTTAGCTTAATGTTAGTGGGCTATGCCATTTTTTTTTTTTTTTTTTAAAGGCTCAGAAATTTTTAATAACATGGTATAGTAGAAATAGTCTGGACTTTCTGCTACATGCTAGCTGTTTGTGCTGGGTAGATTATGTCAGCTTTGAATCTTAGTTTCTTCATCTGCAAAGTAGTTGGTAAGAATACTTAAATTTGGCCAAGCTGTTATGAGGCCTGAGTGAGATTACACATAAATGCCTAGTGCAATGTCTAGCAGAGAGAACATGCTAAAAAAAAAAAAAAAAATCCAACTCTACCCTTTGCTCAACTTTAACAGGCTTTCTTCTTTCTTCACTAAGGTATAAACTCAAAAGAAGTTTGTTTTAGCATTTCCATCTCATTTTCAAGTTATCAAGGACACTTTACTGTGGTTACTGATTTGAATTTCCCCATTTTTAGACACTTTTCCTTTGTTTGTATGTCTTTCCCTATCTTCTGATTTTAGTAAACAGTCTATGGGGGGAGGGAGAGGAGGGCGGGGAAGGGGGCAGGGATAGGGACAGGGATAGGGAAGCCTTTGGTTTCCTTCATTTCTCTACTCAACATTCAGGACACTTGGTTGGTATATGTAGACTGATCAAGAGAGCAGTTTACTTCTAATTCATCATGAAACATTTCTCAACATTATTTTTGACTTGAAGTCTGCGTTTTGTAAATCTCAAAAAAAAAAAACAAAACATACTTAGCAAATCCTAGAGTAAAATTATCTTAAGATTAAATATTTATTAAGTATTTTATTATTAAAATGGTTTAACTAAATTCCTACAGCCAGGAAGCATGAAGAAAAACTCAGGACTGGATCACATTTCCTCAGTACAACAATTTTGAATGGTTATACCTGACATGGGCATGACTTCAGTTATAGCTTATCTATTGGTAAAGGCCTATATCACTGCAATATTTCTTCTGCAAGACAGTTTACAAAGAAGCCTTCATTTGGGCATTCTAATAGTAGAAATGGAGACCCAAAACAAAAAATTTCCACATCTTTAATAATTTGTCTAAACTTGGAAATGCCAAAGTTTATAAAAATGGTGAACAAAGTGAAAAGCCCTAACTCAAGAGCCTTTACAGAACGCTAAAGAGTTCTAGCAGGGAGTAATAAATTGGAAATCTAGCTTATGCAGAACATCTAAACTCTGAGAGTGGATTAATTTTGTCGTGGAAAACAAAATAAGACATTCGAGATATTATACTAAACATTTAATTCTAAGCTATCATTTATGGTTATGTGTTGACATAAAATTTCGGAATCTAGTTTGAGAACTAGAAATGTGAATTTCATAATTTTGGGGGAAGGAAAGAAAAGGGCTAAAGATCCAGTGAGAAATTCCCTTTATTTGCACAGAAGGAGTAGATATTTGAAGGAAAGGTAAAGAGTTTTAGCATCCAATTAATTTAAGTGTTTGTTCCATCAATTTTAGTTTGACTTGATGGTAATTCATAAGGATTAAGTTCTGAAATAAGATTTCATATGAAATCATTATAGCTTTAATAACTTAAACACACAGATTTGAATTTAGCATTAGAAGAGGCACTGCATTTCTTAACTAATATATTAAAAATAATCAAAACATGTTTTATTTCCAAGGGACAGATCTTTTAGCCTCGTATTTTTCTTCTAGTTGCATGAAAAGTTGAAGTGAACTATTTTAGAGTATTACTATGAAAATTCAAGGCACCAAATTTTATATGTTCACCTTCATCATTATTCTTTCTTTTAAACAAGAGGGAGAATTATCAACAACATACTAAAAATTTAAGATAGTGGTGGGAGTCTGTAAAAAAATCGACTTGTCCTTTAGAAGAGGCTAAAATTAACTATATTAGGAATGGATAAACTAACTTTATCAAGAATAGGCATTTCATTTTATAAAAGGTAAGAATACAATGAATGATCCAGTAATATTATCCATGGATATAATCCTCTGCAACATTTTCTCATCAATACAAACCCTTTAGGGGAGAAACAATCTCTTCCAGTGTAATAAGTACAAAATGAAAAAGAATTTAGTTAAAAGCAAATTAAAGAAAGAAGGCTACTGCAGACATATGAAGAGTAGTCCTCAAAAGAGAAAATAATGTGTAGGATTTTATAAAGGTACTTTAAAGTCCAGAGTGAATGGTAATTCTGAAGTAGTCAACATTAAATACAAAGAAACAAACAAACATAAAACTTTTAATTTTGAGAAAAGGCTGGCTACCATGACAACCAAGGACACTCTTTCTTGCCACTGTTTTCTCGGGTAGGATGGTAGTAGGGCTCTAGGGAGGGTGGAGATATTGGGGCAGCAATGGAAGTGTAGAGTGCTAAAATGTAGAGATTACAGGGTGCCGTCTGTTTACAGGGTCAAGGATTATGTATGAGTGGCGATCACAGAGAATACACATTAAACAGATTGTGTATTTCATTTAATTCCCATTAAAGAGAGCTAAAGCAGCAGGTGGATTAAGGATTCAAGGCTGCACCAAAGAGGGAAATAGCATCTTATTGCACCAATAACATGTAAACACAGGAAATTCTGCAAGGCTGTCTCAGCTCGCCAAAGTTCCAGGTGAAGAGATGCATATGAGTTACTACACATGGAATCTCTTTCCAGTAATATACCTCATAAAGCTATTTCCATGCCTCAGCAGATGGTCTATAGCAATAGTGCTTTGTAGCTTTGTTAGAAAAAATTTTTTGAAAAGCTATATGGTAAGTATCTTCACCTGTTTCAAACTACATGGCATAATCTCAATAACAAAGATGTAATTATCTTGCATTTATTATGTCTGATATAATGGTATGTGAAGACAAGAAGAAGATACTCTTAACATGAGATAGGTTGACTCCCTCCAAAAAATATTATATTGGTATTTTTTTAAGTTTTAAAAATTCTTCTCAGGGTTAGAAATAATATTTCCAAGAATGAGAGATAAGATATTTCCAAGATATATAACAGGCAAAGGATTAAATATCTAGAATAAAGAATTCAACAAATCAATAATGAAAAGCAATCCAATAGAAAAATGGACAAAGAATATGAAAGAGTAATTCACCGAAGAGGAAACCCCAACAGCTAAAAAATATATGAAGTAGGGAAATCAGAAATCAGAAAATGTACAATAAAATAAGAGGTAGAATTCCAACTCCACCATATAAATAAGTCTGAAAATACTTACTGATAAAGAAGTGTGTGTGTGTGGGAACTTTCCTACTCTGGTGTTGGGAGTGTAAATTAGTATAGTTACTCAGGAAAGCAATTTGGCTGTTTCTTATAAAGTTGAAAACGCAAATGCCATGTAACATAGCAATTTTACTTTTAATTTATACCTTAGAAAAAAATCTTGAACATGTGTGCAAAGAGAAATGTATAAGGATTTTTATACTATCATTTGTAATAGCCAAAATTGGAAAGATCCTAATTAATCATCCTTATGGATACATATGGATATGAATAATGTTAAGTGTGGGGAAAAAAGCAAAATGAAGAATGCTCATGATGTACATTTAAAAAGCATACAAGACAATGTGATATATATGAATTTCTCTGTGTGTGTGCCTATGTGTGTGTATGAAGTCAAAAATGGAAAAACATGATTTGGAACAATACACAACAAATACAAGATAGTAACTGCTTTTGGAAGGGGATGAAATTGGGGAGGAGCTCAAAGGATATATCAATAACATATACTTTCTTTTAATAAGAAGAAAGTCTGAAGCAAATATGAAAAAAAAGTTACCACTTTAATTATGGTTGGTAGGTATCTGAATGCTTAATAAAATTCTTTTTTAATTTAAAATATTCAATTCCTGTTGAGTAAAGAGTGGATTCAACTAGGGGACATCCCAAAACAAGGTTTCTCAAAGGGAACAGAAGTGGTAGATTAGAATAAAAGTAAATAGGGTGTGAGCCACATAGAACAAAATCAAATATCTAATCTAAACAAATCATTCAATTTGTCTAGTGACATTTGGTTCCAATGTAACAACTGTGACATCCCATGTAGTCAAGTTTAAATAGTACCTATATGAACTATAATTAGAATTCATGGATAGGGGTTTTCTATTTCAAAACCAGAGAAATAAAAGAGTCACCTTAAGATTCACTTAACTTTTCTTCTACCCCAGGAGATACAGGATATATAGTAGTATCACTATGCAACTGAAGTTCAATTTTTAGAGATAAGACAGTGGCTAAAAACAAGTTTTCTGTACTTTTAAAATTTCTGTTGTTTTGACATCATCTAACACCACAACCGGTAATGATTCTCTGAATTTTCTGAAACAGTATGACAATTAGAGTAGAGGAGCTCACTTGCCAAGTTCAACCATAATATGTCAAATCTGAGGTAACTGAAAGCTGCACAGCCTTTAAATGTGTCCTGTAGGGATGCAGTGAACTTCAAGTTAATGAAAAGATGGCAAACAGTTTCCTCACAATCCCCCACCATTTGGTTTCTAAATACCAAATTAGAGCTGTGAATGACCTCTTTTCACCCTACTATATGAAGTCTGATCAAAAGCTCGATGCAAGCAGCTTCTTTAAAAAAAATTATTATTAATTAGAGAAGCTGCAGGTTCACAGAAAAATCATGCATAAAATACAGAGCTCACATATACCACCCTACTATTAATATCTTGCATTAGTGTGGTACATTTTTTGAGACTTAATCTGTGACCTAATAACATGGTTTATCCTGGAGAATGATCCAAGTGCACTTGAGAAGAATGTGTATTCTGTTTTCGTAGGGTGAAGTATTGCATATATTTTTGCTAGGCGTATTTGGTTTAGAGTATCGTTTAAGCATTGTATTTCCTTACTGTATTTCTAATTGTTCTATCCATTATTGAAAGTGGTGTATTAAAGTCTCCTATTATTAATGTAGAACTGTGAGTTTTTCCCTTCAAATCTGTTGTAGTTGCTTAATACATTTTAGGGCTCTGTTGTTAGATGTATATATATTTATTTATTTATTTATTTATTTATTTATTTTTTTTTTTTAAAGACTTTATTTATTTATTCATTTATCCCCCCCTTGCTGCTTGTGCTCGCTGGGTCAGCTAACCACGCCGTGCGGGCGGGCCTGCCTTCACCAGGAGGCCCCGGGAACCGAACCTGGGGCCTCCCATATGGTAAACGGGAGCCCTACTGATTGAGCCACAGCCGCTTCCCCAGATGTATATATATTTATAATTGTTATATCTTCTTGTTGAATTGTCCCCTTTATCAGTATATAATGACTGTCTTTGTCCCTTGTAACTGTTTTTGACTTAAAGTCTATTTTATCTATTATAAGTATAGCTACCCCAGCTCTCTTTTGGTTACTACCTGCATGGTATATTTTTTCCCATCCTTTCACTCTCAACCTGCTTGTATCTCTGAATTTAAGGTGAGCCTCTTGCAGACAGCATATAGTTGGGTCACACTTTTTTATCCACTCTGCCTTTTGATTTGAGAGTTTAATCCATTTACATCTGAATTCAGTACTGATAATGAAGGACTTTTCTGTCATTTTGCTATTTAGCCTCTTTATCTTATACCTTTTTTGTCCCTCAATTCCTTCGTTAATGTCTACTTTTATATTTATTTGATTTTTTGTGTTGTACCATATTGAGTGCCTTCTCTTTTCTATCAGGATATATTTTTCATATATTTTCCTTATGGTTACCATGAAGCTAAAATTCAACATCCTAAATATATAACAATCACATTTGGTTTGACACCAACTTCACTTGAATAGCATATATAATCAGTATTCCTATACCCATCTGACCCTCACCTTTTTTTTTTTTTTTTTTTTTCTTTGAACGACTACTCTTTAATAGTCATTCTGTCACAGTCTATCACTTTCAGCATATTTTAGTGTGCAATTCAAAATCACTTCTTCAATCAAATCATTAGTTGAATTACAGGAGCAGAATGTAAGCTGCCCTCTTAAGTTCAGATCCAGAAATACATCACAGAACTGGCCTGCTGAGGAAGCTGCTGCCACTGAGATTTTCAGAGCCCACAGCCTTTGCTATAATTGAAGAGCTACAACATCAGGAAACTGCTTCCACCTCCATTGACTTTGTAGAATCCAAATTAACATATCTGCCATGGTACTTTTTGGATACCAGGCCTTCCTACATGCCATTTGCACCTCATATTGCTCAGGTCTTCCTTATGCCATGTGGAGCAAAGATTTCTGTGGATCTTAGGAAATTGGTTGAATCCTAGCTGTCACCTTTTTTTTTTGTACATGTTACAAATTACATTTTTGTACTTTTGTACTTTTTTGCATTTGCCTTTTAGCACCTGTAAAAAGTAAGAAGCTGACCTTCAGGAGAAAGCATTGCCTGATGATGCCTTGGTTTAGATGTTTCCACAGCCTCAGAACTGTAAGCTTGCAACCTAATAAATCCTCATGCAAAAGCCAATCCATGTCTTGTATATTGCATTTTGACAGCCTAGTGAACTAAAATACGTCTTTCTCTTGCAGCTTTCAGAACTCTCTTCTTGTCTGTTGCATTTGGCAGTTTGAACACTGTTTTAGTTTCCTAGACTGCTTAAAGCAGATACCATGAAATGGGTTGGCTTAAACAGTGGGAATTTATTAGCTTACAGCTTGAAGCTGAGAAAATGTCCAAATCAAGGCATCACTAAGGCTATAACTTTTTCCCAAAGACTGGCTGCTGGCAATCCTTGACTCCTCTACGACATGACAAGGCACAAAGCAGCGTCTGCTGGTCATTCTCTTTTCTTTTGGGTTTCATTACTGTCAGCTTCTTGCTTCCATGGCTTTCTCTATATATTCATTCCGTTCATATAGGACTCCAGTAATAGGATTAAGTTCCATACTGAATGAGGTGAGTCTCACCTTAAATAAAGTAGCCTTAGCAGAAGATATTCTTTTGTTCTTTCTCTGTACTATTCTTCATCTCCTTGATCATATTGAAGGTCATTTTTTAAAGTCTTTGTCTGGTATGTCTACACTGTGGTCTTCTTCATTGACGTTTTCTGGATTTTTATCCTCTTCCTTTGGGATGGCCATCACTTCCTGTTTCTCTATTGTCTCATAATCTTTTTTTGCACTGTACATTTTAATATTTTAAAATGTTAACTCTGGTATTTAGTCCCTGAGCTGTTTCTTGAGCTTGCATCCAGCTAAGTGATATAACAGAGATTTGCCTAGAGCTTACAACACCAAACAAAACCATGCAAAAATTACCTTTTACAGACTTTGCAAATTGACTTTGTGTTGGCTGGTGCTCTTCTTCCGACTTAAGCCCCTCTATCAAGAATGTTAATCCAAGGTGAATGCAAAGTGCAGGGCTCTCCTGGTCTTTTCTGGGCTTGTGTGTTTCCTGGGCTAGCAGCCTTAGGAGTTCCCCTGTTTACAGGAATTTGACTTGCCCCCTGTACTCCCCAGGAAACAGACCTTCTCCCTCTCCTGGGTGTCCCACTGCAGGATTTAAAGCAGGTAAGCCCAGGCTGCCTGACTCACTTGTTTTCTTATACTGCTTCTGCTGTCCCAAGCTGCTTTTGCTTGGAGGGCAAATTCTGGGAAGGGGGTATGCCAGAGAGGAGTTTCTCAAGTGCGTCTTTCCCAGTTGGAAAAAGGCCCAGGAACCACGAAGGGAGCACCAGCTGGGTTCAGACTTCCCTGGGGAGGGGCTGAGAGAGGGGCCAAAGAGTACCAGGAGCTTCGCCTATGGCTCTCTGAAGCTGCATTTTCTGGACACACAGCTTGCCCAGTAAACACAGCCCTTCAGCTGTTCTCCATAGTTCTGAGGAAGGGCATGGTCTTTAAGTCTCCCTGCTGCTTTTGCCTGGGGTGGGCAGAAACAACGGCTGCCCTCAGAGCGGGGCCTCCAGTGACCTGAAGTAAATCAAAAGCAGAGATCATGATTGGGTCACACACACCAGGATCTTATGGAAGTAGGTCTTTATGTCCCACTTTGGCACCAGCAAATTGCACCAGGGGCCAGGACTGAACACCTCGTTGCTGCCTGGCGTGAGTTTGGGGGATAGGCAATGGTAGCCGCTATGTGGCGTATACAATGCACTGATATTTACTGTGATTTACCAGTCTCTTCCTACTGCTCTTTCCTGTGTGCTGAAGTGCTCTACTAGATTCTGGTATTTCAAAACTGTTGATTCAGACAGTTCTTGCCTAATTAATAGTTGTTCTGGTGGAGGGGCTGATTCTTGGAGCTTACTACTCCGCCATCTTCCCACAATCCCCTTCTGCAGGCAGCTTTTTTAAAATTAAATTTAATTTTTTTATTTTTTATGAAGTTGAAAATAGAGGCATACACTTCTTAATAAGGGAACATAAAACAAAGCGGGGGCATTCCATTAAAATCAAGGCATGTAAAACATTTTAAAATGTAAGATAGATGGGATCCTTAGGCATTATGCCAGTTTTGAGTAGTGCAGCCAAATGGATTGTCTTAATATAGTCACAGCTCCAGGGATTTACATCTGCTTCCAAATTCTCAGGTGGAGAGAGATGTGCCACTGATTTACAAAGGAGTACAACTTAAGTATCCTCTGGATTATTCCTCCAATGCATAAATTTGTTCTTTGTGCTCCTTTTGGGGGGCCATCCTGTGCATCTGCATCATTTACTTTCATTATTTTTATAGGAGCAGGATGGCTGGGGACAATACAAGCCACAGGTATTGAAGCTTCCAGATCTGAGAGATTTGATATGAAGATGATTAGATGTAAAAAGAAGGCATCCTCCTAGAAGAATCTTTGTCCTGATGTTAGAATCATTGGGATGGTATAGAAACTCATAAAATCCTTGATGAACCGAGGTTACAGGACAATTGTTTCCAAGAAACACTTCACCAAGGGCCATAGGTAGATCATTATCAAATGCAGTTGACTTAACCCTGACTAGGAACCAAGAGGGGCTGCATCGTATATACATCTCTCCTATACTCTGTAAATACCTGGCTGTTTTCCAGAACAAGTCCATATCAGAGAAAAAAGGAGTTGCTGTCCTCCTAACACCGAAACAACCTTCATCTGGCCAGAGCCCTAGGCAATGGCCACTCAGGGGAACAGCCTCTGCAGGCAGCTTTTAACCCAACCTCTTGGGCCCTGAGTTCTAGAGATATATATACAGCATAAGAAGGAAGAAGCAATAAATGGAATGGAAGACAAGGGAGAAAAGACATTGAGAAGCAAGAAAGGAAAAGAAAAGAATAAAGACAAGGGCAGGCACGTCAAAGTCAGTGCTTTGCAGGCCTTTGTGGTTGTGTGAATTCCCCCTCCAAAGCACTCAGAACTCAGGCCACTTGGAAGTTGGGTCTGGATGGGATTTAAAGTCCTGGGTTCAATCCCCAGCCCTGGTACCTCAAAAAAAAAAAAAAAAAAAAAAAAAGACAATGGTGGGGGACTAGAAACAAATCTAGCTGTTTTTAAAGAAAGCCTGAAAGTGAGTAAATAAAAATTGTTAGAAATGCCACAGAAATATGTAAGACCACAATACTGTTCCTTTTTTGGATGAAAATTAGGGAAAAAAAAGCTTCATGATTCTAAAACATGATTCATTACATGTCTTATTAAGAATATTCTGAATGGGAAAAATTATGTCTGATATTTAAATAAAATATATTAAAGCTCATTCATAAAAGTTATTTATTTGTTTGTATCATTATAGCCTCCATTTTAAAGCACATTTTAATGACTTGCATTGTTTATATATTGCAAGCTAAAATGAAATGAATGAATCAAAATCTTACATGTATGCTTGTTACACCACAAAATGAGAAGAAAAATTAGCATATTATTGTGGATGAATGTTAATATGCTTTAGCTAAAATATATGTATGATTTATGTCTGTTTCATAATTTAAATTAGCTGCTTAATGATGCATAGCTGCTATCGTCTCTTTATCCATATCCTAATGCAATTTAATTTCAGGCAGAATTAGGAGCGTGCTCTCTAGTCTGCACATCCTGAGGAAAAAAAATGTTCTCAAAGTTAGGGGAAGGATGACAGGTAGTTCTATACCTGAACCCAAGAATTTTATTCCTTATTTTAAAGGAAGCTCAGAGTCATCTCTCTCAATCTTTTCTCCTTGCAGATGAATAAACAGTACTGGCAAAATCATTATAAAGTCCATTATTAAATCATGACTGGCAAAGTCATTATAAAACAGCAGATAAAAGTGATGTTAGTCGGCGTGATGAGGGCTGGACAACTACGGGGAGCTGGAGGTTTCTTTATTTGGTCCTTACAGGAAATATCTGCCTTGGTCTTATTCTTCTTAAACACCTGTGGTAAATTCAGAAGCACATGATACATGAATAGCTATTGTGAATCTACAATTTACATGAACCTCAACAGGAAAAGAAATCAGAGCAGTTCATGCAGCTATGTGCTCTAAGAGGGTACCTCGTAGTTTAGGGCCATTAAAAGACAGGCCTGTGTGCGAAAACTTCTGAGGTTCTTGTGAGCAGCAGACTAAACAACCATCAAAATCAGCTGCCAACTCCAAGACCCAGGCGAGGGTCTAGCGTTCTGCCTGTTAGTGCAATCGGTATGGTGAAGGCACAAGGTCCGTGGAGGAGACTGTTGGATATATGGTCTTGCAGAGTCGGAGGAAATTTTTTTTTAAATGCTGAAGGAAACATAGCTGTTACTTAGAAAAATGAAAAGAGTCACCTCTTGACTATCAAAACTACCAGGCATAGTTTATTAAATGTAAATATAATAAACACATCATTTAACAGTGTCTTTAACCTTTCCATCTAACACCTTTTTATCAGCACTATTAAGATGTGGCAAAATAGACTCACTCCTCACCTGAAGTTGGAAGTTTGGTCAATCAATGCCTTATCTGGGTAGAAAGTATAGATGAGAGAGGAAAACGATAAACTTAGGGACACAGGTTAATTTACAAACAAGAAAACTGTCCCTTGAATAACCAGGAGATGGCTGTCTCTCTCCAAATGCCATGTTTCAAATTTCTAACACATGGGAAAATGTGGGAATCATCCACATGCAGAGTGAAGAGATGAACTGCTGGGAGGGACATTGTGACGAGGCTTAGTCATAAAGGAAGAGGATAAAACTCTGCTCCCTCCTTACGGAGATCATGCTCTACCTGGATACTTCCTAGAACTGGAAGATGGGATGAGAAATATTCTGAGAAAAGAAGTCAAGGTAGGTTTAACTTAGAGTATGTCAGAAACAGAATAGCTCTACTTCCAGAGAAATGGGGCATTCTAGCCAGTCAGCAGAGCCCTGGTCAGCCAGCAGGGTCAGTGAGAGGCCATTGCAAAAAGGCTGCTGAGCCACCCACCCAAGCCAGTTCTTCTACCCCAGACAAGACAAGCTCTGGAAGGGTTGTGCTTCTGAACATTCTAATTCCTGTGGCTTCCTGGGCTTGCCTCTGTTCTCTTCCTGGTCTTATGTATGGAAGGCAAGTTGGGCTTGACAGGCTGCTGGATGGGTGTGAATTTTTGAAGGACCAGGATCCTAAGTCCAAGGATGATAGTTTCATTTATCCCCTTCTGACTCTGAGTCTACCCAGCTTGGTTTGCTCACTTCTACTATATCAAGTCAGAACCATCAAGCCAGTTTCCTTGATTTTTGCCCTACTATATATATTAAAACCTATCTTTTTCACTTTTTTTTTTCTTTTTACAAGAGTTAAGTCCCCTTAGTCAGATGGAAGAAACAGAATTTTAATTCTAATGAAGTTAAAGGTCAAAAAAGCACCCCATGCTAAACATGATAAAAATCCTCTTTCAATTCTGGCAAAGCTCGGGGTAATACAGACTAATTTCTACCAACCCTATTTTGTGAAAGTTAAAGATGATTAAGGATAAAGCACTGGGGATAAAGAAAGCTGACTCCTCCACCCTTCCCTCAAAAGAAATAGAACCCGAGTTTTAAAGGAAAAACAACACAAAAAGAGGTTTAAAATTTACTTTTATTTCTAATCTTCTTAGTTAATCTACTTACCCACTAACATTAACCAAGTTAAAATTGGTTGATTTACTTTTTTTGAAACGTCTATAGCAATTATTAGTTTTATCAGGCCTTTATATTCTATTGCACTGTTAGCTGTTATTTTACATTTTTCTACCCGCAATTAGGCTGTAAGTTTCCAAACAACAAGCACTATTCTCAGTAGCTCTACTGCTGCATCCAACAAATGCTGATCAACTGATCTTACCAAAAATGGCAGGATTAGAATCTAAAGAGTGGTACTTAAAAATAGAATAAAATCAAATAAAAAACAACAAATGTAGTTATTGTGCCAACCACAATTATAAGCAACTTACACAATAAATCATTTAATTGTCATGGCATCCCTAGGAAGTAAGTACAATTATTTTTCTTGTTTTTCTGATAAGGACAGTGAGGTACAGAGAAGTTAAATAAGTTGCCCAAGGTTACACAATTAGTAAGTGGAGGTGCCAGTATTTAACTCAGGCAGTCTGACTACAGGGCCCATGCTTTTAATAACTATGTTTATACTGCTTCCTAATAGAAATCCTTCCAAAATTGTTTTTTAAATTAAATATGAAAATTTGATGGATTTTAAACATATTTCTAAAGTTCTCTAACAAGAGATGTACATTCTACTTTTTTTTTTTTTTTTTTTTTTTTGTAAAAAAACAAAACAAAACTTTATTTCAAAAGTGAGAAGATGTTCTCTAAAACAATTAAAGGATGATTATATAAAGGATGTAAAGGACAGGAGATTTTACTGATAAGCTATCGAACTTTTCCCAAAAAGCAGGTTACTCAGATGTTTTAGAAAAACCTTTAATTAATTCTTATTAACAAAAGAATAATTCAAGGATAATTTGTCATTGTAAAGGAAAAGAAAATCAAATACTAGTTTTGCATGAAGATACTGTCTGTTAAGAAAACTCTTAAAAATCTTCAACAATGTACATTCTACTTTAAGGCTCCAAGTGCCACAGAGGGTTCTTCATAATCTGGCCTTTCCCCTGCTCAATTTTTATTTTTTGCCATTCTCCTAGAACTATCCTACGTTCTAACCAATGTTGTTTAAGCAATAGGCCATGACCCACTGGTGGGTTGCAACCAGAGTTTTCAAATAAATTAAATCAGAAGAGAGACTAGTAGAAAAGAACACAGTGTGCTCCATCTGGTAAGGATAAGAACTGTCTCGTGAACACTTTTTTTTTTGTTTATATGCATATATTTGAACTAGGTCATGATACAAAAGTATTTTTTTCTGGGGAGCATGGTCAAAAAAGTTTGAAAGTCTACCATTCAATCTATGGCAAATCACACTGCTTTGACACAGTAGATATCCAATAAATGTTTGTTAAATGAATAAATGAATGAATCAATGAACACTTCCAGTGCGGTGTATTTATGAAACTTTCATAAGTTAAGGCATGTTGTTAGGTGACTTCTTTGATTTTTTCAGGATTGGATAAAATAAAAACCGAGGATACTTAATTATGTGCAAAGCAAAGCAAAGCAAAGCAAAGCAAAGCAAAGCAAAGCAAGGCAAGGCAAGGCAAGGCAAGGCAAGACAAGGCAAGGCAAGGCAAGGCAAGGCAAGGCAAAGCAAGGCAAGGCAAGGCAAGGCAAGGCAAGGCAAGGCAAAGTAAAATACATGCAAATACACAAATATTAAATACCATTTTCTTACCCTTTCGCCCAGGATATACATGAGGATAGTATTCATAATAAAGATCTGGTTTATCTAGATCTCCAAAGGGTTCAAATTCCATTTCGGCATTCTGGAAAAGGCCCAACTTCACCAGTAGTGCCAGCCTCACAAACCAAAGCTAAAAACACAAATATAATGGAAATAATAGATTATTTACATATATCAAATTCAGAAATTTCTATTCCTATTAATTAATACCAGAGCTTGATTCCTAGTATATTAAAAGAAAGGGTACAAAATAAAAAAAGGAAGAAAAAGAAAAAAAAAAAAGAAAAAAAAAATAAAAAAGCAATTAAAAAAAAAAAAAGAAAGGAAAGGGTAAACTTTCTTTCCTTGCCCATTTGCAGTTACCTGTTTATGAACATATTTTTGGGCTTAATGATGATGTAAATTATTTTACCTGATTCAATTTATTTCAACAAATACTTATTCAGGAGGACACGTGTACAAAGCACTATGCAAGGTATTATGGAGATCAAAAGGTATAATCCCTGTTCTCAAAGGAGTATATAATCTAATGGAAGGTGGGGAGGTGATGGAGGGAGGAGACAAGAACACAACAATAAAGTGGGGAGATTATAATAGGTTGGAGGAAGGCCAAGCAAGGAAGATCAGGAATGGATTGTGAATAAAGGAGTGTTTGAGGAAGACACTGAAGAATATATAGAATTTCAATAGGCAGGGACTAGAAGAGACTGAGAGAGGGCCTTCTAGGTATAGCAAATGGTACAAAAAAGGCACAGAGTGGAAAGTATGTGATGTATGTGAGGATAGCAAGATGGCCAAGGGGCCAGAATACAAAGTACATTTAGGAAAATGATGGAAATTATTAGAGACTTTAATTAAAAGATGGGACTCAAACCAAGCCCAACATTCTTTTCATTATATCATAGTGTCTATGGCCATGTGGTGGTGGGTTTTGTGTACAGATGGGGAGATTCCATTTAGATTGGTGGGCAATGGGAAACTATTGATAATTTTTGAGGAGGAAAGTGAGATGATCAAAACAGTGCTTTAAGATTATTTTGGAGGCAATTTTTTGAATAAATGTGAATAGAGAGACTTGAAATAAATTTACACAGGAGGCTAAAGCAATATTCCGACAAGGGCCTGAACTATGGGTAGTAACAGATTTCAGAGGTATGGAAGAGAAATAATCTCATGACTTAGCAAACCAGTGGATGGAGAGGTGAGGAACAAGGAAGTGCATCTAAAGTTAGAGTTCCTTTTCTTATCTTTCTATACTTGGTCAAGTCTTGATGGGAAAAGATGAAAGAAAAAGGGAGCAAATAAAGCATCGGATATCCCCAGCATAATTCCTCTCAAGAACTTTTCACTATTTTGGAGTATCTGGTGATTTGTTTGATTCTGGGTGATTCACCTAAAAGTTAAAATAAAAGTGAAAAAACTGATGATAGAAAGGAAAAATTTAAGGACTTTTAAAGCTCTTCCTTCCCATCAGAGGAGTTTCCTTTTTTTTTTCTTCACAACTTTCTTTTGTGTATTCTTCATAAATTTAAGAGCAAATGATTCTATTATATAAGGGATAGCAAATACATGGCATATATACCATCACTTCCCTGTGGCAGACATAACTAAGTGATCATGTCAATCTTTTCTACTAGGCCTAGACAAGCCTCAGAATCCTTCACAACCTAGCAATCATTACCAATCATAAAAGGCAAAACCTACCTGCCATCCTTATACCACATCTGGTCTTTATTGTGCAGATCAAGTGCTGACCACCTTGTGAATGAGTTTTTTGGATGCACAATATTTATTTCATAATAAAGTGAGAATTCGAATTCATATCAGTATAATTAGGAAACCATGAACTAGCGTAATCCCATACCAAGATTAAATTCAGAATGTGAAAATCTACTTTTTGTTCTAAAATTGATCTTATTAACATGAAAGACCATGATCCCTTCCATGTCGCCAAAATATGACAAGCCAAATAAAAGGACAGCAATCAAAAGGTGGTCTACCTGTAACGAATCTGTCGTATGACTGGTAGGTAGCCCGCTCTTGCCATAGCCTTGACCATGGGCTGTAAGCAGGCGTCCGCACAGGTCAACTGCTGCCCTCCAGTTTTTGCTGTTCTGTAAGGCACAATGGAAAAAGTAACCAACAAAACAAAACAAAACAAAACAAAACAAAACAAAACAAAACCAAGCCACTAAAACACAGTTGCTTGCTTCGCCAGAAGCATCTCCATCCAGCCATTAGTAATAATGACAAGGTCAGTCGGCTGGCCAGTACAAAGAAGATCGTCATTTATCAATGTTACATGTGTAATTAGACAATAAGGGGAGCCAAGCATGAGGCAGAGTTCAAGATGATCAAATTATAAAAAAAATTAAAGTTTAACAACTAATAGAACAGGAGGAGGAGACTCCTTATTAGACAGTCTCCCATAGCCCCCTTAAATCTGTAACAGTGCTTTTCCTATCTTGTGATTTCTGTCAATTTAAAATCAATTATTTAATTTTATGCTAGGTGTTTGATATTTTTATTTGTAATGATAAGATCTGTACGTGACTATCAAAATAAGTGGTTTTTTCATGTTTAACATAATTCTATTTTATCAATGAGAAAAAAGTCAATGAATTATGCTAATACAACATGTTATAGGTCAGTCTTTCAATACACAGCCTACTTTCAGATTACTTCATCTTACAACTTTTTTTTATTTATTTATTTATTTATTTTAAGATTTATTTATTTATTCATTTATTCATTTATCCCCCCCTTGCTGCTTGTGCTCGCTGGGTCAGCCAACCACGCCGTGTGGGCGGGCCTGCCCTCACCAGGAGGCCCCGGGAACCGAACCCGGGGCCTCCCATATGGTAAATGGGAGCCCCACTGATTGAGCCACAGCCGCTTCCCTCATCTTATAACTTGAACCACAGGAAGCCTAGCTGACATTGGTATACTGGCTCATTAATTTAGACTCTCTTGTGTTTACCTTTGGCTTTATGCAATAAAGAAAGGAGGGCTATTAGGCAAATGAATGGGAAAATATTATCAGAGACAATGTTTTAAACTCTTTAAGGGGAAGCGGCTGTGGCTCAATCAGTAGGGCTCCCGTTTACCATATGGGAGGTCCCGGGTTCGGTTCCCGGGGCCTCCTGGTGAAGGCAAGCCTGCCCACATGGCGTGGTTAGCTGACCCAGCGAGCACAAGCAGCAAGGGGGGGATAAATGAATAAATAAATAAAAATCTTTAAAAAAAAAAAAATAAATAAACTCTTTAAGGAGCTAAAAACAGATGCTCAATGTATGTTTGCTCAATACAATAGGCACTCTTTTTTAAAAAAATATTATTTATTAGAGAAGTTGTGAGCTTACAAAACAACCATGCTTAATGTGCAGAATTGTCATACATCACTCCTCCACCAACACCTTACATTGTTGTGGAACTTTTGTTGCAGATTATGAAAGAACATGCTCAGACTATTACCACTAACTATGGTCCATAGCGTATACTTGGTATATTTTTCCATACACCCCCTATTATTAACGCTATGCATTAATATAGTACATTTGTGATAGTTCATGAGAGAACACTTTTATATTTGTAATGTTAGCCACATGGTTCACTGTATTATATAGTCACATGCCTTGTATATTCTATCCAAAGTGTCACTCAGTAGCTCTCACTTTCATCAGAGTTGTGCAGTCATCGCCCCAGTAAATCTTTGAATGTTTTCCTTAGTCCAGAAGAAAAAAATCCCATACCCCTTTATTACTGACCCTTAGCATTCATATAGTACGTTCTTTGACACAGATGCAAGATTACAATATTGCTGTTAACTATAGTCCATAAATTATATATTAATTGTATTATCCCCATGTATCACTACATTCTTACCACCATGTAATAGTGATGTACATTTGTTCTAGTTCATAGAAGAACATTCTTGTATTTGTATTATTAACCACAGTCCTCATCCATGTCCAGGTTCACCATATTATTAAGTCCCTAGATTTTCTTTAGCATCCTTTCAATTGCCATTTACATCCCTAGACTACCCCTTTCAGCCACAATCCCATTTATAAACCAGCTATGTTATCTATACTCACTATAATGTATTACCATAATAGGCACTCTTTTTGAATACTTTAGATGTACTCATTTATATATTGAGTCAACAAATATATTTTCAGTCCCTTCTACATGGTAGAGATTGTGCAAGGCTCTGATGGATACAGTGATGAATGAAAGTTATATCCCTATGCTCATTAAACTTATGTTCTAGCAAGGAAGAGGGGTTTTAAATACTGTTTTTTCAAAAATTAATGATGGGAAGCAGCTGTGGCTCAATTGGTTGGGCTCCCGTTTACCATATGGGAGGCCCCATATGGTAAACCGACTCGTGCGGCGTGGTGAGCTGACGCAGCAAGATGACACAACAAAGGGAGACAAGCAGACACAGAAAAACGCAAAGCAAATGGACACAGCAAGCACAAGCAGCAAGGGGAGGATAAATAAATAAATAACAAATCTTAAAAAAAAAAAAAAAAAAAAAAATTAATGAAACGATTTTACATGCATGGAAAGTGCTTCTTGAACAAGAGGTATAGAATACCATGGGGGGGAAACGGATGTGGCTCAAAAGGTTCGGTGTCCGTCTGCCATATGGAGAGACCAGGGTTCGATCCCCGGTACCTCCCGGTAAAAAAAAAAAAAAAAAAAAATAGAGTACCATGGGAGCGTGTAACCAGGCAGCCTAACTTAGTCTCAGGTGGCAGTGGTGGTAAGGGAAGTTTCCTCAAGAGAATGACATTTAAGCTGAGACCTGAAGAATGACTAGGAATAAGCCAGGTCAAGAAGGGGAGAAGGACTCTCTAGGCAGAGAGAACTGTCTAAGTCAATGCTTGGAGACATCACAAAGAAGAGAGTATGTTTGAAGAACTTAAATAAATCCAGATGGTTGGAGTACAGGCAGTGAAGAAAGAGTGGTGACAGATGAGAATGAAAAGGTAGGCAAGGCCCACGCACCATCCGAGAGATTCTGGACTTATCCTAAGGGCAATGAGAAACCACTGAAGGGTTTTAAGGGAGGAAGTGACATGATCAGACTTAAAAAAAATACTTATTAGAGTAGAAACCCATTTTATATACTAATTCACTCATGCACGTTCTTTACTGGGCACCTTCCACAAACCAGGCAGAATCCTAAGTGGTGGGGATATGGAAAACATGGGTTCTGTTATTGAAGAGATTATGAAAGGAAAATTATTCTCAATTTTTCATTCAAGTAGTCTTTTTTTTTTACCGGGAGGTCCCAGGGATCGAACCCGGGTCCCTCCATATGGGAGACGGACGCCCAACCAGTTGAGCCACATCCGACCCCTCAAGTAGTCTTGAAGTCCCTTTATTTGGGAATTCTCTGGGCAGGAGCTAATTGAGATACCGTAACTTCTCGAGAAGCAGCTGCGGCAGAGTGGGAACTGCACTGCAGTCAGGGGACCTAGGTTTGAACGTGAGTAAGAGCTGTAACCTTTGGCATGCCACGTAACCTTGCGCTGGCTCAGTGTCACTTCGAAGTAACAAAGCTGAGGTCATCTATCCCGCCTGACTGATGTGAGGATTAAATCTGATAACATACACGAAAGCTCCTAGCACAGTACCAGTTGTGAAGTATTTAAAATGTTAATAATGTAGTTTAAAAAGTCCAAAATTGTTCTTACATAAATTCAGCCTGTTCTTCCTTATTAGTTTGAATTAATTTTTTAAAAAAATGATGCTGTCAGGCAGGACTAGCACCATCTCTTTATAGAAGGACCCTTCTTTTTCCTTTTCTCTTCTCTTCTGAGTGTGTGCTTGTGAAGTTGTATCATGTAAGGGAAGGGCACTGGTGTGGGGTTAGGAACACTGGGACAGTCCTAGCTCTATTATTAATTAGCAGTGGGACCTTATACAAGTCACTGACTCTTCCTGGGCTTCAGTCTCTCTTCATCTATAAAATGAGGGAAGATGGATTTCACAGGCTGTTTTAGCTTCAACATGTATGATTTTGTGAAATGAGGAGGCATATTTATTATGCAGGCAAGCCCATTAGCTACATACGTAAGCTTAAGCCCACGGGATTTTATCCATCTCTTCCCTCTGTTCCCCTTTATGTCAGGGAGGCATCCAAGGAGGCCTTAGACCAGGGGTTCTTTTTTTTTTTTTTTTACATTTAATCATTGAAAATATAAATAATTAAAAACTAAAAACTAAACACAGATTAATAAATACATGCATTTCTCAATTAAATGTACTGGATACATATAATTTTTTTTTTGAATCAAACAATATGATACACAATATATTTGGTTCATAGTAATGCAATCACACAGTATTTGTCCTTTTGTATCTGGCTTGCTTTGCTCAGCATAATGTCCTCCAGGTTCACCCATGTTATAGACAAGGGGTTCTTAACCTTTTTTGTTCCACGGACCCCTTTGCCAGGTAGGTGAAAACTATGGACCCCTTACTAAGTCCACACTATATTGCATATTATTTAATAAATATATCACACCTGCACCAACACGTCCCCACAAGAATAATGCTGTTTTGAATTTTCAATTCCAGCTCACGGACCCCCTGAAATCTTTCCATGAATCCCCAAGGGGTCCGTGGACCTCTGGTTAAGAATCCCAGGCTTAGATGTTGGAGAAGTTAACTCAGCAGTGCAGTTCACGGGAAGACTGGTCTTTTTGAGCAAAACCCTCAATAAGGGTCCAATTTCCTCAGCACACTTAGAAGCGGTCAGTCAGATAGGAGAAAGGACTTAGCCCCTAAATACCTCTTCTGTTATTTTACTGATCATGATGCAATTAAATAAGCAGCCTGGCCACGAAGGCCACACCCAATGGAAAAGAGCAACAGCCTCAGGGTCGGAAGACCTGGATTTGGATCTCTCTTCAAAGCTGTGTCCTTCTGGGCAAATCTGTGAATTCCCAGCACACCACTCCCCACCCCCCTTTTACTCATCTATTGAAGAGAGAACTTCTTTCTTATCAGAGTTTCTTTGAAGATAACATTAAAAAAAAAGTATTTGGAAGGGTTTTGCAAACCATAAAGTACATTATTAATATAAGGAATTATTTTAAATTGGATATACTATTTTGATAAAATGATTTTTCCTCTTTTCTCCCCAGATCTTAGGTGGCTCTGGATTATTTTACATTCTGCTAATTCAAAGGGTGGTAGCACAGAATGAAACTAATTGGCTCATTATAAAGACACATTGTTATATAGCCAAGATGATCAGGTTGTCTGAAGGATGGTAACTTCTGACATATCACCTTTCTAAAATAACTTTAATAAATTGATTTTTAAAAAGATTTATTTATTCTCCCCCTCCCCATTGTTTGAGGTCACTGTCTGCTCTCTGTCTCCATTTGCTGTGTGCTCTTTGTGTCTGCTTGTCTTCTCTTTCGGAGGCACAGGGAACTGAACGTGGAACCTTCCATGTGGGAAAGAGGCGCTCGACCGCTTGAGCCATCTCAGCTCCCTGGTTTGTTGTGTTTCTCATTGTCTTTCCTCTTTGCATCTCTTTGTTGCGTCATCTTGTTGCATCAGCAGGCCAGGCCTGCCCATTGCGTCAGCTCGCCTTCTCTACGAGGCTACTGGGAACCAAACCCATGACCTCCCATGTGGTAGGGTGGGAACTCATTTGCCTGAGCCACATCTGCTTCCCTAAAATAACTTTAAAAATTATTGAACCAACAACTCTATTTCTTACTTTCCTTGGCCCAATCAAATGGCTTTTTTTTTTTTTAAGGATATTATATATACATTTATTATATATGATATACACATATATATGCACACAATATATGAACATGTATTATATACAAATATATATTCATATTTAATAAACATACAACAAACATTTTGTTAATATATGAACATTGTATTCTATATAATGAATTGTGTATGTATAATATCTAATTATATGATAAATATTTATTTTAGTATATTTTTATTACAGAAGTTATGAACTTACCAAACAATCATGCACATGTATAGAATTCCTATACAACAATCCTTCACCAACATACCACACCATTGTGGAACATTTGTTACAGATTAAATATAATATCATGTGTGGTCCACGGCATACATTTAGCATATTTTTTCCATATCCTCTTATTACTAACACCGTATCTCTTTGGCAATGATGCAAGAATATTACAGTATTGCTGTTAATTATAGTTCACAGGTTACATTAATTGTATTTTTCTCATGCTTCTCCACATTCCCACCACCCTACAATAGTGCCATACATCCGTTCTAGTTCACAGAAGGACATTCCTGTATTTATACTACTAACCACAATTCTCATCCACCTCTGGGTTCACTGTGTTATTCAGTCTCTATGTTATTCTCTAGCTTTCTTTCAATTGACATTTACATCCTTAGACTACCCTTTTCATGCACAATCCCATTTATAAACCAGCTGCTGCTCACTATTATGTGTTACCATCAACTCTACCCATTTCCACACATTTACAGTCAACTTAAATGTCTACATACATTAAGCATCAGTAGGCCTTCTCAGCCCTCCTCTTATCTCCTAATAACCTATACTCTAGGTTTTAACTCCATGCATTTATTCTTTGTATTTAGTTCATATTAGTGAGACCATGCAATATTTGCTCTTTTGTGTCTGGCTTATTTCACTTAACATAATGTGTTTAAAATTCATCCATGTTATCGTATGTGTCCCAATTTCATTTCTTCTTACTGCAGCATAGTATTCCATCGTATCTATATACCACATTTTGTGTATCCATTCATTGGTTGATGGACACTTGGATTGTCTCCATCTTTTGTCAATTGTGAACAACGCCACTCTGAACATTGGTGTGCAGATGTGTTTGTGTCACAGTTTCAGTCCTTCTGGATGTATTCCTAGTAGAGGAATTGCTGGATCATATGGCAGTTCTATATTTAGCTTCCTGAGGAACCACCAAACAGTCTTCCATAGAGGCTGCACCATTTCACAATCCCACCAACAGTGAAGGAGTGTTCCTATTTCTCCACATCCACTCTGCACTTATCGTTTTCTGTTTTTTAAATAATGGCCATTCTATGCGGTATGAGATGATATCGCATTGTCATTTTGATTTGCATTTCCCTAATAGCTAGTGATATGGAATATTTTTTCATGTACTTTTTGGCCATTTGTATTCCTCTTTGGAGAAACGTCTTTTTTTTTTTTTTTTTTTTTTACCAGGAGGTCCCGGGGATCGAACCCAGGTCCCTCCATATGGGAGACGGACGCCCAACCAGTTGAGCCACATCCGCCCCGAGAAACGTCTTTTTAAGTCTTTTGCTCATTTTTAAACTGGATTGCTTGCTCTTTTATTGTTGAGTTGTATGATCTCTTTATATAGAATGGAAATCAAACCCTTATCAGATATGTGGTTTCCAAATATTTTCACCCATTGAGTGGGCTGCCTTTTCACCTTCTTGATGAAGTTCTTAGAATCACAAAGGTGTTTAAGTTTGAGGTCCATTTATCCATGTTTTCTTTCATTGCTTGTGCTTTCGGTGTAAGGTTTAAGAATTCACTACATACCACCAGGTCTTGAAGATGTTTTCCTACATTTTCTTGTAGGAGCCTTATGGTTCTAGCTTTTTTATTTAGGTCTTTGAGCAATTGTGAGTTAATTTTTGTATAAGATGTGAGATAGGGGTCTTTCTTCTTTCTTTTGGATATGGATATCCAGTTATCCCAGCACCATTTGTTGAATAGACTGTTCTGCCCCAGCTAGATGGGTTTGTCAGCCTTGTCAAAAATCACTTGACCATAGATATGAAGGTCTGTTTCTGAGCCATCGATTTGGTTCCATTGGTCCATATGTCTATTTTTATGCCAGTACCATGCTGTTATTACCACTGTAGCTAGGTAATATGATTTAAAGTCTGGTAGTGAGACTCCTCCAATTTCACTTTTCCTTTTAAAGATGTTTCTGGCTATTCGAGGCCCCTTACCCTTCAAAATAAATTTGATAATTGTGTTTTCCATTTGTTTAAAAAATGCTCGTGAAATTTTTATTGGGATAGCATTGAATCTGTATATCAATGTGGGTAGAATTGACATCTTAATGATATTTAGTCTTCTAATCCATGAGCATGGAATGTTTTTTCCATTTACTTAGGTCTTTTAAAAATTTCTTTTAGCAATGCATTGTAGTTTTCTGAACTGCTTTACATTCTTGGTTAAGTTTATTCCTAAATATTTGATTATTTTAGTTGCTACTGTAAATGGAAAATTTTTTCCTGACTTCCTCTTCAAATTGTGCATTACTAGTGTATATAAACACCACTAATTTTTGCTATTGATCTTGTATCCTGACACTACTGAAGTCGTTTATAACTCTAGTAGCTTTGTTGTAGATTTTTCGGGACTTTCTAGGTATAGGATCACATCATCGGCAAATAGTGAAAGTTTTACTTCTTCCATCCCGATTTGTTTGGAAGAAGCAATCTTGCCTGATTGCTCTAGCTAGAACCTCTAGTGCTATACAGAATAACAGTGGTGACAGTGGGCATCTGTGTCTTGTCCCTGATCTCAACGGGAAAGCTTTTTCTTTCACCACTGAGAACAATGTTAGCTGTGGGTTTTTCATATATAGCCTTTATCATGTTGAGAAAGTTTCTTTCAATTCCTACCTTTTGTACTATTTTATCAAGAAAGGATGCTGTATTTTGTCAAATGCTTTTTCTGTGTCAATCAATAGGATCATGTTTTTTCTCTGATTTATTAATGCAGTGTATTACACTAACTGATTTTCTTGTGTTGAACCACTCTTGCATGCCTGGAATAAAACCCACTTGATCATGATGAATAATTCTTTCATTGCGTTGTTGGATTTGATTAGCAAGTATTTTGTTGAGGATTTCTGCATCTGTATTCATTAGGGAAATGGGTCGGTAAGTTTCTTTTTTTGTAATATCTTTACCTAGCTTTAGTATTAGGGTGATACTGGCTTCATAGAAGGAGTTTGGTAGCATTCCTTCTTGTTCAATTTCAATGTTCTTGTTCAATGCATGCAAGAACATGCATTAAATGTTCTTTGAATGCTTGCCAGAACTTACCTGTGAAACCATCTGGTCCCGGGCTTTTCATTTTGTAGAGCTGTTTGATGACTGTTTCAATCTCTTTACTTGTGATTGGTTTGTTGAGGTGCTCTATTTCTTCTAGGGCCAGTGTAGGTTGTTCATAAGTTCCTAGGAATTTTTCCATTTCATCTACATTGTCTAGTTTGTTGGCATACAGTTGCTCATAGTATCCTCTTATTTTTTTTTTTTTTTTAAGATTTCATTTATTTATTCATCTATGCCCCCCTTGCTGCTTGTGCTCGCTGGGTCAGCCAACCACGCCGCGCAGGCGGGCCTGCCCCCACCAGGAGGCCCCGGGAACCGAACCCGGGGCCTCCCATATGGCAAACGGGAGCCCTACTGATTGAGCCACAGCCGCTTCCCTAGTATCCTCTTATGATCTTATATTTCTGTGGGGTTTGTAGTAAAGTCACTGTTTTCATTTTTCATTTCATTTATTTGCATCTTCTCTCTTTTTTTCTTTGTCATCTAGCTAAGGGTTTGTCAAGTTTGTTAACTTTGAAGAACCAACTTTTGTTTTGTTAATTCTCTCTATTTTTTTTTTTTTTTAGTTTAATATCATTTATTTCTGCTCTGATCTTTGTTATTTCATTCCTTCTTACATGCTTTGGGAATAGTTTGCTGTTCTTTTTCTAGTTCCTCTACCTGTGTATTTAGGTCATTGATTTTAGCTCCTTCTTCTTTTTTTAATGTAAGTATTGAGGGCTATAAATTCCCCTCTCAGCATGGCCTTTGCTGCATCCCATAGCTTCTGATATTACTAGTTTATATTACTAGTGTATATAAACACCACTGATTTTTGCTATTGATCTGTTATGATCTCATTTTCATTCGTCTCGAGATTTTATTGATTTCTCTCATAATTTCTTCTCTGACCCACTGATTATTTAACAGTGTGTTGCTTAATCTTCATATTTGTGAATTTTCCCTTTTTCTGCTGCTTGTTGATTTCCAACTTTATTCCATTAGGATCAGAGAAAGTGCTCTGCGTAATTACGATCTTGAACTTACTGAGATCTGCTTTGTGACCCAACATATGGTCTATCCTGGAGAAAGATCCATGAGCACTTGAGAAGAATGTTTATCCTGCTGTCTGGGGGTGCAATGTTCTGTACATGTCTATTAGGTTTAGTCCATTTATCATATTATTCAAGCTTGTTTCTTTATTGTTCCTCTGCCCAGATGTTTTATCCAATGCTGAGAGTGATGTACAAATATTATTGTAGAGATATCTATTTCTCCCTTATGTTTTGCCAGTGTTTGACTCATGTATTTTGGGTCATCCTGATTAAGTGTATATACATTTAAAGACTTATTTATTTATTTACCCTACCCCCCCACCCTCCCATTGTTTTGGACTTGTTATCTGCTCTCTGTGTGTTCTTCTCTGCTTGTCTTCTCTTTAAGCTGCACTGGGAACCGATCCTGGGACCTTCTGGAGTGGGAGAGAAGTGCTCAATCTCCTGTGCCACCTCAGCTCCCTGCTCTGCTGAGTTTCTTATTGTCTCTCCTCTGTGTCTCCTTTTGTTGCGTCATCTTGCTGCGCCTGCTCTCTGCGCATGCCAGCACTCCATGAGGGCCAGCACTCCTGTGTTGGCCAGCAGTCTGTGTGGGCCAGCTCTCCGCTCGGGCCAGCTCGCTGCGCGGGCCAGCTTGCCTTTCACCGGGAGGCCCCCGGAATCGAACTCTGGACCTCCTATATGGTAGATGGGAGCCCAATCACTTAAGCCACACATGATTTTTACTTCTTTCTGGTGTATTGCCCCTTTTATTAATATATATTGTCCTTCCTTGTCTCTAATAATAGTTTTGCTCTTAAAGACTATTTCATCAAATATAAATATAGTTACTCCAGCTTTTTTTTTTTTTTTTTGTTACTGCATGTGTGGAATATCTTTATCCAGCCTTTCACTTTCAATCTCTTGGTATCCTTGGGTCTAGGGTAAGTCTCTTCTAGACAGCATATTTTACTTTTCTTTTTTTTTTTCCAAGTGGAAGAAATTTATTTTCAAATAAATGCATGTTCAAAATGTAAAATAAAACTAAATAATGTCCCTGTATGTAATTTCCTGTGGACTTAAATATTTATAAATTGAGCACAAAGATGAGGGGAAGTGTGGAGGACGTGTTGGTGGGTCTGAGAATCTGAAATTGAAATGTTTAAGGTTTTTTTTTGCATGTTCCTTCCGTATTGTCTGCGTAGTAATTTCCTTCAATCTCAGTGTTGTCAGGGTGGGCACTTTTCATGGGCTGCACTTTTGGTTGCTTTGCCCGTTTTATTTTTTTTGTGATGGTAGAACAGAATATTTATCCTTATTTTTTACATTTTTATGCACTGAAAAGCTGCTGTGGGGCCTGGGTTGTTTCCTCCGGCTTTTGGCGCTTATGTAAATGACAGGGTGTGTGGCCTTGGACTTGCAGGGCAATTCATGTTCGACACCATGAGCGTGGCCAGCATTCTGGAGAACCAGGAGTCTGCCCAAGCCCTGGCAGACAGACTTACGGAGCTTGGGCGAGAACCATCTGGAATCTCTCCCGGGCCTGCAGGGATGGTCACTCAGGCACTGCCTCTCAGAGATGCTAAAATTCTTGGACGATAGATTTCCTCTGCCAGGGAAAATCCACACTGAGCTAAGTCTTCTCAACCTGCTGCTGACCTAAACATCTGGCCACATTCATAAAAAAATTCTGAACATTTGGGCTTACAGTTGCCTCATTGCTGGAAATTGGGCTTGCCATTGTTTCATCAACTGCCTTGAGTGAAGATCCCGCAGCATGCTTCAGTCTTGTCATGTTTTATTTGGGGGCAGTGTGGGACGTCCTTGGGGTAGGGTGGACCACCCAGAAGATTCCTGGCAGCAGGGACGTCCATCCAGCACAAGTGAAGAGGGTGGGCGGATGAGAGGAACGGCCCCTCCTGTCCTCTCCAGAGCAGCCTTGCTGGGGGCTGCAGGGACCCGTGCTGGGCAGCATGGTCCTCCTGAGGCCCCTCTACGCTGCTCGTCACCACTCAGGAAAGAGCCCAGGGTGCCTGCCCGCTCCGGCTCGGGATGTGCATGCACCTGTCTCCTCCAACCTGCAAGTCTTGCTGCCTGTTATTAGTCAGGGTTCTCAAACTGCAGCTGAGGGTGATCAGGCATCTCACCAAAGGTTGGCTGCTGGTGATTCTGGACTCCTGTCACGTGGCAAGGCAAAATGACAGCTGGTCTCTGCCTTCTTTCTCCCCCAGGCTCACCTTCCCCGAGCTCGGCTGTGGGCGGTCAGGTACATGGCTCATCTCTCCCCAGGCCTCGTCTCTTCAGCTTCAGGCTGCTCTGCTGGTTCCGGCCTCTGGTCTCTCAGTCTTTCGGGGTTTCTCTGTCTTGTGCGGCTGTAGACGATCCTAGAGTTACTCTCTCACGTGGCAGGGTAGAAGTTTAGAGGTCTCTTTCTGTGTCATATTTTCTTATTTATTCTGTCAGTCTGTGTCTTTTGATTGGGGAGTTTAATCCATTAACATTCAACGTTATTACTGTAAAGGCAGTTCTTATTTCACCCATTTTGACCTTTGTGTTTTATCTGCCATTTTTTTTTTTTAAGATATATTTTATTGCCCCCCCGCCATCGGTTGTTTTTTGTGCTTGCTGTCTGCTCTCTGTGTGTTCTTCTGTGTCTGCTTCTTTTCTCTTTAGGTGGCACCGGGAACTGATGCTGGGACCTTCTGGAGTGGGAGAGAGGCGCTAAATATTTTGTGCCACCTCAGCTCCCTGGTCTGCTGCATCTCTTATTGTCTCTCCTCTGTGTCTCTTTTTGTTGAGTTATCTTACTGCACCAGCCCTCTGTGTAGGCCAGCACTCCTGCACAGGCCAGCATTCCACATGGGCCAGCTCTCTGCTCAGACCAGGTCACAGCGCGGGCCAGCTTGCTTTTCACCAGGATGCCCCGGGAATCAAACCTTGGGCCTCCTATGTGGTAGATAGGAGCCCAATTGCTTGAGCATCTGTTTCCCCTGTCTGTCATATTTTATTTTTACCACTTTTTTACCCTTTTAGTTACTTTTAGTGATATAGTGTTCATTTCTAGACTCTCTTCCAAACCTCTCTTTCCTGTCTTTTCTTTTCAGGCTGAAGCATTCCCTTTAGTATTTCCTGCAAGGCTGGTCTCTTGATTACAAACTCTCTCAATTTCTGTTTATCTGTGAATATTCTAATCTCACCTTCATTTTTGAAAGACAATCTTGCTGGATATGATTCTTGGCTGACAGTTATTTTCTTGCAGTATCTTAAATATATCATGCCACTGACTTCTTGCTTCCATGGTTTCTGATGAGAAACCAGCCCTTAATCTTATTGGGTATGCCTTATATGTTATGCATCACTTTTTTCTTGCTGTTCTCAGAATTCTCTTTGTCTTTGGCATTTGACATTCTGATTAGTATAAACTCAAAGTTGGTCTATTTGGATTTATTAGTATGGGAGCACGTTGTGTTTCTTGGACATGGATATCTATGTCCTTCCTTAGGGCTGGGAAATATTCTACCATTATTTCTTCAAATATTCCTTCTGCCCCTTTTCCCTTCTCTTCTCCTTCTGGGACACCCATGACATGTATGTTTGCACATCTCGTGCTGTCATTTAGTTCCCTGAGACCCTGTTCAATTTTTTCCCCATTCTTTTCTTAATTTGTTCTTTTGTATGTTTGCTTTCAGAGGCCATTTCTTCAAGCTCACTGATCTTTTCTTTTGCCCCCTCAAATCTGTTGTTATAGGCCTCCAGTGTATTTTTAATTTTCATTTATTGCGCCCTTCATTCCCATAAAATCTGCTATTTTTCTACATATATTTTCAAATTCTTCTTTGTGCTCACCCAGTGTTTTTTTTTTTTTTTTCCCTTCTTAATATCCTTAATTCCTTAGGCATCTCATTGGATTTACTAAGGAGATTTGTTTGAATATCTATGATTAGTTGTCTCAACTCCTTTATGTCATCTGGAGGCTTATCCTGTTCCTTTGATTGGGGCCATATCCTCCTTTTTCTTGGATCAGATTTTCTGTTAGTGTCTGGCTTAGTAGATGTATTTAATCTGGGTGCAGTTTCTGTTTAATTTAGGGCTTTTCTTGTCCTTTTCCCTTGCTGGTTGTGTAGCAGGAGACGAGGATGTTGTTGGTGCTGTAAGCTGTGGAGGCTGATGTTGCCTGCATGCCTGAGGGACCAATGAAGCTTCTCCCATCTTTCACCTCTGTCAGGAGTAGGGACAGAGCTACAGCCATGTGTAATAAGCCAAGTTGTACAGGCCAAGCTGCCCGGAGAGCCTGATGAAACTTCATGCCCCTTCCTCCCCTGCTTGGGACAGGAATAGAGCTGTAGTTGTGAGCAATAATCTATAATCTATGCCATGCAGGTCCAAAATGAATGCAGTTGCCTAGGTAGATTGATGTAGCACTAGTCCCCTCTTCCCCTGCCAAGGGAGGGGATGGACCTTCTGGAGTGCCCAAAAATCTAATCCATGTGGGCCAAATGCGCCTGCAATTGTCCTGAGAGGACGAGGGAGTACTGTCCTTTCTGCCCTTTATGGGATGGGGATGGAACCACAAGTGCCCAACAGCTCAGTCAGTGTAGGCTGAAAGTGCCTGCTGTTGCTTGGAAAGGCTGAGGAAACACCAGCCCCTTCTTATCCTAGGGGGGGGGGGGGGGCCCATGGATGGAGGTGGAATTGAAGGTGCTCAGCAAACCAGTTCATGTGGGCCAAAAGCGCCTGCAGTTGCCTGGAGAGGCTGAGGATACACAGCTCCACTCCTGCCCTACTGGGGGGCACGGATGGAGCTACAGGTGTCCGAGTATCTAGACTGTGTGCCAGAATGCCTGCAACTGCCCAGAGAAGCTGAAGATACACCAGCCCACTCCTATCCTATGGAGATAGAGGAGTGAAGATGGAATTGAAAGCACTCAACAAACTAGTTTGTGTGGCCTGAAAGTACCTCCAGTTGCCCAGAGAGGCCAAGGAAACACAGCTCCTCTCCTATCCTATTGGGGTGTGTGGATAGAATCCCAGGTGTCCCACTATTCAGTCTGTGCTGGCCGAAAGCATCTGCAGTTACCCAGAGAGGCTGGTGCAGGCCCTGCCAGCTTCCTCCCTGCTGAAGGTGGGGCTGGAGCCTAGCCTCAGGCTACTGTCTCATCTGGGTGGAAAGAAGCTGTTCCCTACTATTGCTGGGAATATTAGTCAAAGGGGTGCTGATGCAAAATACCAGAGAGCTGTTGGCTTTTATAAAGGGTATTTATTTGGGGTAGAAGCTCACAGTCACAAGGCCACGAAGAGTAAGTTAGTTCCCTCACAAAAGTCTGTTGCCACATGTTGGAGGAAGATGGATGCTGGTCTCTGTGAGGATTCAGCCTTCCTCTTCCTCCTAAGGCTCCATGGTCCCAGCTTCTTCTGATCTCAGCTGTAGGCTAGCATAAGGCTCATCTCTCTCCCAGGGGCTCATTTCTTTCTGGGCTTTCTCAGCTGTTCAGGGCTCTTGTCTCTTTAGCTATAAACTATCAGGTGAATGGCTCAGCTCTCTCCCCAGGGCTCCAGTGTCCAAAACTAAACATTCTGTGTTCTTCTCTGTGTATTTACTTCTGTGGTTTTGACTGAGCATGGGTTTATATAGCCCACAAAGGGCGGCGGGGCGGGGGGGATGACTTAAACTGAGTTGCCCTAATGATATGGTCAAACTAAAGCCCAAATCTTGATATAATAAAGTAAAAGTGAAACTTCTGAATCTAATACAATCTAATACACCCAGCGGAACAGACCAGTTTACAAACAATCCAATATCTGTTTTTGGAATTCATAATACCAAACTGCCACACTGTGGCTACCGGCCTCTTTCTGACTTGGAGAGGCTCAAACCTAAGCTGTTCTTAGGATTATACTTTAGCCCGCCAAATTTACTAATCAGTAGCTGAAGTCGGTGGCCAACTGTTTCTTCCTCCCTCATTTTTGGGAAATGGAGCTTCCAACTCCAGCCACAGGACAGCTCATGAGGCAGCTTCTGCTGGCAGTGGAGGATTAGCACCAGCCTCTGCAGCGTGGAATGTTGCAGGATGCTCTTCTGGACCCTGGGCTCCCCAAACAGGTGCTTTAGAAAGCTCTGGGTGATTACTAACAGCCCCATAGGACAAGGGGACTCTTGGAGCTCTTACTCAGCCGCCATCTTGCCCCTCCCCACCAATCAAATGTCTTTTTTTTTTTTTTTTTTTTGAGGTACTGGGCCAGGGATTGAACCTGGGCCCTTGTCTGTGGGAAGCTGGTGCTCAACCACTGAGCCACATCGGCTCCCCAGAATTGTTTTTTTGTTTGTTTGTTTGATTTTTTTTTTTTTTAGGAGGCACTGGGAATTGAACCTGGGCCCTCCCATGTGGGAAGCAGGTGCTCAACTGCTTGGGCCACATCTGCTCCCCTATCAAATGTCTTTTAACACTCTGGATGAATGTGCCAACACTAGTTAGCCTGGTTGCATTACTTTTTTCTTTTTTTTTTTTCATTCTTTTCTTAAAAATAAAATGATTGGCAGGCCTTTCAGTACTGGCTTCTGTGTACAGCAGATGTTCTTTCCCGTTACTGCTTATCTAATGATAAACGAGACTTATGAATTTTTCCCAATTTTCCAGAGTAAGTTAATGGATGGACTTTTAAATACTTTTCTCTCATATACTCTTTTCCCTTTTACTTGTATCTGCACAGCTGACTATGATTGCAAGCCTATACACCAACACCACCACTAGCAAACAAGCTGCAAATATTAACAGGACAATTCATACGTGATTTCTTAAAATATATCTTGTAGCTGTGTGTGTGAGTGTGTGTGATGAGGAGACTGACACACACAACACAGTCAGATTTTCTGCTATTAAAACTGCTCCTACATCATTTGATGGAACATATGTATTGAGAGTCTGCTGTATTCTCACTGGCTCTCAGCCACGTGAGCTAGGCTGAGAACCACTGGTCATCTGTGAAGAGGAAACTGGTGCCGCGTCCCCCCATATTACAACAAAAATGATTTCAAGTAATATAGGATTTCAATGTTTGGGTTGAGATATTTTTAGACCAGGTAAGATAATTTTCTAAAACTAACTTCAAATACTTTCTTTAGTCTAAATCCAACACTATAGTCACTTTATATAATAAAAATGGCTATATATGCTCTCTGAATTGCAAAAGTGAAAAAGTGAGAGAGAAAGATATTCTGCCAAGTTCAAACCAGTTCCATATATGTATGTTACCAGATCCTGTAGCAGGGGCACTTAATTACTGCTCCTTTCCCTGATTCCCTACGTTAAACATCACCAGCCTTTCCTATTAGTGGCAACTGATCTAAACAGCGGTGAGGGATGCCTTCCCTAAGGAAATGACTCAAACTGAAATCTGAAGCATGTTTTCTCCTAAAAAAGGAAATGGCATATGCAGAGCCCTAGCGTGAATGTGGCGAGTCAAAGGAGCAATGAATTAAGGCTAGTATGGCAACAGTGGACACACTGAGGACTAGGGAGGCATGCGGCTGATGAAGCTGGTGAGGAATGGACCACACAGGCCTTTGTCGGCCTTCTAAAAGTAAAGGGAAGCAAGGGTGACAGGTTCATAACTACATTTTGAAAAGACCACTTCGCCTCCAGTGAGGGGGAATGAATTTAAGAGGGGTGAGGGGAAGAGCTATAAGTAAATCAGTTGGGAGGGTTTGACAATCTCTTCTGGCCTACAGGCCAAACCCAGTGTGCTGTCTGTTTCTGTACATGAAGTTTTAATGGCACATAGCCTTGCTCATCTGTTTACATGTTGGCTATGATTGCTTTTGTGCTACAATGGCAGAGCTGAAGAGTGACAGAGATGGCATGGCCCACAAAGCCTAAAATATTTATTTTCTGGCCCTGTGCAGAAAAATTTAGCCAAAGCCCTGGTTTAGGCATTGCTACTTAAAGGGGCTCTATGGACTGATGTCAGTCCTTGAATGGTTTGTCATTGGTACACGATGACAAAAGTATACAAGTTGAGAAACTTCTATAGCAATTTAAAACAGTACTTTATGCCTATTGACTCTAACACTTGTAAAAAAGGGGGGCTTGTATTTGGAATATATTTTTAAATTTCGCTTCATTTTTCTCATAATTTTTTTTTTAAGTATTGGTTTGGCTATTTTAGATCCTTTGCATTTCCATTAAAATTAAAAAAAATAAATTTTATTGATACATATTAATAGAGCATTCAATTCATCCAAAATGTACATTTATACTGAATTACACAAAAGGTGCAGTCTGCTGAAGACTGGAAATAAAAAAATATATATTCCTGGTCTTTCAGCACAAAATTTTAAAAGAATGACTGAAGGCAGCCTGTTCCACAATGGTGTTGGTATAGAAGGGGCAGAGTGTTCAAGAGCTTGTGGGGGGTGGGGGGCGGGGAGTTGAGGGACAACTCCTAGTGAGGGATGTGATATGGGGCACACATACGGGGAGGTCTGGAGACAAATTCTTGCTTTCTGACTTGTACAACTAGATAGATGGTGGTGCCATTCCCTGAGAGAGAGAATACTGGAAAAAGAACAGGTTTCAGGAAGTTCAATTTTGGACAGTATTGAATTTGAGGGGCCTTTGAGATATCCAAGAGGAAAAGAAAAATAAATAGCTGAATATATGGTTTTGATGTTTAGAAGAGAGGCCTGTGACTGCGTATTAATTTGAGAGTAATGTACATATAGATGGCAAGTGAAGTTAAAGGTGTGCATGAGAGATTAGAATACGAAGAAAAGACAGCCCAGAAGTACACCATGAAAATTTTCAACATTTAATGACCACCATGAGGAAAATGAGCTGATTGAGATGGTGATAAAAGAGCCAAAGAAGCAGGAGTGCTCTGTATTAGAAATCCAGGGGAGAGAGAGCTTCAGGGAGGAAGAAGCAATAATGCTTAATCCTTTGAGAGGTCATGATGGGGAGCTAAAAAAAAAGTGTCTACCAGGTTCAATGACATGAAAATAATTAGTAGCCTTATTGAGAGGTGGTTCAATGGAGAGATGAGACTGGAAGTCAGGCTGGAATAAAATGAATGGAAAATGAGGAAATGGAAACAGTGAGATATGAAAGTAGCTAGAGGAGACTGAGACCACATTTTAATTTTGTTTTTAACTGAAGACTTGAGTGTGTTTAAATGAAAATGAGAAGGATCTAGTTGGATAGAAGTTGACTATATATTATAAAGAAAGACTAATTACTATTACAAGGTTCCTGGAAGTAGGAGGGAACGGAATCTGAGGGAAGATTGGAGGGAAAGGTATTCTGAACATAGATTTCAGTAGGTATATATGTTTGGTATTGGGAAAGTGAGGCTATTACTATTTGATGGCTTCCATTTTTCTTCTAAAATTGATGGGCAAGTCATTTATCATTTAGAGCAAGGAGTAAGGGAAATGGTTAGAGATCTGAAAGCAGAGATGGTCTATAAAGGTATTGGGAGAAACTAGTGAAACATACATAGGATAACCCACACTGTTGCAGGCCCATTTGAAGTTGGTGAGAATAAATCTATGGATGCTTGGATGTGGGACTCTCCCCAGCAGGGCTCAGCTGCCCAGGTGTAGGCAGGGAGAAAGCCTGAGGCTAGATTCATCAAGAGCTGCGGTTTGCTGAGATGCATCCAATGGAAAAATGAAGGAGCAAGAATGTTGGGGATTTTGATCAGAGTATTTTCAAAATGTGGACCATAAGAACCAAGCTGGCTAAAGATGGTATAGAGAGATGTGATGGTGATACATGGGAAAAAAACAGGATGAATGGACTAGAATTTGTATTAAGATAGAAGAATAATATTTATGGGTATAGTGGGAAGGAGAGGGTGTTGTGATCAGGGAGTGTTATGTGTGAATTAGTGATTTTGAAGATGAGGCAATGTGGGCGATCACAAGGCCCTAAGTGTGAGCCATGGAAGAAAGTAGCTGAAACAGAGCGAAGAGACAAGTAGTCAAGGAATATAGGAGACACAGCAGGTTAGGGTGGTGGGGGTACTAGTGAGACTATCACATGTACTGATAACTTTCAAACACTCACATAACTGTCAGGCATGCCAACTGTTTTAAGTAATATTACCCAACATCCAGCCACCCACTCTGCCCCTTGTACAAATGTGGACTCTAAAGCCACCAGGATGATGGCAAAGGTTTGGTAGAGAAGACTATCAGGCAAACACTTATTAGCTTTATTCGCTATGTGACCTAGTTATTTCACTGTACATGAGTTACTTCATCTGTAAAATGGAGGTATTGATAGTCCTTCACTGTTCTTGTTCTTATGAGGATTAACAGTTAACACATACATTTAAACCACTGCTTGGAACACAGTGACTGTATGACGAATGCTAGCTCTTGTTACTATGCTTTCTCACCACTATTTTAATTATGTATGCATCTTCCCTACTAGTCTGTAAGCTCCCCAAGGGCACAGTCTGTCTGGTTTTTTGTGTCTTTTTGGGGGATCATAATAGCATTAAAAAGTAAGTAGTACTATGGACATTTTTGGAAATGAGAAAACAGAGGTTTTAATGTTGCTATGAAAACAATACATATGTAGGTAATTCCCCCAAAGAAGAGGACAAAGAAGGTGATGATTAAGTAATTCAGATTCATCCAGCATTTAATCTATCCATTCAGCAAATATTTATCAAATGTTTACTATGTGCCAGTCGCTATGTTAGGCTATGAAGATACAATGGCAAAAAATAACATGTCAAATAATGGAAGGCATGAAAAGCCTCTTTTGTCAAATTACAGAGATTAGTCTTTGGTTATAGGTAGGAGGCAGAAACTAGATGGTTCTAAGCAAAAGAATAATTTTTGAAATGGAAATTCTGAAAATATTAATCTAGTCGCACGGTATGGGTTGAATTGTGTGAGAATATCTGAAGGAAAGTAAGTAGTGAGGAGCTATTTCAATAGTGGAGGCATGAAGTATAAGGGTCTTAACCAGACTGGCAGCAGTGGGTATTGATCAGTGAAGGAAGGAAAGCAGGAGACAGACTAAAGAAAGATTCAGTAGGATTTGGTTACTAGTTTGAAATGGAGGATGAGAGAGATGGAGAAATTGAAAACAAACAACAACTAAAATTTAAGTCTGGGTGTTTAGGTGAATCACCAATATTAAGAGGTATGGTGGTAGGATATTGTGATACAGGCAGGAGGAAGAAGAGTTCGGTTTTACAAAATTACATTCAAATAGAAGCAAACATGTGCAGTGAAAGACTGAGCCTAAGAGAGAGGACACCAGGAAAGTGGATTTGAGAGAAGAATACACAGAGGTAAGAGCTAAGCCAGTGAAAGACAGGGTCACCTACTGAGAGGGATGAGCAAATATGAACAGAAAACTCATGGTTGAGTTTTGAGGCATGCCTGCTTAGGAAAGAGTCAACACTGAAAGGGAGAGAGAAGGAATGTTCAGCAAGGGAGAAAAGGCAGGACTGTGTAGTGTTTAGGAGAGATAAAAATATGAAATGCAAAATAATGCCTGATAGTTAACAGAATATTACTAAGTGTTAGGTTACTGGAAACTTTTGAGAAAAAGAATAAAAAAAAAAACCCGACTTTGTGGAAGTTAGGATGAAAGTATTCTGGGAGGCAAAGGTGCCAGAAGGTAGAGACAATTTATTCAATAAATTTGACTGGTAAAGTCATCCTAGCTCCGTCTTGATTTCTGCAATTCACTCACTCAATAAGCATTTATTCAACCTACTAGGAAGTACACTGTATGCTAGATGAGAGGAATACCAAGATGAATTTGGTGTGATGGACAGGCTCATAAAAGAATAATTATAAAATGGTATGTTATGATTCTATCTAGCTAGCTGGCATTAAATATGTATGTATGTTTTTTTTTTTTAAAGATTTATTTATCTATTTATTTATTCCCTGCTTGCTGTCCATTCGCTGTACGTTTTTCCGTGTCTGCTTGTCTCCCTTTGTTGCATCATCCGGCCCATCAGCTTGCCGCGCAGGCCAGCTCGCCTTCACCAGGAGGCCCCGGGAACTGAACCTGGGGCCTCCCTTATGGTAAATGGGAGCCCAACCACTTGAGCAACAGCCGCTTCCCCATATGTATGTTATGGATACTCAAGTATGGGAGAAAGTAACCCGATGTGGTGGAGCAGGGAGATGCATCACAGAAGAGGTGAATCTTGCAGGATGAGTAAGAGTAATGCAGATAGACAAGGTAGGGAGAAAGGCATTCCATACAGAGGGACGTGAAAGAACAAAAAGGCCACGAGGACACACTGCTAGTACTTGGAGTTTATGTAGTTAATGAAGATATGAACTGGTAAATGAGTGGAGTGCACCGAAGAAGCTGGAACAATGGGTGCGACTGGAGCGTGGAGAGGGTGTGGAGAAACGGCAAGTGAGCTTAGGGCAACAGGCAGGATCCCCAGGGTTTCAGGTCGGAGGCAGGGATCAAAGGATCACTCTGACGTCTGTGTAAAGAAAGAATTCCAGGGATTTGAATTCAGAATTGGAGTGATTGTTGCCAGGATCATATTGACGTGTTTATTTGGATTGAAAAATGAAGTGTGATTTCTTCTAAGATAAAATATGCCTGATCTGATGGATTGCTTTTACAAGTACCTACTGCCAAGTAGGTCACATGGCAGGCGTGTCCCCAAAATGGAGTGAGCTTAATCTGCCATCTTAGGTTTTGATGGAAATATATTTAAAGCACATATGCAATATACAATAATCTAGGAATTAATTACATCCTTTGTAACCATTTAAATTTATGATGACACATTTTAGATAACTTAAAAATGTGTCACGTGGTGCCTAGTTTTTCTAATTGTTTTGGGGGATTTATGTGAGCAAAAATGTTTGAAGATCCCTGAGATAGGAGGATAGTGAAATAGACATGAGGTAACATGGACTTGACTTAGCATAGGAGTGGAGGGGATGCGATAATGGAGAGAGAACATTTATATTAAATAGTTAGGAGTAAACCTTTCCAGGTTTCTGACTAGGGTAAATGGGTACTATCATTAGCTAATACAGAGAATACAGGAGAAGCAGCAGGTTAGGGCAGTGGTACTCGTAAAAATATAATATGTACTGATACTGTTAAATACTGATGTTACTGTCATGAATGTCTTTTAAAAAATACTACCTAACACCCACCACATGTTACCGCCCCTTGTCTATGTTGTAGAAATTGAAAACAGTAAAGTATGAAAAAGAAAAAGGAAGTCAACTGTGAACTGTGATATATCCATCGTGAATATTCTGGTATGTATTTTTGCGCTCTTTATTTCTTCTTTTTTATAAATATAAACTGTTTTGTATCCTTTTTTCATTCAAATTTTCCTATAACCTCAAGTATTTTCTTAGGACATAATTTCTTTTTTTTTTTTTTTAAAGATTTTATTTATTTATTCATTTATCCCCCCCTTGTTGCTTGTGCTCGCTGGGTCAGCTAACCACGCCGTGCGGGCGGGCTTGCCTTCACCAGGAGGCCCCGGGAATCGAACCCGGGGCCTCCCATATGGTAAACGGGAGCCCTACTGATTGAGCCACAGCCGCTTACCAGGACATAATTTCTAATGCTGCATAGTATTCAATGCTACAAATGTAGTATAATTTGTCAATCATTTCCTACTTTTGGGTATCTGAATAAATGTCTGCTTTCCAAAAAATATAAAATTGATCACTAACCAAATACTATTCAACAAGAGCTATATTACTGAAGTGACCAAATGATATTCCGTTAATATATCATCCAATGGCTCGTGGATAAACAGTTTCTGAAAAGATTTTGGGAAGCTAAGAAAATGTGAGATCACCCGTTTGCCAATACAATGTCTAGCTGTCCTCAGATAAATGAATGCACAATCAGGTTCCTGTGAGTTCATGGATTCAACTTTTGACCACCACAAATGGAAGCAGTATAAAATCCAACAGAAAAGTAAAAAGTTCTAGATAAAGAGATAGGGTTTGTATTGGTTAGACAAAATGAAACTGTCAATTTTTGTGAATATAAGTTGTATTTAGAAAAGTTACAAATAAAAACTGTAAATAATAATTAAATTCTACCAGTATCCCTAAGTTGTCTCTTTAGCACTAAATGTACTGTACTGAATTGTTTTCTTCTTGATAGGTCCTTGAAAGCAGACCTATGTGATTTATTTTTTGTATAACTCTCAAAAATGAAATGGTGCTCTGCCCACAGCAAGTATTTAAGAAGTATTTGGTGAGTTCTAATAAATTTCCCCCCCTTTTTTTATTATACAACTCCTTACTTGTGTCCAATAGTCACAGTTCAGTCAGACATTTTCATGTTGTACTTACCAACTTATTTCCCCACTTTTGCTTAAAAGGAATTCCTAATTTTCATCAAAGTTGTAAGTGTAGAGATCAGGTCTAAAATGAAAAGGTCAGGCCCACAGGAAGCACATAGCATGTGAATTAATCAAAAGAGCTTACTAAAAGTATTTAACTCTTCTAACAGGGAACTGCTGTCACCCCTAAGTCTCTCAAGTGGCCACCTTCAAGAGCTGGAAATGATGGTAAAATCTGCTTTGGATGAAAATATAATTCATCTATTCCTCTCATCACTTCCCTTCACGAATGTTTTCATATAATCTAGTTAAGCTGTAAGCTGCTCCATGTTATGTATTCACACCTTGTCACATTTGTTCATCCTACTTGTCCTCCAGCCAGAAATACTCTCTCTTCACTTGTCCAAAGACTACGAGCCTTCAAAACCTAACCAGACCTTACTTCGGCAGTGATGGCTTTCCTGTCCATAGTGATACCTTCCTATTTTTAAATACCTAGTATATGCATTCTCAGTGAGATGATATTGTCTCCCATGGGGTGGAATTTGATTGGGTGGGGGTTAAAAAAACCTTAGAAATTACAATATCAATGGATCTCCAAAGATCAGCCCAACCCAACAAAACCTTATTCCCTAGTATTTAATTTCATGGTAGTGGTAGTGAGCAAATAGAAAAAAAAAATGTATAAAGTCTCCTTAGGAGGCCAAACATGGAAAAAAGGTTAGGAAATACTGCTCTAGCATCTGGACTATATCATTTATTTTACATACTTATTACATGTAGTCCGGGATTTTAAGTTAATTGTTAATTATGATTATGTCCTGCCTTCTCCTCTAGTGGCACTGTATTTGTCTAGTGCATTCAAAAATTTTCTTAAAGCATAGATTTAGTATTGTGCCTAGTATGTTATAGAATGAGAAAAAGATAGTAAACAAATGAAAAAATGTTTGATGACACTAGTAATCAAAGAAATGAAAACTATAATTTACTAGTGAATGGATTTTCATTATCAAGAAAAAAAAAGGCAAAGCCATGTGTGGTAGACTGAATTATGTATCTCAACAAACACATGTTCTTAATGCGTGTCCCTGTAGGTATGAACCCATTGTAAATAGGCCCTTTTAGGGAAAGCGTGGCCTAATTGAATCAGGGTGGGCCCTAACCTACGTTCCAGCCAGAAAAGCTGGAAGTCAGCATAGATCAGAAGAGCAGACACAGGAGCAAGAGATGGTCATGTGACGGGAGGAAGGCAGAGGTGCAAGCTAAGGAACCAAGGACTGCTGCAAGCCAGCACCCGAACGCTACAGACTCTGGGGAGAAAGCATGGCTTCGCTGATTTTGGACTTCTAGATTTCCAAACTGTGAGCCAAAAAATTCCTGTTGTTAAGCCAAAACCACTGTGTAGTATTTGCCATGGCAGCCGGGAAAACTAAGACAAGATTGTTAGCCTAAGAAATCAGAAAAAAATTTTGTTTAAAGGATACAACTCAGAGTAGGCAATGATATGATAAAACATGCACTCATATGCCACTGGTAAATGTAAAGTGCTATCACCTTTCTGAAAAACAACTGAGCAATTACATTAAGAGCCTTAAAATGTCCATATTCTTTGACCTAGTGATTCCCCTCCTAAAATTTATCCAAAAGAAATAATCACACATGTAGAGAAGATTTCTATAGAAGATGGTTCATTCCAAGGTTATTTATAATAGATTAAGATTATACAGCTATTAAAATGTTTTAAAAGGGGAAGCGGCTGTGGCTCAATCAGTAGGGCTCCCGTTTACCATATGGGAGGCCCTGGGTTCGGTTCCCGGGGCCTCCTGGTGAGGGCAAGCCCACCCGCACGGCGTGGTTAGCTGACCCAGCGAGCACAAGCAGCAAGGGGGGGATAAATGAATAAATAAATAAAATCTTAAAAAAAAAAAAAAAATGTTTTAAAAGATTCTTTAAAAGACGGTAAGTAAAAAGATACATGAGAGGATGTGGCTCAAGCAGTTGGGCAGCCACCTCCCACATGGGAGGTCTCCTAAAGAAGACGAGCAGACACAACGAGCAGAGACAATAAGCAGACACAATGGGCAGAGGGGCAGGGTGGGGGGGAAGATACAGAAGTATATATATGTATAATATGAATTTCTGTGTAGGATATATCTATACACATACATATTTATTCATATATATACACATACTATAGTATGTATAAATTCATACACACATATACACATACATGTTTATGTACGTATATATACATATACTCAAATGTCAACAGGTTGTGGCTGTATAAATGAAGTTTTAAAAAGTTTATGAAGGAAAAAAATGTGCTGTTTATAAAATCAGGAAAAAAAAAAGGTTTGCTAATTGTATTAGTCAGTTAAAGGGGTGCTGATGCAAATCACCAGAAATCTGTTGGCATTTATAAAGGGTATTTATTTGGAGTAGAAGCTTACAGTTACCAGGCCATAAAGTGTAAGTTACTTCCTTCACCAAAGTCTATGGCCATGTGTTGGAGCAAGATGGCTGCCAAAATCTGCGAGGGCTCAGGCTTCCTGGGTTCCTCCCTTCCCGGGGCTGGCTTGTCTCTGGGCTCAGCTCCTCTGCTCTCTCCACAAGGTCAGCTGTAGACTATGAGACGCTCTAGGCTTTGCCTCTGTCCACAAGGCCAGCTGTAGACTATCTAGCGAATGGCTCATCTCTTTTCCAGGAGCCTTTTTCCTTCTTCACGACCAAGCTCTTCTGTGTGCTTGCTTCCCCGGGCTCCAGCATTAAAACTCTAACATCAAAAACTCCAACTCTGTCCTTTGCCATGTCTTTTATCTTTAAGACTCCACCCACCAAGGGGCAGGGACTCAACACCCTGCTGATGTGGCCCAATCAAAGCCCTAATCACAACCCAATCATGCCTAGATGAACAGACAGTCCACAAGCACAATCCAATATCTATTTTTGGAATTCATACCTACATCAAACTGTCAAACTGCTACACTAATTAAAGGATAGCACAGTTGTAGATGAGACTCTTACTGGAAAAGTACACTTGTAGGAGGCTCTTAATGGTCTCTTAGAAATGGTGTGTGCACCTGTCCATCTCCCCTCCCACGACACTGACTGCTTTCAGAGCAGGGGCCATACTCCCTCCATCTTTGCATCTGGAACAATGCTTGATATGCAGGTACCAAATTAATGCCGAAATAACGCAATTTTTAAAACCAAATACAGAAGATATGACCTACTAAGTCTGGTAGCTAAAGTATATGGAAAGAGGGTTTTTTTTTTTCCCTGAAAAATTAAGGATTTAGATATAGTGGATAAAGAATTTCTTGGTATTCAATTCCCTGATGCTTGTGTAACTCCAGTGAACTCAATTTGTAGTCTATTTTACAGACCTCAGAGGCAATTAGAACTTGGGTGGGTGTAAAAATATACAACTGAGAAAATCTGGTCATGGGTACTTATACATATTTGAAACAAATATTACACAGTAAAGACTCCTATCTTATTTTATATCAACTCTGTAATACTCATCACTAATAAAACATTTAAATGTGTAATAAAAATATTTGCAAGTACTTTGCAAATATGAAATGTTCCATAAATGATTAAACTAGCAAAATACATCGTGTAAAAAGTCTTCAGCTCTTGCTAAGATTTCATACACAAAGTTGTGTTTTCTACATCTCAAAGTAGATCACTATTAAAAATGAAGCAAAAACCTACCATTTTAATTATTCATTTTTTCCCAGTAAATCTTTTTTTGAAGAGTGGCTTTTTTCCTAACTCAAAATAGAAAGGAGAAAATGTTTATGTTCCCATTATAGTTTCTCACAATAAATTTTCCCCAGATGACGGAATGTAAGTCATTAGTGGCAATTATCCAAGTAAATGTTTAAGTATGCATTTATTAGGCTAAACAATTTTCTGATTAATATTGATTAGTCTATAAATGAAATATAGTTAAATCTAAAAAATTTACACTAATCTGATAGCCAATTTTCTAGGAGTCAGAAGTACATAATTCCTTGAGATAATTAATGACACAAAATATTGTCTGGCAGGGAGTCTAGGGGACCCCCAATCCATCCCCTGCCCTTTTTAGGATGTACCAGGGATTGAACCCAGGACCTCATATATAGGAAGTAGGTGCTCAACCACAGAGCTACACCCGTTCCCCCCCCCCCTTTTTTTTTTTTAATAAATATCTATTCCATCTTGATTTTGCAGATGAAGAAACGGAGAGCCCATGGAGTTAAATGACTTTTCTGAAGATTCTGAGTTTGTGAGAAATGGGGCTAGGACCGGAACTCAGGACTAGAACTCGGATCCAGGACTCATTCTACTCCATTAAGGGGCAGGGAGGAGCCCTTCTATTGTAATATTCAGGACCAGAGGATTAAGCACAGCTCCTCTAATCTCTAATTGAGATTTGGATTATCTTCTGGTTTGAAAGTCAGGCATGTAAGTAGAAGAAACAGAGAGATGAGAATGATTTCTTCTGTATTATCAATTTAAAAGAAAAAAAATACAGAAAAAAAGAAGGAAAAAAGGGGTAGGGGCTGGGAATGGGGAATTAATGCTTAATGGGCACAGAGTTTCTATTCGGGGTGACAGAAAAGTTTTGGTAATGGATGGTGCTGATGCTATTAGCATAACTTGTGAATGTAGTCAACACCACTGAATTGTATACCTAAAAATGGTTAAATGTTGTATTTTATGTTGTACGTTACCACAATAAAAATTTAAAACAAAGAACATAAAAATAGTTACGTCAGAAAAGTTTACCTTTTACAATTTACACTTCCTGAAACAATCTTTACTTCCTGATGAGAGAATACAAAATATTCATTATATATTATGAACAGTTCAAGTTTATTTTGTATTCCATAAATATTTCCAGGTATAGGACTAGTTTTGTTCATACAAAATGGGGTCAATAAAGACTGTCACTGTTTCTCCTCAATTGAAGGCAGGTTTTGCCATCATATCCATCAGGGTTCAGCAGGAAACATGGGTTACTGAGGATTCAAAGGGGCTACTGCAAGCAGTTTAATGAAGGACTACTTATACTGATATACCTGGGGACTGGCAAAAGAGGGAAGACCTTAGCACCCCAACACCTAAAGGTGCAAGGGAGGAGCGCTGTAGCTGTGGGGGAGTTTGTCCAAGAGGAGTCACAGCCTTAGGAAGAGAATCAGGGTCGTGAAGAAGCTGCCACGGGGCAGAGAGGCAGCTTTCACCACCAGCCCTTCAACCGCCTGCCTCCCACTAGGTTAACCAAACTGGAAGCAAGAGGGCAACTGAGCCAGGGAGATGCAGTCCCTAGAACTCAGCTCTGTGTGCACAGAGAAGGGCAGAGAAGGAAGGAAAATAAAGGTAGGACTTATGGAGGGCAGTCATCAGATGCGTTTGGTGAAGTCAGATTTTGCCACCAAAATAAATTTAGTTTTCACAGCTTTCTTGGATTTCAGAATTGTGGCCAAGGAACTATAGACCTGTTCTCAAACATTAATGAAAGCTAACACACTGTAGGTAGTCTTCTGCAACATGCTTTTACTGGTCAATGTTGTTTGTGAAGTTTATCCATATTGAGGAATGGAGCTCCAGTTCACTTAAGGGTTCTGTATTTAATTGACTATATGTAAAATAATTTCTTTTTCTCTTTCAAGTAAAAATTTGGGCTAATACAAATAACACTGCAACAAACATTCTTTAACATGTCTATACACACTCATGTATGAGAACTTTTCGAAAGTATATAATTAGAAGTGGAATTGCTGGCTCAAAGGTTATACACACCATTTATTATGTCGGCTATTGTCAAACTGCTCTTGAAGCAGGTATACCAATTTACAGTCTCACCAACAACGTACACTGCCCCGTATCTTGCCAAGACCTGGTACTGCCAATTTGAGGGGGTTAAATGGTATGATATTCTTGTTTTATTTACATTTCTCTGATTCCTAGTGAGGCTGAGCATCTTTTCCATGGTTTATTGGCTATCTGGTTTTTGCAAATTGCCTCTTCTTAGCCTTTGCCTGTTTTCTATTAGGCTATTTCTTTTTCTTATTTTTTTTAAACTTTATTTTTAAAGAAGTTTGAGGTTACAGAAAAGTTATGAAAACCTAGGGGTTTTCCATATACCCCACCCCTCCTCCTCTCAGGTTATCCCCTATTAATAACATCTTACATGAGTATGGTACCGTTTGTTACAACTGAGGAACAAATATTGAAGCAATGATACTAACCATGGTCAAAGTTTACGTAATGGTTTACATTGTGCACCATATAATTTTATAGGTTTTGACAAAATGCATAATGGCCTGTATCCATTACTGCAAAATCATGCAGAATAATTCCAATGCCCTAAAAATGTCCTATGTTCCGTGTGTTCTTCCCTCCCCCTCCCCTCGGAACCTCTGGCGACCACTCTCTTTATAGCAATGTTATAAGTTCTTCCATTACTACAATAATAGTAAGTCTACTTTGGTCCATAATTGCATTCCCCTCTTATGTTTGTTCATCCTCAGTCTTGAGGATTTGGGGATGGTGATGCCTGCCCTGCTTCATATTGAGAGGGAGCTTAGACCTAATGGGGTAGACAGAAGGAATTGCTTTGCTTGCAGTTGTAGATATTCTTTGCTTTTTCGGGATATCTTTTTCTTATTTGGAAGTTCTTTATATATTCTGGATTCAAGTCTTCTGTTAGTTATTTGCATTTCAATTTTCTCCAAGTATTTAGCTTGTTTTGTTAATGCTGTTTATGGTGTTTTTTTAATTGTAAAGAAGTTTCAGATTTTAAAGTAGTCAGGTTTATTAATTTTTTCCTTAAAGCTTAGTTGCTTTTTTTTTTTTTTTTGTATTTTTATATCTTGTTTAAGAAATGCTTCTCTAAGAGAGCCTGAGTCATTAGGAGTCCCATATTTTCTGAAAAAAATTCTCTTTAGTTCATTTGGAATTAATTTTTACATATGATGTGAGATAGAGATCTATTTTTTTTTTCTCATTTGGATATCCAATTTATTCAGTACATTTATTGATTGGTTCATTCTTTTCTTAATGATTTGTAACACCTCTACTGCTTCCATATAGATACGTGTTTCTGGCTCAGTATCCTGTTTCATTAGCCTTTCTGTGCCAACGCTACACTTGTTTACCTCTTCTTTTTCTGCCCAGCTACTCTGTATAGGGGTTCAGGTAACTGTAAACACTCTTGGCTCTCATCCTGCTGCTTTTACATGTAAGTAGTCACTGCTTCACTTTTACTCTTCCTCGGTTTTCTCCTAGCATAAGTTTCCAAATGAGAAGGGCATGGTAGACATTTTCTTGGCCATACACATGTCAGATATGCATGTGTACACGGGTTTATTTTACCAGCCTTTGAGGGTCACAGCCTTCCAACATTTAATGGGTTATTTTTGTTTTTTGCTTTTTGCTTTTTTTTTTTTTTTTTTTTTCTCCTTCAGACTTGCCTGAGAGGTGACTTAAAACTAGCAGGGCGAGGGCCTGTCTGTTATTGGGAAAATGCAGTAAGGGAAAACAGGGCTGGCCTGTACCCACCTCTTTCTTCCAGTTTACCTCCACAGCTTCCTGCAGTCTTGTTTGGCGTTTTGTAAGTTTCCTAGGGCTGGTGTAACAAAGTACTACAAGGTGTATGGCTTAAAACAAAAGAAATGTATTCTCCCACAGTTCTGGAAGCTGGAAGTGTGAAAGGCGGCAATAGGGCCATGTTCCCACTGAAGGCTCTAGGGAGGAATCCTTCCATGCCTCCTCCTAGGTTCTGGTGGTTGCTGGCAATCCTTGGCAATCCTTGGCTGGTAGCAGCATCATTCCAATCCTGCTTCCATCGTCACATGGTCTTCTTCCCATTTCCAAATCTCCCTCTCCTTATAAAAACACCAGTTGTTGAATTCAGAGTCTATTCTTAATCCAGTATGACCTCATCTTAACTTGATTTTATCTGCAAAGAACCTATTTCCAAATCAGGTCATGTTCATAAGCACCTAGGGTTAGGACTTCAAAAAAGTCTTTTTGGGGGTCACAATTAAACCCATAACACCTGGTAAGTTAAGCAGGAGGTATGGAAGAAGGGATGGAGGAAACAGAAGTTGAGACCAGAATGAATCAACACGAAATAGTGTTCTAATACCTAGGAATCTCTTATTCCCAGAATAATGGCATATCACTTTGGCAAATCTGTGAGAGCCAGTTCTTATGACTATATGCTTCCTGTTATTTGAAATTATAATTACTTATTTTCTCAGTACGTTTTTTGCTATTTTTATTTTAATGTTTTCCATCTTCCTACTGGTTCTCCTCTATTTTCAAAATTAGATGTCAGAAATTTTTGGTGAAAAAATTATTTTTAAAATTAAAATTTAAGGTATGCCATGTAAGACTTTAAGCTCTGTGGAGAAAATCTTATGAAAACCTTATAATTATTGTATGATATACAGAACTCTGATCATGAAGTTAGTTTGCTATGAGAAAAAGATCTAAATTTAAATAAATACTTTTTTTTTTAAAACTAGGAAATAAGATATAGATTCTCTTTGAAAAACTGAACCTAGGCATTCTACAAATTCCAAAGGATGAGAAAAATAGTCCAATAAAAATGACTCAAGTTAACTAATAGTATGTACACAACTTTTCCCCATCTAAGACTCAAAGGAAATCATTAACTCTACATATGATATCATTAAAGTGATTAAAATGTCCTTCTCTACAAGCTATGACATTCATTCCTCTGTAAATTACAATCTTAGAACACTCTGACATCACTTAGGAAAATACATTTAGTAACTCTTTGCTGGTCTCAAAGATGATAGAAATCATTTCAGGACATAATTAAAATACCAGGGTAAGGTAATGATCTTTTCATAAATATACTTCCTACCTTAAATAGGTCCCCTTGTTAGGACCATTAATAAAATCTCTAATGGCCTCAAGCAGTTTTAATGCATGAAAAAGAAATCAAACCATTGTATATATTAATTCTAGGATTAAACAAAGAAGGGTCAAAAGTTAACCTGTTACTTCTTCACTGTTGGTGGGAATGCAGGATGGTACAACCACTATGGAGGACTGTTTGGCAGTTCCTAAAGAAGTTGAATATAGACTTGCCACGTGACCCTGCAATACCACTACTGGGTATATACCCAGAAGAACTGAGAGCAGTGACATGAACAGACATCTGCACACCGATGTTCATAGCAACATTATTCACCATTGCCAAAAGTTGGAAACAACCCAGGTATCCATCAACAGGTGAATGGATAAACAAACCTTGGTCTATTCACACAATGGAATATTATGCAGCTGTAAGAAGAAATGAAGTCATAAAGCATATGACAACATGGATGAACCTGGAGGACATTATGTTGAGCGAAGCAAGCCAGACACAAAAGGACAAATACTGTATGAATGCGTTACTATGAATCAAATATATTGTGTAATATATTGTTTGATTAAAAAAAAAATTTATATGTATCCAATACATTTGAGAAATACACTAAAAAAAAAAAAAAAAAAAAAAAAAAGTTAACCTGTAGAATAAATTAATTACAACTACTGTGTATGGCTTTGTTTCAGTTTTTAAACTTATCATAAAATAAAGTCATACTTCTAATATAGCCTATTATTTATAATTATTTATTATAGCAGTTTTCTCAAGGCCAAATAATGGGAATGATAACAACAACAACCCTTTCAACAATGGGATGTGCAATTCATTTTATTAGTTTTAGGTGGTCACCTATTTAGACCTATAACTTTATCAGTAAATTATAATGTATATTGATTTTTTAATTACTTTTTTTTTTCCTTTTTGAAATTATAGTGTTTTGGTTTCCTAGGATGCTTAAAGCAGATACTATGAAATGGTTCAGCTTAAATAATGGGAATTTATTAGCTTACAGTTTGAGGTCAAGAAAATGTCTAAATCAAGGCATCATCAAGGTGATGATGCTTTCTTCCCAAAAACTGGCTGCTGGCGATTCTTGGCTTCCCCACCACATGGCAAAGCATATGGTGGTGTCTGGTGGTCTCTCCCTTCTCTTCTGGGTTTTGTTGCTTTCAGCTTTTTGCGTCTGTGGCTTTCTCTTTGTCTGAATTTCATTCTCTTATAAAGGGCTCTAGTAGTAGGATTAAGATCCCTCCTGAATGAGGTGTGTCACACCTTACTGAAGTAGCCTCATCAAAAGGTCCTACTTACAATAGGTCTGCACCCACAGGGAATAGATTAAGTTAGGAACAAGTTTTTCTGGGGTACAGAGAATTTCAAACCATCACACACAGTATCCCCATATCTCTCCTTTCCAAATCTTGTCAATCACAGACACAATTCTAGAATCTGGTCAGTAAGAGAAACTCAATGAATTTTTGGTTAGGAAGCATTTGATTAACATTCACTAAAAATTAAACTTTAATTGTGTTGTGTGTAAAACATCTGCAAACCACCTAAGCAAGTGATTCTTAATCTTTTTGAGGCCACATGCTTCTGAGAATATGATAAAGGTTGTTGAGAAAAAGACAATTTTGGGACATATAATTTCAAGTGGCTCACAGAGTACCAGAAGCATACATGTTCCCCATGTTCAAATGCCAGCAGTTCAGATAAATTTTTACTTCTATTTTAGGATAGTGTCTCTGTCTGGATTTTTACATTTATTTCTGGTTAATGAGTAAAGAAATACTTTTATGTGTATTTTTGATGACCTCATTAATAATGTTTCTATAATCTGGACAAAGTAAAACAGAGGAGTTAGAAGAGGGAATAGTTGCTGGGATTGGTTTGGATTCTTGGACTGTGTAGAGGTATAGTTAGCCTTTCAAGGGATGAACAGTTGGGAGACTACAGCTCTGAGGCAAAGAAAGTCCTGAGGGATATTATGCTGGTATTATTCAGATTTCTACCAGTGAGGGAACTATGATACAGAAAACTATTATTCAAGATGTGGAATAAGCAGCTTCTCTAGGATGTGGAAGCAGAGTAAGAAAAAAGAAAAGGGAAACCAAATTGCACTGCCATCGGTCAAGTGTACAGCCTAATATTTTATTTTATAACCATATATTTTATTTATAACCATAAGTGGTTATGAGGACAGGAATTATGTCTTAGCAATCTTTATTGCTTGGAACACAAAAAGGCTTAATGCATGTTCTCTGAATGAATAAAGTAGGAGAAACACAGTTTAGTTCATTTGTTAAAATGCCAGTTTCATTGGATATAAAATGTCTTCTTGAGTGATTCCCATTACAGGTAAATCCTACCCCTGGATATAATGCTGTTGCTATAAACTGTCTTGCAAAGCTAATCCTGACAGCACATGTATTCAATGGTTCAAAAATACTAAGTCACTTGGTAGAAAGTAGTCAATGATCACCTAATGTCACCGAGAAGTACTTGGGTTGTGCAGACTGAACAAGAATGAAATTCAGGGTAGTGGAAACGGCACTGATGGCTAGGGAGTTAGCTTTTCTGGGTGGTTGTCTTGGTGTGACCCCTTTACCTTGAAAGCCCTTAGTTATCTATAAAATGAGAATGTTGGACTATAATAGTTTTACAAATTTATTTTAAATAGCAAAACCCATCCCCTACTCTCACTGTCCCCCCAAAAGAAATCTTGACAGAACCTCCAGTACATGAAATAGACACAGCTGAAATGCTTTGCATGAAACTGGCTTTTCTAGTTTAGCTCTATTGTTCCATCCCCACAGGTGCCTCCCTGGTACCCGAGGGTTCCCCGAAGCACAGTTTAAAAATATGCTAGATTGTGATTATACCAAGAGCCATTGACTATATCCTTTAGATAGAGCGTACGGTATGTGACTATATCTCAATAAAACTGCTTAATAAATAAACAATTGTGCAAGAACAGCCAGAAATAGCAGCTATGTACAGCAGGGGAAACAGAGAGAGAGAGGTGAAGAATTTTCTTGTTCATCTGCTTTTTAAAAAATTATTATTGAAATAATGAGAATGCTTTAATAATGATTGAAGTGATGAATGCACAACTATGTGATTATACCAAATGCCATTGATTGTATACTTTGGATGAATTGTATGCTTTATTAATATGTATCAATAAGACTGATTTGTTAAAAAAAAAGACTCTAGAGAAATTGCCTCAAATCTTTCCATCTACTTCTCTCAACCTTTAAATGATACTGAACCTCCATTTAAAAAACAAAAAACAAACTTTTCTTTTTTTTCATTCAGTCAGCAGACCTTTACTAAGAACTTACAGTGTATATGATGTTGGAGGGCGAGAGGGGGAATTAAAAACAAACAAAAGTATGCTAGATTAGAATATTTCACCATGCTTTCTACTATAATATTCTATAACTCTACAAATTCTATTAGTGATAACATGTGAAATGACAAAAAGTAAAGCTTAATTGTATTTTATATGAGCTGAACTAACATTCATGTTTGTACAAAGACCAAAAGAACAACAAAAAACTGTTTGATTGGTGGTAATAGAAATTCTTATCCTCATATGGGCCTTCATGACTGCTAAATAGACATTTTACTAATTTCTGACTATCATATTTTTAACAGAGGCTGTTCCAAACTTTTCTGACCTTTCTCAAATGCCTAGCTTCATTTCCATTTTTTCAGAAGAATACTTTCTTCTTTGCAGAGCATACAAATGATACTAATGAAAGCTCATTTAGTTTTCTTCTTCTTTACTTCAAAATGTCTTTCAATTTCTATCTAATCCTTTCCTTTTCTCTCATGGCAGAAGAAGGAATATTCCTTTTTTTTCTTCCAAATTAATTTCCTATTTGTGATTTCATATCTTCTCAACTCTTTTGGGATTTGCTCTATTAATTATCACCACTCTTGTTTATATATTTTCACCTATCCCTTTAAACATTTTTATTTTTTATTTTTAAAGAAGCTTTAGATTACATAAATGTTACATAAAAATATAGAGGATTTCCATATGAATCACCCCACCCCCCACTTTCCCCCATTAAGAACATCTTTCATTAGTGTGGTACATTTGTTACACTTGATGAACAATATTGAAGCATTGCTACTAACCGTGGTCTATAGTTTACATTATGGTTTACACTTTGCAACACACAATTTTATAGGTTTTGACAAAATGTATAATGGCCTGTATCTGTCATTGTAATGTCATGGAGGACAATTCCAATGTCCCCAAAATGCCCCATGTTACACCTACTCTTCCCTTTCCCTCCCCTCAGAACCTCTGGTGGCCACTGCCTTTATATCAATGATAAAAGTTTTTCAATTGCTAGAATAATAGTAAGTCTATAATAGAATAATATGTCTACTTTAGTCCATTGCTCATTGCCCAATCTTGAGGATTTGGAGTCACCTAACCCTTTTATACGAGCCATCTCCACCATAAATATATAGAAGTCTCTTTATTTCTTAAACCAACATTCTGACTCTCTCTTAAAAGAGCAGCCTCCTGCCTTGTTTTCCTCATATCTATTTATTCACTCATTCTTTTACTTATTTATTAAAAAATTGTGAGCACTTGCTATGTGCCAGGCACCGTGCTAGGCCTTAGAGTTTCCATGGTGAACCAGACAGACAGTCTCCACCTTTGCGGTATTTATTAAAGATCTTTAATTTTTTGTAATCTGGCTTCTGCCTCCACTCCAATTTAAAGCATTTGTTATTGACATTGGTGACATGTCATTTTCTTCCAGTTCATACATATATAATGAAGTCAGGATAAAATCCAAGTTGCTAAGAGTGCTTTGCCAATGTTCAGAACCTTCTCAAAAACAGCTCATAGGTAATGCAAGAGCCAAAAATGTTTTTCCCGGCAAAGGATCATGGATTAAACAAAGACAACAATCAAGACAAAAGAATAAGGACATAAGAAACTAACTTTAGAGAGGAATGGGGAAGGTTTTAATTTTTGTTTCCCTTTTTTCTCTTACAGGAGGCAAGAGATATGCTGACAAAAAACATTGGAAAATGAAAGGTAAAGCATTTAAATAAAAAGGAGAGGGATTTATGAAATTCAGTAACCTAGGGAGGAATATCCTTGATTGAAAATCAAAGTGGAATACTGCCCCTTATACTTACTGAAAGAACTTTGTATAGCAACACTTTTTTTTTCCCTTAATTTTTGATTTTTTTGCACTTTGAATGGTACTTTGTCACTGCTGAGAACTAAACTTTGCAGGAGCTTGTAGGCACCCAGTCCTTATAGCAGGCAGGATAGGGACTGCAACTTGAACCCTTGAAAGCTTCTAATGTAGAACAGAAACTATAGAACTTCACATACTTACAAGAATATTTGAATTCCAGAGAACTAGTCAATTAAGAAAAAGAACCTTATTACTTTGCTAAATGTTACTGTTAAAGATTAAGAAATAACTCCTTTCTTGCAGTTTTGTTCAGGACTTTTGTCCAGCAAAAATCATTAATTTCTGGCTGAATGATAGGCTAGATTCCTAACTTTCAAATACTGCTATGGAATTAACAGCAGGGGTGACATAGTAAAAAAAAAGAACCATGGGCTTATTTTATTGAGTCTTACTATAAAGTCTTCTGCAACTAAGTGATTTACATATCATTGTTATAATCCAAAAGATGATCACCTCTAAGTACGGGATTAAACTGTGTGCTTCTCTAAAATAAACTTAAAAATCTTTTATTTATTTAGTTTTTAATTCCCAGTTTAACCTTCACTGCTGACTTAAATGGGCTGCAAAGTTAAATCCACAATAAATTTCTAACCCCCTAAACTATTATATCCTTAGGAACTGCAATGTGCTTAAAGTAGGTGAAATCCAAAGCTTAGCATAGAAGAATTAGTCACAATTGAGAAAAATGAAATAGGGAACTCTTAAAAAAAGAAGCCAAGTAAAGTAGGAAATTTCATTCTCCTTTTCAAAGGTTGAAAAGTTAATATATCTCCTCCAGATTGCTCACCCAAATCAACAATTAGTACATGGATGGCTGTGTCACTGAAAAGCAGCCAGGGAGAAAGCTGAATTTCAAAGCAAGAGTTTTACACAGCTGGTAGAACTTCTCATTACCAAAGTCAAGCATTCCATTTTTCAAATCTCTTCCATAAAGCACTGCCACTGACTGTACACAGACACTGGGAGCATGGTTTTGCTAAATCTACATTAGGTATCTAGCTCCAGAATGTGGAGGAACTATTCTAGAATATCTGAGTGACACTGAATTGGGGAAAGGAGAATATGGCTTGAGATAAGGCTATCATGGTTACCTTAAGATTGCTGAATGAAACTTACATGATAAACTTACAGTATTTTTTCCTTAATAAGTTAGAAAAGCAACCCAATAATATTAATGTCCTCATAAAGATTGTAAGTTCACTAGAAATAAATCAGCATGCATAGTACTGCTTATCCAGTATTAATGAATTTTAAAAAATATCTATGGAATTAGTGGCAAAGTTTTAAAATGTTTAGAAATCCACCCAGTTACATTCTATACCAAATAGAGGAAATGGAGTAGTAAAAAATGAATATAAAATTATTTATCTCTCTTCATTCTTTTTCATGAAGCATATTTAATCACAGAATATGCTACTTCAAGTAATTTGATCATTTAAAATAGCTTTTTAACTAATTAGACTTAAAATTTTCAGTGTATTAATATGATGATTTTCGCTGCACAAGTATGGTATCTAATCCCATGAAATTCTATTTACGTGCAAGGGTTTTGGATAATATATTCAAAGTAATTAGCTTCTAGGGAAAATATTATGAAGGAAAGCAGGATTAAAAAAAATACTGAAAACCAAATACATTGTTACTTACAATTAGTTGTTTCAATCCAACAAAAGATTGTTCTACTGAGTTGGCCTTTAAGACTTGTCGCTTTGCTGCAGCTTGTTCACCCAGGAAGCGAAGCATTAAGTCTTTAACTGCATCTCCCTTCAAAGAATATAAGAAAAATATGTCAAGACAATAAAATGTTAATTAAACTCAGCTAACCAGAACCCATAACTAGTCCAAATCACTTTTTTATCCATTGGTTTATGGAGGACAAAAGGTGGTTATAGCAGAGTAAAACTTCAATTAACCAGAAGCTAAATTACCATAATTATTAAGAGATATATTTTTAGACTTGCTCTTTATTTTGAAGAGGAAATGGTAAATAATCACCAGCTTTACCAGGCTTAACATAAGAGGCAAAACTAAGCCAGTAGAATGGCTTAAGGTGATGGCCTTAGGGGGGACCCCATGAGTTTGAAGTGACATTTTCATGGATAAAGGACCCACAGTAACGGAAGGGGAATAAAATGCGGTGGCCTGGGCTCCTGTTGGAGCAGTCAGGCTGGAACAGCAGCTCTGTTCAAATCCCATCAATTCACCAAGGTTGCCTGGGCCTCTATGAAAACCTCGAGGGCCCAGGGCTAAAGAATTTAAGCTACTAACAGCATTGAAATGCCAGCCTTCTTTTAAATGAATTCACTCCCCAATTCAAAGGAAAACAGAAGGCTGTCTTTTCAGAGTAAGCACTTTATAACCTTTCTCAGCCACTTCCTCTACTCACAAGAGATAGGAAGGGCACATTTTAAGTTGCACACCAGGGAAGGGTCCCTGTTAGTCTCCGTACTGGGGCAATTTCTATTTCATTACCTGGTTTCTCAGATTATACTGATCTATAGTCAGGGCAAAAGTGGAATTTGAAACATGTTACTTTAAAAGGAAGAGGTGGAAAGGCAAGGGGGAGAGGGAAAAGGGTGCTTTTTTGAGGATGAGGGAAAGAGGACATGAACCAATGACCTGGAATGTCTGGGGAAAAATCTTTGAAGCTGGTGTGAAACGTGGGAATGTTCCAAAGAAAGAAACCCAGGCTTTTAGCATTTATAAGCTAACATAATTTTCCATGGCTACAAGAAAAAGGTAAGAAAAGCCAGAGCTGGAAATCACCATTTTTAATGACATAAGAGAACAGGGGTCTCATCATGCTAAGATGCTCAGAAAGCTATAAAGATCTACAAGTTGACGTGCTCTGTTGGTGACTGACTGTACCACACGCTGCAGCAAGAATCCCAGGAGGGAGGGAAACGCTTGGTAGCTGTAATACATCCAAGTGTATCAGCATGGAGAGCGCCCTCCAGGGAGCGCCCACTGCTCAGTGGCTGACCCACCAAGGGGAAGCGGCAATGCAGAAGCAGTGAGGCAGCTCTCGTACAGGCGTTTATGTACCGAGGGGAATTTATAAGAGTGGCAGGAGGACACAGAGCTGTGACATGAAGGGAGCTCCGAAACAGCCATCTCCCTCTCCTGCCACTGTCCTAGGAAAGGGGTTGGGGAACGGCTGCTCCGAGGTTTCTGAAATGCACAGTGACAGGGCTCAGAGGCAGCCCAGGGTCAGCCTGCCCTTCCTGCGACATGTGGCTCTCAGCTTCCAGGCAGGGCGTGTGGGGCGCTGCTCCAGAGTATCCTTGAGGGCTCCTGACAGAGAAGTCTAAGCACAAAAGCCCCAAGGTCTCTAGAACTCCCTAGTGAGCCTCAAGAGAGAAACATAAACTAGAACAACCTCGAAAGGCGTTGGACAAGGCCAAAATCTTTCCATCTCACTTAGCAAAAAAGCCTACTTTTGAACCACAGGAAAGCTAATGCCAGCACTGCAGGTGAACAACAGGAGAACAAATGGTGACCGAGAGAAAATCAATTTCTAAATGTTTCCTGCATGGACTTCACAATTGTCCCAGTTCCTTTCCTATTGTTTTCTTATTCTTGTTGGATTAAAAAAAAAGCAAACAGAAATAGTTCTACTTATAAGCAAGGTTATTCAATCTTTTGCTATCTTCCAAAACAGTGACATTAAAAAAAAAAAAAAAAGCAATATACAGACCATGTTAGCAAGAGATGCAGAAAAGCTGCTGAAATTGTCTGCCTCTCCCTTTATGCTGACACCCTTCTATTGAGAAAAAGAAACTGACAGCCTGTAGCAGAGAGATTCTGGTGGCTTTAGGTCACACATCTATTTCTTCCCTTGGGTGCAAAGCCTGTGCTTAAAGAGGCCAAACCACATCTTCTTATATTGAGAAAAAGATCTACAAGCAGCAGTTTTATAATTTTTGCTTTTAGAGAGTATGGTGAAATACTTCAAACGCCAGAGCCACAAAAGTAGCTATCTGAACTAGGAGGGATAATTAGAGGGCAAAATAAAAAGAACCCAGACATATGGCTCCATAAAGCTTTGCAAGAATGCAACTTGTATTAGACAAAGAGCATTATCTGAGCCACAGGAGCAATGAACTAGGCAAAGAGCAAAATCAAATCTTAATGCTGGGGAGGGAAGACCAATTTAATTCCTCCATTCCTGTGACATTCTCAGTTAATTAGGCCACAATGCAAAAAAATCTTTTGCTCTTAAAAATTCCCTATTAATTAGTTACCTCAGGAAGTTCCTGAGATATAAGCATATATATGACTAACAAATATCCCATTTATGAAAGCTGAAAGATATGACAAACATCATATGACAAACTTAACTATTGCTATGTGACTAAACTGAAGGCAATTAATGGCACTGTGGGATCACAATATCTTTTATTCCATACCTATCTCTTGCTATTTTAGCGATGGGAGTAGGTTTTTTTCCTCAGGGATTTTTAGATAGTTATGTTGCTGATGGTTTCCATGGAGCTGCACCTGGGATGGGATCCGCCTAGAACCCAATCGATTCTTTCAAATCAGGAAAACATTAACTGAGAGCTTAATTTACCCACGGTAATATCAGTGGAATGTGGGGGAAGATAAAAGTGAACAAACCAGGGACTCACTCAGTATAAGGCAATGCAGAATGACACTCTTTACCCCTGGTCAGATGCATTTATGGAAAAGCATGTGTTTGGTTCTCACAGCTATCAGAAGGTATTTGGCCTGTTATCCTCCTGCAATGCTGGTATGGTCCTAGCAATCCTTTCTTGATTTTAATGGCCAAAGACAAAGCAGAACTCTAAGTGGTTGATTTAAAGTGTATGTCAGGAAGCGGCTGTGGCTCAAGCAACTGGGCTCCTGTTTACCATATGGAGGACCCAGGTTCGATTCCAAGGACCTCCTGGTGAAAAAAAGAAAAAGGGTCTTCCAGACCTACTCTGCATGGCGTGGAGAGGTGCAGGTCCCCACGTGGCACGGAGAGCTTCGACCCACCAAAAAGATTATGATGCAACCAGATAGGGGGAAAAAAGTGTATGTGCCTTACTGTCTGGGAAACCCAAAGAAACAAGTTGCCATGAGGCAGTTGCACTGAAAAGACAGTAGCACGTGGAACTGACCCAGAATGTGCTGGGCTTTTGCTAAAGTTCTAAAGCCTTAGAAATGTGGCTGCTTATCCTGAGAGCTTTCTGTCTTTTAGAACCAGTGTTTGCTTTTTCCCAGGGGAAATGAAACAACCTGAACAAACAAATTCACAAACAGACAAAAAAACAAAACAAAAAAACCCATCCAAACTTAAGGATGTGGAGAATTTGGAACTCTAAAACATTTCTGGTAGGGATGTAAAATAGTGCAGCTGCTTTGGAAAACAGTTTGGCAGTTCTCCCACATGTCAAACATGAATTTACCATATGAGTCAGCAATCCTACTCCTAAGCATATACCCTAAAGAAATTTGTACGTGAATGTTCATAGCAGCATTAATAGGCAAAAAGTAGAAACAACCGAAATGTCCCTCAACTGATGAGTGAATAAATAAAATACTGTATATCCATACAAAAGAATATTATTTGGCAATAAAAAGGAAAGAAGTACTGATTCATGCTACAAGGATGAACCTTAAAAAAGGTATGCTAAGTGAAAGAAGGCACTCACAAAAAAAACACACGTATAGAATACGAAATATTCAGAATAGGCAAATCTATAGAGACAGACATTAGATTAGTGGTCAGTAATGCTGGGAGATGGGAGGGTTGGGGAGTAACTGCTAATGGGTATGGGTTATTTTTGGTGGTGATGAAGATGTTCTAAATTTTAACTGTCGTGGGAAGCAGATGTGGCTCAAGTGGTTGGGCATCCGTCTGCCATATGGAGGGACCCGGGTTCGATCCCCGGGACCTCCCGGTAAAAACAAACAAACAAACAAACAAAAACACATGATGAAATATTGGGATACACCATTCACTCACATATGGAAAGAAGAAATACAAAGGGAAGGAGGATGTGGGGAAGATATTTGCTAGTTAGAAGCTGGACTGAATCTATCATACATATTTCAAGAATGTTTTTGAGCCATTGAAATGATGCCTTTTTTTCTTTACTTAAAGTAGTTGATTTCAGAAAAATAAAAAAGAGCCAAATGGAAATTTTGGAGATGAAAAATGTAAAAATTCACAGAATATCACTGACAGGAATCTAAAAAGTATGAGAGAAAAGATAAGTGAACTTGAAGAAGCAGTAATCAGAATTAAAAACTTACACATAAAGGGAAAAAAAAAAAAAAAAAAAAGAACAGCTCCTCAGTGACCTCTCTGGCAATATCAAGCAGTGTAGGTAACTGGAATTCCCAGAAATACATGAAAGAAAGGGAAAATCAGAAAAATTTTTTAAGAAGTAATGGCCTAATTTTTTTACAAAATTGATGAAAATGATAAACCCAGATCCAAGAAACTCAATGAACCCTAAGTAAGATAAACATAACAGAAAACCACATTAGAATCAAACTGATGAAAACCAGTAATAAAATATTAAAAGCAATTAGAGAAAAAAAAATATACATTAGGTACAGAACAACAAAAACAAGGATGACTACAGATAAAACCTCCAAACAAGAAACGATTGAATGGCATCTTTTTTAAAAGAATGACATCTTTAAAGTCCTGAAAGGGGAAAAAAAAAACTCTGTCAATGTAGAATTATATATCTAGCAAAAACAACCTTTAAAAATGAAGATGAAAAAAAAAAAAAAAAGAAAGAAGATGAAATGACATTTTTTCAGACTACTAAAAGGTAAGAGAATATGAAACAAGTAGACCTGCATTACAAGAAATGTTAAAGAGAATTCTTCAGATAGAAGAAAAATAATACACGAAGTATCTACACAAAGGAAAGAAAAGCAGTGAAAAGGATAAATAAGTGAGGAAACATACATGTTCTCATGTCTAATTTCTTTAAAAGATTGTTTAAAGGGAAAATAAGCTAGAATAGCATGGTTTATAAGATTTGTAGATATATATATAACAACAGCACAGAGGATGGTGGAAAGGAAAGAGAAAAATAATGTCATAAGGTTCTTAAAATTTATGAGAAATGGTATAACATTATTTAAAGGAATCCTATGATAAAAATTCATATTGTAAGTTAGACTGTGATAAGTTAAAGATTCATATTGTAAACCCTAGAGTAATAACTCAGAATTAAAATAAAGAAATACAATCCTTCCAGTGAAAAAGGCTTGCAGGGTATTACCCCTTGCAGGAAGTAACTAATGGGATACAGTCCAATTTGTGTCTCCTCAGGGGCAGGGCTTCTCAGGGATTTTCCTGGAGGAACTAAGCTGGAAGGTACTGCATGAAGTTTCTGCTATGGACAGACACTGGGAGCTTTGAGTCTAGGTGATTCTAAAGTCAAGTCTAAAGATGCATTGGGGGATTGTGGGAAGATGGCTGAATGCTCTTACAAAAACAATGGAGAAAGAGGCAAAAGCTGTCTGAGGGACCTGCTTTGGGGGCCAGCAGACCAGGACAGTGCTACACAACTCCCAGGAGAGTAAGGGATAGAGAGATGAAGAAGCTGAAACTTAGGAGTTCCTGTGTCAGCCATGAGAGGCTCCCCTCTCCCACCCCCAAGATACTAAACTGGGGTAAAACCCCTGGCTTGCTGCAGCCAACTGAGGGGAAAAGACATCTTCCTTCATGCCAGCTGTTTCAAGGGAAAAGGGAGGGAGGTCATGGTGCATTTCTTCAGTGAATTCAGTCAGCAGAACCCACTTTGAATCTCTGCTCTGGAGATTCAACATAGGCACACAGGAAGCCAAGAATGAAACACCTCAGAGGAAAGGTGCGCTAACTAGTGCCACCTGCTGGCTTGTCTGGGAATTTCATGGGCAAAAACGGTTCACACTCTTTGTATCCAACCTCTGGGAGAAAAATCTGCACCCCACTAGTAAGTCCCTGCCCCAATTTTGAAAACTTAAGTTGGGCAATTTTAAAGTCTGAGAATAAGTTGAACCAAATATCAAAGAAAAGCTGTAAAAAAAAAAAAAATAGGCAAGAGAGAGAAATTGGCCATTAGAGTAAATTCACCAACAGATTCAGATGCCTAGATATCAGCAAAAAACTACAAGCTATACTAGGAAACAGGAAGAGCTGGCCCAGTCAAAAGAACAAATCAAATATCCTGAAAAGATACAGGATTTAAGAAATAAATCAGTGATAATCACACAACTCTAGTAAATGACTTCAAAGAATTTGTAGAAAATATGACTAAAGAAGTAAAGGATATTAAGAAGATACTGGGAGAGCATAAACAAAAATTTGAAAGTCTGCAAAGAAAAATAACCGACCTTATGGGAATGAAAGACACTATGGATGAGATTAAAAATACATTAGAACACTTTTGTGCCTCACAGGACTTTGTCAGAAGGGTGAAAAGGCAGCCAACTCAATGGGAAAATATATTTGGAAATCACATATCTGATAAGGGTTTAATATCCAGGATATATAATGAGATGTTACAACTCAACAATAAAAAGACAAACGACCCAATTAAAAAATGGGCAAAAGACTTGAATAGACATTTCTCCAAAGAAGAAATACAAATGGCAAAAAAACACATGAAGAAATGCTCAACATCACTCATGATTAGGGAAAAGCAAATCAAAACTACAATGAGATATCATTTCACACCTATCAGAATGGCCACTATTAAAAAGACAGAGAACTACAAGTGTTGGAGAGGATGCGGAGAGATAGGAACACTTCTTCACTGTTGGTGGGAATGCAGAATGGTACAGCCACTATGGAGGACTGTTTGGCAGTTCCTAAAGAAGTTGAATATAGACTTGCCATGTGACCCTGCCATACCACTACTGGGTATATACCCAGAAGAACTGAGAGCAGTGACATGAACAGACATCTGCACACCGATGTTCATAGTCACATTATTCACCATTGCCAAAAGTTGGAAACAACCCAGGTGTCCATCAACAGATGAATGGATAAACAAACTGTGGTCTATTCACATGATGGAATATTATGCAGCTGTAAGAAGAAATGAAGTCATAAAGCATATGGCAACATGGATGAACCTGGAGGACATTATGTTGAGCGAAGCAAGCCAGACACAAAAGGACAAATACTGTATGAATGCGTTACTATGAACCAAATATATTGTGTAACATATTGTTTGATTAAAAAAAAAAAGTATATGTATCCATTACATTTGATTGAGAAATGTATATATTTATTCATCTGTGTTTACTTTTTAGTTTTTAATTGTTTATATTTTCAATTATAAAATGTACAAAATAAAGTAAAAAGATACAAAAGGACAAATACTGTATGAATGCATTACTATGAACCAAATATATTGTGTAATATATTGTTTGATTAAAAAAAAATTTACATGTATCCATTACATTTGAGAAATGTATATATTTATTCATCTGTGTTTACTTTTTAGTTTTTAATTGTTTATGTTTTCAATTATTAAATGTACAAAATAGTTAAAAAAAAAAAAAAGGCAGAAAAAACAAACAAACAAACATTAGAAGCACACAGAAGCAGATTTGAATTGCCTGAAGACAGAATTAGGTGACTTCGAAGGCAGAATATCTGAACTGGAAAAGACAGAACAGAAAGAAAAGAGAATGGAAACAATGGAACAGAATCTCAAGGAACTGAATGACAATGTGAAATGCAGAAACATTCGCATTATTGGTATCCCAGAAGAAGAGAATGGAAAAGGGGCAGAAAGAACATTTGAAGAAATAATGACTGAAAACCTCCCAACCTTTATGAAGGACTGAAATATCAATATCCAAGGACAATGCACCCTAAACAGAATAAATTTAAATAGACCTACTCTGAGACACTTACTATTCAGAATGACAAATATCAGAGATAAAGAGAGGATTCTGAAAGCAGCAAGAGTAAAGCAAAGTATCATATACAAGGGAAACTCAATAAGATTAAGTGCGAACCTCTCAACAGAAACCATGGAGGAGAGAAGAAAGTGGAATGATGTATTTAAGGCATTGAAACAGAAAAAAAAACCTGCCAGCCAAAAATTCTGTATCTGGCAAAGCTGCCCTTCAAAAATGAGGGTGAGTTCAAAGTCTTCACAGACAAACAAAAACTGATAGAATATGTTACCAAAAGACCAGATTTATAAGAGATACTAAAGGAGGTGCTGTAGCCTAAAAGGAAAAAAACAAGGGTGAGAGATTTGGAGAAGAGTTTAGAAATGAAGATTATTAGGAAGGATAAATTAAAAGATAAGAAGACAGACAGTAGAATGGTATGTCAACAGAAAACCCAAGGACAAAACGGATAAAGTAAGTAATGTGTTTACAGTAATAATACTGAATGTTAATGGATTGAACTCTCCAATCAAAAGACATCGACTGGGAAGCAGATGTGGCTTAAGCAATTGGGCTTCTGTCTACCATATGGGAGGCCCCGGGTTCAATTCCTGGGGCCTCCTGGTGAAGGCAAGCTGGCCCGCCTCCCATGGAGAGCTGATGGCCCATGCCACGGAGAGCTGGTGCAGCAAGATGACGCAACAAAGGGAGATGCAGAGGAGAGACAGTGAGAGACACAGCAGACCAGAGAGATAAGGTGGCTGAAGCAATTGAGTGCCTCTCTCCCACACTGGAGGTCCCGAGATTGGGTCCCGGTGCCTACTGAAGAGAAAGATGAGAAGAAATAACAAGCAGACACGGAAAGAACACACAGTGAATGGACACAGAGAGCAGACAGCAAGCACAAAAGAATGACCGGGGATGGGGGTGGAAGAATAAAAAAAGATAAAAAAATAAAAATAAAAAATTCAAAAGACATAGACTGATAGAACGGATAAAAAAAAAAAAAAAAAAAGAAATGAGTCATCTATATGTTGTCTACAAGAGACCCACCTCAGATGTCAGGACACAACCAGGTTAAAAGTGAAAGGCTGGAAAACGGTATTTCATGCAAATAATAACCAAAAAAAGAGGGGGCGCAGACCAGATAAATGCAAAATAACAATACCACAGTATATGAATTACAATTAATTGGTGCAACTAGCAAATTGTTCCTGTAATCAGTATTCTGTAAGTTTCTTCATACAAAATAAATACTTTCTTTTAATTGAGGAGGGCTGGAGAAGAGATATATTTTTGGACACTTCATTTTTCTTTAATCCTTTCTTATGCATACTTGTTAATTAAAATAGTCCATTTGGATCAACAATGACTACTATTGAAAAGGGTTTTCAGTTTTTCTGCCTATAAAATTATGAGTTGGCATATTGTTATCTGCTATAATTCATTCCAATAAGATGTGAAGATTTCCCAAATAGGAATTTGATTATCCAGAAAGAATTATGGCCTAAATGGAAATTAAATAAACTAAACCAATAATTTATTTTACTCTTAGAGATTATGTCCAATAACTGAGCTGTAATATAAAATTAGAATTATGTTAAAATTAACTTCTATTATATTAGAATTATTATTTACATTTAGAAATGTTTGTTGCTACATTATTTCTTATAATTGATTATATTAAATCTAACCTGGCCTTGCACTCTCTTTTAAAATTTGTAATTTCTTTCAATCTATTTTTCTATTTATTTTACAATAAAGGTCTTTTTAGTATTAAAAAAAAAGAGCCATTGATTGTATACTTTGGATAGGTTGTATGATATGTGAGTATATCTAAATAAAACTGCTTAATAGCCAGAAATAGCAGGTATGTACAGCAGGGGAAACAGAGATTGAGAGGGGAAGAAAATCCTTGTTCCTTTTCTGTTTTTTTGTTTATTATTATTATTGAGATAATGAAAATACTTTAATAATGATCTAAGTGATAAACACACAACTATGTAGTTATACCGTATACTATTGATTTGTACACTTTGGATAAATCGTATGCTTTATTAATATGTATCAGTAAAACTGATTTGTTTAAAAAAATAGGATGAGTTGGGGGAAAAGTATGCCAAATGTAAGATATGGACTATAGTTAGTAGTAGTATTTTGACAATGCTTTTGCATAGTGCGTAACAAATGTATCATAACAATGCAAGGTGTTGGTGGAGGGGTGATGTATGGGACCCCTCCATGTTGTTACATATGTTTGATTTGTAAGTTTACAATGTTTACTATACATTAATTGTTTATGTATGTTCATGTATGAATGATATACTTCAATAAAAAAATATTAAAAAAAAAAAAAGAAAAGAAATATAGCTATTGAGCCAGTAGTGGAGATAAGTATAAAGAAACCAATAGGGTACAAGTTAAAAAAAAAAGATTGTACCATAATAAAACTCATTATTATCATTAAAAAAAAGCAAGAGTAGCTATATTAATATCAGATGAAATATACTTCAGAACAAAGAATACCACCAGAATATTTCATAACAATGAAAGGCTAATTCATTAAGACGACAACAATTTTAAATGTGTATTTAACTGTCTTAGTTTCCATGTGGCTAAGGCAAATACCACACAATGGGCTGACTTAACAACAGAAATGTATTGGTTCTGTTTCAGATGCTAAGAGGCTTGCTTCTTCCCAGGGTCAATGCATTCTGGAGGGCTGGCAACCTTTGGGGTTCCTTGGCTTTCCCATCTCATGGTGATGGCCTCTCCTTTCTCCTCCAGGTTCCACTGATTTCTGGCTCCCAGCTCCTCTATGTAGCTTTCTCTTCGCAAAGCCTCCAGTAATAGGATTCAGGCCCTACCTTATTCAGTCGGGCTACACCCTAATTAAAAATAACAGCTCCGGGAAGCGGCTGTGGCTCAATCAGTAGGGCTCCAGTTTACCATATGGGAGGCCCCGGGTTCGTTTCCCGGGGCCTCCTGGTGAAGGCAAGCCTGCCTGCACGGCGTGGTTAGCTGACCCAGCGAGCACAAGCAGCAAGGGGGGGATAAATGAATAAATAAATAAAATCTTAAAAAAAAAAAAAAAATAAATAACAGCTTCAGGGGAGCAGATGTGGTTCAAGCAGTTGAGTGCCTGCTTTCCACATGGGAGGTTCTGCGTTCAGTTCCCGGTACCTCCTAAAAACCAAAAAACCAACAAGCAAACAAACGAAAAAACCATCTTAGGGGAGCTGAAGTGGCTCAGTAGTTGAGCGCCGGCTTCTACCCAGCCCCTAAAATTAAAAAATAAAAAATCTTCAAAAGGTACTATGGGTTCACTTGCACAGGAATAGATTAAGAACATGGTTTTGTTTATTCCTTGAGTACATAATTCAATCTACTACAGTCCACCCTCTGGATCCCCCCAAAAACATGTACTTTACACATGTGAAAAACATTTCATTCTATCAACATCCCAAAAGCCTTAGCACTGTCATTTCATTACAATGCTAAGTACAAAATCTCATCAAAATCAGTTATGGGTGTGGTTTGTCCTGGAGCAAAATTCCTCTACATCAAATAGACTTGTGAAACCTAGAAAACAAGTTATTTGCTTCTAAAATACAATGGTAGGACAGGCATAGGAGAGGCATTCCCATTCCAGAAGGGAGAAATTGGAAGGAAAATAGGGGTCATGAGTCTCAACAGTGGAAACTCCATTAGATTTCAAAGTCTGAGAGGCATCTGTGGATCCATGCTTTGTCCTCTTTCCTGAGGGAGCAGCAGCTCTACCCTTTCCAAGTATTTGCACAGAAGCCAAGAAGCCAGGCTCTCTGCAAACACTGGGGCATAGGCTCTACATTGAGGTACATGGCCTGCGCCCTCCAAGTGCTAAAGTAGATGGTCTGCCCCCTCCAAGTGCTGGGATGGACTTGTCCTTTCCATATGTGGGAGTGGGGCCTGTTCTCTTAGCCCAAGGGGAACTTTTTGACCCAGAGTTCTGCTTCCATGATTCTGCCCTTGAAGTCATTCTTCCTTCATTTTGTCCCTTCTTTGTTCCTTTCAGTCCAGAGTGGCAGCAGTTCTACTCATATGTATTTTGCAGAAACTTTGTTGGCTTTTCATGCAGTTCAGTGGAGTCCAAACTATCAGACAAAAGGACTTTCCACAGATCCTTTCTGGATAACTGCACTTCCAATCCTGACTTCCTCTGATGTCTGACTGGATATATACTCAGCCACACTCTCTTCAGAAAAGGGTTGTTCAGTTAAACCCTTCCATGGACCTCTGTTCTCTTTGGTGTTCCTTGGCTCTCTCGTCACATGGTGATATCCTCTCCTTTCCCTCAGTCCATTGACTTCCATGTTCCTTTCCTCCATGTGGCTTTCTCTTCACAAAGCCTCTAGTAATAGGATTGAGGCCTGACCTTAGTAATAGGATTGAGGCCTGACCTTCTTAAGTTGGGTCACACCTTAACTAAAAATAACATTTTCAAAACGTACTATTTAAAATGGGTTCACAATTCAGTAATAAACTAAAATTAAAAACGTTTTTTTTCTGTGGTACTTACTTCAACCTACCAAAGCAGCTAATTACAGAGCTTCAAAATACATGATGTGGGGACAGATGTAGCTCAAACGGTTGGGCGTCCGTCTCCCATATGGAGGGACCTAGGTTCAATCTCCAGGACCTCCCGGTAAAAAAATAAAATAAAATAAAATAAAATAAAATAAAATAAAATACATGATGCAAGAACTGACAGAACTGAAATTAGACAAATCCACAATTACAGTGGGAGATCTCAATAGTCCTCCCTCAGTAATTCACTGATCAAGTAGAGAGAAAAACAGTAAAGGTAGAGCAGACAAACAATACTATTAACCAATGTGATTTTATAATATATATAATATACATATATATGATATATATGTAATTAGTTGCTCTCTCTCTCTCTCTCTATATATATATATATATATATACATATATACACATATATATATTTAAATATTTCACCCAAGAGCAGTAGAATATTCCTTTCAAATACACATAGGACATTCACCAAGATGGATGAGATGATGGCTGGGGTAGCAGAATAATAATAATGGCCTACATGCTAATACTTCAGTTACCTAGAAAAATGTATGAACTGATCTCACTTCTCTAATATTAATTTTTTTCCCTAGATAATTCAGTACTCACAAGGCTCAACATTTATCAATTTAATCAATCTAAGAAAAACAGTCATATTTATGCAATTGTCTATGCTACCAAGAAACAGCTGGAAAATAAAAAGTTACAAGACAAAAAAAAAAAAAAGAAACAGCTGGGGAGTGCATGTAGCTTGGTGACTGAGCACCTGCTTCCCATGTACAGGGTCCTGGGTTCAATCCCTGGTACCTCCTAAAAAAAAAAAAAAGAATTAGAGAAGGCAATTACCAAATTCATCTGAAGGGTAAGTGCACCCAAATAGCCAAAGTATTCTAAAAAAGAAGAGCAATGTGGGAGGAATTTCACTGCCTGACCTTGAAACATATTACAAAGCTACAGTGGTCAAAACAGCATGGTACTGGCATAAAGATAGACATATCGATCAGTGGAATAGAATTGAGAATCCAGAAATATACCCTCACCTATACAGTCAACTGGTTTGTGACAAACCTACCAAGCCCACGCTAACGGTAAAAAACAGTCTCTTCAACAAATGGTGTTGGGAGAACTCGATATCTATAACCAAAAGAATGAAAGAGGACCCCTATCTCACCCCCTATACAAGAATCAACTCAAAATGGATCACAGATCTAAATATAAAAGCCAGGACCATAAAACTACTAGAAAAAAATGTAGGGAAACATCTTCAAGACCTTGTAGTAGGTGGTGGTTTCTTGGACCTTACACCCAAAGCACGTGCAACAAAAGAAAAAGTAGATAAATGGGACCTCCTCAAAATTCAACACTTTTGCACTTCACAAGACTTTGTCAGAAGGGTGAAAAGGCAGCCAACTCAATGGGAAAAAATATTTGGAAATCACGTATCTGATAAGGGTTTACTATCCAGGATATGTAAAGAGATGTTACAAGTCAACAATAAAAAGACAAATGACCCAATTAAAAAATGGGCCAAAGACTTGAATAGACATTTCTCTGAAGAAGAAATACAAATGGCAAGAAACACATGAAGAAATGCTCAACATCACTCATGATTAGGGAAATGCAAATCAAAACTACAACGAGATATCATTTCACACCTATCAGAATGGCCACTATTAAAAAGACAGAGAACTACAAGTGTTGGAGAGGATGTAGAGAGATAGGAACACTTCTTCACTGTTGGTGGGAATGCAGGATGGTACAACCACTATGGAGGACTGTTTGGCAGTTCCTAAGGAAATTGAATATAGACTTGCCACGTGACCAAGAACTGAGAGCAGTGACAAGAACAGACATCTGCACACCGATGTTCATAGTCACATTATTCACCATTGCCAAAAGTTGGAAACAACCCAGGTGCCATCAACAGATGAATGGATAAACATGCTGTGGTCTATTCACATGATGGAATATTATGCAGCTGTAAGAAGAAATGAAGTCATAAAGCATATGGCAACATGGATGAACCTGGAGGACATTATGTTGAGGTGAAGCAAGCCAGACACAAGAGGACAAATACTGTATGAATGCATTACTATGAATCTAATATATTGTTTGATTAAAAAAAAAATTTTTATAGGTATCCATTACATTTAATTGAGAAATGTATATATTTATTCATCTGTGTTTACTTTTTAGTTTTTAATTGTTTATATTTTCAATTATTAAATGTACAAAATAAAATAAAAAAAAATGTTAAAAAAAAAAAAAAAAGATGAAATGAGTCGTGTATTCAACCAATCTCCTAATGATGGGCTTTGCGTTCGTTTTCAGATTTTTTCTATTTATAAACCACAGTCTGATGAATATCCCAATAGCTAGGTATTTGTATCCAAGTGTGATTATTTCCTTAGAATAAATTCCTGAGAGTGGTCAAAGGACATGCATATTCTGATGTGCATTTAAAAATTTTACTGAAGAATATGGTCCCAGACTATCTGAGACAGGCTATTTTTCCACACTCTAACAAACACTGAATAATTATAAATAAAACACTAATTAGATAGATGGAAAGCAGAAATACTTGTTATAATTTGATTGTCTTTGATGACTAGAGAGTGAACTTTTTTTATATTGCCATTTGCTATATATAACATTTACATATTTTTGTGATTTGCTATTTCTTTGGCCTTTCAAATTTTTCTTATTAAATCTATAAATACTCTTGGTACATCAAGTGTGTTACATATAATACAAACATATTTTCCCAGATTTAAAATAAGAAATGGATTTATCATTTACTGGAGTTCAAATTTTATAAACAAACTGGTCAATCACAGTTAAAAACTACTTCAGAGAATTATGGTGTAACTACTTGGCTGGTACTTATTTCTAGGTGTGATGGTTTAAAGTTCTATGTATCCCACCAAAACATGTTCTTCTATTTAATCTTTTCCTGTGGGTGTAAGCAGGACCTTTTGAGGAGGGTACTTCAGTTAAGGTGTGTCCCACCTCAATCAGGATGGCTCTTAATCCTAGTACTAGAGTCCTTATAAGAGAATGAAAGTCAGACACAGAGAGAGGGAGAAAGCCACAGGAAGGAAGAAGCTGAAATCAATGAAACCCAGAAGAGAAGGGAGACTAGGAGATGCTGCCATGTGCCTTACCATGTGACAGAGAAATCAAAGATCACTGGCAGCCAGTGCCAGAATGCCAGAGTCTTTGGGGAGAAAGCATTGCATTGATGATGCTTTGAATCGAACCAGGGTCATTAAACGTGATAGGCAGGAATTCTCCCACCGAGCCATTGATGATTTGAATTTGGACATTTTCTTGGCTTCAAAACCATGAGTGAATAAATTCCCACTGTTTAGATCAACCCATTTCATGATATTTGCTTGAGCAGCCCAGGAAACGAAAGCACTAAGGCTTTTAGTACTATTTTAAATACATTATACTACAGAAATCAACAGAGTTCCAAATTATCTAGTGACACAAAGACATAGTCTATGGCAATCAGAATCTCAGGATCTTTTGGAAAATAAGGAGTTTTCAGATCTTTCAAAGCTATTAGATATTTTTTACAGATTAAAATGGATGGGAGGCCGGGTCAGATGTGGCTCAACTGGTTGGGCATCCGTCTCCCATATGGAGGGACCCGGGTTCGTTCCCCGGGACCCGGGTTCAATCCCCGGGACCTCCCGGTAACAACAACAACAACAAAAAATGGATGGGAGGGAAACGGATGTGGCTCAGGAGGTTCGGCGTCTGTCTACCATATGGGAGAGACCGGGGTTTGATCCCCGGTACCTCCCAGTAAAAAAAAAAAAAAAAAAAAAAAAAATGGATGGGAGCTGAAAATAGAATTATCTACTATATTGAAAAATTTCCACTAGAGAAATTCCTTTAAAACTATTCCATATCTTACCTGAATGTTGTCAAACTTTAAACCGGGCATGGTGAGATTCTCCTTGTCTATGAACACTGTGCTATACTGTTGGGTAGCTACTGAAATTAAAACATTCCTGGTTCCCTCACTAGGAAGCCAGGCATCATTTCTTCGGTCCATTTCACTCATGTTCAGGGCTGTGGCAAAGGGGTCATCATTTCCTGCAAATACAGCCTGTATCTGTGAAAATGGCTTTGGAGACTGAGGAGTTTCTGGAGAAGCTGTAGAAACACCTGATTCTGATCTTTCAATCCCTGCAGAGTCAGAAGGAGCAGTAGAATCAGGGGACTTATCTCTCACTGGAGTAGTGAGCGAAGACAATTTTTCTGGAACTGAAGCGCCTGCATTAGGATTACTGACAGAAATGAAAGTGGAAGTAGTAAATGAATCAAAGAAGTCTAAAGCCAAGGAATTAGTATTGGTTGTATCTCCAAAAAATTTACTCAGGCTGGGACTTGGCTGAACCACTTGAGGGGGTGTCTTGGCTGAGGTTTCACTGGCACTGCTGAAACTAGGAGATTTTACCATCTGAGACTCAAAGCCATCATGAAGAAACAAACCAGGCTGGGAATTAGCTGTATTTGATTGGTTGAAAATGGTACACACGGGGATAGGCTCATCTTTAGAAGAAGATTGACTAGAGGATATTTCTGACACCTGTTCTTCTGGGTTAGTTTTTTCATCACTGGGGGCTGAGTCCAATGCATCTTCATTTTCAAATATAGGCATGCCTTTTATTACTTCTTGTATTGGGTCTTCTTTCAAAGAGGCTCTGCTATCAGAAGTCATGTCAGAGACATCTTTAGGCGTATCATCATGATCAGTTTCACTGTCATTATTCAGAGTATCGATTTCTTCTTTATCTATGGTATTTTCTAATCTGTGATCAGCTTTGCCTTCTACAGGCTCTACAACATCCTGCAAACAACCAAGGTCACCCACATCATCTTCGCTATTATTAGGAGAGTCAGAAATGAGGACACTCTCCATCATGTGTTCATTAAGCTTATCTATGAAATTATTAGAATCTTCTGATATGGTCTCATTCTCTTCAGACCCAAATTCATCTCCACCAAGATCAATGGTTTCCTCATGAAAAAGGAGTTGCCGCTGTTCTTCCTGCACCACCTGCTGAATGATACGCTCAGTCCCCATTTCAGCTGGAGGAGAATTCTCTGTCACATTCTGGTTAGTACCTTGAGCATCTTCCATAGTTGCCTGAAGCAAAGACAAATATATATATTAACCTCAACTTTGTGTGTGTGTGTGTGTGTGTGTGTATATATATATAAATAAACATATAATAAAACAAAACAAACCTTGCTTTATATTCAAGTTAGTATTAAACTGATTTCATATTATTCTGTTTTATTACTTTAAAAATCCTTGTTGGTTATATATTTAAAGGATTAAATATATAAATCAAAAAGATTTCCACTTCTCCAGCCTTTTACATACTACTCATTCTTTAAGACTCAGATGAAGTCCCCCTTTTCTATGAAAGACTTTCTATGACACTCCAACCTATAATTATTTCTTCAAGTTCCTTGAGCTTTTGTGTTTAATTCCAGGAATTTGAGAGACAGAAGGTATGGGCAAAAGTTAAGCAGGAGGAAAACAAAGACATGCTCATTGAGAAGTGATCTCTGGAGTTGATGACAACAAAAACAGAAAACATTTATAGAGTATTTACAATGTGCCAGGCATTGTTTTAAGTACTTTAAATGCATTAACTTATCTAATCCTCAGAGCAATTTAAGATATGGCTGTTATTTTCTTCATTTTGGAGAGAAGGAAACTGAGGCTTAGAGAGGTTATAAAGCTTGCTCAAAATCACACTGCTATTAAGTGGAGAAACTAGAACCAGCTAAAGCTTAAATGTTGGTTTGACCCCTAGATGGTGGAGGGTCACAGAATGAGGCAAGGCATTTCAATCCTAACACAAAAGTATGTGTTCTTTTTCTTGAAGAATTTTTTTCTTTTGGTCAAAGTTACTTCATATAGTTCTACTCCCATAGTGAACAAATTCAAGTTAAGGAAATTTAAGATAATATGATAAAAGATAGTGGTTTCCCCCCCCCAATGCCTTTTGGACCTTTAAAAATTAGCTGATTTCTAGATAAGATTACTTTTTCTGTCAATACTCCCAGGAAAGTATTCCAAATTAGCTTTTTTTCCTTTTCATAGTATGGATCACCTGAGACTGAAAACTATATTGTAGAGTAGATAATCAAAGTTAAATATTTTGGGGAAGTTTCTAATTCAGCATAGTCAATTACTGACTTCCCACTTCTTATCTACTCATCTAATAATAATTAGCAATAAATGAGACAAAGATACAATGAAAGAGTCAATTTAAAAAGAAGACATAACAATTATAAATATATATGCACCAAACAGCACAGTCCCAAATATATGAAGCAAATACTGACAAATTGGAAGGGACAAATAGATAGTTCTACATTAATAGGAGACTTCAATACACTTCTTACAATAATGGATAGACCATCTATACAGAAGATCAAAAAGGAAACAGAAGACTTGAATAATACTCAAAACCAACTAGACCTAACAGACATATTAAACAATGTTGTCTTAAATGATCAATGGGTCATGGAAGAAATCAAAAGGGAAATTAGGAAATAACTTCACACAAATGAAAACAAAATTACAACATATCAAAACTCATGAGATGCAGCAAAGGCAGTGCTGAGAGGGAAATTTATAGCTCTAAATGCTTACGATAAAAAAAAAAGACCTAATCTCACAACTGGAGGATCTAGAAAAAGAAGATCAAACTAAACCCATGGTGAGCAGAAGGATGGGAATAAAGATTAGAGTAGAGATAAGTGAAATATAATATAAAAATAACATAGAATCAATGAAACCAAAAGTTAGTTCTTTGAAAGACCAATAAAATTAACAAAGCTTTACCTAGACTGACACCTGAAAAAAGAGAGAGGATGCAAAAAATGAAAATAAAAATTGAAAGGGTGGTTATGACTACCAATACCACAGACATAAAAAGGATAAGAGGACATTGTGTATGAAAAACTATATACCAACAAATTAGATGACCTAGATGAAATGGATTACTTGAATAAGTAATCAAAACCCTCCTGACAAAGCAAAGCCCAGGACCACTTCACTATGGTGAATTTTACCATACATTCCAAGAATGAACACCAATCTTGCTCAAACCCTTCCAAAAAACTGAAGAGGAGGGAACACTCCCTATTCATTTTATGAGGCTAACATCACCCTAACACTGAAGCCAAATAAAGATACCATACCACACACAAAATTACAGATCAATATTCCTTATGAATATAGAAGCAAACATCTTCAACAAAATATGACCAAACAGAATCCAACAGCACATTAAAAGTATTATATGCCATGATCTTTATCCCAGATATGCAGGTAGTTCAATAAAAGAAACTTGATTAATATAATATACCACATTAACAGAAAGGAGGATGAAAACCACATGATCAACTCAATTGATGCAGAAAAGGCTTTAACAAAATTAAGCATCACTTCTGGATAAAAACACTTAGAAAATCAGGAACAGAAGGAAACTTCCCCAACATAAAAAAGGGCATATATGAAAAACCACTGCTAACATAATTCTTAATGGTGAAAGACTGAAAGCTTTCCCTCTAAGATCAAGAACAAAACAAAGATGCCTGCTATCACCACTGTTATTCAAATTGTACTAGAAATATTAGCCAGAACAAGTACTTTCTTCAGGGAAAAAAAAGAAGTAAATGGCACCCAAACTGGAAAGAAATAAAACTCTCCCTATTGCAGATTACTTGATCCTATATATAGAAAATCCCCCCAAATCCATAACAAAGCTAGACCTAATAAATGAATTCAGCAAAGTGGCAGGGGACAAAATCACATGCAAAAATCAGTAGTGGTTTTACACACTAGTAACAAACAACCTGAAGATGAAACCAAGAAAAAAATTCCATTCCATTTTCAATAGCAACTAAAAGAATCAAATATCTAGGAATAGATGTAACCAAGGGTGTAAAGGAGTTATACAAAGAAAACTAAACAATACTACTAAAAGAAATTAAAGAAGCCTTAAATAAATAGAAGGACAATCCCAATCAAAGTTTAACTGACTTTTTCAACAGAAATGGAAAAGTCAAACATCAAATTTATATTGAAGGTAAGGAAGGCAAAATAGCCAAAAACATCTTGAAAGAGGAAGTTGGAGGACTCACAATTCCAGATCTTAAAACTTATTACAAAGCTATAGTAATCAAAACAGTTTGGTACTTGCACAAGACAGACATAGAGACCAATGGAATCAAATTGAGAGTTCAGATATAAATCCTAACATCTTTTTCCAATTGATCTTTGACAAGGGTGCCAAGTCCATTCAATGGGGAAACAATGATCTCTTCAACAAATAGTGCAGAGGAAATGAGTATCTGTTTACAAAAGAATGAAAGTGGATTTCTACCTCCAACCATAAACAAACTTCATCTCAAAATGGATCAAAGACTTATATTTAAATATAAACACCAAAACTGTAAAACTCCTAGAAGCATAGGGAAGCATCTTGAGGACTTTGTATTAGGCATTAGTTCTTAGCCTTTAAACTCAAATCATGAGCAAAAGAAGAAAAAGTACCCAATGGGACTTTGTAAAAATTAAACCCATTTGTGCATCAAAGAACTTCTCCCTGAAGTAAAAAGACAATCTACAGAATGGGAGAAAATATTTGGAAATCACATATCTGATAATGGTTTAATTTCCAGAATATATAAAGAAATCTTACAACTTGACAACACAAAGACAAAGAACTCAAATAAAAGATTGGCAAAAGACTTGAAAAGGCATTTCTCCAAAGAAGATATACAAATGATCAATAAGCACATGAAAAGTTGTTCAATGTCATTAGTCACTAGTGAAATGCAAATCAAAACTACAATCAGATTCCATTTCACACCCACTAGAATGACCATTACTAAAAAGATGGAAAATACGTGCTGGAGAGGAGGTAGAGAAATAGGAGCATCAATTTATTACTGGGAGGAATGTAAAACGGTGCAGCCACTGTGGAAAACAGCTTGGTAGTTCCTCAGAAAGTTAAGTACAGAATTACCATATGACCTGGCAATCCTATTTCTAGGGATATACTCAAAAGAAGTGAAAGCAGGAACTCGAATATATATTTGTATACTTATGTTCACAATGGCAGTATTCACAAACTCTAAAAGATGTAAGCAACCCAAGTGTCCATCAACTGATCAACGAATAAACAAAATGTAGTATATATAAAATGTAATAATATTCAGCCTTAAAAAGAAATGAAGTTCTGATACATGTAACAACATGGATGTATTTCATGTTGGGTGAAATAAGCCATATACAAAAGGACAAACATTGTATGATTTCACTGACATGAAATAATTAGAAAAAGCAAATTCAAAGAATGAGAAAATAGAATACAAGTTACCAGGGACTGGTGTGGAGGTAGGGAATGGAAAGTTAATACATAATCAGCACAGTGTCTGTCTGGGATGATGCAAAACTTTTGGTAAGTGGTGGTGATGATAGCACGAAATTGTGAATGTAATTAATACACTGAATTTACATATTTGAATGTGGTTAAAAGGGAAATTTTATGTCAGATACATATTACAAGGATAAAATTTTTTTTTTTATATTAAAAGGACAGTTTAACAGTGAACCCTATTGTAACTATGGACTACAGCTAATAGCATAATTATAATGACATTGTTTCATTAATTGTATAAAACGTACGACACTAATGCAAAGTGTTAAAAATAGGGAAAACTGTGTGGGTGAAATGGAAACCTTATTTTTCTGCATGATTTTTCTGTAAACCTACAATTTCTCTAATAAAAAAATACAATGGGGAAGCGGATGTGGCTCAAGGGATTGAGCACCCGTCTACCATATAGGAGGTACAGGGTTCGATTCCTGGGGCCTCTGGTGAAGGTGAGCTGGCCTGTGTGGAGAGCTGGCCTGTGTGGCGAGCTGGTCTGAGCAGAGAGCTGGCCTGCATGGAGTAAATAAATAAATCAATTTTTTAAAAAAAGTGCAATGACTAAAAAATACAATGAATAAATAAATCTTTAAAAAAAAAAAATACAATGACTAAAAACAAAAACTGCTAATTCCTGTAATGTTTCACAGGGAGACCAGAAAGGAGGTACCTCAAGAACATTGAAGAGAACCAATATTATATGGATGAGGCATTTCAACTTGGTTTTACATGTGCAGGAAATCAAAACTGAGTGTGAAGACCATGCAGACAAAATCGAGGCTGTGACTTTTCCATATCTTATCAGTACTTGAATCTATCTAGTGTCCTTTTTTTTTTTTTTTTAATTCTAAAAATGAAAGAGTTTATTTCCAGAAAAGGTTACACCCCACCATCCTCCGCCCTGACTAGGATCTAGCTTCTAAAGTTATTTCTGATTTGGTAGATTTGATAGTTTGCCTCACACTACATACAAAATCAATTTCAGGTACATTAAGACTTAATTATGAAATGAAAACTTTTAAAAGAAAATGTAAGAGATTATCTTTATAGCCTCAAGATAGAGAAAGTCTCAAGCAAGGCACATAAGCACAAAAAGTAAGGAGAAAATTGATAAATTTGCTACATAAAAATTAAAAAACTTTTATCATTAAAAATAGCCTAAAGAAAGTTAAGTCTTAGGAAAAAGATATTTGTAGCATAAATAATTAATATCAAGAACAGAAAGAATTTCTACAAATCAGTAAGATAAAAAATGACCAAAAAAAATGACCTTATAGGAAACGTGGCAAAAGATTTGAACAGGCTAAAAGGGGTGTACATTTGAACATCCACTTTTGGATACATTTTGGCATTATCCAGGAAAGTTTTACAAACACATATCATATTCTTTGAATAACTGTACATCTTTATTTTCCTAGGACAACTCCAGTGTAGGCCCATGGTCTCAAAAAAATTAAGTGCCTCCCTTCACTCTCAAGAGTTTGGGGTGAGACAGTAAATGTATGGTCACACTAACAATGACTTAGTTTCACGGCTACTATATGTTACAGAGAAGTTCTGCACATAAGCTGCTAATGTGAATGTTTATAAAGAGCAAAGCAAATTAAAATGCTCCCCACCAACCAACAAAGAAACTGGAAACAACCACTGCCCATAAGACAAATAAATTGTGGTATCTTCAAGAATGGAATATTAAATGGCAGTGAAAATGAACAAACTGCTTTATATCTATTGCATCAAGATCTTTGAATCAAATATAATTTTGTGCAAATGAATGGAAAAAGAAACGTAACATGATTCTCTATATAAAGTTCAAAAACATGGAAATTAAACAACATGTTGTTTAGGAATACAAACACATTTGGTAAAACTACAGAGAAGACCAGTTTAATTGGGGAAGAGGGAGGTTAGAGGTAATGTAAGGGGATTTGATCAGGAAAGGACACACGAGAGTTTTAAAGCAATTGGCAATAGCCCAGGTTTTAAGCTGGGTGGTGGGAAGATTGGTATAGGTTTTACATTTGATCTTTATATCTTACATGTTATTTTAAACGTTTATATACTGTCATTTTTAAAATTACATAATTTAAAAATGGAAAAACACTTGTATCCGTTCTTTTTTTTTTAGTTTTGTGATTTTATTTTCACTTAAAAATATCTCTTTCCATATTTGTACAAATAGAGCTGCCACATTCTTTTTAACAATTGCATTATATACCTATGTATAGATGTATCATGATTTATTTAACCATTTCCTTATTGAATGGATATTTATTTAGGCTGTTTCCAATATTTTACATTTGCAATCATGTTATAATAAACATTCTTCTTCCTTTGGGCTCAAGGACAAAACTAACATATTTCTATGTTAATCTATAATAGAGTCCTATGATGGATTCTATGATAATTTCTACTACAATTTGTTTACCCATTATCCTGTTGATGGACATTTGGGGTGTTTCCATTTATGCAATATTATGACTAAAGCTGCTATGAACTTTTGCATACAAGTCTTTTTGTAGACTAAGTATCTTTGATGATATTTTACTGTTTATTCTATGCTCCAATCACCTGCTTACTTTAAATATTGGATGCAATAGAGGCAGAATTGTGTAGAATAAATGCTTTTGTTTATAATTTCCCTTTCTTATATTAGGATTAAAGTTTTAAACATATGATACATAATCTAGCATTCTCTGCCAATAATTATAATAATGCCAAATGTTTTTAGGTGCTTATCACCTTCCAGACACTGTGTTAAAACATTTTACCACCTACTGGGCACTGTTTTAAGTGCTTTACATGCTGTATCTCATTTAACCCCCATAACAAACCTCTGAGGTTGATACTATTGTTATCCCTATTTTTTCCCTTTTCTTAAAATTAAAGATTCACACACCATACAATACATCCAAAATGTACAATCAGTATCAATGGCTCTCAGTATAATCACAGTTGTGCATTCATCATCACAATCAATTTTAGAACATTTCCATTGCTCCAAACATAAAAAAACACAAAACAAAAAAGAAAAAACCCTACCCCTAAAGCCCCTTAATACTGACACTTACCACTGGTTACAATTAATGAAAAAATATTACAATATTACTGTCAACTAGAGTTGATAATTTGCACCCTATTAACACCTTGTAATAGTGATGTAAAATTGTTATAGTTCATGAAAGACTATACAATATTTGTACTATTAACCACAGGTATCATCCACAACAGGGCTCACTATCTTATACAGTCTCATGTTTCATCCTCTAGCTTTCCTTCTAGTGATACACACGACTCTAAACTTCCCTTTTCAACCAGTCACACGCACAATTTAGCACTGTTAATTACCCTCAGAATAATGTGTTCCCCATTTTCTAACATTTACTTTCAACCTTATTATAAATTCTGCACAAACTTCCCGTTCTTCACCCTTGTTCTTCCTGGTAATCTATATTCTGGATATTAGGTCCATGAGTTTGCTCATTATAATAAGTTCATATTAGTGAGATCTTACAAAATTTGTCCTTTTGTGCCTGGCTTATGTCACTCAACATAATGTCCTCAAGATTCACCCATGTTGTTTCATGTATCAGGATTTCATTTCTTCTTAGGGCTGAAAAATATTTCATCATATGTATATACCACATTTTGTTTATCCATTTATTGGTTGATGGACACTTGGGTTATTTCCATCTTTTGGCAATTGTGAATAACACCACTTTGAACATTGGTGTTTGTATCTGTTCTTGATTTGTGGATATATAAATCCTTACTTTCTTCTATGATTGGCTTAATTTTTATTAAACCACAGACAAAGAAATCTCCAAGTACTTTGCACAATAACATACTTAATAAATTAAAGCACATATATTATTTATTTATTTTTATTTATCTTTTTTATTTTGTTTTTTCTTTATTTTGTCAAACTCTTGTGTCGAGGGCTGACCACATATATTATTTAAATTAAGGTGATTATTATACATTTGAGAAATGAAAGTTCCTAAGAACAATTAAACTATAGTTTTCCAGTTCACTTAATAGGCATGAGACATGGTAGAATTATAAATCTTTTTTATCAAACTCAAATAATGTAAACCCCATTCCAACTTAAAAGTATTACGTCACGTAGCAGAAATCTAATTAGCATATATTTATAAAAGTGCCCATGTAATGAACACCCACTATGGAACAAGTATTTTACATGTATTATCTTATTTAACCGCCATGGCCAACTTGTAAAGTATTTTTACTACCTTTATCATACAGAAGGGAAAAATATTTGCCCAAAGTCATACTGCCAATCCTTGATGTTAACCGGATTCATATCCCAGTTTTGATGCATATGCTCTTTCCTGTGTGATCACCTGTTTGCAAGTTTGCTATGACAGAACATGATCTAGAGCAGCAGGGGTGAGGCAGAAAGAGCACTAAATGCAAATCTGAATAACTGTGATTGAACCTTAGCTTTACTATTAAGAGAAGTGACCTAAAGTTTTTCAATCTTGGGTTCCTCATCTGTAAATTGGGATAATGAGGATTAAATACTAACTGATGCACAGGCATTTTCTAAATGAGAAGAGCTGCACATATATAAGCATAATAATGGCAAGTTTAATGATAAAGCAGAGTGGCAACATGTCTCAGAACTGTGAAAATCCTGTTAAAAAAATCACTGAATATAAGAACTGAGAACCAGAATGAATAATGCTTCTACTATATTATTCTATCTGCATGCCCAGTCTTTTCCCTGTCCCAATCACATACAAAGGGCCTGGCTCATTGTCTGTTGTTCAGTACTATCTTCCGAATTTATGAAAAGAAGGAAGAAGTAAAGTATTTGAATTCAAAGACATGATATCTTCAAGCAGCCCAAAAAAGGTAGAAACTAGGTCCAAGGAAATCTTTTCTTGGCGTTAACTTTTGAGTGAAAAATACACACACATCTTAGCACGCATCTTTGATCTTTATGCTTCTTTTTAAATAAATATTTTTTCAATCTTCTGAGTATATAAACTTCATAGAACAGTACTGTCCCACATGGTGCTGTGGAAGGGTTCAGGATGTATGACAGCCAACATTTACATACTGACTTAAATGTTTTCATTAATTATCTCGTTTTAACATCACAACTATTGAGAGTTTGGTAGGGTAGGTTATTATTAACCTCCTTCCACAGAAGTGTAAACCAAGATGAAGAGAATTTAAAGGGCTAACTCCAGGCTAAACTGGTCATGGAGTATAGTAGTTGGGAACCTCAATTCCAGACTCACCCTACTCTACTTCTTTTTGCTGCATTTCGGTAGTAACTCCTTAAGTATGTATCACCTAACAGTTTACAATTTAATAAAAGCTAGGCTAGGAAGAAGTTAGCACCCAATTTTGCAGATGTGGGAAAACGAGGGAGGTCAAAGAATGGAATAAGGCACATAAGCAGTAGTACTCAACTGTGCAGAAGTCTGGCAAAATTAGATATGCTCAAGAAGGTAGGAGAAATGTTCCCCACCATCCGGTCTCTCTTGTTGACAAGACGGGGACGGCATCATTCCCTGTCTCTGAACACAGACTCCCTTTTTCAAACAGCTTCCTCACGTGGTGACTACCCTTCCCGAGGCCCCTTTCTAGGAAGGGACGCTCCTTCCTGGAAAGAGATCCCAAAAAGGATAGGGACGGAGGGTGGGAAAGGTGTCAAGCTCTTTAATGTGGTTTGATACAGCCCGATCCCCTCCCTGCTGCCCAGGGCTTGATCCTCACCTGTCACCCGCCCACCTGGGGACTGGGGTGAAGGGTCACCTGAGGCTGTAGCAGGGTCCGGGAAGAAGGCGAAAGAAGCCAGGACACAGGGAAACGAACCCAGGACCTCCCGAGGCTTCCGCGCGTGCGCCAGCGGCTAAGGCCCAGCCCCCGGCAAGCCTCACTTCTGCGCATGCCCATTGCAGGAGCCCTTGTCCAATACACCGGCGGCCGGAAGCGCTGCCCGTTTCCGGGCTTGTGCCGCAGCTGGCTGGGGTCAGTTAAAGGAGAACCCGTGGAGCTCGACTCCAAAAATATGAATGGGGTTCAGAGGAACTTTGGGGAGAGCTGGCTCCATCTCTGGGGGTGGCAAAGGAAAAAATCCCTATTAGAATTAATCTCCTGTCTAGCCTGACTGATTCTGAAACTCAGATGCTAAAGGCAAAGGGGCAGGTAGAAGAGGATTTTTATTAGGTTACTTTTATTCCTGGCCAACGCACACTAGAAACATTTATTTTTAGGGGTTTGTCTATGTGTTTATCTGTATATTCTACTTTTCCTTCCATGCACCTGCACTGCTTACGATAAAGATGGTGGTAGTAATAATAGATGGGTGGATTTAATACAGAAGAATTAAAACTTTGCTTTCTCTTAGCGCTACAATTTAATTTCAGGCAAATACAGTCGTTGAGTATGATTCTCATCTCTGCAGCTCCTTACCTGATATCTAATGTTCCCACTAAGGTCTTCTCATTGATTCAAAATATTTATTGAAACTTTATTCTTTGCCAGGCATGGTACTAGACGCTGGGATACAAGTGCGTAAAACCAGATGCAGCCGTTATGGAGATTAATTAAGGGTAAAGGGAAAACAGTTAAAAATCACTCAAATGGAGGTATTGGAAATCCTGGGAGAAATTCGGGTTAGTGGAGGTGGGGGGCGGGGGGTTCAGCTATGACATTTTGATTCCATGCAATACTATTCCTGTCGAGCCAAGGGCACTGGCTAATGACCAGGCAGGATACTTGGGAGTGATGTGTAAGAGGAGCAAACTCTCCACAGGGACCATAAGGAGTTTTAGTGGTAGAGCCTTTAGTCCTTGGAGATCTCTGGGGATACCATGGTCTTCCTAGCAGATTCCTAACCAGAAGCAAATGCCTGGTCATATACTGCAAGAGATACGTGACAGGCTTTCCTTCATTATCCAGTCATTGCGCAATCCATTTGCCAGACATTGTGTTAGGCGCTGTGGAAATGAATTAAGTATGGTTCCTGATTGCAAGGATCTCAAGAAGAGCCTCATGCAGTCTGACAGATCAGGTGCGAATCCCCACTAATCAGCTGTGTGACTTTAGTTATGTTACTTAATTTTGCAGAGTCTCATCTGTAGAGTGGAAGTATGATACCTTATTCATTAGGTTGAAGCGAAGATCTTTATGATAACGCATTTTTAAAGCGTTTGGTCCAGAGCTCAGTAAATGTAATTATCACATTAGTAATTGTATTAATAAAAAAATTACAAAAAACACAAACAAAATTGGAGTTATCACAGCACCACAGTGGGTGATTATTCTAGGATTCCGGTGCGGGGAAGGTTCAAACGAGCTTTAAATTACAGCTGAGGGCGTGGCGACATTCTAGGTGAGGCAACGAAGCCCGCCTGCCACGAGCCTGTTCCCCAAAGCACCACCTCTCTCGGAGATACTCCTGATCGCCATCTCTGTTGCCTCCCCTCAACCTAGCCCCATACCTATTTCCCACCCTATTACAGTCTTCGCTTCCCACCCTATTACGCTCTTCCTCTCCCGGAGGAAGATAGGCGGAGAACTGGATAAGGCGCGAAATGGGCATGCGTACTAATTCGGCGCTGGTGCCATTGGTTGCAGGTAAAATGACACTTAAAGAAAATACAGGAAGTGAGCCCCTACGGAAGCCGTTGTGGGCCAAAAGGACTCCCGATTTTGGAGACGTTTTTCTGGAGTGAAGGAAAAGAAGCCGGAATGGGGTGGGAATGAATGGGCGTTGGCAGAACGCCGGCGTTTTGGGGACTGACTGTTCTAGTGAGGGGACTTTAGGTGTGTGTGACCGTAGGTTCGCTGGCCTTGCTGAAGCATGGAGGATGATGCGCCGGTGATCTACGGACTGGAGTTCCAGGTGGGTTACTAGAAGGACGAGAGCAGGTACTACTCGGCCTGGCTGGTAACAGCCATTCACGCTCCAACAGTGTATCATGGTTTGCAAATCACTGTCTTACGCTTTTATCCCCACGACAACTCTGCGAGGCCTAATACCCATTCTGCAGATGAGGAAACTAAGGTTTTAGGTAGCAAAATGATTTAATTATCCAGTAAATGGCAGGGTAAGGACAGAATCGAGGTTACGGGGACCTTTGACTGATCCTGGATATTATTAGGGCTGACACAGCAGTTCTGTCTGGTTCAAATCTGCAATCCCCAGGCTGCAAACTTCCCACTTCCTTCCACCGAGCATAGTATCCTAAACATTGCGTCCGAAGTAACACTTATCACACGCTTTGGTGTACTTAATTGTTTACATGTCCACCTTTCTCTCTAGATTTTGAGTTCTCAAAGGCAGGAATCATCTTTTTTTCTTAAGTTGTTTAATTTTGAAATAATTTTAAGTTTACTGTCGAGTTGCAAAGATATACATACAGAAAAGTCTTGTAAACCTTTCATCCAGCTCACCCTAATATTATCTTACATAACTGTGGCATACTTATCAAAATTTAGGACTTAACATTGATCAATACTATTAAGTAAATCACAGATTTCACCTGTTTTTCCACTAATGTCCTATTTCTGATGAACCATGTCTTTTTCATCCTATATTCTCCAGTGTCTGTTCACCGTGACTATCACATAGTAGGTCCTCAGCAAATATTTGTGAAATTAATGAACCTCCATAGTCTAAGCAATGAGGTGGAAATGCTCATGGCAGTTTAGAAGGTCATCAAGAGAGTCAGTGTGGATAGAGGGTAATGAGTTGGGGCAATGGGGTAGAGGATGAGATGTAAAAGAGGTAGGGCTGAGATTTTGTAGAGCTTGTTTGGATCCTGTATTGGTTTCATCTGATCACCAAATGGCTTTTGAGTACCTGTTTATGCTTAAGGTACTAAGGGACGGATACAGATAAATAATGTGTGTTGAATGTCTGTTCAAATATAAATGAGTTTGGCTTTCAAGTAGCGTACAGTGAGAGAGGCAGCAGCACTAAAAGCATGGACTCTGCTGCAACTTCCTAGGTTTAAATCCTGGCTCTAGCACTTACTAGCTGTGTGACCTTGGGCAAGGAACCTGAGATTCAGTTTCCTTGCCAATGAAATGGGAAAATAAGAGTGTCTACCCGCCTTTGGTTGTTAGAAAAGTTAAATGAACAAATACATTTAATTCAGGTACTTAGAACAGTCCTGGCATATCATAAGCATTCAATAAATGTTCTAATTATCAGAAGAGAAATTTTTACAAATTTTATACCAAGCAGTATGTAAATGTCATATGAGTAATAAAGTGTTACAGGGTTTAACAGCTGACTAACACTTTCACATGACTGGTGGCTTAATAATTGCTGTTTACTGAGCACTTACTATGTATTAGGAACATACTTAGCATTGTACCAACATCTCATTGAATTTTCACAGCAATCATATTTGGTAGAAGTTATTACCATATTACAGATGGAGAAACTGAGGCGTGGAGAAAATGAAGTTATCTGTGCAAGGCTACTTAGCTCATGTATGATAAAACTGGGATTCTAACCTAGGTAGGCTTTAAACCCAAAGTGACTTTAAAGTCCCTTAACCACCAAGTTGTGCTGATTTTTCCTTAACAAGGTACATATGAGGATACATATGTAGGGACCATATAGGTAAATGGAAGTTTCTATGATCATATACCACCTAAAGTGTGCATCTTCTGCCAGTAATACTTAACTTTTTTTTTTAAAGCTTTTTTTAAGACTTATTTACTTCTCCTCACCTCCTCATTGTTTGCACTTGCTGTGTCTGTTGTCTTCCTTGTTTCTTCAGGAGGCACTGTGAACTGAACCTGGGACCTCTGATGTGGGAGTGAGGCACCTAATCACTTGAGCCACCTCTGATCCCTGCTTTGTTGTGTCTCTCATTATGTTTTTTCTTCTTGTGTCTCTTGTTGCATCATCTTGTTGTGTCAGCTTGCTATGCCTGCTTGTAAGCTGCCCCTGCCTGTCATGCCAACTCTGTCTTCTTTAGGAGGCACCAAGAACCAAACCACATGTGGCAGGTGGGAGCTCAGTTGCTTAAGCCGCATCCACTTCCCTACTTAATAACTTTTTGATCGCCTTAAGAAGTCTTCTAAATAACCCTGGCTATTTTGATCTTCGGTATTTGACCTTTGAGGTTAACTAAAATATTATTTCCTGGGCTATGACAAATTGAAGGCGTTGATCCTTGCCTTGGGAGTCAAATATTTTATCTGAATTTCTTTACCTTGAAAGAAGTAGCTGGTTTTTGCACTTATTAGAAAACTGTGGACCATGACTTTCTTAAATTTTGAAGAACTAATATTGCAGTAAACATAAAAAGAACTGAAAATTATTGTAGAGTTTTGGTCGTCGGTGACATTGAAATACTGGCAAGGGCACTTGAAAGCAATAGAGAACAGTTTGCATTTAAAGATGGTGATGTGATTATTGGCCATCGATTCTGAAGGTAATGAGGCTTGGAGGGTAAATCAAGATACTACTTTCACAAATAAAAGAAGACCAATGCAGAGGGGAGTCATTAAAATAAAAAGAAAATGCCGAGCAGATTATTGATATGGAACATTTTGGTATTATATGAATGCCATCTTTTATCTCATAGAAAGAGGAAGCAAAGTAATTCTTATAAGTCGCTTAAGAAGTTGAATTTCTGAAAATCTGATTAAAATTGGCAGGCCCTAAATACTCCATTCTTATGTTATCTAGTCCCCTGAAGCAACCACTTTCAACTTTTTAAAACCTTTTTCTTCTAAGTAGTTACCCTTCTCTTGGACATTTTCTATTGACTGGATGTCATAATAGATGGGATTTTTAGCTTTTTTACACTTTCCCCTTCCTTTAGACTTATAATATTATTAATAACCTTTCTTTTTTTGACAAATTCATATTCAAGGTTTTTGTTTTTCTAATTATATAAATATTGTTGACTGCTGATACAAATAGGGTGCTATGACTTCATTTCTTGTACAACTTTTCCTTTTCCTGAAATTAATAAATTTTTCATTTTTTCATTTGTTTAGCTTTCTTTGTGTCTTAATGGTAAGGCTTGACACATCTTTCAGTAGCTCTGAAAATGCCTTGCAAGGCAGTTTATCAAGTGGTTGAATTTATGCACAATGAATTCCATTATTTTGTTTACCTGGATAAAGTGTAGTCTGCCACTTTCCTGATCCAGTTGGATATGGTAGATTTTATTAAGTACATACTATGTGATAGTCACATAGTCACATGGAAGGCTATTTACTTGTCACAACAGTCCTAGGAAATAGTTATCACTATTTACCATTTTAAAATTGAGAACAGTAAGTTTAGAGCATCTTATAATAATTAGAAAAGCTGGGTTTTAGACATGGGTTACCTCTAGCTCCAATGCGCTTTTTGCCTTTAGATTTCTTTTATACAGAATAAGACCTCCCTGATTCCTAAAAATGTTTATATTCCTATTTATAATAGTTTATATTGTCAAAAGCAGACCTTCAAAAAGCAAACCTCTTCTTTCTCTCAGTGGTGAGGACTAGGAAAAATGTCTTAATTCTTTTATCCCCTAGTAGGTACATAATAAATGTTTGCAGAATCACTGACTCCCTCACCGTAAATGGAAAATGGGAGCAAGACAACCTAAACATTACCTGGGGACTACTAAGGACCAATCCTTACTTTTCAGACCATGCCTCGTAATTCACTGCACGGGCCTACTGACATAAATCAGGTAACTGGCATAGGCTGGACCTAATTTAAATTATTTTTATTATTTATGATTATTATTATTTTTTTCGTTTAAAGAGAACATATAAGAATATTTTACTGGAACTCTTAAGTCTTAGGTGAAGCCCAGAGATTTGAACTCAGATAAATATTCAGTTTCAATTTGGAGAATATTTTGATACAATCTGTTTTTATTAACTTTTTATTAGAGAAGTTGTGGGTTTACAGAATAATCATACATACAATACTAGATTACCATACACTGTCCCACCACTAACATTTTGCTTTGCTGTGGAACATTTGTTACAATTGATGATAGCACGTTTTCATAATTGTACTTTTCTTTAAACAGTATTTTTAATTGTAACCTTTGTTACAATTGACGAAAGATTATTAAAATAGTACTATCAACTGTCATCTATAGTTCACATTAGGTATATTTTTCCCATATACCACTCTATTAAACACCTTGTATTAGTGTATTAGTCAGCCAAAGGGGTGCTGATGAAAAGTACCAGAAATCTGTAGGCTTTCAAAAAGGGTATTTATTTGGGGTAAAATTGTACAGTTACAAAGCCTTGTAACTCAAGGTTGCCTTTTCACCGGTCAGTTGCCATGTGTGAAGCAAGATGGTTGTTGATCTCTGCCTGGTCCCTCAGGGCTTCCTATATCAGTCTCTGGCATAGGGCTTGTTTCTTTCTGGGCTTGCTCAGCTGCTCTGTTCTTTTCAGCTGCAAACTATCAGGCGAACTGCTCATCTCTCCCCAGGGCTGCCAGGATAAAAAATGACAGACCTCTCTCTCTTTTCCATGTCTTCTTGAGTGAGTGTCCATTTATATAGGCCCACCAAGGGGGTAAGGACTCAACCTGAGCCATGCCTTACTGATGTGGTTGAATCAAAGCCCTAATCTTAACAGATAATTTAATCAAGGGCCCCTTAACTGAATCTAATATAATTAAAGGGCATCACACCCAGAAAAGATTAGTTTACAAACAGAATCTTTCTCTTTTTGGGATTCATAATCTCAAACTGCCACAATTAGTGTCAAACATTTCTTATAATTCATGAAAGAACATTCTTATACTTGTACTATTAACTATAGTCCGTCATCTATAACAGGATTCACTGTTATATAGTCCCATATTCTATCTCTTAATTTTTGTTTTAGTGTCATACACAACCTAAAGTTTTACTTTTAACCACATTTGTCTATATAATTCGGTGCTGATAATTACACTCATAATACTGTGCAACGATCACAACCATCCATTTCCAAACCCTTACAATCAATGTTAAATAGAAACTCTATACAAATTAAGCATCAACTCCTGAGTCTCTAAACCCAGTCTATGCCCTGGTACACTATAATCTAGAGTATAACTCTATACATTTTCTTATTATAATAAATTCATATCAGTAAGATCATACAATAGTTGTTCTTTTGTGTCTGGCTTATTTCACTAAACAAAATTTCAGGATTCATTCATGTTGTCACATGCATCAGAACTTCATCCTTTTTTACTGCGAATAATATTCCATTGTATGGATATACCACATTTTGTTTATCCATTCTTCTACTGATGGACACTTGGGTTGCTTTCATCTTTTGGCAATTGTGACTAATGCCACTATGAACATTGGTGTGCAAATAGCTGTTCGAGTCCCTACTTTCTGTTCTATTGGGTGTATACCCAGCAGTGGGATTGCTGGGTCATGTAGTAATTCTATACTTAGCTTTCTGAGGAACTGCCAAACTGTCTTCCACAGTGGCTGCACCATTTTACATTCCCACCAGCATTGAAGGAGTATTACTCTTTCTCCATATCCTCTCCAACACTTGTATTTTTCTTTTCTTTTTTTTAATAGTAGCCATTCTGTTGGGTGTGAAATATAGCTCATTGTGGTTTTGATTTGCATTTCCCTAATAGCCAGTGATGTTAAGCATCTTTTCAAGTGCTTTTCAGCCATTTGTATACCCTCTATGGAGAAATGTCTGTTCAAATATTTTGCCCATTTTTAAAATTGGGTTAGTTGTCTTTTTTGTTGTTGAGTTGTAAGATTTCTTTATATTTTCTGGATATTGAACTCTTATTGGATATGTGGTTTCCAAACATTTTCTCCTATTAAATAGGTTGCTTTTTCACTTTTGTGACAAAGTCCTTTGATTTTAAGGAGGTCCCATTTATCCACATTTTCTTTCATTGTTTGTGTAGATGTGAGGGTCTATTTCTGAACTCTCTATTCTATTGCATTGGTCAATATATCTATCCTTGTGCCAGTATTGTGCTGTTTTCACCACTGTAGCTTTGTAATACGCTTTAAAGTTAGGAAGTGTGATTCCTTTAAACTTAGTTCTTTTTAAAGATGTATTTTGCTATTTGGGGCCCCTTACCCTTCCAAATAAATTTGCTAATTGACTTTTCCATTTCTGCAAAATAGGCTGTTAGAATTTTGATTGGGATTGCTTTGAGTCTGTAAATCAATTTGGGTAGAATTGACATCTTAATGATATTTAGTCTCCCAATCCATGAACACGGAATGCATTTCATTTATTTAGGTCTTCTTTGATTTTTTTTTTTTTTTTTTTTTTTTTAGCAATGTTTTGTAGTTTTCTGTGTTCTAGTCCTTTACATCCTTGGTTAAATTTATTCTTAGATATTTGATTCTTTTAATTGCTATGGTAAATGGAATTTTCCCTTGATTTCCTCCTCAGATTGCTCTTTACTAGTGAATCGAAACATTACTGATTTTTGTGTGTTAATCTTGTACCCCACCACTTTGCTGAATTTGTTTATTAGCTCTAGTTGCTTTGTTGTCGGTTTTCTGGGACTTTCTATGTACAGGATCATGTCATCTGCAAATAGTGAATGTTTTACTTCTTGCATTCCAATTTGGATGCCTTTTATTTCTTTTTCTTGCTTATGGTGTGGCCAAAACGTCTGTGTTGATTAACAATGGTGACAGTGGGCATCCTTGTCTTGTTCCAGATCTTAGAGGGAAAGCTTTTAGTTTTTCACCCTTGAATGTGATTTTAGCTATGGGTTTTTCATATCTGCCCTTTACCATGTTGAGGAATTTTCCTTCTATTCCTATTTTCTCAGTGTTTTTTCCAACAAAGAACGCTGGATTTTGCCAAAATGCCTTTTCTTTGTCAGTGGAGATGGCCATGTGGTTTTTTCCCTTCGTTTTGTTAATGTTGTTTATTACATTAATTAATTTTCTCATGTTGAACCACCCTTGCATACCTGGGATGAAACCCACTTGATTATGCTGTGCATTTCTTTAATTTTTTTATTTTTATTTTTATTTTTTTTTTTACCGGGAGGTCCCAGGGATCGAACCTGGGTCCCTCCATATGGGAGACAGACGCCCAACCAGTTGAGCTACATCCAACCCCTGTGCATTTCTTTTAATGTGCTGTTGGATTCAATTTGTAAGTATTTTGTTGAGGATTTTTGCATCTATATTCATAAGTGAAATGGTCTATAGTTTTCTTTTCTTGTGGTATCTTTGTCTGGCTTTGGTATTAAGGTGATGTTGCCTCTTAGAATGAGTTAGGTAATGTTCCCTCTTGTTCAATTTTTTGGAAGAGTTTGAGCAGGATTGGTATTAATTTTTCTTGTATTGATTGGTAAAAATTCACCTCTGAAGCCATCTGGCCCTGAGCTTTTCTTTTTTGGAACGTTTTTGAAGACTGATTAAATTTCTTTACTTGTAATTGGTCTGTTGAGGTCTTCTATTTCTTGTGGAATCAGTGTACATTGTTCATGTGTTTCTGGGAATTTGTCCATTTCATCTAGGTTGTCTAATTTGTTGACATACAAATTCATAGTATCCTCTTATGGTCCTTTTTATTTCTGTGGGGTTAGTAGTAATGTCCCCCCCTTTCATTTCTGATTTTATTTATTTGCATCTTCTCTCCTTTTTTTTTTGTTTAGTTAAGGGCTTGTCAATTTTATTGACCTGTTCAAAGATCCAATCTTTGATTTTGTTCATTCTTTCTATGTTTTTTTTTAATGCTCAATTTCATTTATTTCTGCTCTAATCTTTGTTATTTCTTCCCTTCTGTATGCTTTGGGATTAGTTTGCTGTTCTTTTTCTAGTTCCTCCAGGTGTGCAGTTAGGCCTTTGATTTCAGCTCTTCTTTTTTTTTTGTAATGTAAGCAGTTAGTGCTATAAATTTCCCCTTTAGAATTGCTTTCATTGCATCCTGTAAGATTTGATGTGTTGTGTTCTTGTTTTCACTCTTCTCAAGATATTTACTGATTTCTCTTGCTATTTCTTCTTTGACCTAGTGATTGTTAAGAGTGTGTTATTTAACTAACATACATTTGTGGATTTTCCAGTTCTCTACTTCTTACTGATTTCTAGCTTCATTCCATTATGGTCAGAAAAGATGCTCTGTATGATTTTACTCTTTCTAAATTTATTGAGACTTGTTTTGTGACCCAATATGTGGTCTTTCCTGAAGAATGATCCATGTACAATTGAGAAGAATGTATATCCTGCTGTTTTGGGGTACAATGTTCTATATATGTCTGTAGGTCTAGTTAGTTTATTATATTATTCAAGTTCTGTTTCCTTATAGATCTTCTGTGTAGATGTTCTATCTATGATGCGAGTAGTGCATTGAAATCGTCAACTATTATTATAGAAGTGTCTGTTTCTTCCTTTAGTTTTGCCAGTATTTGTCTCATATATTTTGGGGCACTGTGGTTAGGTGCATAGTTGTTTATAATTGTTATTTATTCTTGATTGTCCCTTTTATTAATATATAGTATCCTTCTCTGTCTCTCATAATAATTTTACATTAAACGTTTATTTTGTCATATATTAGTATAGCTACCCCAGCTCTTTTTTGGTTATTATGTGCATAGAATACCTTTTTTTCAATCTTTCACTTTCAACCTATGTATGTTTTTGGGTCTGAGTCTTGTAAACGACATGTAGTTGGATAATGCTTTTTTTTTTTTTTTTTTTTAAAGATTTTATTTATTTATTCATTTATCCCCCCCTTGCTGCTTGTGCTCGCTGGGTCAGCTAACCACGCCGTGCGGGCGGGCTTGCCTTCACCAGGAGGCCCCGGGAACCGAACCCGGGGCCTCCCATATGGTAAACGGGAACCCTACTGATTGAGCCACAGCCGCTTCCCGGGATAATGCTTTTTTATCCATTCTGCCACTCTGTGTCTTTTAATTTGGGAGTTTAATCCATTTACAATCAGTGTGAATATTGAAAAGGAGGTACTTATTTCAGCCGTTTTATCCTTTTTTTTTTTTTTTTTTAAGATTTAATTAATTATTTTCTCCCCACCCCCTCGTTGTTTATGCTCCCTATCTGTTCGCTGTGTGCTCATCTTCCTTTTTTTTTTTTAGGAGGCACTGGAAACCAAACCTGGGACCTCCCATGTGGGAGGGAGATGCCTAATCGCTTGAGTGACCTCCGCTCCCTGCTTTGTTGTGTCTCTCATTATGTTTTCTTTCTTGTGTCTCTTGTTGTGTCATCTTGTTGCATCACCTTGCTGGCCAGCCCATCACATAAGCTTGCTGTCTTGCTTGTCTTCTTTAGGAGGCACCGGGAAATGAACCTGGGACCTCCCCTGTGGTAGGCAAGAGCTCAAACGTTTGAGTTACATCTGCTACCCTCCTTTGGTTTTTCATCTTTTAAAGATTTATTTTATTTATTTATCTCTCCCCACCTCCTCATTGTTTGCACTTGCTGTGTCTGTTCATCTTCTTTGCTTCTTTAGGAGGCACCGGGAACCGAACCTGGGACCTCCGATGTGGGAGGGAGGAACCTAATCACTTAAGCCACCTCTGTTCCCTGCTTTGTTGTGTCTATTGTTATGTTTTTCCTCTTGTGTCTCTTGTTGCGTCATCTTGTGGTGTCAGCTCACCATGCCTGCCCTTTGTGCCAGCTTGCTGTCCTGCTCGTCTTCTTCAGGAGGTACTGGGAACCTCTGTTTCCTGCTTTGTTGTGTCTTTCATTCTGTTTTTCTTCTTGGGTCTCTTGTTGTATCATCTTGTTGTGTCAGCTTGCCATGCCTGCCCATCACGCCAGCTCACTGTCTTCTTTAGGAGGCACTAGGAACCAAACCATGGACCTCCCATGTGGTAGGCGGAGCCCAGTCGCTTGAGCCACATCTGCTTCCCCCTTCCTTTGGTTTTATATGTCCTTTTTTTTTGACCCTTTTCTTTTATTGCAATCTCCTTTCCTGTATAGTCGATCATTTCTTATGTATCTGACTGATCCCTTTCAATTCCTATTTTTGTGTATTTTAAAAATACTTTCTTTGTGGTTACTCTGGAGTTTATATTGCACAATCTACATCTATAACCTGCTTATTTGAAAAGATGCCAATTTAGCATCAAAAGCATACATAGGGAAGCGGATTGGGCTCCTGTCTACCATATAGGAGGTCCAGGGTTCAATTCCCGGGGCCTCCTGGTGAAGGTGGGCTGGCCTGAGCGGAGAGCTGGCCCACGTGGAATGCTGGCCCACACAGGAGTGTTGGCCCCCACAGGAGTGCTGGCCCCCACAGGAGAGCTGGCCTGCACAGAGAGCTGGCATGGCAAGGTAATGCAACAAAAAGAGGATGGGGCATGGTCACGGTGGATAGACAGTCACTCAATAAATGAGGGAATACTGAATTCCCAGCCTTGAGAGCTCTGCCACATTCTCCAAGGGAGCAGCAACAGTCCCCCAAGTGCAGGGGCAGCATCTGGCAATAAAGGATGGCCCACTGTTGGGTTCTTGTTATTGATGACTAGCCTTATGAATCTATGCTCTTGTAATTGAAACTTGGCCTACTGTTACGGGGTGCCTAAGGGTTGCCACCTGTGAGCCTCCTTTTTGCTCAAATGTGGCCTCTCTCTAAGCCAAACTCAGTATATGAATGCATTACCTTCCCCTCAACGTGGGAAATGACTCCCGGGGATGAGCCTCCCTGGCAACGAGGGACTAATACCAAGTGACAACTGGAAACACGGCTGGGAAAAAAAAACACCTTGAATAAAGGGGAAAAGGTAAAGACAAATGAGTTGATGTGGCTAAGAGACTTCAAAGAGAGTCGGGAGGTCATCCCAGAGGTAACGCTTACGCACACCTCAGTAGGATCTCAAAGAACACCAAAGTGGATATCACCCCACACAGAAGGACTCCTGGGAGCTCTGGAGATTCCCAGGTCCTATATGAGGGGGAATAGCCCCAGAGATTGATGCCTTATCAGTGGGCTCTACTTTGGAATCTGTGCTCCTGGAAGTGACAGAGTTGGACTCAAATAAGTCCTCCCTGCACATGGTCCATCAATCCCTTCTATTCAAACCTATATGTGAGATGGAGTTTGTAGGTGTACTTCCAGAGACTGGAGCCTCTGGCCTACCTATGTGCCAGCTATGCCTGGAATCTCGGTGGAGCTGCAACTCATACTCTTCAGCTCAATGGACTCACCCAAGTCACCTGGTGAGGAGATGACGATGATGGACAACGGCCATCCCAGGGAATGGAGAGAGCCTGCAGCTGAAGGCAGGATAATCGCATCCACCGTATCCATGGGATATAAGCCCTCTCTCACTTGGAGATGGAGTGGACATCACCATTCCAGTCCCCTCAAGATTGGGGGAAGAGCTATGGACTAGAGTGGACTTAATTGTATTCTGTTGTAGACATATTGGGATTCAAGCAATGGAAGAAATGATAACAGTGAGGTGGAGCCAGTGGCCACTAGACACTTTTGGGGTGGGGAGTGGAAGGGCAGTTGCTATACAGGGGCTTTTATAGGACTTGGGGATTATCCTGAGTGACGTTGTGGTGACAGATATAGGCCATTTTATAGCAGCATATACCATGCAGAACTGCGTGGGAGAGAGTGTGGTCTGTGATGTGGGCTGTGGTCTATGCTTGGTGGCAGGGCCCCAGGATGTGTGTATCCATTGCAGATGATGAGCCACACTAATGAAGGAGGTTTGTGTGGGATGTTGTGGGAGGTGGGGAGGTGGGGAACATGGGAATCCCTGTAATTTTTGTGTGGCATCTATGTAATCTAAGCATCTTTTAAAATATATATGAAAAAAAAAAAAACAAAGTAAATTGGAAAGAAGGAAATGAAATAGTAGCTATTCATTTCAGGGGAAGCTTAGAGAGATTGAGAGGTGAATATTAAGAGGTACAGTTATTTGTTTATCTTTTTTATTATGACTATTAATATTGGAATAATGAATATACTCTAATGGTGATTGAATTGATGAATATACAAGTATGTGATTATATCAAATACCATTTATTGTACACTTTGGAAATATTGCATGCTTTATTAATATGTATCAATAAAACTGTTTAAAATTAAAAAAAAAAAAAAAAAGGGGACACAGAGGAGAGACAATAAGAGATCCAGCAGACCAGGGAGCTGAGGTGGCACAGGAGATTGAGCACCTCTCTCCCACTCTGGAAGGCCCCAGGATCGGTCACAGAGAGCAGACAATGGGTGCAAAACAATGGGGGCGGGATAAATAAATACATCTTAAAAAAAAAATAACATACATATTCCCTGAATCTTAATTTCTTCACACTATTCCAAGTCACTCTCTCTTGTCTTTTCTACTTGCAGAATTGCCTTTAGTAATTCTTGTAAGGCAGACCTTTGTTGACAGACTCTGTTTCTGTTCATGTGTTACTCTCTTAAACTCTCCCTAGTTTTTTTTTTTTTTTTTTAAGATTTATTTTATTTATTTATTTCTCCCCACCCCCTCATTGTTTACGCTTGCTGTGTCTGTTTGTCTTCTTTCTTTCTTTAGGAGGCACTGGGAACTTAACCCGGGACCTCTGATGTGGGAGCAAGGCGCCAAATCGCTTAAGCCACTTCCGTTCCCTGCTTTTGTTGTGTCTCTCATTATGTTTTTCTTCTTGTGTCTCTTGTTGCATCATTTTGTTGTATCAGTTTGCTGTGCCTGCCCATCCCTTCAGCTTGCTGTCTTGCTTGTCTTCTTTAGGAGGCACTAAGAGCCTGCTCCTTGCTTTGTTGTGTCTCTCATTATGTTTTTCCTCTTGTCTCTTGTTACATCATCTTGTTGTGTCAGCTTGCCACACCTGCCCATTGTGGCAGCTTGCTGTTTTCTTTAGGAGGCACTGGGAACTGAACCATGGACTTTCCATGTGGTAGGCGGGAGCTCAATCGCTTGAGTCAATCTGCTTCCCTCTTCCTAGTTTTTGAAGGACAGTTTTGCCAGATACAGAGTTTTTGCCTAGCAGTCTTTCTCTTCTACTACCTTAAATATATCATACCACTGCCTTCTTGTCTCCATGGTTTCAGAGGAGAAATCGTCACTTAGTCTTGTTGAGGATCCCATGTATGTCATATTTCAGTTTTCTTTTGCTGCTTTCAGAATTCTTTAATTTTGGCATTTGACATTCTGATTAGTATGTATCTTGTAGTAGGTCTATTTGGATTTATTCTGTATGCTGCTTCTTGGATATGTATATTTATGCCTTTCAGAAGAGTTTGAAAATTTTCAGCCATCATCTCCTCAAATATTCTTTCTGTCCCATTTCCCTTCTCTTCTCCTGGGACACCCATGATGTGTATGTTTTTGTGCTTCATGCTGTCACTCGAATCCCTGAGACACTTTCAAGTTTTTCTACTTTTTTCTCTATCCTTTTGACTATGTGATTTTTCTTTCTTTCTTTTTTTTGGAGGTACCAGCATCGGTGATTGAACCCGGGACCTCGTATTTGGGAAGCTAGAGCTCAGCCACTGAGCTATGCCTGCTCCCCTTGATTACAGTTTTGATTGCCTTGTCTTCTAGTTTGCTGATTGTTTCTTCTGCCTGTTCACACCTGTTGCTGTATGCCTCAAGTGTATTTTTAATCTCTACTATTGTGCCTTTCATCTCCATAATTTCTTTTGTTTCTTTTTGTACTTGGAAATTCTTCTTTATGCTCACACATTGTCTCTTTGAATTGAATTAGAAGATTTGTTTGAACTTCTTTGATTAGTTGTTGCAAATTCTGTTTCCTTTGAATTTTTATTATATTTCATTGACTGAGCCATATCTTCCTGCTTCTTAGTATGACTTGTAATTTTTTGCTGATGACTAAGCATCTGATTATCTTGATGTGTTAACTTTTAAGGTCAGCTTCCCTCTCTTGTCTAGAGTTTTATTGTTGATTGGCTTTGTGTTAAGGCTCTTTGATACTTGGTCCAACTTATTCTAGATCTTCAGCATAGCCCGAGTTTAACTTATCTGATATTTCAGCTCTTCATCTGATTCTTGCCCTAGATATGTAATATAGTTTTAAAGATTGCACTTTTTGTGTAATTGTTTCACTTTCATGAGAAAACTTCCTTTCCTCTATTCCTTCTCCTGGAGTCTTGTTCTGTTCTGTTTGTTTTTGTGCAGACTTTTCTCCCCAGCTCCTTTGATTTGTTTAAATTCTCTCCCTCATTCAGTGTCCAGTTTTTCTTACATTTTTTCAGTTCTTTGATCTTCCAGTCTTAAAGTACTCTTACAGTACTCTTAACTCTTACAGTAGTTAAGTTTAATCCACTTAAATTTTTTTTCTCTCTCTCATGAGGCTTTTCTGTCTCTAGTTCCAGGTTATCCTGCCCTGGGGAGCTAGATGGGGTCAATTTAGAAAGGTAGGCCACTCCAGAAAGGTCTATTTTGCCTTTAGGAAATCCAGCAGATAGTAACTGGCTTGTGTGAGTGCAGCACTTGGCTGCAGTGGTTTCTCTCTCTTCCCCTCATCCCCCAGGGGGCCCTTTTGTATGCACCACTCCTCAGTAGCTAGTGTTCTACCTGGGGCCTCTTTGGACTTAGGTCCCTATGCCTGGATATGTGTGGGGTTCTAATGCACCTCTGTGAATTTCTCTACAGTCTGATTCTGAGGGACCTAGACCACTGCCTCAGGAGAACTCCCAGCCTGTGCGGGAGTGAGTGAGGGGTAGGAGAGAGGACAGGCCAGTCTGGTATGGATGTTTCTTACCTCATCTTTGTCTTTTTATTTCATTCAGCATTTGTGGAGTCCTTCTCCAGTCTCTATTCCAGAGTTCTAACCAAGTGGAATTTGTCCTTACATTTGCTGAATCTCTGGGGAGATTTTTTCAGGGAATGTCTAACATTGCCATGATGATGATGTCAGTCTATTTTTATTATTTGATTTTTGTTTGTTTGATTTTATGTTGTGGAGTTAGTTAGAAAGCTCAGATTTGTTTCTGTTTCCAACTCACTTATTTGATTTTCTCTTTTCTTTAAAAAATTTTTCTCCTTCAAAATTATTTGGCTCAGGATATATGTATATGTTTATATGTGTATGTGTTATGTGTGTATGTGTGTGTATGTGTAATTTTATTCCCCAATCAGGACCATTTTTGTTTTGTTTTGAGTAATTAAGTATACATCCCTCTAGGTATTGGTTCTTTTTAAGAACCTTTTCATTTCTCAGACAGCCTTTGTCCATCTGCTTGCTTTGTTTGGCATCTTCTCAGTAATGGTTTTATAATCCTCTTTGCTTATTTCCTTTTCTGTTCACTTGTTGTGATGGTTAGGCTAATGTGTCAACTTGGCCAGGTAATTGTGTCCAGATGTTTGGTCCAACAAGCCTTGGGCTAATTGTAATACAAGAGCATTTATGGACTTCGATCTCCAGTGAGTTTACTGCGTGGATGGCTGATTACATCTGAATCAATCAGGGAGATTGCATCAGCAATGGGTGACGCTTTTATCCAATCAGTTGAATGCCTTAAAAGGGGAAGTGATTTCAACATTCAGAGAGAATTTCCCAGCTTGTCTTTGGGCAGCCAATTTCTCCAGAAACTCATCAAGGACCTTTCATCGGACTTTCATTGGAGCCCCTGGCTTGTAGCCTGCCTGTGGAACCTGGACTTGTGCATCCCCACGGTCGTGTGAGAGACTATTATAAAATCTTATATTATTGACAGGTATCTCCTTTTGATTCTGTTTTCCGAGAGAACCCTGACTGATACACATGTCATTAAGACTACAGTTTGGAAAGATCAGTGGGGACATGGAAGGACATTTCTCCATCTTGGATTTTTGCCACATCAAGAACTCATTGACTGATTTTACCATATTCCCCACATTCCCCATATTCCTAGGTACCAGAGAGTTACCCTGATGAGAATTTTAAATACCTGATTTCAAATTCCTTGCCCTCAAGAATTTTATAATCTAGTTGGGTTATTTTCTTGCCTTAGGGATTGCAAATAACATTTTAGCTTTATAACAATCTAGTTAGGATTAATACCTAAGTAGGAATAATACCTAATTACTAATTTAATATCAGGAGTATTAAAATACTGCTCATATATAGGTCCATTCTTTCCTCCTCCTTTGCATTGTTAATTGTCATGCAAATTATATATTTATTGATAATATGCCCATCAACACATATTTTTAATTTTGCTTTACTTTATACAGTTATCTTCTAAATGGGATGAGAGGTAAAAAACTACTCTATGAGGTAGGTGCAATTATGTCCCTATTTTACTGTCAAGAAATGGGGAAATTGAAACACAGAGAGGTGTTTCCATGACTTGGAAAAGGTTGGACAGCTAACAAATGATAGAACTAGGATATGAATCCAAGCAGTCTGATCCCAGAGCGTAACATCACCATTTAACTTCTTTGATGGTCTGTATTTCATTACCTATAATATGAAAGGGATTATATAATTAATTCATTGAATTAGATAATTTTAAAGCTCTTTTGAGACCTCAATATCTATAAATAGAAGTCACTGGGTGGTAGATTAATTCATTCTAAGGTAGATCTTTCTAATAACTGTGATTATTTACTGATGGAATAGACTGCCCCAGAAGTAAATGAAAGCTCTGTGTGGATGAAAGTGCTCAAGAAAAGGCTGAATTAGGTTGATTAAACGTGCATATGTTTATTGAGCAGCTACTATGTGCAAATCACTGCTTGTTATAGATAGACTCATACCTCAAGGCACGCCTGATCTATTGGTAGAATGTATGATGTAAGTAGTAGTGCGGGGGATGACTGGCTTTTAAAATCTATACTATAAAAAAACCCAAAAAAAACCCAAAACAAAACAAAACAAAAAAAATAAAATCTATACTATAAAACTGAAACAGGTTAAATTAAAAAACAACAACAACAAAAAAACAGGTAGCAGCAATGTCTGATTCAGGGCAGAAGACTCAATAATTAATTCTTATTTGAAGGGTCAAGGAAGGCTTTGCATATCCTTCCTTCTCGAAGTGTGGTTCCCAAACTATTTGCAGTGACATCATCTGAAGCCTGGTAAAGAGATGAACAGTCTCAAGCTTCCTCCAGACCTAATGAATGAGCATCTGCATTAACAGGATGCCTAGGTGGTTTGTAGGTATATTGAAGTTTGAGACATTGTTACAGGTGATGTGACAATGGAGCTGAAAAGCAAAGGATGAATGAGATTTTGATGGGATAAGATGGGAGGAGATCATTGACTCCTACCAAAACTTTGGAATTTTGTTTAATATTGTGTTGCTACTTCATGTTTTTGAGGATTGTGACTATTTTGGGAGTAATAAACTTTGTCTTGAGAAGATTTTTGCATTGGGCAAAAGAATGGACTGGATAAACTCTAGACCAGGGGTTCTTAACCTTTTTTGTTCCACGGACCCCTTTGCCAGTCAGGTGAAAACCACGGACCCCTTCTCAGAATGTAGTGGCAGATAGTTTTATGACACTCAACATTGGAGGTCAGAGAAAATAAAGATAATAAGTTGATTTTTTTTCAGTTGAAGCTCACAGACCCCCTGAAATATTTCTGCAGACCAGGTCCGTGGACCCCTGGTTAAGAACTCCTGCTCTAGGGACTCTTCTGTTACTTTATGGCTCCACATCAATAAACCATTGGTGAAACTACAGTTAATTTGGACCATCTGAAGAGAAGATACCAAAAGCATTAAGTAACAGCTTCTATGTGTTTTTCTTTCATTAGAATTGATTAGCCAGCTTCTTGGAATGTTTGCTTAGAACGATTTGAATTTTAACTTTAATACCTTATCATATTTTTTGTATATGTGTCTTGAATTGCATGCTTATTGCTCTGTACTTACCAGCTTTGTTCAGTTTTAAAGTTCTACTCTTCCTTGACTTGCAACTTTTTGTGCTGTATGTTTAAGCCTTTATATTCAATTAAAATAGCCTAGGGTATGTTATTCCCTATTTTGTTTGCTTTGCAAGATGATGATTGAAAATCTATTTACATTGATAAGAGGAGTAATACTATCATTTCTTGGTTGAATTTTAGTACTCTCTTTCTTAAAGGGAGGTGAATTATTTTATGGGACTTATAGTGACAGCGATCACATGGTAAATGAATTTTGCTTCTTCCCAACAAATGCACCAGGACACTGCATTTTTTAAAATTTATTTTTTTTAATTTTTAAAAATTTTAAAAATTTATTTTATTTTTAAAGAAGATTTAGATTACGTAAATGTTGTATCGAAAATATAGGCGATTCCCATACACCCCCGCCACACACACAACTTTTCCTCATTAACAACATCTTTCATTTGTGTGGTACATTGTTAAAATTGATGAACACATATTGAAGCTTTGCTACTAACCATGGTCTATAGTTTACTTTATAGTTTTCACTTTGTACCGCACAATTTTTATAGTTTTGACAAAATGTACAATGGCCTGTATCTGTTATTGCAGTGTTGTGCAGAACAATTCCAATGTCCCCAAAATGTCCCATGTTGCACCTATACTTCCCTCTCCCTCGCCTCAGAACCTCTGGTAAGCACTGCCTTTATATCAATGATACACGTTCTTCCGTTACTAGGATAATAATGTCTACTTTAGTCCATAGTTGCATTCGCCCCTTATGTTTGTTCATTCTTCAATCTTGAGGATTTTGGGATGGTGAGGCCCACTCTGCTTCTGATTGAGAGGGGGCTTAGATCCTATGGAGCAGATAGATGGAACTGTCTTGCTTGCAGTTGTAGGATACTCTGTTTTTTGGGATGTGTGTTGTCCATCATCATCCTTATGTTAGTTTTCCTGGGCGAGTCCGATGAACTGGAGAATAGGTGTTGGCTGCAACTCTGCTGAATTTCAGGGCTCAACTGGCATATATATGAACAGCCAGAAGATTTACGTCTTGGGGACATATATTTAACAGGTCTAGTGCTAATTATAGTTCAAATAAAAGGGGCATAAGAACCATGTGTAGGAAAATTATAAATGAGTCGAACTCTGATACTTTGGGGGGATAGGTTATCATATATTCCAAGGTAAGGCCCACTGATAGGGTGCCGAATTCCTGGGGTTAAGACACTGCATTTTTAAATTTTTATTTTTATTTATTTATTTAAGACACTGTATTTTAACAGTGACAAATTTAAGCACAAAACCATCTTAATAGTTTTATTTTGTAGAAAGTTGTCACATGTTCAAATATTGTATACAATATTCTTTTTTTTTTTATTTAGGAGGTACCGTGGGTTGAACCCAGGACCTTGTACATGAGAAGCAGGTGCTCAACCACTTGAGCTATATCTGCTCCCCATTATTCTTTTTTTTTAATTTTAGGAGGTACAAGGGATTGAACCCAGGACCTTGTACATGGGAAGCAGGAGCTCAACCACTGAGCTACATCCACTCCCCAAGATTTATTTTATTTATTTATTTCTACCCATCCCCTTGTTGCTTGCATTTGCTGTGTCCTGGTCTTCTTTTCAGGAGGCACCGGGAACAGAATCTGGGACCTCAGATGTGGGAGGGAAGCGCCTAATCGCCTGAGCCACCACCACTCCCTACTTTGTTGTGTCTCTCATTGTGTTTTCCTTGTGTCTCTTATTACGTCATCTTGTCACGTCAGCTCGCCACGCCTGCCCGTCACGCCAGCTCACCATCCTGCTCGTCCTCTTTTAGGAGGCACTGGAAACCTCTGCTCCCTGCTTTGTTGTATTTCTCATTATGTTTTTCTTCTTGTGTCTCTTGTTGCATCATCTTGTTGTGTCAGCTTGCCACACCTGCCCATCATGTCCGCTCGCTGTCTTCTTTAGGAGGCACCAGGAACCGAACCATGGACCTCCCATGTGGTAGGCAGGAGCTCAATTGCTTGAGCCACATCTGCTTCTCTTCCTTGTTTCTTTAGGAGGCACTGGGAACCTAACCTGAAACCTCTGATGTAGGAGGGAGGCACCTAATTGCTTGAGCCACCTCCGTTCCCCTTATTCTTTATTAATATTATAGTCTTTATTATAAATATTCTCCAGAATCTTATGAAATTTGATATAATATAAATGAAATTTGAAATGCTCTTACCGACACTTTTAGTGGACTGTATAGTAGAAATAAATTTCCTAAATATGAGTTAAATCAATAGTTGTCCGTTAACAGTTTTTTGAGACTATTTCCAAAGTCTCTACAGACAGGATTATTTCTCCCCTCCAAGCTTTTTCTTTGAGCTTTTGACATGAAGAGATCTTCTTTAATTGTGAAGATTAATTAAATATTCATTCAGCAAACATACTGAGTCATCATTTTTTTATTGCTTGCACTGTGGAACTGTTGGGCTTACAGAGAAAAGAGTGAGACTTAACTAACTCTGTTTTCAGACTTTTGACTTTGCTCCCAAATGGAGGTATGATCAGAGTGCAGTGGGGATGCTTCTTTTAGATCCCAATTAAGCTTGATGCCTCCCTCTTTTACTATATTAGGAAAGGGAGCTGATAACTCAAGGTTGCTTTCCCTTGGGTTTACCACCAAAAAGCAAACAAACAATGCAAAGGATGTAAGCCAGCAAAGGATACAAGTGAATGAAGAGGCCAAACTTCCAATACTGCTCTAGGTTTTTGCAGGGGTGTATCTGAAGTCCTGTGAGCAATATAGTCTAGCTAAAGGAGCAAAGGAACTGTGGGTTTACTGCATTTTTTACCATTGGGCAGAGGGAAGGGCCAAATCAGCACTCAGGGGTCTGTCTACTATGAAGTAAGGAAATTGTTGTGTTGTCAGGCATACCACAGGATTTGTAGATTTTTACTGTCTAGAGTTTTAAAATCAGTGTTGGACATTATATTTTTGAATTGATTTTTTAGTATCCACGGATCTGATCATATGATCATATGATTTTTCTCTTTTGATCGCTTTGGCCAATTATATTCATAGCTTCCTAAATATTGACCCATCCTTTCATTCTTGGAAAGAATTCCATTTGATCATGGAATGACACTTTGCTGGATTTTGTTCCCTAATATTTTACTTAGGACTTTTCATTAACATCTGTAACAATTTCAGTGTATTTTCTGAAAATACACTGAGCATTGAGTTTTGTTATCACTGTATGAGTTGAGTTTTGTTATCACTGTATGCTGGCTTTATAAAAAGCATTTGGAAGCTTTCCTTCTGTTTCTGTGCTGAGAAAAAACTTAAATAGCATTACCGTTTTCTGTTCCCAAAGGCTTGGTGCTCTTACAACATTTTCTTTTGTATCCATGGTAACTAGTTGTTTATATTTTTTGGTCTTTCTTTTGATATAAGTTTTGGTAATTTATATTTTCCTGGAATATTTGCTCATTTATTCAGTTGACGAATGTTTATTTGTTGCCTCTTATATGGTATGCACCCAAACTATAGCAAAAAAGGAAGCACATAAAAATCCCAAACCTCATGAATTTTATGCACCAATTACATACCATTGCAGATGTATTTTTATAGTGTAGAGAACAGCCTTTTAGAATTGAGTAGAATAGTCTTTCAGATTGTTCATTTTTTTTTTAAACTTAAACAGTTGGATGTTTAATTCATTTATTTCATTCTTTTTTTTTTTTTTTTTAATTAATATAAGCATTTAGACCTATAAGTTTGCCTCTGAACACTGACTCCTGATTTCGTTGTTTTCTGGATATCTTGCAGTTTTGAATTTGGTTTCTTTTGTGACCTGAAACTTAAGGTTCTGTCCTCTATGTCCCCTATTGTATTTTAGGAGTGTCTGTTCTTTGTGTCCTTTCCGATATATTCTTCCTTTCTGTGATTGTTTTAATTTTCATTTCCATGAGTTCTGTCAGCTCAGTTTTGTCATCTTTGGTTGTCTTGCCATATCTCTTCTGAGCTCTTTTTAAATTTTCCTCCCTTTTCTTTAATTTGCTATTCTTTTCTTTCCCTCTCTCTTTTTAGAAGAGCAATTGCATCATCAAGTTTTATAAATTTTGTTAAGTTAGATCATCTTTTTTAGCTGCTCTGAGACAACATTTTTCTGGTTATTGTTTTTCATCTACTAATTTTTTCCCCTATTTCTTTTTTACCCCTTACTTTTTTTGTGTTTTTTTTTGCATAGATCTTTTGATTATTAATCTTTGAATGAAGTGAGTTCTTCCTGGTCTAGTTGTTTATTGGGTGTGTAGGTAGAGTTAGGCCAAGCCCACTTTCCAGGTTGGCATGAATTCTTGTGACACAGAGTTTTGTTCATGAATAAATTATTTTTGCTGTTGTTTATCCAAGGCCAAAGGAGGTTGGCAGATGTAGGCAGCCCACATTCCACTATCTCTCTCCCCTACTTAGCCATCTTCATGAGAAGATGGCTAGCCTGTCTTGCCTACCCTGCTTGTTTCTTACCAAATTGTGGCAATGCTGCCAGTCCATGCACTTGTTTTTATAGTTCTGCTCAAGGACTCATTGGTGTTGCCCCTCAAATTGTGCCTCTTTGGTTTTGTGTGGAGTATGTAGCCGCCAGCATCTCCCTTCGGTGTCTTCTCTTATCTCTGATCTGTCTTTGGCAGCCCTTTTTCATATATTGTGCTTTTGGATTATAGATGTTTCCTAGTTTCACTGAAGATAGACTTTATATTTCTGTTTTTTGTTCTCCTTTTTGCTTTTGTATTATTTCCTAGAATTTGAGGTCCAGATGTGATTTGATGAGGTAGCTTTTTTGGCACGGTTAAGGATGAACTGGAATAGAGAGATAATCATGGTAGGAATATTGGTTAAGAGGTTGTTAAAATATAATTTAAGCAAGGATTGAGAAGGATTGACAGTAGGTATGAGAGGACATATGGAAGCAGAAGAATCTATATTTATTAAATGTGATAGGTTAGGAGAGGAGGAAGTCAAGGGTGTTTTTAGCTTGAAAGTCTCTAATTATGACAAATAGTGAATATGGGCAAGCAGGTTTATGGAGGATGATAATGGGTTTCGTTTGGGTTAAGTTGGTATAGAGGTACCTATGGGACATCTAATGTGAAGGTGAAGAGTGGACAGTTTAGAAAGGGGTATGAACGTGAGATGAACATTTGAAAATTATCATCATATTAATGATAATTATAGTTAAGTGTCTTAGTTTGCCAGAGCTGCTGTAACAAAGTACTACAGAGTAGTAGGTTTAAACAATGGAAATTTATTGCCTCCCAGTTCTGAATGTTAGAAGTCTGAAATCAGTGTGTTGGCAGGGCCATGCTTAAAGGGAGGAATCATTCCCATGCCTCTCTCCTGGCTTCTGGTGCAAAGTGGGAATCCATGGTATTCCTGGGTTTATGGCAATATAACCCAATCTCTGCCTTTGTCTTGTGGCTGTCTCTCTCTGTCTCTTACTGTGTCCCCATTTCCTCTGCTTATAAGGACATGAATCATATTAGAAAAAGGGCCCACCCTAATCTGGTTGGCCTCTTTTTTTTTTTTAGGAGGTACCAGGGATCGAACCTGGGACCTCGTATATGCGAAGCAGGTGCTCAACCACTGAGCTACACCCTCTCCCCCGCCTCATTTTAAGTAATAACATCTGCAAAGATTTTATTTCCAAATGGGATCATGTTTTAGTTTTCTTGGCTGCTCAAGCAAATACCATGAACTGGGTTGTGTTAAAAATGGGAATTTATTAGCTCACACTTTGGGGGCTAAGAAAAGACCCAAATCAAGTTGTCATCAAGGTGATGCTTTTTCCCAAAGAGTGGAGTCCTGGGGCTGGCTGCCAGCGATCCTTGGTCCTTAGCTTATCACATGGCAAGGCACATGGTGGCATCTCCCGGTCTCTCCCTTCTCTTCTAGGTTGCCTTGATAATGAGCTTCTGGTTCCTCCCTCTGTGGCTTTCTCTCTTTCTGTCTTAATTCCACTCTGGTTTTATAAAGGACTCATTGAATTTAGACCTATCCTTGGCTACATTTTAACTGAAGTAACCTCATCAAAAATCCTACTTACAATGGGTTCACACTCACAGGAATGGACTAAGCTTAAGGACATGTTTTTCTGAGGTACCTACAGTTCCAAAGCACCACAGTTCACATTCATGGGACCAGGGGTTAGGACTTGAACATATCTTTTTGGGAACATCATTCAGCCCATAACATTATGGATAAAAATGAGCTTGCCTAGGAAGAAGGTATAGATTGAAAAGGGAAGAGAACCCAGCATAGAACCTTGGGGAGCAAAAGTTTATTGAATGTGAAGAGGAAACAAAAAGACTAGGAAGGGCTGAGACATAGGATTTGTTGGAGGGCGGGCGTCACAGACGCCAAACAAAGAAAAAGAGGGGTTAACCATTTCATAAGAGTCTGGGAGCTTGAGTAGGATGAGGGCTGGAAGTAGTTCATAGAATTGACAATTAGGTGACTCTAAAGATGGCAGTGAGGGCAGTTAGTGGAGTGGAAGACATTATGAGGTAAGGAATTTGTTGGAGTTGAAGGAAATTTCATATTCTTTTACTAAGTTTGGTAGTGAATGGAAAAATATGAAGACAGGCAGTAACTTGAGAGAGAAATTGAGTCAAGGTAAGATATTTGAAAGGATACAAGTTGATGCAAGCTTCTTTTTATTGTTTTTGTTTCAAGGGGAAGAAACCAGAGAGGATGGAGAGGTTAAAAAAAAGAGGGGTAACTAATTCTGTATATTACAGATCCACTGCACCCAGTAGTTAGAACATGGGGTACGGCACCCTTCTTTTCTGGAGCAGAGGGCAAAAAGGGTAAGCCCCTTCTCTGAGGCAGGAGGGGCAGTTTGGGACATTATATGAAGCTCTAGGAAGGCTAGGAATGGCTTGTTTTCTTGGTAAAGTGTGAGATGAGTTCTTTTGCTGAAATTTAGGGGCTGTATTAGTCAGCCAAAGGGGTGCTGATGCAAAGTACCAGAAATCTGTTGGCTTTTATAAAGGGTTTTTATTTGGGGTAAAAGCTTACAGTTACAAGGCCCTAAAGAGAACAACTCAAGGTTACTTCCTCACCCATACTCTGTTGCCATATGTTGAAGCAAGATGGCGGGCAATGTCTGCGAGGGTTCAGCCTTCCTCTTCCCTTTTAAGGCTCCATTGTCCCAGCTTCTTCCAATCTCAGCTGTAGGCTGGCATAAGGCTCATCTCTCTCCTCGGACTCGTTTCTTTCCAGGCTCAGCTGCTCTGTTCACTTCATAAAGTCAGCTGTAATCTATCAGGCAAATGGCTCACTTTTCTTCCCAGGGTTTCTGCCATGTCTGTGAAGCTGTCTCTCTTCCTCTGTGTGTCTACTTCTCTGTTTTCCTTGAGTGAGTGTCTGTATGTATATTGCCCACCAAGGAGGCAGGGTCTGTTACACTCTACTGACATAGTCAAATCAAAGCCCTCATCTTAACATAATTTAATCAAAGACATCTCAGCTGAATCTAAGACAATCAAAGGGTATCGTGCCCAGAGGAACAGGCCAGTTTACAAACATAATCAATATCTCTTTTTTGGAATTCTTAAATAATATCAGACTGCCACAGGGACATAGGGTTGTACTGGGGGCTTGAGAAGAGTATCTGTGACAGGAAATGCAAAATGGATTGGATGAGGAACGGGCAGAAATCCCTCAGCAATGTTGAAGGGCCAGAATTTGAAATTACATGAGTGAGTATGTGAATGAATGCATAAACGATTATGTATGTTAAAGTCTTTTGGCCCTGAGAAGCATAATGTTATTACCACAATGTGTGGGTAACTCAGAAGTTTTGATTTTCTTTTTCTTTTTTTTTTTTTTTTTTTTACCGGGAGGTCCCGGGGATCGAACCTGGGTCCCTCCATATGGGAGACGGACGCCCAACCAGTTGAGCCACATCCGACCCCTGATTTTCTTTTAATGCACTCTGACCTTTGGCTCTGATTTGTTTGGTGTGGGAGATTGACTTGAGAAAGGTATTGAGCTACCAGAGAATGAAGAGGTTGGTACCTTCCCCCCTTTTCTTTTCTTTTTCTTTTTTCCTTTTCTTTTCTTTTTCTTTTACTTAAGGAAATACTCTGTTAGAACTTTATGCTTTAGGTAATCTCTTGAGCTTGATGTTTAAGCTTGCTGGTTTGTCATCCTGGTGATGTGTGGGCAACCCTTGGAAAAGAGGCTGTTTCTTGAGGGAGATTGCTTATTGTAGGACAAGGTTAAACGGATCCTGTTCTATGTATCTACTGCTTAGAGCAAACGTTCTTCTATATATGCCCCATTAGTGTAAGCATTAAACTTACCTAGGGCATGGCTCTTAATGGGAAAAATATGTTGAAGAACTATAACTGAGGTACAGTATACCTCAGATAGTATCTGAGGTAAGCATTTGCTTGCTTAATCTAATAAGCAAATGAATACAATTTTTGAATTACCCAAGGGAGTTTTGTATACTTGGTTATTACTTCTAAGTACTGAGATTTATGTGTCCTACAAGAGTACCACTTGCCATGATGTTTCAGATTATTCTTCCCTGCAATCATGTTGACCTCTCAACATCTCTAGTTGCCTCTTACTGGTTTGGTTCACTGTATGGTTATGGCACCCTAGAAAGAGGTCTCTTCGGAAAAAAAAAAAAAAAAAAAGCCATTGCCTTTCATTTTGAGAACTGGGGAAAAGTCACTTGGAATTATAATAAAGTGACCTATGGTCTAATCTCAACAAAATATATTATTTGCATTGCCAGTAACCTTGCTTTTCACTGTAATAAAAAGAGAGCTTGAGGTTGAGAGCCTGGGTTCTTTTCCTTCTTAGTAGTTTTGTGACAGTCACTAAGTCACTTAAATTCTCTGGTTTTCAGTTTCTTTATTAACTGGGAATAATAATAGCCATCCTGTCTTCCTAGCTACTTCAGTGAATTATGAGGATGAACTAAGATAAAATATGTGGAACTATTTTGTGTCCTATTATTCTCTAAAAATCTGATCTCATTATAATAGGGCCATTGGAACACCTGCAATACCATCACTGCTACTAGACTTTAAAAGGTCATTTTATCATTCACTTAATCAAGAAGCACAATTACATACATAGATGTAGATCTACCACCAAAATGACCAGAATTAAATTATTTCTGTAATTTTACCCTGGAAAGATCTTAAATCACACTTTTGTGATATTTTGCTGTGATTTTTAAAGATGCATTTTAGAATTTTTTTTTTACAGGAGTGACTTTCCTCTTCCATTAAAATAAAAAGTGTCTTTTCTTCTTGTGTGAGATAGAATATGATAGTTCCAAATTTGTAGTGCTTTTCTAAAACTGTGGTAACTTTACTATCTGAAACAGATAATGTGTTTAGACTTTTTTTTTTTTTTGCATGCTCACCATTATTCCTCTCCAGATATGCAATTCTTAGCTCTATAAATTGCTTTAGAATGAAGTAAATTGAATGCCCGTTTATTTTCGTCACTCAAATAACTTCTGCATCTCTGAATTGCCCTTCTTTTTCAGTATAATAACCACTAATACATTAGGCACTTTTGGTTTTATTCTATTTTAAAGTGATGGTATTTAATTCTGCCTTCTGTCTAAAATTGAGCTACTGAGTGCAGGATGCATTTTGATAATGTTAATTTGTTGTAGTTATGGTCTGTGCCAGTGGTTTTTTTTTTTTTTTTTTTTTTTAATGCCAGAGAAGTTGTGGGTGTACAGAAAAGTGATGCATAAAAAACAGGATTTCCATATACCACCCTGTTATTACCGCCTTGCAATGGTATGGTACATTTGTTGCAATTGATGAAGTCACATTTTTATAAGTGTTCTATTAACTATAGTCCATGGTTTAACTTAGGGTTTACTATTTGTGTCACGCAGTTTCATGGATTTTTATTTTTATATTTTTATTCTAGTATCATTTATATAACCTTATATTTCCCCTTTTAACCCCATTCAAATGTATAATCCAGTGCTATCAATTACATTCACAATGTTGTGTTACCATCACCACCATCCATGTTCCCAAATAGAAACTCTGTACATTTTCAGCCTTAATGCCCTATTGCCTGTCCCCACCCTGTCCCCTGGTGACCTATATTCTGGATTCTGACTGTATGAGTTTGCTTATTCTAATTATTTCATATCAGTGAGATCATACAATATTTATCCTTTTGTATCTGGCTCATTTCACTCCACCTGATGTCTTCAAGTTTCATCCATGTTGTTGCATGTATCCGAACTTCATTGTTGTGCTTTTTAAAAAAATTTACGGCTGAATAACATTCCATTGTATGTATTTGCCACATTTTGTGTATCCATTCATCAGCTGGTAGACACTTGGCCCGTGTTTTAGTTTCTTTGGCTGCTCAAGCAAATCCCATGCAATGGATCAGCTTAAAAACAGCCCATGGTTTTGAGGCTAAAAGAAATTCCAAATCAAGGCATCATCTAGGCGATGCTTTCTTCTTGGAGACTGGTGCCCTAGGGCTGGCTGCCAGTGGTCCTTGGTTCTTGGCTCATCTGCCAAATGGCTGTACACATGGCGGCCTGTCCTGGCTCTCTGTTCTCTTCAGGTTTCCATTGAAGTTCAGCTTCTGGCAGCTTCCTGTGGCTTTCTCTCTCTAGGTCTGAATTTCATTCCACATATAAAGGACTTCTGTAGTAGGATTAAGACCCATCCTGGCTGAAGTGGGCCACACATAACTGAAGTAACCTCATCAAAAAGTCTTGCTTACAATGGGTTCACACCCACAGAAATGGATTAAGTTTAAGAACATGTTTTTCTGGGGTACATACAGCTCTACACTATCACTTGTTGCTTCCATCTTTTGGCAATTGTGAATAATACCGCTGTGAATGTCAGTGTACAAATATCTGTTTGAGTCCCTGCTTTCAAATCTTTTGGGTATATTCCTACAAGTGGGATCGCTGGGTCGTATGGTATTTCTATACTTAACCTCCTGAGCAAAGGCACCATTGTATATTCCCATCAGCACTGAATGAGTCTTCATATTTCTACGTGTTCTCTTCAATATTTATTTTTCACTTTTTAAATAGTAGCTATTTTAGTGGGTGTGAAATGGTATCTCACTGTGGTTTTTTTTTTTTTTTGTTTGTTTCCTTTCTTTTTTTTGTTATTATTATTATTATTTTTTTCATTGTGATTTTGATTTGTATTTCCTTAATAGCCAGTGATGTTGAGCATCTTTACATGTGCTTTGTGGCCATTGTATCTCTTCTTTAGAGAAATGTATATACAGGTCTTTTGCCCATGTTTTACTTGGTTTGTTTGTCTTTTCATTGTCGAGTTGTAGGTTTTTTTTTTTTTTTTTTTTAATATATTCTGGATATTAAACTCTTATTGGATATGTGGTTTCCAAATATTTTCTCTCATTGTGTAGGTTATCATTTTACTTTCATGTTAAACTCCTTTGATACATAAAAGTTTTTAATTTTGGTGAGTTTCCATCTGTTTTTTCCTTTTGTTGCTTGTGCTTTGGGTGTAAAATCTAAGAAATCATTTCCTAACACAAGGTCTTGAAGATGCTAGGAGTTTTATAGTTCTGGTTCTTATATTAAGGTCTTTGATCCATGTTGAGTTGATTTTTGTATGTGGTGTAAGGTAGGGGTCCACCTTTATTCTTTTGCAAATGGAGATCCAGTTTTCCCAGCCCCATTTTTTCAAGAGACAATTCTTTACCCATTGAGTAGCCGTCGCACCTTTGTAAAAAATCAATTGGCCATAACATTGAGGGTTGATTTGTGAGCTCTTAATTAGATTCTTTTGGTTTATATGTTTGTCGTTATGCTAGTACGATATTGTTTTGATTACTGTGGCTTTGTAATAAATTTTAAAGATAAGAAAGTGTGAGTCTTCCAACTTCATTCTTCTTTTTCAATATGGTTTTGGTTATTTGGGGCCCCCTTACCCTTCCATATAAATCTGATGTTTGACTTTTCCATGTCTGCAACAAGGTTTTTGGAATTTTGATTGGGATTGTGTTGAATCTGTAAATTACTTTGGGTAGAATTGACATCTTACCAATATTTAGTCTTGCAATTAATAAACATCATATGTCCTTCCATTTACTTAGGTCTTCTTTGATTTCTTTTAGCAATGTATTGTAGTTTTATGTAGACAACATGTCTACATCTTTGATTAGATTTATTCCTAGATATTTGATTCTTTTAGTTGCTATTGTAAATGGAATTTTTTCTTGATTTCTTCTCTGATTATTCATTGCTAGTGTGTAGAAACATTACTAATTTTTGAGTGTTCATCTTTTACCCCACCACTTTGCAGAGTTTATTTATTAGCTTTAGGCACTTTTTTATGGATTTTTCAGGATTTTCTGGATATAGGTTCATTTCAGGTGCAATAGGGAACATTTTACTTCTTCCTTTCCAATTTGGATGCTTTTTATTTCTTTTTCTTGACTAATTCTTCTGATTAGAACTTCTGGTACAATGTTGAATAATAGTGCTGACAGTGGATATCCTGAACTTAGAGGGAAAGCTTTTGGTCTTTCTCTTTCACCATTAACTATGATGCTACATGTGGGCTTTTCATATATGCCTTTTATCATGTTGAGGAAGTTTCCTTCTATTCTTAGTGTTCTAAGTGATTTATCAAGAAACGCCGGTGTAGCTCAAGTGTATGAGCTCTTGCTTCTCATGTACGAGGTCCCGGGTTCGAGCTCCGATACCTCTTAGAAACAAACAAATGAAAAAGCCAACTCTTGTTCGGGAGCAGATGAAGCCTAGTGGTAGAGTGCCTGCTTCCCTTGTACGAGGTCCTGGGTTCAATCCCCGGTGCCTCCTAAAAAAAAAAAAAATGCTTCTGTATTTTGTCAAATACCTTTTGTGCATCAATTGAGGTGATCATGTGTTTTTGTTCTGTATTCTGTTGATGTGGTGTATTATATTAGTTAATTTTCTTATGTTGAACTGTCTTTGATTACCTGGGAGAACTCTCACTTGATCATGGTGTATAATTCTTTTAATGTGCTGTTGGATCCAGTTTGCTAGTTTTTGTTCAGGATCTTTAAAAAATCTCTATTCATAAAGGTTATTGGTCTGTAATAATCTTTTCTTGTGGATCTTTATCTGGCTTTGGTATGAGTCTGATATTGGCCTTGTAGAATGAATTAGGAAGTGTTCCCTCTTCTTTAATTTTTTGGAAGAGTTTGAGGAGAATTGGTATTAATTCTACTTGGAATATTTGGTAGAATTCCCCTGTGAAGCCATCTGGGCCTGGGCTTTTCTTTGTTGAGAGGTTTTTGATTACTGATTCAATCTCTTTAGTAATTATTAGTTTGTTGAGATATCTTCTATTTCTTCTAGTTTGTGTGTTCCTAGGAATTTGTCCATTTCATCTACGTTATCTAATTTGTTGGCATACAGTTGTTTATAGTATCCTCTTCTAGTCCCTTCAAATCTAGTCCAGGTACTCGGGCTGGGGATTGAACCTGGGACCTCGTATGTAGGAAGCTGGCACTCAACCACTGAGCCATATCGGCTCCCCTGAGTTGGTTTTTTGGTGTTTTTTTTTTTTTTTTAATTTTTGTTTGTTTGTTTGTTTTTTGTTTTTGGGAAGCACTGGGGACCAAACCTGGGACCATTCTATGTGGGAAGCAGGTGCTCAACTGCTTGAGCCACATCCTCTCCCCTTCTAGTCCTTTTTTTTAAACTTTATTTTGTACATTTAATAATTGAAAATATAAACAATTAAAAACTAAAAAGTAAACACAGATGAATAAGAACATACATTTCTCAATTAAATGTATTGGATACATATAAATTTTTTATGAGTCAAACAATATGTTACACAATGTATTTGGTTCATAGCAATGCATTCATACAGTATTTGTCATTTTGTGTCTGACTTGCTTCACTCAACATAATGTCCTCCAGGTTCATCCATGTTGTAATATGCTTTACGACCTCATTTCTTCTTACAGCTGCATAATATTCCACCTTCTAGTCCTATTTATTTCAGTGGTGTTGGTTGTAATGTGCCCCTTTTCATTTCTGGTTTTAGTCATTTGTGTCCTCTGTCTTTTTTTCTTTGTCAGTCTAGCTGACATTATTGATATTTTCAGGAACCATCTTTTGGTTTTGTTGATTCTATTGTTTTTTTATTTTATTTTATGCTTTATTTCATTTATCTCTGCTCTAATCTTTATTTCCTCCCTTTTGCTTACTGTGGGTTTAGTTTGCTCTTCTTTTTCTAGACCTTCCAGTTCTGAAGTTAGGTCTCTGATTTGAAATCTTTCTTCTTTTTAAATGTAAGCATTTAGAGCACTAAATTTCCCTCTCAGCACTGCCTTTGCCTTATCCCACAAGTTCTTGCATGCTGTATTCTCATTTTCGTTTACCTCATGATATTTCCTAATTTCCTTTGTGATTCCTCTCAGTTCCATTGTTTGTTTGAGTACTTTAATTTCCACATATTTGTGAGTTTTCCATTTCTCTCTGTGTTGGATTTCTGGCTTCATTCCATTGTGGTCAAAGAAGATACATTATATGATTTCAACATTTTTTATTTTATTGAGACTTGTTTTGTGAACTATCATATGGTCTATCCTGGAGAATGATCCGTGGGCACTCAAGAAAAATGTGTATTATGTTGTTGGGTGAAGTGTGCTATTTAGATCTGGTAGGTCTAGTTGCTTTAGAGTATCATGTGAGTCTTGTATTTCCTTATTGATCTTCTATCTGGATATTCGATCCGTTATTTAAAGTGGTGTATTAAAGTCTTCTACCATGAATGTAGAACTCTTAATTTCTCCCTTCAAATCTGTCAGTATTTGCGTAATCTTATTGGCAGTCCTTTGTACATATCACCTTGTTTTTCTAGTGCAGCTTTCAGAACTCTCTCCTTATTAGACTATTTGATCAATATGTGATGGGGCATATTTTTCTTCAAATTTATCCTGTTTTGTGTACTTGGGTTTTGTCTTAGTTTGCTACAGGGCTGCCAGTGCAAAGCAGAATGGGTTGGCTTATATAATGGGAAATTTATTAGGGTAAAAGCTTACAGTTCTGCAGTTGTCAAAATGTCCAAATCAAGGCATCATCAGAGATGTTTTCTCACCAAAGTCAGCTCTTGGTGATCCTGGTGTCCTGCAACCTGGCAAGCCAAGATAGCTGCCAATCTCTGCCGTGGTCCCTGTCTTCCCCTCCAGCCTCACCATCTCCAGGAGTTCAGCTGTGGACCGTCAGGCATGTGGCTTGTCTCTGGGCCTCCTCTCTCAGGCTCGGCTGCTCTAGTTTCTCCCTGAGCGCAGGTGTGGGCAGTCAGGCATCTGGCATCAGGACCTTTTCTCCTTGAGTCTGCAGGCTAGGAATTTCTCTGTCGTTCTGCAGCTGTAGGTGAAACTGGAGTTCTTTTTCTTATATGGCAGGAATAAGGGCAGAGCTCCGTTTCTGTTTGTGTCTCTCTGTAGTCTCAGTTTATGTAAGACCCAGCAAGAGGGCAGAGACCCAACCTGGCTCCTGCCTCACTGAGGTAGTCTATTCAAAAGCCCTAAAGTGATCTAGTCAAGCGATCTGATCAAAGGTCCCTTAACTGAATTTAATGCAGTCAAAGGGTCCCACATCCACAGGAATGGATTAGTTCAAGAACAGTCTTTTTCTGGGATTCACAAAATTCACACTGTCACAGGTTTCTTAGTATTGAAGACCCAGAGATATCGTTGTTTTGCTCCAGTGTAGAAACCAAGTCATAACTAGACAGACTACATGGTCAGGACAAATATTAAACTATTTCTCTTACTGTTTTGAAAGGAATGGATCAAGAAATAGGGGAAAATATATAGAAATTAGATGTGATAGGGAAGAAAGTAGGAAGTCGAGTGTGTTTCTAGCTCCATAATGGGACGAAAGGATGTGGACAGAGTGGACATATTTAGTGAGGAGCATTAGTTTTTTCTTGCTGCCATAAGAAATTACCACCAACTTAGTGGCTTATATAGTACACATTCATTATCATCTTACAGTTCTATAGGTCAGAAGCACAATGTGGGGGTGAGTGGGCTAAATTTAAGGCAACAGTAGGGATTTGTTCTTTCCTGGAGGCTCTAGGGAAGAATTTGTTTCCTTGTGTTTTCCATCTTCTGGAGGCTTTCGGCATTCCTTTCCTGAGGGCCCCATCGTCCATCTTCCAAACCACCAAGGGCTGGCCGACTTCTTCCCACGCTCCCATCTCTCTGGTTCTGTCTTCTGGAGTGACTTAGCCCTCTGACCACAGCCAGGAAAGGTTCTCCAATTTTAAGGATCCATGTGATTAGATAATCCAGGATAATCTCCCCATCTCAAGTTCCTTAAATTTAATCACATCTGCAAGTCCTTTTGCTGTATAAGATGACATAGTCACAGTTTCGGGGATCAGGGTATAGACATTTTTTTGTGTGTGTGTGTGGGGGGGCATTGTTCTGCCTATCACAGGCAGCTAAACATGTGTTACAGGGGTTCGATCCAGGCACAGTTAATGGTTTCACTGAAAAAGCACTGGGTTTGAATTTATAAGCATGCTCTAATAGTAATGAATTGTGTAATCTCTTCTTTTCTAGGCCTCAGTCTCTTTATTTTGTCTTCTAATTACTGACCACATTAAGAATAGTTGAATTTATGCTGTGGTGTACTGTCCAGATTTCTCCTTCAGGAAATCTAGCAGCTGCTGGGATTGTTGGTGGCTCGTGGCTATCAGCTGGGTGGCACTCAGGATTGACCTTAGCTGACAGTTACTGTGCCCTTGGTCACACCACTTCCCCTGGGGCAGCCTGCACCCGGTGACTGAACCTGGGGGGAGAAGGGGTAAAAAGGCCTGGCCATCTTTCCTGAACTCTCAAGAGCCATCTGAGCTCCAGTGTCCCCTTAGGATTGGCTGAGGCCTCTGCTGCAACTGCACTGCAGTCCACCTCCCCCTCTGTCCAATCCTGCTTCCTTTGTTCCTCACAATATATAGCTCCCAAGAGCCCTCCCCAGCGAATCTCTTGCATGCAAATCTTAGCGTTTTAGAAGTTGTTTTATAGGAAAACTGATTCTCTGAATGCTCTGCGGGTCTTTTTCTATTTTTTTTTCTCTTGGATTTTGATCATACTGTCTTGTCTTACAATTGGTTATTTGGATTGAATGTTAGACATTGTATGTGAAAAATGCAGAGACTTTGGATATTCTCTTCCTTCGGAGGATTTACTTGTAGTCTTGGCAGGCAGCTAGAGGAGGAGCATTAGTATCCACAGATCACCTTAAATCCAGTGAAAGATGGAGATGACTTGTAGCTGAGCTTTAGTCTGGGAGGGCTGATATAGTTCTAGTTCATCTTTACTCCTAGGCTGTAACCCCGCAGGGTCCCAACCCAAAGACTTAGAGCTTTACAGGGCCCCTTCTCCTTGGTGGGTCCTGCACATTGTTTTTGTACCCTCAGCCTCATGACTGCCAGAAACTCTTCTCTGAATCAGCCTTTTTATTTTTTTATTTTATTATTATTATTATTATTATTATTTTTTTAATTTTTTAAAATTTTTAAAAAAGATTTTATTTATTTATTCATTTATCCCCCCCTTGCTGCTTGTGCTCGCTGGGTCAGCTAACCACGCCACGCGGGCGGGCTTGCCTTCACCAGGAGGTCCCGGGAACCGAACCCGGGGCCTTCCCATATGGTAAACGGGAGCCCTACTGATTGAGCCACAGCCGCTTCCCCTGAATCAGCCTTTTAGCCATCCTTTGTGAATTGACAAAAACCTCTAGGTGAAAAGTGGCCCAGATGAAAATTCTGCTCTATTGTTGAGCCAAAATTTAATCTGTTTCTCTTGAAAACTGTGGTTTCATTTTTAAAAAATAATTTAACCATTGCTGTATAAATAATTTACATCCTTATTGCTTAATTTTTGTGCCCATTTACAATTATTTCCATATACAATTTTGAAGTGGAATTGTGTCAAAAAGTATACAGAAGTTTAAAGCTTTCGATACATGCTTCTAAATTGCCTTCCAGAAAGTTTGTATTAACAGTAGAGATAAATTGCCTTTTTAATTTTTATGTATTAAATGTAACTTTATAAATGTTTATGGATTTTTTCCCCCCTTCTGCAGGCACGTGCTTTAACACCTCAAACTGCAGAAACAGATGCCATTCGGTTTTTGGTTGGGACACAGTCTCTTAAATATGATAATCAGGTAACTATTTTTGACAAATGTATACATGTTAATTACTAAGCCTATTCTTAGTTTTATAACCATTTTGCTCTTAATTTTTCAAGCAATGTTTGAGAAAAAAAAATTACTGCTACACACGCAAAATAAAACTTTCATTGGGATTTAAATATGTTTTTAAATCGAAGACTCAAATGTTTATCCAGCCATATATAACAATTGAGTTCAATAATTTAAGCTTATTCTGTTTAGCATGACCTTCATAGTTTTATGTTTTGGTTTTGAAGTTACATAGATTTTAATATGTATGCTCTTGAGAAGCAAAATAGGGTGCAGGACCAGCACCCCTCCTTCTACCTGTGCCGACGGATGTTTCTTTAATTGCTCATAGCAGTCTTTCTAGCTGAGACCAGGCCACATATCCCGTCTCAACACAGACGTCTAAGCTGTCGCTGCCAGATGGTCCAGGTGGCGTACAGGATGTAACCCATTTATTGTTCTGGCAAATGTAGTAGAAAGAATATTGGATATTCTGGAGATCTGGGTTCATTTCACAGCTTGACATTCATAATGTGACCTTGAACAAATTGATTACTCTTGCCGGGCTTCATTTTCCTCATCTCTAAAATGGAGATAAAAATGCCTGCTTTAAGCACCTCACAGAGATGCTTTGGATGTTGTGAAGATGTGCATTATCTTTGACACCGGGAAAATATACATAAGGCCATGTCCCAAATGGTACAATTACCATTATCACAAAGGAGTTTGGCAGTCAAAGAATATTAACTGCTGAATAGGGTATACTGAAATTGTTACTCTCATGTATCGATGAGGGAATTAAAATTGGCTTAGTCATTTTGGTACCTACTCTGGTGATTTATATCTAGAGCTTTATAAATAGGCGTTCATATTATTTATCTGTAATTCCTATATCTAAAACATAGAAAAAACTCTATATGCAATATAAATTGTATATTGTAATGATACTTATAATCATAAAAAATTAGAAGGAATCAAAATATTACAATGTACAAATATTAGGTTGAACAATATGAAATTGCCATTTTATAATGGCAGGTTCATATGATTCAACCTGAAGGAATGGTTGCTCTCAGTGAAATAGCATTCACTCATTATACTCATTAAAATCTATAAGCTCCTAATGAGCTGTCAGATGACAGGTTAATATTGCCAGTGAAATATTAAAATTGTATATTCAGTCTGATCACTAGGGTGTGAAAAAAGCAAATAAAATACAAAATCAAATCTCTACATAAAATTAAGACTGGAAGGAAATAGGTTAAAAAGGGCTCAAAATTTGAGCAATGATTATCTTCAATTGTAATATTCGCAGTGTAAAAATGTTTTGTTTCTAATTTTCTCTATTTCCTGAATATGTGTGTGTGTGTGTTACTTGTAACCAGGAAAAACTTAAGATATTTATTTATTTATGAAAATAGTTGCTAATGGCCTTCTCAAAGGGAAAAGGAAATCATCATAAGACACCGTGCAGTTTAAGAGATATTGCTTAAAGGGCAAGGGAGCAGTGGGGAAGGAGTAAGACTCATTCATACAGCCTGGGAGATGATATCACCACAGATAGGATGATGAAGATATATGCAAATCTGTTTTCTTTTAAATGCAGCTCAGCTGCCAGCTGTCTGAAATGATTGCCCCATTGTACCCTACCCTTAGTATGGCTCTCAGATTAGGAAAGAAGCTAGGGGCAAATCTCAGAGTGTAACGAGTTTGAAACTCAGGCAGGTTACTTCTACTAGGGTCAACAATGTGGTTTATTATACATCTTAAATTTGTACATTTCATATATGATTTTAAACCTTCAATTAACAGTGTAATATAAAATAAAAATGTATATATACTGCAGCGGTTCTCTGGCACAAAAATTTAGTAGGAGGAGATTGGAATCAGTTTTTTCCCTTGATTGTGGAGTATCTCTCTCTGACCTAGCTACCTTTCTTATTGTATTTTATTACAGCGATCAGCTTTAGTAGGCATGATGTTGCTAATTGGAAACATTTAAAATAAGTTTATAACCTGCATTTTCTTGAAGTCCTTAAGACCTAAGTCTCCTAATGGAGCTCCAAGATTGTTCAATGAAAATAATAGTGTCCTTAAGATATCTGGAGCATCTGCCTAACAACCGCTGCCCGTAGTTATTCATTGTCATCAGGCTTTACAGGATGACATAATAGTATGATGGGTTTCTTCTCTGTGCTCCTGGAAAGCATTTTCCTCATGCCTTTTTTTTTTTTTTTTTTTTTTTTTAAGATTTATTTATTTTATTTTTTATCCATTTTTATCTACTCCCCCCGCCCCTGTTTTCTCTGTTTTTGTGTCCATTCACTGGGCAATTCTCTGTGTCTGTTTTCTGCCCTCTCTTCTCATCCTTCTCCTCCTGTCTTCACCGGATTTGATCCTGGGAACCTCCGATGTGGGAGAGAGTTGTTCTGCCACCCGTGCCACCTTAGTTCCTGGTTATTTCAGCGCATCTCACCTTGGCTCTCCCTTGTGCCCTCTCCTGCTACGTCATCATCTTGCTGCGTGGCTCAGCAGGGCCTAGTGCGCCCACTCATGGGGCCTGGCAGCCCACGTACTTTCTATATTTTTCTTTATTATTTTACCAGGAGGTCCCGGGGATCGAACCCAGGTCCCTCCATATGGGATACAGACGCCCAACCATTCGAGCCACATCCGCACCCCCCTCCCCACCCTATGTCTTGAGTGTCTTCCATTGCTGTTTTAGTAGTTTGGGAAGGTCCTCTATGTGCTGTAGTCCAACTGCTTGTATGTATTGACTGAAACTTGGTTGGACACTCTTACAAAAAAAACTCAACCAAAAGAAATATCCACCCATTCTTTCCTGAAATCTCATCTAACAATTCCATTTGTTTAGCTGCCATATCAACATGTCAAAATTCAGGTGAACAAAGCTGTAATGTGACATGCCCAGCCTTTCTTCCCTAGTTATGGAGCCTTCCGCTTTACCATTAACTCTCTGTGAAGTGCTTCTGTAACTGTGAAATACTCTTGCCAGTGGGTTGAGTTACTGAAGGAATCCAAACAGTTTCTGTAAGTGGGTCTAAGTTAATTTTGTTGGCGCAAACATGCCCTCACAGGTGAAGGCCTGGCGAGTGGTCGTCTCCCCACCACTGGCCCTCCCGGTATCTTTCCATTTTTATTGTAGCCATATTATAATTAGACAAAGCTCCCAACTAGCTTGAATTTATATTGCTTTTTAGAAATGAATCTTTTAATCACAAGGTTTATAAAAACAGAACTGTGGGGAGAAAAGCAAGACAAAAGGTCTTTATGCTTTCTGACAACTCGTGAAGTCTCATCACTTAAGTAATGACAGAAAAAAGTCAGTAATATCAGGGCTTCTTCAACTTTAATATGATAATATCACCTGAAACTCTTGTTAAAATCCATATTCCTGAGTCTTATCCCCACAGATCCTGATTCAGTACAGTAGGTCTGGGGTTGGGCCCAATAATTTGGATTTCTATCATGCTTAGGGGACCACATTTGAATAGCAGTATCATAGTGAATTTTAATTATCTAAGGTGGGTGGATTAAATTAATCTCCTATGACAAACTTAGTTTATAACTTTAAATGCCCAATGTCATTAACTGTAGTTTCCTGGCACAAACAGTGATGGTTTCAAGAATACAAATTATCATTCCTTGAACCTAGTGAAAGAACTGTTTTAATATTAAAGGAAAGTTTTTTGTCCTTCTTAATTATCAGTCTTAGAAATTCAACTTTCTGATGGTAAGATTCAGAGAGGTATATATTTAACTTAAATTTTATGGTAACAGGTATGTAAATATTTGCTAACCTTTTCCATTTTTACCAATCTGCAATGGCTATTTAGGTGTTTTGGTTGCAAAACTACTATATCAATTGTTATAGCATTCTTTCCAAATTTCCTCATTAAATGCGAATTAAGGTACGAGCCTTTGGCTTCAGTTATATTTTTCCAGCCAAGACTGAATTAAAAGATATTGGTCTTTTGTTGCAAATGAGGTATGAGCAAAATGGCATGTGACCCAGGAGAAGGGACACATATCTTCCTGGTGGCATTAGAGAAGGCAGAACAGACAAGGTGATAGTCGAGCTGAGGCAATCCAGGTAGATAGAACAGCAGGGACACTATTATATGTATATATCACCTGCTGATGGCCTTGTGTTTTCACAGTATTTCAACACATTTCTTGGGAGGGAATCCTGGAGAAGAGAGCGGTGCAGTGAGAAGGGAGGGGTGAGAGAGGGGTGAGGTGAGAAAGGAGGAGGAGCATATACATATTCTGCTGCAAATATTCAGTAAACCGTCCCCTACTTGACATATGCATTTCTAGAAACTTCTTGTCAGTCTAGCTGCCAAAGAAGCCTACCACATGTATTTTATGCTATTTTTGGAAACTATGCTTTCTTACAGATAGAAGACTGAATGAGAAGGAGTGAGTACTACATTTGTCAATTATTATTACTCTCACCAAATTGACATTTGTCAATTATTATTACTCTCACCAAACAGAAATAAAATTGTTCTAGTATTTTCTAATAATGTTATAGTGATTGTCAAGCTGCACCTTAAGATGATGAAAAGATTGCCACTAAATATCCTTGTCTTCTTTAACCTCTCTGATCTTGTTTCTCTACAGTTAGAGGGACAGACTAGAGCACTGTTGAATTTTACATTTTTATCTATATATTTATCAATATTGTTTGTATAATTGTATTATAACAGTATCATCAGTATTCCAATCTAACAACTTTATTTGGATAATTCTTTAGCAAATGTTTATTGAGAACCCATTTTGGAGCCCTGTTTGTGCCAGGCAGTGCCAAGGGCTAGAGTAGGTGATAAATAAAACATGGTCTTGGCCCTCAAGGAGCTCACATTTTATTGAGGGTCAGAAAATTAAACAAATGCTTCTAGACAGTTTGGGGAGTGGGTAAGCCCAGGTTGCTGTGGTTGACCGGAGCAGGTACTGTTAACCCGACTTCAGGGCCAGGCCAGGATGATTTCCACATCTGTCACTTCAATTGACAGAACATTTTTAAACAGATGAGGAAACTGGCCCTAAACAGTTAAATTTTTCCAAGTTTACTCAGCTAATATGTGGCAAAACTGGGACAAAGACACACATATATACCTGTCTTCTCTCTCCCTTTCTCTCCCTCCCCTCTCTCGTTTAAATTTTAGTTTAAAGTATGTGCTATACACAGGCTTGTGCACCCAAAGACCTCACTTATATGTAGGTGCATGCAGCAGTAGTACAAACGTGCTGTTGCCATATAGCATCGCTTTAAGCGATGATACAATGCAAAAACCAGGCCAATTCCTTTCCATGCCCCAAGGTTGGGGTCCACTGCCTTATACCACACCATTCTGAGCAGTTTAGCCATGTGCATTTCGGACAAACCCAGACCCACAGATAGAGGACTGCTGGGAAACATGCTCAGGTTTCCTACTGCCTGCAGTCCCACTGCTAGAGCCCTGACTTAGAAACGGTGTCTCCTCCGGTAAAACTCCCAAGCCCTCCCATCCCCCTCACAATTTGAGTTTGTGAGAGCACACTGGGCTTTTCTTGGGGAATTGATGACTGGCGGATTAGGGTTAATGGCCCTTGGCTTTGCCTGAGGCCGTCAACTCCTCCCAGGCAGGCGCTAATTCCCTAGAAAATGCCCAGCACCTGAATCGTTACTGCTTAATTCAGCTGTGCTATTTTTCTGAAAATGAACTGTCACAGCTGCCTGACCTTTCTTTGTGGGATGAACCGCTTTATTTTCTGTGCCCTTATTTTGTGTCTGAGAACTTTCAGTGTTAGGAACAGGGCAGAGAATTTCTGGAGTCTTTCCTCTTTTTTTTTTTCTGGGGTTCTCCTTTCAAGAAGAAAAGATGTTTTTTTTTTTTTTCTTAGAGGGTGTGTGCTCATTGGTTATTCAGCAGTGAAGCCTAGGCACAGACTATAAACAATGAAATTTCAGACGGAAAGGATTTTATTTGCTTCTGCGGTATGACTTCTCCCAGGTTCCCAAGCATTTCCTTTCATATATTGTTAACTCCCCATTTCCTATGTCTGTGTGGGATGAGCCTTATTCTTTCTCTTTGAAATCGCTGGGGAGTGTGAGGGTGACAAAGAGAAGGACTGTAATTTTTCCTCTTTTAACACAGCCCTTATGTATTATGATCATGACCTACGAAAAGGCAATTAAAAAACGGAAATGACAAAATAGTTTTTTACCCTGGACAACGTTTTATTCTTTTTATTTTTAAGCCTACGTCTCTATTTTTTGTTTTTGTATTTTTATTAATGATCGCTTTGCTCGTGCCACTCCCTCTGCCTGCAAGTCCTGTCCTGAGAATCCCCTGAGTGCTTGTAAAAATTCAGATTCTCAGATCCCACTCCAGACTAACTGAACCACTCTCTTTCTTTCCTCCCTCCCCTGCCCCCTCTCTTCCTTTAATGAAAAAAGAAGTTTATTGCCCTCTTTAACTGAAATGTCACCAGGTGGCTTGGCTTCTGGTGAAGCTTGATCCTGTTACTCAAACAATGTTACCAAGAATCCCATGAGTCTCCATTTCTATAGTTTGCTTTCTTCAGTGTGAGATTTATTGTTTAGGGGTCCTATATTTCCAATATGCGTCCCCAGACAGTCTGCCAGATTTGGGAATTCTTTCTTTTTTTAAAGATTTATTTTATTTATTTATTGCCCCCTCCGTCCCCTGTTGTTTGCGCTCGCGCTATCGCTCTCTGTGTCTGTTCGTTGTGCGCTTGTCTTCTTTTTAGGAGGCAACGGGAACTGAACCCAGGATCTCTCGTGTGGGAGGGAGGCACCCAATGGCTTGAGCCACCTCCGCTCATGCTTGTTGTGTCTCTCATTGTGTTTCCTCATTGTGTCTCTCCATTGTGTCATCTTGTTGTATCATCTTGCTGCTTCAGCTCACTGTCAGGCTTGTCTTCTTTGGGAGGCACCAGAAATTGTACCTGGGACCTCCCATGTGGTAGGCGGGCACCCAACTGCTTGAGCCACATCTGCTTCCCAAATCTGGGAATTCTTTAACAGGTTATTTCTAGAACTCAAATTAAATGAGTCTAAATTTAATGTAAAGTCTAAAGTGTCCTCTGGTATTTCTCTTTTTTGCCTTACTTTTTTTTTTTAAGAATTGGTTTTACTCTGAAGGTCCACTGGCATTCCTAGAATATACTTTCTATGGAGTAACTAGGAGTTTAGCTAGGATAGTTCTTTAGTCTTGGGGTAAAATTTAGAATTCTTCCTTCCAGGGATTTTGAGTCCTTATTTTTTGTATAAATAGCTCAAATACCATCTTCTGTGGGAGGTCTTTCCCATTTCACCAATTCCTCCAGTTTTCCGAGTTGGAATTACTTGCTCTTTGTTCTGTGCTCTTGTCTGGCTTTGTGTTTATCAATGTCAAATATAGGATTTAATGCAAAAATTCCAGTTATTTTTATTTTATATTTATTTTTCTTCAAATTATTTTTACACCTCCCCATCCCCATCATATATTGTGAGTATTCCGAGGACCAAGGGCCATTCATCTTTGTATCCTTCGATGCCTGGCACTGTGCAGAGTGTCACTGGTTGAATACATAAGTGCCAGGAGCATTTTAAGGAAGGTCACAAATGTTTGTGATGACTTAAGAAATGCACTTATTTTTCACAAGACAATATTGTGATGTCATGAGATGTCCTATTTGGCATGTTATTCCATTTTCAGACCCACTAGATATTTTTCTATTTAACGAAGTTATGATATCCAAGAATCTCATGCTTGGGCATGTAATTCCATGTTTTTTTGCTACAATAAATTCTGTTAGATTTGTTGGTCTGGATAGCAAGGATAATTGGGTCAAAGGCCATTCCTAGTTTGTCCCACTGGAACCCTGAGTTGCTCATTATCTGGATTTAAGGATGTCTGGGAACCTTCCATTGATCTCTCACTACCATTTGGCCAGCTTCTGAGTTGCAGCCCTCAAGCATGTGTTGGCTTGCATTTCTTGGCAGACCTACATGTGCATGTGTGATGTTGGCGTTGGGGGGGAAGGGAAGTGTCTATTGCTGCTGTCTGATTAAGAAAAAGATGCTAGGAGACATGCAAGTGGATTTTGGATCATAGGAATTTTTCTAGCAATCTATTTTGTAAGGGTTTCCTTAAAGCGTGTCTCATAACTTTTTTTATTATTCTTCTTCCTTGGAATCTTGTGCTTTGAGCAAGTTATATGTGTGCAACTATATAATTACAAATATATATAGTTCCACCCTTCCATCTTTTATTGCCTTTCTTTCTTGTTTCTATAAATTGCACTCTTCTTTTTTGTCTGAGGATTCTGGTCTCACCATATTTATTATGCCCCCATAAGTTAAAAAATTTTTTTTGTAAAAAGATTTATTTATTTTCTCTCCCCTCCCCCCGCCAACCGTTGTTTTGCGCTCGCTGTCTGCTCTCAGTGTGTTCTTCTGTGTCTGCTTGTCTTTTCTTTAGGCAGCACCAGGAACCGATCTTGAGACCTTCCAGAGTGGGAGAGAGGCGCTAAGTATCTTGTGCCACCTCAGCTCCCTGGTCTGCTGTGTCTTTTATTGTCTCTCTTCTGTGTCTCTTTTAGTTGTGTCATCTTGCTGCACCAGCTCTCCGCTCAGGCGGGGACCAGCACTCCTGTGCAGGCCAGCTCTCCGCTCAGGCTGGCTCGCTGCATGGACCAGCTTGCTTTTCACTAAGAGGCCCTGGGAATCGAACCCTGTACCTCCTATATGGTAGACGGGAGCCCAATCAGTTGAGCCACATCTGCTTCCCAATTTTTTTTTTAAATATAGAGTTCTACTTTGCATCTTTCTAATTTTTAGATTTATATCTAAAGGTGTCATAATAAAGAGATAGCCAGTGGCATTCCAGTGACCTGATTAAGTTCTAGCTTCTTTCCCAATCCTTGACTGTATATTGCAAAGGAGCTTCTGTCTTATCTACTGTTCCTAGAAACACAGGGTGGTGTGGAGATTCTTTTCTTTGCCAATCATAATTTGGGCTTCTTGGGCAAGGGCTGTTAATATAATGGGGGCTTATCTGCTCAGGTAAAGAGTATTGATATAGATAGGTAAGTGGTAGTCAAATTATGGGCATAATAAACATTAGGAAGTGTGTAGTATATTAATAATGACTCAGTCACGTGTCATTTAAATTCTTAGCTAAAAGCCCAGTATATGTTTTTCTTTTCTTTTTTTAAGAGGTACCAGGGATTGAACCCAGGACCTTGTACATGGGAAGTGGGCACTCAAACCAGTGAGCTATACCCACTCCCCCCAGTATATGTTTTTGTTTGTTTTTTTGAGTACTAGGGGCCAGGGATTGAACCTGGGACCTCGTATATGGGAAGTCGGCACTCAACCACTGAGCTACATCTGCTCCCCTGAGTTGGTTTTTTCGTTTGTTTTGCTTATTATTGTTTTTTTGTTTGTTTGTTTGTTTTTCAGGAGGCACCGGAGGGAACCTGAGACCTCCCATGTGGGAAGCAGGTGCTCAACCACTTGAGCCACACCTACTCCCCAGTAAATGTCTTAATTAGAATGAAGGATCTTAGAAATCCAATTTTCCTAAATTTGAAAATGGTAAAGCAGTAGCTGAGAAAGAGTAAATGACTTGTCCAAGGTAACAGCTAGGAAGTGCCAGACTCAGAACTAGAACCCAGGTCTCCCAACTCCCACATCACTTGTCCTTTCAGCATATCACACTGAAGTGCGATAAATCTGTGTTTACAGGATTACTAACTTTTGAGAGAGAAAAAAAAAAACTAGTGTTATGAGACTATTAAAAAGGGTTTGCTGTATCCAAGAGCTAACCACATAGACTATTATGTATTATTCTTAAGGAACTATTATTTATGGCTAATAAATCCTGGAAACAATCCTGGGTGAGGCCCTGGAAGGGGTCTCGTGTTGTCTGGCTGACCACATCTTCCTGCCCTGACAGGCCAGCCTAACTCTAGGAAGGCCTGTGTCACTGTAGGAATAATCTCTTGCCCGTGGGGAAGCAATTGCATCCTTAGGAGGATCCCTAGGAGGAATCCACACGTTTTTTTTTGCTTATATTGAAGATTTTATTTGCCTTCAGTTCAGAAACAGAGATAAATTGGACAGAAAAGTACAGTGGCCTAGGACAGAAAATACAAGGTGGTCTGTGTTTGTGGGCCTAGCCCTGGGTTACTCCCGAGTGGCTGGGTAGACCCGTAACTCTTCTTTCTAAGCCCTGATCCTTTAGCAGAAAGTAAGGAACGGCTGGTTAAGATAATCTTTAAGAGCTTTTCTAGTACATTTTATAACTTCTACTTCTAATAGTTTAAAAAAGTGCCGTCTAGTCCCATAGCCCCCCACACTGGTAAACTTAACTTTAAAAAGTTGATAATGGTAATTCACAGTGTATGAGTTTGATCTTCAGAAGCTACTGCAAGCATTTAAGAACTCAGAAGTGGCATGAAGAGTCACAAGCAACATCTAAGCTCCGCCCACACAATGACACGAATGCTTCCTGACTCTCTCAGCTAATGTTAATTGGGCTTTCTTCTGTGCTTCCATAGTTTTTTGCACTCACCTTAATTATAGTGTTTTCATTATCGTATTACTTGTTTTTTTTTTTTTTTTAAACTGGCCTGTAACCGCATTTGTTTTTGCAACAAAAATTTCTTTGTACTTCCACCGTGTGCTAGGTATAGTGTGACACCCTAACAAGAGACTTAAGTTGCAGCCTCTTTTCTTCAGAGTCTGTAGGAGGAACAAGGAACGGCCTCTTATTCTTTTGTTTCCCTGCTGTAGCCCAAAGCACTGTTGTTAAGGAGGAAGGAGATTTCCACATGTGCATGGCAGTATAGGGGTTAAGAACATATTCTTTCTGTGAATGTCATTAACAGCAACGAATTATATATTTGAATGCATTTAAAAGGGGGACATTTTAGGTGTCTATATGCTACTAGAAAAAAGATTTTGGAAAAAAATTCATGGAACTGCACAACACAGTGAATCCTAAGTTAAGCCACAGACTATAGTTAATAATACAGTTATAAAAATGTGCTTACCTTAGTTGTATCAAATGTATGACACCAACTGCAAGTTGTTAATAACAGGGTGGTATATGGGAGGCTTGTATTTTATGATGATTTTTCTGTAAACCCACAACTTCTCTAATAAAAACTTAAAAAAAAAAAAAAAAGAATGGGGAGGGTAAAGAGAGAGGGCAAAAAATGGGCTCTGTTTACATTTGTTGACCATCATGTAATATTAAGTGAGAAAACTAAGTGCGGAATAAAGTGATTAATAAGTAGCTAGTACACATTTTGATTAAAACAAAAAACAAAAAACTAAAACAAAACAAAATCTGAGCGCGAGAAAGGTATGGAAGGAATCACTCCAGTCTGCTGTTAACAAAGGGTCAGGAATGATCATTTGGGCTAGGGGGAAAGAAAAAGAACATATGCTCTGGAATCAGGTAGGACTAGATTTCAACCCTGGCACTGTTGTTTTCTAACTGAATGGCTTTGAGCCAAGGTACTTAAATTCTTTAAGCCTCAGTTTCTTCACTATAGGAAGTGGGTAATAATGATATATCATAGTGTTATTTTTAAGGATTAAAGGAATCAATGTATATAAAATCTTTAGCACAGTGCCTGGTGCATTATAAATATTAGTTATGAATATTTTTATTATTTTCCTGTGATGGTAATGTCTTAACCATTCTTTCTAAACATACCCACATTAAAACATTTCATGAAAATATATCCATAGATGAAGATACAAGGAAAAGTCTCAAGACACTTCAAGCTTTAAAATGAAGGGTAAGAGCCATTATTTTCAGAGTGTATCAAATTAGGAGAGATGGAGTTAGGATGAATTTAGACTCCCCAGTCCTTCCTGGTGTCCGTGGACTAAGCTGTCTTCAGTGTTGTCAGGCATTGAAAGAAAACTAATCTAAAGGAAAGATGTGTTTGGATCAGCTAGTAGAGCCTTATTAGAAAGCATTTGCTTTGCATCTTTGCAAGAGAGAAAATAGCTTTATGATGAGATGGTGATGCATCTAATGCTGCTGATAGAAAATACCAGAAATGAGTTGGCTTTTATAATAGGAATTTATTAGGGTAAAAACTTACAGTTCTGAGGCTGTGAAAATGTCCAAATCAAGGCATCAGCAGACATGCTGTCTCACCAAGATTTGGCTGCTGGCAGATCCTGGACTATTGCCACTTGGTGAGGCAAAATGGCTGCTCTCCGTCTGGGTCTCTGCCTTCTCCTCCAGTCCGCTTTCTCTCTGAGCTCAGCTCTGTGCTCCACTGATTCCAGCCTCCGGGACCGCTCTCTCTCTCTCAGCCTCTCAGGGCTTCTTTGTCTTTGCAATTGCCGGGGATCCTGGGTCCTTTCTCACATGGCAGAATAAATGTCAGCTGTCACTCCCTGTGTGTGTTTCTGCTTTCAGTTCTCTGCTTATATAAGCCTCCAGCAAGAGGGTGGAACCCAACCTCAGTCACACTTCATTGACTACAATCAAAGGCCCTAAAGCAATCTAATTAAAAGTCATCTAATCAAAGGGTCTCTTAACTGAATCTAACCAAAAGGCCCCACATGCAATAGGTTTCCATGCACAGGAATGGGTTAGCTTAAGAACATAATTTTCTGGGGTCCACAAAGGACTCAACTCAGGGCAGATGGTACGAAGAAAGACACTTCCACAGATGAGAGCAACTGTAGAGGAGTTGGATGGCCAAACCTAGAAGGGAGGATTGAGTCGCTGTAAGTTTCTACAAGGCTTAAAAGACAGAAGTTAGGAGTTAGACTTCACTTGAGAAGGGGCCTAGGGAGCTGGTGTGCAAGGGAGAGGAGAAAGGCCACCTCTGCTTGACAGATTGGTTGATAACTCAACAAATGAATTCTGGAACCAGAAATACTGTTACTTCCACGGTGTAGTGAGTGGCCTTAATGCTTTTAGTGCCTTTCAGAGGAATAGATTTTGAGAAAGGAAAAATAGTACATTTAAGTACATTTTTTTTCCCCCAGTGTTAATGGATTTCCTGATAAGTAGGAAAAGTGTCAAATTTTGAGGGAAAAAAAATTTCCCTTCACCCTAACGATGCAAATATTAATTTTGATTTTGTATATTACCTTTCAGTCTGTTTTCACATGTGAGTATTTTATATAATCCCATGCCATTTTGCATGAACATTTTTATATTTATAATTGTTCTAAATTATAAGTTTTTAAAACTACATACTATTCCATGATTGTTTTTTGTTCATTTATTCTTTGAGATAAGTTTCAAGAAATCAAATTATTGTTTCAATGATTTCAACACTTATATAATTCTTATCTGTATATTATAATAAACCTAAAAGAATCATATAGATTTACAAGTGTAATAGTGTTATTGTAGCCTTACTTCTCAGTATTTGATGCCACTATTTCAGAAAGTTGCCTCATTATAATAAACACAAATTGATACCACAAAATTCTTATTTTTACATTTGCAAGTCATTAGTTACAAAGAGTGAGTTTTCCTTACCTGTTTTTTTGTTATTTACATTTGCTCTAATGGATTTCTGAATGTCTGATAGGTATACCTTACATACAATTAGTGCACAAATCTTAAGTGTACAGCTTGATGTATTTTTTCATAGATGCGTGTGCATGCACACATACACACATATGTGTAACCACAATCTAGATCATTTCCGTTATCCCAGAAGCTTTCCTCAGGAGTTCTGCGATAAGTGATCATTGTTCTTTCACCATAGACTTGGTTTGCCTATTTTTGAACTTCACATACATGGCTCACACAGTGTATCGCTCTTGGATCTGATTTATTCCATTCAGCATTGCTTGTGAGTTTTATCAATGTTATCTTGTGTCTCTGTAGTTCTTTTTCCTTATTATAAGTATTCCATTTCATCAACATACCTTAATTTATATACCCTTTCTATTGTTGATGCACACCTGGAGTATTTATAGTTTTTGGCTATCATGAATAAAGCTGCTATGTACATTCTTGTGCGTGCCTTTTTATTTTGATATTTATTTGGTATATACCCAGAGGTATAATTGCTGGGTCATTGGGCATATGTTTTTTTAGCTTTAGTAAGTACTGGCAAATCTTGTTCTCTTATACAGTTCTAGATAAACTACATATCCAGGGAGGGAAAAAAGTGCTTATAGGTAAAATTCCTTCAGATATAGACCAGAAAGAGACTATAATAATCCTTCTTTCTTTCTTTCTTTCTTTTTTTTTTTTTAAGTGCTGCTTTATATTTTTACTCGTTCTTAGATTTGAAATTTGTAATTTAGAAGCTGTTCACCAGGGCACTTGATAATCCACTGTGAAAATTGTATTGGGCTATGACAGTAGGGAGGAATTTACTGCAAATAGTTTTAAAGATAAAAATATTAATAATTATTTTTAATCTCTCTTTCAAAAGAAAAGGGAAAGGGTACAAGTATTTACTTGGCTCTTACTATGTATTAAGCATTGTAGTACCACACTTTTTTTTTTATTTAAATTAACCCTAGGAGGTTAGTAATATTATCTTTATTTTATACATGAAGAAATTGAGGTTTGGAGTTACCAACTATCAAATTATCAAATGGCAGTGACAAGATTTGCATTCTAGTCTGACTGAGTCTAAAGCTACTCCTTAAAAGGACTGGAGGTTGCTTTTACCTTAAAAGATTGTATACAAAGAAGCACTCCAGAATAAAACAGAAGATACCATCTGAAGCAAGACAAAGTATACATGCTTTTGGGTTTCATGTAAAACATTTAAAAAATGACATTTAATGTTCTGATTCTAAAAGTAATGCATGGTAATCATAAAAAGTGTTAAAAATACCAATTAATCACAAAGAAGAAAACGAAACACCTATAATTCCACCCTTCAAGGATAACCAGTTGCCTTCTAGTTCTTTTCTCACTTGGGAATGCAAAATTTTTTAAAAAGAAAAATGAAAGTAGCATATATACATACTTCAATATGTGCTTTTTCCTTTAAGTATATATTATGGACATTTACCCCATGGCACTAAATAGTCTTCTACAATATATTAAATGGCTCCATATCATTATATTATAGTGAAATACTATAATTTTTTTGGCCAGTTCCCTGTTGCTGGATGTTTGGATGGCTTCCAATTTTTCATGATGATAATTAATGCCATAGTGAACATTTTTTGGATATAAATCTTGGTTTAATCTGTGATTTTTTTTTTTTAATATTTTTTTTAACTTTATTTTGTACGCTTAATAATTGAAAATATAAACAAAAACTAAAAAGTAAACACAGATGAATAAATATATACATTTCTCAAAAAATGTAATGGATACATATAAATTTTTTTTTGAATCAAACAATATATTACACAATATATTTGGTTCACAGTAACACATTCATACAGTATTTGTCCTTTTGTGTCTGGCTTGCTTCACTCAACATAATGTCCTCCAGGTTCATCCATGTTGCCATATGCTTTATGACTTCATTTCTTCTTACAGCTGCATAATATTCCATCGTGTGAATAGACCACAGTTTGTTTATCCATTCATCTGTTGATGGACACCTGGGTTGTTTCCAATTTTGGCAATGGTGAATAATGTGGCTATGAACATCGGTGTGCAGATGTCTGTTGGTGTCACTGCTCTCAGTTCTTCTGGGTATATACCCAGTAGTGGTATTGCAGGGTCATGTGGCAAGTCTATATTCAATTTCCTTAGGAACTGCCAAACAGTCCTCATAGTGGTTGTACCATCCTGCATTCCCACCAACAGTGAAGAAGTGTTCCTATCTCTCCACATCCTCTCCAACACTTGTAGTTCTCTGTCTTTTTAACAGTGACTATTCTGATAGGTGTGAAATGATATCTCATTGTAGTTTTGATTTGCATTTCCCTAATCATGAGTGATATTGAGCATTTCTTCATGTGTTTTTTTGCCATTTGTGTTTCTTCTTCAGAGAAATGTCTATTCAAGTCTTTGGCCCATTTTTTAATTGGGTCATTTGACTTTTTATTGTTGAGTTGTAACATCTCTTTATATATCCTGGATATTAAACCCTTATCAGATATGTGATTTCCAAAATTTTTTTCCCATTGAGTTGGCTGCCTTTTCACCCTTCTGACAAGGTCCTGTGAGGTGCAAAAGTGTTGAATTTCGAGGAAGTCCCATTTATCTACTTTTTCTTTTGTTGCACGTGCTTTGAGTGTAAGGTCCAAGAAACCACCACCTACTACAAGGTCTTGAAGATGTTTCCCTACATTTTCTTCTAGTAGTTTTATGGTCCTGGCTTTTATATTTAGATCTTTGATCCATTTTGAGTTGATTCATGTATAGAGGGTGAGATATGGGTCCTCTTTCATTCTTTTGGTTATAGATATCCAGTTCTCCCAACACCATTTGTTGAAGAGACTGTTTTTTTTCCCATTAGCGTGGGCTTGGTAGGTTTGTCAAAAACCAGTTAACTGTATAGGTGAGGGTTTATTTCTGGATTCTCAATTCTATTCCACTGATTAATGTGTCTATCTTTATGCCAATACCATGCTGTTTTGACCACTGTAGCTTTGTAATATGTTTCAAGGTCAGGCAGTGAAATTCCTCCCACATTGCTCTTCTTTTTTAGAATACTTTTGGCTATTCGGGTGCACTTACCCTTCCAGATGAATTTGGTAATTGCCTTCTCTAATTCTGTAAAGTAAGCTGTTGGGATTTTGATTGGTATTGCATTGAATCTATAAATCAGTTTGGGCAAGATTGACATCTTCACAATATTTATTCTTCCAATCCATGAACCCGGAATGTCTTTTCATTTGTTTAGGTCTTTTTAAATTTCTTTTAGCATTGTTTTGTAGTTTTCTGCATATAGATCCTGTACTTCTTTGGTTAAATTAACTCCTAGGTATTTGAGTCTTTTTGTTGCTATTGAAAATGGAAATTTCCTCCTGATTTCCTCCTCAGATTGTTCAGTACTAGTGTACAAAAACATTACTGATTTTTGCGTGTTGATCTTGTATCCTGCCACTTTGCTGAACTCATTTATTAGTTCAAGTAGATTTGTTGTGGATACTTCAGGATTTTCTAAATACAGGATCATGTCATCCATAAACAGTGAGAGTTTTACTTCTTCTTTTCCTATTTGGACGCCTTTAATTTTTTTGTCTTGTCTAATTGCCCTAGCTAGAACTTCTAGTACAATGTTGAATAACAATGGTGACAGTGGGCATCTTTGTCTTGTTCCTGATCTTAGGGGGAAAGCTTTCAACCTTTCCCCATTGAATATGATGTTGGCTGTGGGTTTATCATATTGAGGAATTTTCCTTTTATTCCTATCTTTTGAAGTATTTTTATCAAAAGAGGATGTTGGATTTTCTCCAATGCCTTTTCTGCATCTATTGAGATGATCATGTGGTTTTTTCCCTTCAACTTGTTAATGTGGTGTATTACATTGATTGATTTTCTTATGTTGAACCAGCCTTGCATGCCAGGAATAAATCCCAGTTGGTCGTGATGTATAAGTCTTTTGATATGCTGTTGGATTCGATTTGCAAGTATTTTGTTGAGAATTTTTGCATCTATGTTCATGAGAGAGATTGGTCTGTAATTTTCTTTTCTTGTGGAATCTTTATCTGGCTTTGGTATTAGGGTGATGTTGGCTTCATAAAATGTGTTGAGTAATTTTCCGTCCTCTTCAATTTTTTGGAAGAGTTTATACAGGATTGGTGTTAATTGTTTTAGAAATGCTTGGTATAATTCACCTGTGAAGCCATCTGGTCCTGGACTTTTCTTTGCTGGGAGATTTTTGATGACTGATTCAATCTCCTTAATTGTGATTGGTTTGTTAAGTTCTTGTATTTCTTGTTGTGTCAGTGTAGGTTGGTTATGAGTTTCTAGAAATTTGTCCATTTCATCCAGATTGTCTAGTTTGTTGGCATATAGTTTCTCATAATATCCTCTTATGATTCTTTTTATTTCTGTGAGGTCGTTTGTAATTCCCCCCCTTTCATTTGATTGTATTTATTTGCATCTTCTCTCTTTTTTTCTTTGTTAGTCTAGCGAGGGGTTTTTCAATTTTATTGATCTTCTCAAAGAACCAGCTTTCGGTTTTGTTGATTTTCTCTATTGTTTTTCTGTTCTCATTTTCATTTATTTCTGCTCTAATCTTTATCATTTCTTTCCTTCTTTTTGCTTTGGGATTGGTTTGCTGTTCTTTTTCTAGTTTCTCAAGTTGTTCAGTTAAATCTTTGAGTTTAGCCCTTTCTTGTTTTTTAATATAGGCATTTAGGGCTATAAATTTCCCTCTCAAGACTGCCTTCGCCGTATCCCATAAGTTTTGATATGTTGTGTTCTCATTTTCTTTTGTCTCAATATACTTACTGATTTTACTTGCAATTTCTTCTTTGACCCACCGAATATTTAGGAGAGTGTTGTTCAGTCTCCACACATTTGCAAATTTACTTTTTTCCTGCCTGTTACTGATTATTAGTTTCATTCCGTTATGATCTGAGAAGGTGCTTTGTATAATTTCAATCTTTTTATCTTTATTGAGAGCTGTATTGTGACCTAACATGTGGTCTATCCTGGAGAAAGATCCATGGGCACTTGAGAAGGATGCCCGCCGAGTTTGATGCAGTATTCTGTATATGTCTATTAGGTCTAACTTGTTTATCATATTGTTCAAGTTCTCTGTTTCCTTGTTTTTTTTTTTTTTAAGATTTTATTTATTTATTCATTTATCACCCCCTTGTTGCTTGTGCTCGCTGGGTCAGCCAATCACGCCGTGTGGGCTGGCTTGCCTTCACCAGGAGGCCCCGGGAACCGAACCCGGGACCTCCCATATGGTAAATGGGAGCCCTACTGATTGAGCCACAGCTGCTTCCCTCTGTTTCCTTGTTGATCTTCTGTCTAGTTGTTCTATCTAATGATGTGAGAGGGGTGTTGAAGTCTCCAATGATTATTGTAGAAATGTCTAATTCTCCCTTCAGTTTTGCCAGAGTTTGTCTCATATATTTTGGGGCACCCTGGTTAGGTGCGTAGATATTTATGACTGTTATATCTTCCTGGAGGATTGTCCCTTTTATTACTATATTATGGCCTTCTGCATCTCTTATCCCTTTTTTGCATTTGAAGTATGTTTTGTCTGATATTGGTATAGCTACCCCTGCTCTTTTCTGGTTACTATTCGTGTGGAGTATCTTTTTCCAACCTTTTACGTTCAGCCGGTTTGTATCCTTGGGTCTGAGGTGAGTTTCTTGTAAGCAGCATATGGATGGCTCATGTTTTTTTATCCATTCTGTCAGCCTGTATCTTTTGATTGGGGAATTTAATCCATTCACATTCAATGATATTACTGAAAATGCACTATTTATTTCCTCCATTTTATTCTTTGGTTTTCATATGTCATCTTATTTTTGTCTCTCTTTTTATTCTTTTGGTTATCCTTTCTTCTTTTCTTTCTTCTATGCTCTCCTCCAAGCCTCTCTCTCCTGTCTTTGTCTTTCAGGTTCTAAGGCTTCCTTTAATATTTCCTGCAAAGGTGGATTCTTTTTTGCAAACTCTCTTAGTTTCTGTTTGTTTGTGAATACTTTATATTCACCTTCATATTTGAAGGACAGTTTTGCTGGATAAAGAATTCTCGGCTGGCAGTTTTTCTCTTTCCTTTTCCTAATTGTATCATACCACTGTCTTCTCGCCTCCATGGTTTCTGAAGAGAAATCTGCACTAAGTCTTACTGGACGTCCTTTGTACGTCATCGTTTCCTTCTCTGTTGCTATTCTGAGAATTTTCTCTTTATCTTTTACATTTGACATTCTGAATAATATGTGTCTTGGCGTCGGTCTATTTGGATTTATTCTCATTGGGGTACGGTGTGCTTCTTGGACATGCAAGTTCACTTCTTTCGTGAGAGTTGGGAAATTTTCAGCTATTATGTCCTCAAATACTCTTTCTGCCCCTTTTCCTTTCTCTTCCCCTTCTGGAACTCCCATGACACATATGTTCTTGCGTTTTGTGTTGTCATTGAACTCTCTGAGCCCTTGCTCAATTTTTTCCATTCTTTTCTCTCTCTGTTCTTTTCTGTCTTCAATTTTAGCTGCTCTGTCTTTGGTGTCACTTATTCTTTCTTCTATCATTTCGAGTCTGCTGTTGTATGCCTGAAATGTATTTTTGACTTCACCTATTATGTCTTTCGTTCCCATGAACTCCGTTACTTTTGTTCAGGATTTCAAATTCTTCTTTGCATTCGCTCAATGACTTCTTGATGTCATGTATCTCTTTAACTATATTCTCTTTCATCTCATTAATTTGGATTTTAGAAATTTGTGCTCATCTCACTGATTAGTTCTCTCAAATTCTGCATCTCTTCTGGGACTTTGCTGTATTCCTTTTCTTGGGCCATGTCTTTTATTTTCTTAGTATGGCTCGTAATTTTTTGCTGGTGCTTAGGCATCTGGTTAGTTTGTATTTTACTTAAATGCTCTATCTCTTTTTCTTTTATGGAGTTTTAGTGGCAGGAGGCTGTGTTACCACAGCTCTTTGATTTTTGGCTCAACCTTGATTGTTAGGATTGTTCTGCTAGTTGCTCAAAACTGGGCACTGGACCCAGTAATTGGTTGTAGAGTCGTTTCCTAGGGCCTTGGGCAGGGAGGCTATAGAGGCCAGGAAAAGCTCTCTTACTTATTAATTTTTTTATGTTCACTTCCTTGGTCTGCCAGGAGATGGCGCTTGTTGGTAGCTCTCCATTCAGTGCCTGGTCAGAGCGTATTTGTTGTGACACAGACCAGATCAATGTGATAGAGCTTCCTGTCTGGGGGCTAAGAGCCCTGTGATTCAAACTTTCTGAGACATTCTCCAGACTTCTCTCATAGCCCCCCCCCCCCTTTCCCAGCTAGGAAATCTTTCCACTCCCGCCTGAATCCTCAACAATCAGTCCCTGTTAGTAGAGGAGGAGATTGGGAGGTTTGTATATCTTTAGCCCCTTGCATTTTCCAAGGCAAACAGTGGTGCAGCCCCACCCGGCCTGGAAGGGCTCTAGGGACAGGGCAGACCAAACCTGGGAGTCAAAAGCAGGGTCAGCCCCAGGCTGTCTCTCCCCTCTCCCGTGGAGTCCTCAACAATTAGTCCAGGCTAGATGCGAGGGAGTTTGGGAGGGTCGGATTTCTCCTGTCCTTCTTAGGCCCCCAGGGCAAACTGCCATGTGGAAGGGTCAGTGGGGCTCCACAGTCCAAATTTACAGGTCAGAACCTAAGGCTGTGTCCCTGTCTCTCCCCTTTCTGGGAGTGGTAGATCCCTGGAGCCCCCTTTGTCTGTGGTCGCAGGCCTAGAGGACCGAGAATTCTGAAGAGCGTGGGGGAGGGTGCCGGCAGCAGCAGAAGCTGCTACGTCTAACTCATGGTTCTGTTGTCACAATTTTCCTCTTCTGAACCCCTCTCCTCTGGGTGGTGTGCAGCTTTCACCTGCTGTCCTAAACCCTAGAAGATCTTTTTCAGGGCTGTTTCAGCCTGTCCTCTAGCTATTTTTCTGGAGAAGAGATTCCCGTGTGTTACTAGTCCGCCATCTTCCCAGAAGTTATTGTGATTATTTTTTAGTATAAATTTATTTGTCAAAAAAGAATTATGTTTTTGTATTGACTTGGGTATTGATAAGAGCATGAATGTGAAAATCATTTTAATTCCTCCAAAAATAATTATCTAGAAAAGCTTGGAGATAGCATATTTAACTTTTTCCGTTAGTGGGTAAAATAGTATATTGTTATAATTAATATATTATCATAAATGTTGACAGCTATTAGACTCATTTTAAAAAAGAAGTTAAATGTGCTAATATATAAGCCTTTGTCATTCCTTCCTACCTTAATCACTTCTGACATATGTATTATCTGGGCAAAGATATGGGCAAAGATATGGGCAAAATATATTATGTTGCCCATGAAGTGGACAAAGTAGCCTAACTGGCTTTTTTTTTTAAGAAACAATTCCTGTAGTGTATTGATTTGGGGAGGACAGAAAGGGTGCAGATGGGAAATGGGGAGGCAAGGGGCTCCTTAGCATTTTCCAAACACCACCGTCACATTCTCTCCACCCTGGGGGTGGATGTGGCTCAAGCAGTTGAGCGCCTGCCTCTCACATGGGAAGTCCCAGGTCTGGTTCCCGCTGCCTCCTAAAGACAAACAATGAACAGACATTGAGCAAAAACAATGGGCAGACAATGAGGAAAAACAACGAGGAAGACATTCTTTTCACCCCTTCTCACCTTCCTCCCCTGGGGTGCTTACCAGCAGGTGCTCACCTTTCCTAGGCTTTCCGCTCTGTCCTCCCCTGTACCCCACTTGACCTCGACCTCTGGTGACTGAGCGCAGCCCACCCTCGGCTCTAAAGCTGGGAGAAGGCAGACTCAAACTAACCCTTCTTGCCCCTTTTTCCACCTCCCAACTCATTCTCATCTCTTATCTAAATAAAATACAGAAAGAGCACGTGCCACTGGTACCTGGGAGAATCACCTCATCCCAGGGATGGGGACGGGGTGGGGCGGGGCAGGCAGTGGAGCCTCAGTAAGATGTAGTGGACAGGATGCTGGGCACAGGGGGGCCTGGCTCCCTGCCCTCCTGCAGACGCTGGCCTGGCAGTGGTCTGGCTCCCAAGAGGATTCGTGGCGAATTCCTCATGCCTGCCTCTCTCGGCACCAAGTCCCCAGGTTCCCGGGATGGGGGCAGTTGTCAGGGCAGAAAAGCAGAAACTAACCCTTGACTACTAGAGGAAGCCAGCTTTGGTTGCAAGGGAGATGTGGAATTCCAGGGAGCAGAGAAAAGGAATGGGGTAGAAATTAGGATTGAGATAGATGTTTTTTTATTGTTTTGCTTGTTCTTTTCCTTTGGTATAAAACCGCTGTAGAAACTTGGCAACAGAGCTTTTGGTGCTATTTCTTTAATATTGGGTGAGTCCAGAATGTAGTATCTGTTATGTAGCTTGCAATCTTGAAAACACCCTACAGGGATTTCATACCTTGTCTTTTAAGAGGAGTACAATAAGAATGAAATTACAAGAGTTTATAATGATAGCATAAGAATAACAATTAATTAAGGATGTTTTCTATCTTAAAATATGCATTTGATTATTTTTTATAACCATTATGTTTAATTAAGGTGAAAAGTAAAAGGTGTTTGAATTCCTGATGTGCTCTTTTATTGTATTTGTAGATCCACATCATAGATTTTGACGATGAAAATAACATTATAAATAAAAATGTTCTTCTTCATCAAGTGGGTGAAATTTGGCACATTAGTGCCAGTCCAGCAGATAAAGGTGTGCTAGCGACCTGCTACAATAAAAGTAAGTGTGTCTTTTCTTAGATATTTGTATGTACCTGGAATGAATGTCTTTTTTAACTTGAGGTTTCACATAAGATTGGGTTTATTTATTGTTCATGGAAATTTGATGACCAATTTGCATGCACAGAATAGTTGTGATGTTGTGGGTAGATGCTTGCAGAAATTATTGTAATCTTAAAGTTTTAAGAATCAAAACTAGAATCTGTTGTTTGAGAAAGTTTGATCCCTTGGGGTAGGGGAGATAATTTGCTGGAAGCTGGAAGTAGGCATCCTAGTAGGATAACTACAATACTTAGGAGAATAACAGTGAATTTTGCCTCTTTCTCATAGCCTATATGTATGTGTAATCATAGTTAAACGATGAGAGTCTACAACTACTTTCAAATACTCTTAATAACAACCTTTCCATGCACATGTGCAAGTTATATGTTAATGTGCCCTAAACAAATTTCTTTCTAGCCTATTTTTGGCTGTCCAAACTCTGGGACTTGTGTCAAACCAAATATCTGTGACACTAAACTGACCATGCATGTTCCTTAATTTTCCTTTCACTGTCATTGTCAGTAACCTGTGTTTTAAAATTATGGCTTTGGAAAAAAACACTCTCACTGTATTAGTCTGCCAAAGAGGTGCTGATACAAAGTACCAGAAATCTGGCTTTTATTAAGGGTATTTACTTGGGGTAAAAGCTTACAGTTACAAGGCTGTAAAGAGTCCAACTCAAGGCTCCTTTCTCACTAGTCAATTGCCATGTGCTGAAGCAAGATGGTGGGCAATCTTTGGCGGGTTTCAGCCTTCCCCTCTGGGCTTCCTCTATCAGTCTCAGCTGTCTTCCCTGAATCAGCTGTAAGCTATCAGGCAAATGGTCCATTTCTCCTGGGGCTTTAGCTGTTTGAGCCTTCTCCTTTCTGTCACATGACAGGATCAAAATGACAAAGTTGTCTCCTCTGTGTGTCTTCTTCAGTGAGTGTCCATTTATATCGGCCCACCAAGGGGGCAGGGACTCAACCTGAGTCCTGCCTTACTGACAGGGTCGAATCAAAGCCCTAATCTTAACAGGTAATTTAATCAAGGGCCCCTCAAATGAATCCAGTATAACCAAAGGGCATCACTCCTAGAAGAAGAGATTCGTTTACAAACATAACCTTTCTCTTTTTGGGATTCGCAAAAATCTCAAACCGTCACACTCATGTCTTTTCCTATTACATGTGCCAGGATAAAGTCTTTGTGTTTTTTGCAATGGTAGTTTCTAAAAATGTTTCCTTCATTTATCCATGATGCCATAATGTTTTTAAAGATTCTTAGTTGTAACTCATTCTGTCTCATTTTTCCTTTCATTCCCTAACTTCAAAAATATTATTATATAGTGATTGCTTTTTAAAATTTTTTACTGATTTGGTCACCTGGATACCCCTTTTCTGGAACCCTATGATTAGATGGCTTTTATAGAACTCTGTATAAGTTTCTTTCTAGTTTAACTTCACATCTACTTAAAAAAATTTTTTTAACAGTCCTCTTCCTCAGGGCACAAAGTATTCTGGAAGGTCTCCCCCCACTCTTATATTCTTTATTATTTTTGCCTTTTAATTGGTATTGTTTTATTTATCGGGAACAGCCTCCTGGTGAATCTACTCTCATTTTACTCTTTTTTTTGTCCTATCATCAGTATTAGCTTTGAGCCTCTCAAGAAGAGGATATTTATTTCTTTTTTGTTGTTTTATCTCTAAAAAAAGTTAGATAACTGCCAAGTGTCTTGATGGTTCATACCTATAAATCTTCCCACTAGCATATTCAGGATAATACTGTAATTTTTTTTTTTTTTTTTTTTTTTAGGAGGTACCGGGGATCGAACCTGGGACCTCGTACATGGGAAGCATGTGCTCAACCACTTGAGCTACATCTGCTTCACATACTTTTATACTTCAGTAAGCTTTTTATTTCAACAACTAAGTGTAAAAATTAACTGATAACACTTATTGGGAAAAAACATTCCCAGATTACATGTTTGGTATTTATGGTTTTGAGTACTGTTTCCTTTTAATACCCTGTCATTCCATTTTAAGGTGTACTGCTTCCTGCATATTGCTATAGTTCCATCACTACCCCACTCCCTGGAGTGGAGGTATTTCTGCCTCCACATACCTTAAGCCAGTGTACATTCCCCCACCCCCTTTTTAAGGGAGATTGATAACCTTCCTTTGATGGAAATAACCAGAAATAGAGATTGAGAGATTGTCCTCTTCTAGACAAGTGACTGTTTTAGTTTGCTAAGGGCTGCTAAGGCAATACAGCAGAAATGTGCTGGCTTTTATATTGGGAATTTATTAGGTTGAAAGCTTACTGTTCTGAGGCTGTGAAAGAGTCCAAATCAAGGCATCATCAAGAGAGGCTTTCTCTCCAAGCTCAGCTGTGGATGATCAAGCACTTGGCAGGGCAAAATGCTGGTCTCCTCACCTTTCCCCTCTCTTCCCAGCCTTATCTCTTCAGCTTGGAGCTGCTCCATGGGCCTAGCCTCTTGGTGGCCTCTTCCTGTGCCTCTGTGCTCTGCTGATTTGAGCCTCCAGCCTCCGGGACCTCTTTTTCTGTCTCTGAGGCTATTTTCCCATGTGTCTCTGCTTTCATTCCTCCATTTGTCTGTAAAGAATTCCAGAAGAGGACCAAGACCTACCTTGGGTTACGCCTCACTGAAACAATCCAATCCAAGGTGCCTGCCCCCAACTGCCTCCAGTAAAAGGTCCCACACCTGTGGGAATGGATTAGCTTCAAGAACGTGATCTTTTCTGGACTCTACAAAAAGCTTCAAACTGCCATAGTGACTTTCAAGCTTTTTTGACCGGTATCCCTTCTTTTTAAACTGGAAGTCAACTGACCTTAATTACATCTCCATAATATAACATAATCAAAGGAGTGATAGCCCATCACTTTTACCATATTCTGCTAGTGAGAAACAGGGCATAGGTGCTGCCCAAACTTAAGGGGAGGGGATTACAAAAAGGCATGAATACCAGGGAGCTAGAATCGTGGGGTCTAACCTAGAGTGTTTCTATAGCAGTTGCCTTCTGGTTCCCTATTATTTATGTCCCTCGTATGTACAGAATACATTCCTTGTGTCCTAAGAGTCTCGTCCCATTATAACATCTGCTCAAAGTCCCAAACCTAATCATCTCAGTGAGATCCACATGCCGATGAGGCTTCTGGGTGAAACTGTTAAGTATAATTTCTGGAGCAAGATTCTTCTCCATCTGTTGACCTGTGAAACTAAAGAAACAAGTTATCTGCTCCCACTATATTCAACATATTAACAGGCATAGGTTAATAGCTATAGACATTCCTATTCAAAAGGGGGGAAATGGAGAGTGAAAAATAGTCTTTGGTTCATGGCAGTTTGGAAATCCAGCTAGGTAAACTATACCTGGAGGTTTTTTTTTTTTTTTTCTTCTTCTTTTAATTGGATTTCATGCCCAGGAAGTAGATTTTGGTAGATCTCATCTTTGCCTTCTGGGATCTTGGTTTCACTCTCTCGGTCATCCCTCTCTTTCAGTGAAAGTTTGCATGTATTTGCAGCTGAATAGTTTTATCAGCCTGTGTCCTCTCAGTAGAATTTTGGGGATGTGATAGGCTCCTTTTACTTTGTACTCTTTCTTTCCCTTTTAGACCACGGTGGCAATATTTCCACTGAAACAATTTTCTCAAGAATCATGTAGGTCTTCAGTGGATATCATGGGGATTCACTACATGAGATAAAAGTCCTACTCCAAAATCTTTCTGAGATAATCTCTTTTCTACCTTGGCCTTCTGTTGAGATGGCTGAGAAACAAACCCTTCATCTTCCTAGAGGCCCCTAGTTTGAGAGGATCTGTGAGACACACCCCTACTCTCTTGAAAGGGCCTCTGGGTGACTAAATACTCTTGATATTTCTGAGGTTTTAGCAAAAGGTTTTCTATCCTCACCCTCAGCCTTTTCTCTGGGGCACACTTTGCTGACCACAGAACTCTTAATTTTAGTTTCTTTTGCTATCCAGAGGAGCTGAGAATTTAAAAAATCATCCAGTCCTGATTCCTTTTTGCTTATCAGTTCTTCCCTCAATTTATCTCTTTCTTCTCTCAATTTACCATAAGCATCAAGAAAAAGAATTAGGTGATACCTTCACTACTTTGCCAAGACATCTATGACAAATACTACACACTGGTTGGCTTAAATAACTGGAATTTATTGTTATCACAGTTTGGAGTCTAGAGTCCCAATTGTAGGTCTCAGCAGGCCATGCTTCCCGCAGCGTCTGGTGCTTTGGCGCTGGCCTTCTGCAATCCTTGGTGTTCCTTGGCTTGCAGCCCTGCCTCCTCACGTGGCAGCCTGTCTCCTTGGTCTCCTAGTGGGGCTTTCTCTGATGGATGGTGTTCAAATTTCCTCTGCCTTAAAAGGACTCCAGTCATAAGGATTAAGTCCTGCCCAGATTCACTTTGGCCTCATCTAAGTCGGATCTTCGAAGATCCTATTCCCAGATGGATCCACACTTTAACTAATAACATCTTCAAAGGTTCTATTTACAAATGGTTCATACCCAAGGGACTGGGGATTAGGACTTAAACATGTCTTTCCTGGGGGACGTGATTACACCCCCAACACGAATCTCCTTCTGCATATAACCAAATTCACCACTTAAAAGTTCTGCTTTTGATGTGACTGTAGGACGCAATTTTGCTAAGCTTTCTGCCACCACATTGCTAAGCTTTCTGCCACCAAGTAACATGGATCCCCCTCCTTCCTGTTTCTAATGACGTTTTTCACTTCCTTCTGAGCTGTCTGGTTCAGCATCCTCTCCATTCATAATTCTATCAGCCTGTTCAAGGTAATCTAAGCTCTTTCTATAATGCTCCTCAAAATTCTTCCACCCTCCACCCAGTGCCTGATTCCAAAGCTGCTCCCACTTCCAGGTACCAAATTCTGTACTAGTTTTATATGTGGTATAAGAAATTACCACAAATTTAGAGGCTTAAAACAGCATACAGGGAGTGGGCGTAGCTCAGTGGTTGAGCTCCTGTTTCCCATGTATGAGATTCTGGGTTCAATCCCTGGTACCTCCTAAAAAAACAAACAAACAAAAAAACGGAAAGTAAAAGCATACATTTATCATGCCTCAGTTTCCCTGGGTTACAAGTCTGCTCCTGGCTTAGCCGGGTCCTCTGCTCAGGGTCTTACAAGGCTACAATCAAAATGTTAGCTGGGCTGTGTTCCTTTCTGGAGCTCAGGGTCGTCTTCCAGCTTTGTGTGGTTGTTGGGAGAATTTGATTCCAGGTGGATATAGTGCCGAGACCCCTCTATTCTGGCTGGTATTAGCTGGGGACTGGTCTCAGTTTTTAGACGCTGGAAATGGATATTGTTTTAAACTGCTAATTTATGGTAATTTGTTCAGCAGCAGTAGAAAATGAATACAGTTCTCAAACACTATTAAATCTTGTTCTGGTTGTCCACAGGCTTGAATAGACTGCTTCCTTCAGGTTACCCTAAATCTCTTAAATTGTAGTCAGAAGCTTCTAGAGACCCAATTCTTACTCTTTTTATCAGTCTTTGAAGGTAGCATGACTTGTGTTAAACATTTTCCTAGTCAGTCAACTTTTCTTGGAAGAAAGATGAGATTGTTTCATAGCATTCATGTCTAAGCTCTAAGAATCTTTTTTCCCCTGCCAGGGAATTGACTCCCATGTAGAGTGTTTTTCAATGTGAAATGCTATAGCTTATTTTAAAATTTGTTTTTTACCGCCTTCCTGATCAGAAGGGAGTCCCACAGCTGCCTGACTTCTGTTTCACCTTAGCTTTTTGCCCTTTGAGGCTATTCATGGTGGTACACTCGGTCTACATCACATAATCTGTAGCAGCGGTCACTCTCATGGAATTAGGTAACAAACTAATTCAGAAAAGCTTGCATTTACAAGATCTAAGCTCACTGAGCATAATTTAACACAGAAAAAAACAGTTTTAGGGACCATGTTTTGTGAACAGACACTCGTGCTCTGTTTTCTGTGCTTAGCTCTCTGATAAATCATTAGGGCTTCCACACTGCAGTAAAACGAATTAAATCCAAAAGTATCACAAAGGTAGATTAAAATGTATAGCTTAAGTTATCACCTCATTATAGCAATCTTTTTGTAAAGAACACAATTGCACTATATCTTCCTTTTCTTCCAGTAATGTTTTTCTTGTACTATGCTTTTCCCCTATTAATTCTTGGGCTGGTTGAAGGCATTTTGGTGGTATTTATTACATATTTGGACCTGTTGTCCTTACTTATTAATGTCTGTTTATATGTGCTACTTAGTGCTATTTACGAACCAAGGACTAAAAGAAGCTCCTGTGGTTTGTGGTTCTCGTGCACCTCAGATGTTTTTCCTTGGGTGGGTCTCTGCTCTTTTGCAGCTCCTTACTTCTTGTTCCAGTTAGTTTGCATAATTTTTGATTAATGGTAGCATCTTTCAATCAAGAGACTGAGAGCCTCTAAGACGTATCTTTAGGTGGTAGTGGGGGAGAGGAGTAGACAGAGTACTGGAAGTGCGGCCAATAAGTGGAGAAGGTACAGCAGATTTCAGGGGCCAATTTCCATGAATTTTTTAGTAGTGACCTATTTCTTGCAAAGAATTGTGCTTTTAAAGGTGTTTGCTGTGTGTTCTCTTTCACATGTACTACAATTCTTTTTTATGGATATTATGGGGAAGAAAAGAGAAAAGAACCCATAGGAAAGGGGACTTCTAAGTAGAATGTCTGGAAATAGAATCTGTTTTGAGAAGCCCACTCTCCTTTAGAAATCCTGGTATTGATATTTGCTGTAAACAACAAGATTTAAAATGTAACTGTTTATTGCAACACACAAAATCTCTACAAATTAGTGGAAATGTCCAATATGATAGAAATTTTATACATACACACAAATATCATAACAATTTTGCAAATTTAAATGTGGAAAAATGTATTGACTCACAACTTAAAAAATGCGTATGAGAAAACCTTCCTTTATACTTTTTATTTTCCCGCTTACAGAGATAGTAAATAAAAGCAGTAGTAAATTCACCTTGCACAATCTAAGTAGCTACTGCTCTCAGGCAAACAAAACAAAACAACAGAAAACTACTTGTAGAGTTATGTTCTCATCACCCTGTCTTAAAAAATGATATAAATTCACAGTAGGTTAAAGTAACCTAAAAATTCAAACTCTTTTCAGATCAAACTATACACCCATCTATCCTAGCTTAAATCTCGACTCATGCAAGAAGCAAGTGACAGACACAAAAGGTGGCTTATTGATAGAGCTTTATAACTGCCATTGATCTTTTAGCTATTTCCCAGAATCACAGTGGTGATGGGCAATGTATGTATGATAAACTCTTTGGGAACATTTTCCAGGTGGCATCAATGATATGGCTATTCTCTAAACAGCACTTTCTCCTAGGCTACGCCATCTCTATTTCTTGAGTTTAAAACTCTTAACTTTTCTTTCTGATAATTTTACCAGAAAAATGTATCACTATAAAAGCAAAATGAGGAAATGTGGCTAGTGTAGAAGATATCTCAACAGTGCTATACAAACTTAGGAAATATAACTAGAGATCTTGACAGTCACTGAAATGAGATAGCAAATTGCTGACAGGATATGGAAATGGGGATGGTGCTAGGAGGGCATCTCTCCCTAAGGAGACTCTGGCCTGTGCACACTGCAAATAAAAGTAAAATCTTCCATTCTGGATTTGAAATGCCCCCCGAAAGGTTGTGTAACTTGCAACCTGGAAAAATCCTAGTTTTGCTCAGAGAAAATGATGGGAACTATTTATATTTCTAATAATGATGTCTGTCTTTGGAACTGCCCAGTATTTAAATTTACCTCCCTCCTCACTTTATTTTCTACTTTAAAATAAGCTTCTGTTAGATTTTTAAGCCTTTGTGTATCATTTTGTTTCCTATGTTCGTATTCTTGTTCTCATACAAGGTTCTTAAGGTTCCTTGAGAAAAAAAAATATATATATATTTCAGATAAACATTAATCGCTAGAATTTTTAAAAATTATGCTTTTGATGCTATAATCTTCTCTTCTTTTTTTCTAAATTAGAGTGTATCTGCATTTGTGCATCGCATACATCATTTACCATCGTGATCCTTTGCTGAATGATTCAGTCATGGCAGTGTGCCTTCATGTCAACAGAGGGCACCAGCAGTCCACCTCTGTGTTCTCTAAATACTTTTCAGATTCTTCCCATCATCTTTCTTTCATTGTATCCCAGTTGGCCATGTCCTCAATCTGATTCGTTATACTGAAGCATGCATTTTTTAAAAGTGTTAGGGTCCTTCCTTTTTTTAAAATCTCGGATGCATTTTTTTTTTTTTTTAATTAAAGAAGTCGTGAGTTTACAGAACAATCCTGCATAAAATACAGGATTCCTGTACACCACCCCATCACCAACACCTTGCATTGGTGTGGAGCATTTGTTACTCTTGATTATGGCACATTTTTTAATAAGTGTACTATTTTTTTAAACACTGGTTACCTTTGTTAAAATAGATGAAAGATTATTAAAATAGTTCTATCTAGCATCCATTATTTACATTAGGTGTATTTTCCCCATATGCCACCTTATTATTACCACCTTGTATTAGTATCCTACATTTGTTATAATTCATGATAAAGCATTCTTATACTTGTACCGTTAACCATTGTTCATCGTCTACAATAGGATTCACGGTGTTGTTTACTCCTATGTTTTATCTTTTAATTTTTATTTTAATAATATATACATCCTAAAGTTTCCTTTTTTTAACCACATTCACCTGAACAGTTCAGTGCTGTTGATTACACTCACAGTAATGTGCTACCATCACCATAATCCATTTCCAAACCTTTACCATCAGCCTAAATAGAAATTCTGTACGCGTTAAGCATCAACTCCCCTTTCTTTTATCTATATTCTAGATTCTAACTCTGTGAGCTTACTTAGTATAATTAATTCATAACAGTGAAATCATACAATATATTTCCTTTTGTGTCTGACTTATTTCACTCAACATAATGTCCTCAAGGTTTCTCCATGTTGTCACATGCATCAGGACTTCATTCCTTTTTATGGCTGAATAGTATTCCATTTTATATATATACCACATTTTGTGTATCCATTCATCAGTTGGACACTTGAGTTGCTTCCATCTTTTGGCAATTGTGAATAACACTGCTGTAAACATCGGTGTGTCGATATCTGTTTGAGTCCCTACTTTCAATTCTTTTGGGTATGTACCTAGCAGTGAGATTGCTGGATCATATGGCAATTCTAGTCTTAGCTTTCTGAGGATCTGCCAGACTGTTTTCCACTATGGCGGTACCATTTTACATTCCCACCAGTAATGAATGAGTGTTTCTATTTCTCCACATCCTCTCTAGCACTTGTAGTTTTCTGTTTTTTAAATAGTTGCCATTCTAGTAGGTGTGAAATGATATCTCATTGAGGCTTTGATTTGCATTTCCCTATTAGCTAGTGAGGTTGAATATCTTTTCATGTGCATTTTAGTCATTTGTGTCTCCTCTTTGGAGAAATGTCTATTCAAGTCTTTTGCCAATTTTATAATTGGATTGTTTATCTTTTTATTGTTGAGTTGTAGGATTTCTTTATATAGTCTGGATATAAACCCTTATTGGATATGTGGTTTCCAAATAGTCTGAAGCATGCACCTTTAAAAGCTTTCACCTACTTCTCAGGCATTTCTGTAAATATTTTCACAGACAGGAAGAACCTTGTTTGAAAAACACCTTCACAGAATTGGACTGAATCCTTGAAACCTAACCCCCAGTGATAAAAATTAAAGTGATGTTTCAACTTTGGCAGTTAGTAGGTTTCTGTAGAGAGATAAGTACTGAGTTTAGTTTCTTTACTCCTAAACCTCAGAGTAACCAGAAGAAGACGTATCAGCCTTTGAGGACCGTACAGTCTAGTGGAGGAGACAAGGCTGGGGCAGTTGACATAATTAGAGAATGGTAGATGCCCTGTGTGCTCAGCGAGAAATAGAGATGGCGTAGCCTAGGAGAAGGTGCTGGTTAGAGAAGAGCCATGACATTGGTGGCCAGACTCGTTTATTCCCTGCTAAGTGTGGACTACCGGGACGGGTTTTGTGAGCACCGAGAACCTGGAGACCTCAAGGTCTGAAATCTGACTAAAGTACCTGCAGTTTCCCAAGCGTGATTTTTCCATGACTCTGTGCCTTTTCATATGTTCTCTCCTCTTTTCTGCTTTCTCTTATCCATACATTGTGAACTCTTATTTATCCTTAAACATAGAGCACAGCTGTCACCTCCTTCTGAAAGCCTTCTCTTCCCTTCCACTCCAACCTTCCCATGGAGTTTTTGCTCTCTTCTCCATGCTTCCTTATCAGTGCTTCTGTATTAACACCTGTCATCAGGTGTTTTAATTTCCAAGTTCATGTTTCTTTTTCCCTAGTGGACTGGATACTCCTGGAGGATTTTGGAAAGTGTGTTATTTATCTTTATGTTGGGAGTAACTTGCAAAGCACCTCTTTTGTCCTGGTTGGCTTGTTCTCCTTACAAGTGTCCCAGGTTGGATGATATATTATATAGCTACCTAATAGCTACCCAGAAAAATACTTGGAGATTGACTAATTTGAACTCTTTGAAATAATATTGTCTGTGAGATTTAAAAAGATATAGTGGAGGGAAGCAGATGTGGCTCAAGCAATTGCGCTCCCACCTACCACATGGGAGGTCCTGGGTTTGGTTCCCAGTTCCTCCTGGAGAAGATGAGCAAGACAGCGAGCTGGCGAGATGGGCTGGTGCGGCAAGCTGACTCAACAAGATAATGCAACAAGGAAACACAATGAGAAAGACAACAAAGCAGTTGGCAGAGGAGGCTTAAGTGATTGGGAGCCTCTCTCCCACATGGACGGTCCCAGGTTCAGTTCCCGGTGCCTCCTAAAGAGAAGACAAGCAGACACAGAGAGCACACAGCGAATGGACACAGAGAGCAGACTGTGAGTGCAAACAATGGGGGGTGGGGGTGGGGGGAGGGGAATAAATAAATAAAAAATAAATATATATATATATTTTTAAGTATACTCTTCTAAAAGAATAAATTCTTAAAAAAAAAAAGATATAGTGAATTGTTCTTAGGGACAAAGATACTGAGATATACTCAGCAAATAAGTAGAGGAAACATAAGATGATTTCTGAACCACTGAAGTAATCTTACTCTTTGTACTCTAAGGAAGGAGCACTGTATCGGAAGTCAGGAGACATATGTGACCCATAATGGTGTTAACCTTTCTTTGTCTTTGTCTTCTCAACGATAAACTAGACATACTAACTGCTTTACATACCTTACAGGGTCATTTTGTAAATCAGTGAGATCAAATGTGAAAGTACATTAAAAAATTAAAAAGGACACTAAATATAAAATATAGTCAGGTTATTTTTTGCTAAATTGTTCTTAGTTATTTTTTCAAATATTTCTTTCAGTCCTTCAGGGACTTGAAGTGGGACCTGGGGACAGTGGAGACGAAGAGTGATGGCTCTTTTCTTAGTGACACTAAAGCTGTGATGGAAAGAGCACTGGGATGGATAACTAATTTTCCCTCTGCTGTTTACTAGCTTTGTGATCTTGGACCAGCCGAGCAACCTCTGTGTTCTCCATCTGTAAAATGAGAACACATCATTTAAAACAACAACGACAACAAAAAACCCCAAGAAAAACACTAGGCTCTTTTGCGATGATCTATTTTAAAGTTATGATTATATACTCTGCATGTATAAGGATATAAAGAGCTATACTAACGTAATGAATAGTAGGAGATTCTCAGTACGCTGAGTATATGGCAGACATGGTATAGCTTATTTTGAGCAAGGAAGCGACAGGCAGAAGGTGTGTAGCGCATGGCAGTTATGACATCCTGTGTGTTTTCAAGCAGCAGCCATCGAAGCCTTCTAGTTTAAGTTGTATATATGTAACTAGAATAAAATAAAAAAAGAAAATCCATGGGACTGTACAATACAAACAGTGAACTTTGAATTAAACTTTGGGCTATAGTTAATAGTACAATTATAAAAATGTGCATTCATCAATTGTAACAAATATACCACAACTGAAAGGGGTTACTAGTAGGGTGGTATATGGGAACCTTGTGTTTTATGCATGATTTTTCTGTATATCCACAACTTTCCTGATGAAAAATTAAAAAAAAAAAAAAAAGCCATCTGGTACGAAAAGTATCATGTCAATACAAAAGACTTAAATGGTCACTGCTCAACAATCCAGCCTTCCCTTTCATGATTGGTGTTTCTTCAATTGGGGTACAAAACCTTTGGCAGTAGTTGGCAGTGTGCCAGGGGTGCTTGAAGGCACAGGATAAATATTGTGTGTCTTTCTAGAGTGTCGGTTTTATTTGATTTTGAGCAATGACAGCATTATTTATAGCCTGAAATGAATGTAGATATATTATGAAGTAGAATGCAAAATTTGCATGAATTTCATAAATAAAAGATGAGTCTTGCTGAGGGTCCCTTCGGATAATGTCCCCAGATTCTGCTATTCAAACATTTAATAGTTTATAAAGTACATTCGCATACCTTCATATGTTTTCTGCTTCTTTGCCGTTGGTGTAGTTCAGAGAAGAAAAGGAAAGAAGCACTGCTCTAAAGATTTGAGGGGTGGGGTCAGGGGTGGGCAGGTGAGGTAGAAGGAGATGTACACGAGGAAACTTCCAAGTGTAAGTAGGAATGATGTGATGACGAAACCAAATTGTGTTCACTGGGCATCCCACAAACTCAAGGCAACCCTCCCCAGGTTCTTGTACCCTTTGCCCATCTTGATTTTTCTCAGCTAATTTGAGGGACCAAAAACTTGATAGGATGGTGATCTCTTAAGATTTAGCCTCCTTTTATCACAGCCTCTCTCCAGCCTCTCCCAACTATCTGCAGATTAACCCACCAACCCTGGTCTATGAGAATGTGACATGATGACACACTCGGCCCAGTTGAGGTCAGAACATGATTTGCTACTGCCATATATATATATATATATATTTTTTTTTAATATAACTTATTTATTTACTTTTATCCATTTTAACATCCCCCTCCAGCCCTGGTTTTGCTTTTTTTGTGTCCATTTGCTGGGCAATTCTCTGTGTCTGTTTCCTGCCCTCGCCTCTCATCCTTCTCCTCCTGTCTTCGCCGGGATTCAATCCTCAGAAACCCCAATTTGGGAAAGAGGCGTCCTACCGCCTGCGCCACCTTAGTTCCGGGTTTTTTGGCGCGTTTCACCATGGCTCTCCCTTGTGTCACTCTCTTGCCATATTTGTCATCCAAGGTGATGTCTGGGGTGGTTTTAACATCCTGAACTTTACAATGAGCTTTGAGCTTAAGTCTTTTGTATTGACATCCATCATCTTTCCTTTTCTGGATGAAAGTTTGACCTCTTTGGTTAACTTTCTGGTTCTGTTGCCCTGGGAACCAGATAAGGATAGTATGTCAAATATGTTACTAGGCAATATTGCTTGTATGACCTGTGATTTGTAGATGACATCTGGACTAGGGGAAACCGTAAACGATCTATACATACCTGTGAGCCATTCTCTGGGCTTCCTTGGGTGTGGTGATTCCTGTAACTGCTCATGCCCCTTGTAGGAACCTGGGCGCTCTGCCTTTTAAGTCATTAACAACAGTTGGCTCCTGTGAAACATGAGGTTTTTAAATCAGGGTGACTCCCCCACTGGCTTGATGATGTAAATCTGTTCTTACACCTGAAATGTCATCAGCAGAGCCAGAGAAGAGAAATACGGAGTTTCTTCTGAAGAGGAATGTCTGATGCTACTCTGCTGCCCTGTGTACCTCTGAGTAGACTAGTGCCAAGTCTGACCTGTGAGAGCCTTAGGAATCTGGCTGTTGAACCTAAGAAATTCTTTTGTTGGGTCTTCTTAGTATCGTATTATATAATCAAGGATGTTCAGATGGAGGTCATTATAAGGTTCAGTGGGGGTGGAAGATGGTTAATTATAGCAATGAGAAGGCCACAAAAGGCTTCACAGAGAAGCAGTACCCAATACTGTATTCAGAGGACAGTAAGCACTCAGAAACTATTGGTAGATGAGTGTGTGAATGAATGGCGAACCAGTAATAGATGAGTGTCACCGTGGGCTAGTATAACAATGCATGTAGCAAGAGATTTCCATGAGGTATTTGCTTGCTGTGAGCTGCAGGTTATAACCCAAGAAAATACTTTTAGAGAAGTTGCGAACAGTTGTATAAAAATGTTGGATCAATGTATTACATCGCCCACAATTCCAACCTAGAGGATAGTGTCATGAGGAAGAATATTTGAAACACAGGATCACCTGTCCCATGCTCAAAGACTTAGTGTTAACATCCTGAAATAATGTCGGCATGTTTGGTCACTAGAGCTCAAGATGATGATTAAGCTGGAAAAGTTCCCAAGAAGAGCTACAATGATTAGTGATGTAGGGGTCGGATGTGGCTCAACTGGTTGGGCGTCCGTCTCCCATATGGAGGGACCTGGGTTCGATCCCCAGGACCTCCCGGTAAAAAAAAAAAAATGATTAGTGATGTATATCTCAAAACACTTGTGCTTCCCCTTCGTGTAGCTTTTATGTCCCCAAAGCAGCAAGCTATAATGGAAAGGTACTGGGCTAGAGGGGTCATCTGGGCATCTGATTTCCACTTTATCCCTTGCTAGCTCAGTACTTTTAGACTAGTTGTTTACCATCTCTGAGCCTCGATTTTCTCATCTATAAAATGGGACTAATTATGTCTGCCTTGATTACTTCACAAAGTTGTTGTAATCCATAGTAAGACCATACCTGTGAAATGTTTGGAGAGGTATAGTTTTTAGTCTGATTTTTATCATTATGTAATTTCTTGCATCATTGTTCTTTCCTGTCATTGTTTTAATGCATTGTTTTTTCTTACAAATTTATGCCTTGAGTCCAAATCTCTGAGAGCTTTCAGGTCAGAACTTCCTCTATGTCATTAATAAAACAGCATCAAGAGCAAATGTGGCACCAGCTCACATGTATTGAGCATTTACTATTGTGCTGAGCTCTTTATGTAGATTGTTTCATTTAATCCTCCCAGGAAAACCAAGAAGTAGTTAATCCCCAGTTTATGAATGAGAAAGGAGAGGTTTATAGAAGTTAAGTGACTTGAAGTGGTAGAGTCAGGATTCAAACCTGGGCAGCCTGTTCAGACCCTACGCCCTTAATGTCCCACTGTCTTGCCATTGTAGATCTCCAAACTGTCTCACACATGGTGCCTCTGTCCTCTATAAGGATGACTTTTGAGAGAAGACGTCTTTCGTCAGGGGGGTGATAGGACTATAGTGTGCCCACTTCCTGAAGGTCGAGAGCAGGACGAGCATGGACTCATTCACCATATCCCAGACCAGTGCCCTGGAGGCTCGAAGGAGTTAATGCCAGCCTTAAGAAAAGATTGTTTGGAGCTTGGAGTCAATTTATGGACCTCTTTACCCTCAGAGATGAAACAGGCTGAAAATATAAATAGATTACGGAAGAGTTTAGGTAAATTCATGGATGTCAGATCTATAATGGACTATTAAGAGAAAACGGGGACGTTGGGGTCAGTTTCCCAACCTTTGGAGGTTGACGTCAGTATAAAATACAGCCTTTGATGCCCTGTCAGAGACACAGTACCTGACTGGATGGATCACTGCTCTAACCCAGGGTGGCGTTTCTTATGACTAAAACTTTTAATTTCAGGCTTTCTGACATGCCTATATTGAGTGCTTGCAATTATGGAATGGAAATTTTATCATTCTGAGGGATTATTTATGGTCTTCTGTGGCTAGGTTTCAGGATTTTTTTTTTTTTTCTCCTAACATAGAAAGGCGTTGTGGTCTAATTGAGCTTATCTGACAATTTTTGAATCCCCAGAAAGAGCCAGAGATTATATGGCCTTTAATGTTCTTGTGTTTTAATAGCATTTGCCATTTTTAGTTTATATATTTTGTTTGGTGACAGTGATGACTTCTATTAGGCTAATGGAAATCATTATAGCCAAATTATCCCTGCTTTTATCAGCAATTACAGAATACTAGAGGCTAACATTCTGAGTGCTTAGAGTGTGTCAGAGTGTGTTTTTAACACTTCGTGCCCATCAGTTCATTAAATTCCCATTTTACTGAGGAAGAAACTGAGGCATAGCAAGGATAAGTGACTTTCTCAAGGTAACCCACCTAATGGGAGGGGGCAGATTTGGGATTTGGGCCCTGGAGTCTGGTTCCAGGCTGTGCTCTTAATTGTGCAACACAGCCTATCTGTTCAATAGAAGTTAGACACACAATTAGAAGGGCTACTTTAATCTCATTTATCCTAAGGCTGCATACCAATTTAGTATATTGAAAAATAAATGCTGAGTCAGAAAGACCGTTCCATTTGGATTTAGGAAACTAGATTTTTTTTTTGCCAAAAATTAATAACCTCTGATGCTTAAACTTTCTAAGTCTTAATTTTGTCATCGGAAAAAAAATGAAGGTCAACTTAAGTTGTGGGTAAGGTTCTTTTTCTGTTTCCAGCTTTAGGCATTCATTCTTATTCCATAAAAATATGTACATTTGAGTTTCTATGGTGAATGAGACAGTGCTGAGTGATCAGGATGGAAAGAAGAAAAGACACGAGGCAACTCAAGTCTAATGAGGGGGACAGACACAGATACAAAGCCAACAATTAGCCTGTTTAGCCAATGCAGTTTAAAAATGCCTTCAGAATTCTTACAGTCTTGTGGAAACAGTCTGGAATCTATGTCAGTCCTAAAATTAAGGCATCAAAGGAAGCAGTGAGAGAGAAGAGGAATGTTCTCATCTTCCCAGAGAAGGGTGGATTTCAGGATCTCAACTCACTTTGTTCCACCATGCATGGCCTGAACTGCCGCTGTCTCTTTGGACATGAGGGTGATAAAACCAGTGACTCCCAGGGATACAGATACTGTCAATAATTGGCTGTTAGAAAACTTAATTTTAAAAAATCAATCAGTATTCTTTGAGCTTATATGAGTATTCCTTGAAATATGGCCCAGGATAAGGTGGCAAGACTTTGTGGAGATTCTTAATTCTAAGAAGCTAATAAATGAGCTATATCCTCTATTCATTGAAAGGCCCTTCCATTTAAGCCAGGGAACTTGTTGGAATGATGTTCTGAATGAAATGGTTCTCTTCTGGCTCTGGGTGTGTCATTTGTCTAAGATCTCTCAGGATTTGATTTTATTCACTTGTAGATGAAGGTACTGAGCTAGATGATTCCTAAGATTCCTTGTTGTCTCAAAATTCTAACGTTCCCTGATCGTAGCAAAAATGTGTATCATTGGATCAGAATATCATTGTTTTTATTTACAGCCACTGTTTCCCATTTATCTCTGCACCAAATAAAAATGCATTTATGAATTCCCATTTTACTGAGGAAGAAACTGAGGCATAGCAAGGATAAGTGACTTTGCTTTGTGAAAATAAGCTAAGGGAAGAAGTGGGTTTTCTCTGGAAAAGAATTATTTTAAAATCCCTCTTTATGAAGCCAGAGTTCTTAGATAAAATAATCATGATTCCTTTGAAAGAATGGAGTTAATGAAAGGTGGGGAGAGAAATTAAAAACCATCAAAAACATTGTCAAGTGGTCTGCTTAATTAAAGAAGGAAAAGGACACCAGGAAAGTGCTTTGCTACATACAAAATCCAGGTATTTATAAAACATACTGGCTATAAGTCTCTGGTTAAAATTTACTTGGCATTTTCAGTGTCGATATTAAGATCGAATACTTTCTTTTTTTAAGGGTAAAGATACTAAGCTAGGAAGGGTAAGAGTTAACTTTTCTCATGATCCCAGTACCAACAAATAGCACTGTGAAACAAGAAAGAAATCAAGAAATTATCTCAAGAGAACAGTCATTTTGGAGACTCTCCAAAAGAGCTCTTCAATAGGTCAGGAGTTTCACTGGCATTGCATTGTTATTTTATTTTATAACATGGTTTGGTCAGAACCCTTTCCTCCCCTATTCAAATATTTAATATTAAAACATCTTGACAATGTCAGCCTCTATCTTCAATTTTCACACTATACCAAGTAAAATATGTTTTGAAATGACAATGTTTTGTATTTCATTTCAACCCTTAAATATTTTGAAGGCTCTAATTTTTCCATGACTAATAAAAATAGAATTGACTGATCTATGTGTATTTCTTTTAGTCCTTTTTGGTTTGGGATTCATATGGAAAGAAGTCATTGGGGTCACCTTGTCTAATGAGAGATAGGAAAACCACATAAAATATCAGTCCACCAGAGTTCTGTTGGTTGGGCATTTGATGATCAAATTATTCTTTGATCCAATTATATCTCCTTAGGGTGTAGATATGTTGAAATCTTATTTGCCATAAACTCCAAGTTTCATTGTTGCCTGTTCCATTTAACAGTTTATTTGTTAGTAATAAATATAAGGTAGCCCAGCAAGAAGGTCTAAAATTTTCTATCGCCTACAAGCTTATTTGCCCATCTACCTTAGTGCTGGAAGCAGCAGCAGAAGGGCTGGAAGCTTTGTGGCCTGGGAACCCGGAGGATGTGGTCATGAGGCCTCCATCCATTGGAAGGGAAGAAAAGGCCACCACCATCTAGATAACATAGAAGAATTACCTAGATTGAAGCTGGCATGGCAGAGTGATGAGAAAGCATCATGGATTCAGAAGACTTGGGTTTGGGCCTCAACTCCATTGACAGTAGGACTTGGGGAAGTCACATCATATTTTTGGCTTTCATCATAGTTATCATCGTTGTTTTACACAGGAAGGAAATATGATGACGACAACGGTGGTGATGATGATAGCAATGAAACTTACCATTTAACGCTTATGTGCCAGGCACTGGACTGAGTGCTTTATGTGAATTATTTGACTAATTTAATCCTGTATTATTATTATTTGTATTTTACCAATGAGGAAATTGTTAAAGTAATTTGCTAGGCTAGCAGCACTAGTTAGTTGTGAAGTCAAGATTTGAATCTATAGTCCTTGGTTATTAGGTTTTAATGATGTTCACAAGTCAAGAATTTTGAAAATGTACCTTGTTATGAAAATGCTTTTTTCTTATTGTTTTTTTGTCATCTAGGATTGAGAAATAATTGTTACCATTGTTCAATAATGTTTGTAATGATATTCCAGTATTGGAATTTAGGAGCCAGTGAGATCAAAGATCTTTAACATATGTCCCCTTTATTTAGAAATATAATTAAATTTTATAGACCCAAATATCTGTTGCTTGGGTAAATGCCAAGTGTCCTAAGTATTCTGCCCTTGAGTTTTTAAGTTAGAACACATGCACACACACACATATGCACACAATGTTAATAACTTAATTCCTTCTTTTCACTTTTTTGCCTGTAGTAGAATCCTTTGGCACTATTCCTTTAGGTAAAAAGTTCCATGGTTGTCTTTGTAAACATACTATAAACAGACTTCCTATTTTTCCAAACTGGGCTGTATGAATCACAAATGAACTCAAAGGTGTTTATATATACAAGCATCCCCCCGAGTTTGAAATACAAGTTTGAGGATTGAGGTGTATCACGCTACTAGTCTCCCTTTTTATTTCTGAGTCTTGAATAGCAAGCGATGAGAATTCTGATTGCCAGGCATCATTTGAACATTTCCAGATTTATTAGATTACTGTTTTTGGATAGTGAGGGCTTGAATAGAAAAAGTTCAGGCAAACAGGGGACCCCGACATTATTCTTTACTGTAGTCTTTTAGAAATTAGATGTAGTTCCAGAATATAAGGCAAGTTTTAATTAGCTTCTTTTTTGCGATTGAATTCTGTATTATTTCTTACACTCCTAATGAACGTCTTTGGATCCCATTTGTATCATTTCTCTGTCCTCATTGACTTTCTGTAACACCTCTAAATTTAGTATCATCTGGAAATTTAATTAATGTGCTGTTTACTGCTCCTTCCAGATCACTAATGAAGATGTTAAATAAGACTTGATCCCCAGAGTACCCCACTGGACACCTCCTCACAACTTAATATTATGCCGTTTATCAATGCACTTTGTTTATGGGTCCTTTTTCCAGGTTTCAATCCACAAGGGAGTCCTTAGACAAAACCCAATTAGAATTGCTTTTTCCAGTATGACTGTAAAAAAACACTATGCTAAATTCCTTCCTCAATTCCAGATGTGTTATTTGCTGTGTTCTTCTACGGCTGGTGATTTGCTTTTTGCCCTTGCCCCATCCCTCTCCCAAAGCACCAGCGGTTCTTTTTTTGGGAGGTGCTGCCATAGCTTTTTGAGGATAGGACCCAGCATTAAAAAGTTCTGGTTTCAAGAAGATTCCTTACCTAAAGTGCTGTACATCCTTACACAGAGGTACTGAGCCATGTATTCTTTAATTCATTTACTTATGAGAGAGTTTTGGGGAGAATGTCATATCTTGGTTAGGTTTTCATCCCAAATGTTAGGTATCTTCTCTGTCATCCCTTAATTTATTCCAGATGTTTCATGATTCATTCTGTTTGTCAGCATGGGAGGCCCTCAGCTTGCACACGTTTAGCTTTTGTGTTTTTGATTATAGGTGAGACCTTGGAGTTTCATGAAATAGTTTGCTGAGGCATTTTGAATTGCTCAGTGTGAGACTGTGTTTGGAACATGGCCCGAAGTTGGGTGCGGCCAGGAAACGTATGGACCAAGTCAGCTGGCCAGTGAGGGAGCCTGCTTGACCACCCAACATCTATATTGCACACAGCTTTGTTTTTTTTTTTTTTTTAAGATTTATTTTTATTTATTTATCCCCCCCCTTTGCTGCTTGTGCTCTCTGTGTCCATTAGCTGCACGTTTTTCTGTGTCTTGCTGTGTCAGCCCACCATGCCCCACAGGCTGGCTTGCCCTCACCAGGAGGCCCTGGGAATCGAACCTGGGGCCTCCCATATGGTAACCGGGAACGCAACCAATTGAGCCACAGCCGCTTCCCTGCACACAGCTTTGTAGTTCTTTACTTGATATTATTTTAACAGTAGTTCTTCTGGGGGAAAAAAAATAATCAGAAAAGTTTCCTCAAGTGGTTGAGCACCTGCTTCGCATGTGCGAGGTCCTGGGTTCAATCCCTGGTACCTCCTGAAAAAAAAACAAAACTTTCCTGTGAAAAATGAACACCAACTAAGATAGAACAACTTAGTAAAAGTTGAGAAGCAATTAACTTGAGGGATGAGGCTATAATCATGAAACAGGTGACGCTGATGTGTCAATGGGGAGAAAGACAGGATTCTATCCAAATATTTCTGAATTTGCAAAATTGGCTGTAATGGCAGTTGGATCGCCTCCTATGAATTTTAATTTACAGTATATAACTTAAATGCTTACATAAGCCAAGCTGGTATGCTGCCGTGGCCCTGCAAAAAAATAAAACAACAAAAACCTGGTAAGCAGGAAGGTTGGAAAGTTCTTTCCTGCATTCACTTACTTATTTGTTACTATATAGTCTCTGCCTCCTTTGTGTGAGGTGTTTTGGCAGGTGCTGGGTACTCAAAGATAAATAAGGCATAGTCCTTCCTTTGAGGTGGTCAATGTGGTGGCAGTGGTGGGGGGAACGAGTAAAGTAAACGCAGCACAAAGTAACAATGTGTTTTATAGGCAACTAGTTGTGATTGCTATGAAAATCCAGCAGAGGCAGCACTTTGCCTGGGGCAGGATTCAGGTAAGAGTGATCAGACTTTTAAGCTGGTTCCTCAGAAAGAGTAGGCGTTCTAGGCAGAGAAGGGTGAAGATAGAGCATTGGCAGATGCCCAGATGCTGTGTTTGGAAATGGCGCCAAGTTCTGGTGGTTGGTCTACGTGTCAGGTAGGGAGTGGTGAGAAGTGAGTGGTTTTTTTACGGCCATCAGAGTGACAGATCAGAGCCACAGAACCAGGGGAGTTTCATGACCATATTTGTATTTTCAGCAGACCAGATGACAGAGGAGGACAAGTGAGAGTGGAAGGTAACAGACAGGGGACATCAGGGCCATTAAAGACCTCCGTGAAGCCCTTGACTGAGAATGCTTGCTGGGTTCAGGGGGTGCGATTACCTTCTTCTTGCTTCTATTCTGCTTGTCAGTGTCCTTCAGTGTCACTTTGTAGTCCTGTGATTCACCAGACAAAAAAAACTAAGCAGAAAGTCTTTTTCTTTTTTTTTTTTAAGGGTGCGAGAAATATGAAAATAAGAAAAATCTTCTCAATATGCTGCTAAAATTTCAGGAATGACAAAAGAGGGATTATGTCCTTCAAAATAATAAATGCAAACCTATGCTGGAGAATAAGGGTAAAAAGATGTGGCTAAAAGATTGATAAATTAAGAGTTTTACAAAGTCCTCTACGATATAATTGGCTACTTGCGTAACTCATTCAGCGAGCCCGTCAAAGGATGAATGAGTGGCAGGTGATATTACCAGCAGCCTGAATCAATCTCGTGTCTTGATATTTGTGAGAGAGCATCCCACATTAGGACTGGGATAAATTTTTCAGCAGAGGGAGGTGAAATGCCATGAAGACTATAGATCATGACAGAGCAGAGTACTCGGGAAATTAGAACAATGAAAACCTGACAAAGCACCAGGTCCAGGTGAAATACAGCTTGCGTGTATGCTCTGCATTGCCTAATCCTCCTGCTCAGAGCTTGCCCTCCAGAAGCCATTTGAGGGCCCTTTGTGTTCTGACAGTGCCAGTTCTTCAGGCTGTGCAGGCTGACTGAGAGGAGTAAGAGCCCTTTCTAGGCCGCTGTGTCTTAGCTCTATTGACCCAGATCCACAGTTTTGAGGGCAGCTCAGGCTGTTGATGTGACTGCTGTGGAAGGGCTGTGAATCAGAGGCAGCCTGCGGGGTGATCTATGTCCCACTGCTAACCAAGACCAGAGGGTACTAAGCATATAATGAATCCTTCCTGACTTTTCCTTCTTCTTCACTCCCATCTAGAGCCCATTTTCTCCGTTTTTAAACTCCTGCTCAGGCCCCAGTTTTGGCCTTGGGTTTCTTACCTCAACTTTTAAATTCCTACAACTAATTTTCCTAAAACACACATTCAGCCACTCAACTCTTCTCCTCAGAAACTAGCAATGGTTTCCCACTAGCTGTATGATAAAGCCCAAACTGCTTAACATATGCATGACATAGTGGAAAGAGCTAGCTTTAAGTGTAGGCCGTGGGGATTTTTATTCAGGCCTTGGCATTTTTAACTGTGGCCTCTCTAAGCCTCAATTTGTGTCTGTAAAAATGGGAATAATGCACACTGAAATTATAATATTAAATTCCATATCATGTAAAGTATGGCATGATGTCATTCCCCTTCTTCTATGAGCTCTCCCCAGACAACCTTTCCATCTTCATCTCCTACTACATGTCTCCAGAATCCTCGGGCTCAAGCCACCCCAGCCTCTTGGCCATATAGTCCCTGAATTGTCCCATGCACTTATATAATTCTTGGGCCTTTTTCATGCACATCTCTCAACTTTAGACATTCTTCTTCCAAATCTCTATCAAAACCTATTTTATCTTTCAGAGATTGAATCTAATGTTCAATTTCATTCTTAACATCTCTAGTCCTGTCACCTCTCCCCTTCACCTTGCATTAGACTTCAAATTCTGCCACTTATTAGCTCCATGATTAGAGGTTGTGATCCAGCCTCACTGAGTCTCTGAGTCTCCATTCAAATGCTTGGGTAATGTATTTGCCATACCTTCCTTACAGGTTTGATGTGAGGCTAAAATGGGAAGTATACACGGAAGTAGGGTTGTCCGATAAAATACAGGACACCTAATAAATTTGAATCTCAGATGAATAACCTATAACTTAAGTATGTCCCATGCAAAATATTTTTATTTTTCTATCTGGTAACCCAGCATTGGGGGTATGCCTTAAGTCTAAGACTTAGATACCGTCCATTCTCAAATTAGACTGACAGCTATGGCCAGTCCGAGGTAAGCTGTGTGACAGACCAACAAAGGAAGACAAAGCAATTTAACCATCAAGAACTTTCTTAAGCCTGGGGATACTGAAAATTTAGCTAAAATAACCAATAAAATCTCTTCCCACCTCCACTTTTATTCTCAGAGTACAGTAAAAGGCAAGCTGCTTTGTTCTTTCTTCTTGTCTCAGCCTATATCACCTCCTTGAAGCCTCATCTTCAGGGCCTGGGTTGAGTGCTCCTCCCATATGCTCCATTTAATTCACTCAAACAGCACAAAAGGATATCTAGTAAAAATTAAATCTCTCCCAACTCTAACCACCAAGCCCCTAGTTTCTCTCCCCAGAGGCAACCACTGTTACCCAGAGACATTTTTTTAAATATATATATTTTTTGTTAGAGAAGTTGTCAACTTATAAAACACTCATGCATAATGTGCAGAATTCCCATACATCACTCCTCCACCAAACAGCTTACATTGTTGTGGATCATTTGTTACAGATATGAAAGAACATCATCAGACTGTTACCACTAACGGTGGTCTGTAGCTTACATTTGGTATATTTTTCCCATACTCCCCTATTATTAACACTGTGTATTAGTATTGTACATTTGTTACAGTTCTTGAGAGAACACTTTCATATTTGTACTGTTAACCACAGTCCATCTTCTACCACATGGTTCACTGTGTTATACCGTCCCATGCCTTGTACACTCAGTGGTGCTCACTTTCATCACAGAGTTGTGTAGCCATAGACCCAGAGGGATTTTAATAGATCAAAGTTAAAGACTACAATTAGTCTAAAAAGTAACAGTGTACTTTTGAAAGGGCAAAGAACTTTGCAGAGGAACATGTACATTATTTGAAAAATAAATATGTGTTAGTACATATGACATGGAATATACATGTGAATAAATCATTTATGGCTCTAGAATGATATCTTAAAGCATTCCAGTTGAGATTTTAAATAGGGTGCACGTTATTGAGGTCTGAATAAGCAGGGAAAACAAAAAATCTCAGAACCATATGATATCACCTCTTACAAGATAGACTGGGCAGATGAGGATGTAGGTGGTGAAATTTAAGATGAAAGAGAAGAGCCCTCTGCCCTCAGTGCTTCTCCATTGTTCATCCTAGAAACCTGAAATGTCCCTCTTAGAGCATCTTTCCCTGAATCTTTAGGCAAATGTCCTTGAAAGGAACTACACTAGAAAACTCAAAAAGAAAAGGGCCTCTGTGTCCCCTGCCTAGCCTGCCTGAAGCTATTCTGGTTTGTACCCTAACAGGGATCAGTTGTTAGTTAATTCCCAGCTAGCTGAGAGTGCCTTTGGGTTGGGAGGAGGGAGAAAGGAGAAGAAATGGGGATGCCAGGAGGATGGATATTGTCAGCATTTTGGGGACATCCAAATGATCTTTGTCACTTTTACGGTCGGCTGGTCTTTCCTTGACTCTCAGCCTGCTCATGGTCTCTTTCCTCTGTTCCTGCAACAAATAATTATTTAGGGCCTCCTATATAGACACTGTTCTGGGCATTAAGCATTATTAGAGGAACTAGACTTGGATTCAACCTTCAAGGGAATTCTCATCCAGTAAAAGAGAGAGAACATCTACTAAAATAGCCAAAATAAGAGGAAGAAAGTGATACATGAAACTGCCATTGGAGAGAGAAAGTTCATTAGGAGTTCAGAAGAGGAGGGTAGGTGCTTTTACCTTGAGATGCTTAGAGTTGGACAGCACTCTGGGGGTTTCTATTTGTAATTTTCCCTCTTCTGTAAGGACTACCAATGATCTGTGGGAAGGAATCAGAGGCCTGAAGTCCCCAAGTATGTTAAGCAAAAGAGCATGTTGAAATAGTGTGGACTGACGTAGTGCAAAAAGCATGTACTTTGGAGTTGAACGGACTTGAGTTTGTGTCTTGCTGCTTGTGTAACCTTGGACCAGTTACCTAACCTCTCTGAGCCTCACTTTTTTCATTTGTAAAATAAGTTCTTCTTTTTAACGATCAGAACCAAAGTCTCTGAACGGTACTTTACCTGTCCCTTTGATATCCGGCAGTTTTCTGCAAGTATGCTGTAGGGGTATACTTTATCTTGTCCAGCTACTTGCTTTGGTGTCTGAACAACCCTAAAAATCCTCTCACCCTTACTCATGTGCTTTGTTGTAGTTTACGTCCCATCTGCCCTCTCCTCCTCCCTGGCCCAAAACCACAAAGTTGTTGCTTATAATTAATTTCTAAAGATCTCTTTGTATTAAAATGAGAAAACAAATAATTTCCAGAGTCATAAAGTTGTTAAAGGTGTGTTGTTTGCCACATTCAGTAACACATCACATTAAAGAATATTGCCTTTGGGAGACAACCAGCAAGAAGGCGGCAGAGTAAGGAGCTCCTAGAGTCAGCTCATGCCACAGGGAAGTTAGTAATCACCCAGAGCTATCTAAAGCACCTGTTTGGGGGCTCCAGGAGACCAAAAGAGCATCCTGCAACATCCTTGAAAGAAAGGAAGGAGGAGATCTGCAGAGAAGATTCATAAGTAGAGCACCCCACTCTCCAGAGGCCAGTACCCATCCTCCACTGGCAGCACAAGCTGCTTCGGGAGCCATTCTTTGGTTGGAAATGGAAGCTCCACTTCCCAAAAATGGGAGAGGAAGAGAGGGTTGGGCACCAACTTCAGCTACTGATTAGTAAATTTGGCGGGCTAAAATACAATCCTAAGAACAGCTAAAGTTCGAACTTGTCCAAGTCAGAAAGGGGCCGGTAGCTGCCATTTTAACTCCGACTCTGGCATGAGGGGAAGCAGGGTGGACTGAAAATCCCAGTGCTGGTAGGGACCAACTTCTTTCCATCCAGATCAGTTTGAAGTTAAGTATAACCCCCAGCCCCACCTCTGGCACGGAGGAAACTGGGGGAACCTACACCATCCTCTCTGGGAAAGTACAGGCCACACTGTGGAGGCCAGTGATCATGCTACTTTGGCAGTGCAAGCCGCCTCAGGAGCTGTTCTGTGGCTGTAATTGGAAGTGCCATTTCCCAAAAACAGGGGAGGAAGAGATGGTTGGCCACCGATTTCAGCTACTGATTAGTAAATCCGGCTGGCTAAAATATAACCCTAAGAACAGCTAAAGTTTGAAGCTGTCCAAGTCAGAAAAAGGCCAATAGCTGCCATTTTGACTCTTCTCCCACCATGAGGGGAGGCCGGGCTGACTGAAAATCACAGTGATGGTAGAGACTGGTTTCTTTCACCTAGATCGGCCTGCAGCCTTAGCCTAGGCTTCAGCCCCACTTCTAGCAGGGAGGAAGCTGGTGGGCCCTGCACCAGCCTCTCCAGGTAACTGCAGGTACATTTGGCTGACACAGACTAAATAGTTGGATGTCTACTGGGGCAACTGTGGTCATTTTGGATGTGAACGGCATAGATTGCTGCCCACACCTGTAGCTCCATCCCCGCCCCAGGCAGGGGAGAAAGGGACATGAAGCTTCATCATCTCTCTGGGAAACTACAGTCTAGGCCTGCATGACTTTGATTATTACACACTGCTGTGGCTCTGTCCCAAGCCCTGACAAAGGACAAAGATGGGAGAAGCTTCACTGGTCCCTGGGACAATGAGGGCAGTTTGAGCCTCCACAGCTTATAGCACCAACTGCATCCTTGGCTCCTACTACACAACCAGCAAGGGAGAAAGGGCAAGAAAGCCCTAAACTAAAGAGAGAAACTGCACCCAGAATAAATGCTCTAGTAAGCCAGATGCCAAGATGCCAACAAAAAAGTACAATCCACATCAAGAAACAAGAAGATATGGTCCAGTTAAAGGAAAAAGATAAACCTCCAGATGACATAAAGGAGTTGAAACAACTAATCATAGATATTCAAACAAATCTCCTTAATAAACTCAATGAGATGGCTAAAGAGATTAAGAATATTAAAAAGACATTGAATGAGCACAAAGAAGAATTTGAACGCATACATAGAAAAATAGCAGATCTTATGGGAATGAAAGGCACAATAAATGAATATAAAAATACACTGGACTTATATAATAGCAGATTTGAGGAGGCAGAAGAAAGGACTGGTGAGCTTGAAGAAATGGCCTCTGAAAACGAGCATACAAAAGAACAGATGAAGAAAAGAATGAAAAAATTGAACAAGTTCTCAGGGAGCTAAATGACAACAAGAGATGTGCAAACATATGTGTCATGGATGTCCCAGAAGAAGAAGAGAAGGGAAAAGGGGCAGAAGGGATATTTGAAGAAATAATGGTAGAAAATTTCCCAACCCTACTGAAGGACATAGATATCCATGTCCAGGATGCACAATGTAGTCCCATCCAAATAAACCTGAATAGACCAACTCTGAGACACATACTAATAAGAATGTCAAATGCCAAAGACAAAGAGAATTCTGAGAGCAGCAAGAGAAAAGCAATGCATCACTATAAGGGATACCCAAAAAGATTAAGTGCTGGCTTCTCATCAGAAACCATGGAGGCAAGAAGACAGTGGTATGATATATTTAAGATACTGCAAGAGAAAAACTTCCAGCCAAGAATCTTATATCCAGCAAGATTGTCTTTCAAAAATGGGGGTGAGTTTAGAATATTCACAGATAAACAGAAACTGAGAGAGTTTGTAACCAAGAGACCAGCTTTGCAGGAAATACTAAAGGGTGTGCTACAGCCTGAAAAGAAAGACAGGAGATAGAGACCTGGAAGAGAGTCTAGAAAAGAAGATTTATATCAGTAAAATTAACAAAAACTGTCAAAAGAGTGGTGAAAAATATGACAGATAAAACCCAAATAATCAGGAATAAACTTAACCAACAACATAAAGCACATTTATTCAGAAAACTACAACTCCTTGTTAAAAGAAAGCAAAAAAGACTGAAATAATTGAAAGAACATTCCATGCTCATAGATGGGAAGACACGGATGTTGATTCTATTCAAATTGATATACAGATTCAATGCAATCACGATAAAAATTCCACTAGCATTTCTCAAATAAATGGAAAGCACAATTAAAAATTTATTTGGAAGGGTAAGGGGTTTCTGAGTAGCCAGAAACACCTTAAAAAGGAAAAGCAAAGTTGAAGGACTCTCATTTCCAGACTTTAAATCATATTACCTAGCTACAGTGGTAAAAACAGCATGGTCCTGGCATAAAGACAGACACATAGACCAATAGAACTGAATTGGTGGTTCAGAAACAGATCCTCACATTTATAGTTATGGTCAAGTGATTTTTGACCAGCCTATCAAACCCACCCAGCATGGACAGAACAGTCCATTCAACAAATAGTGCTGGATATCCATAGCCCAAAGGAAAGAGGACCCCTATATCACACCTTACACAAAAATTAACTCAAAATGGATCAAAAACCTAAATATAAAAGCAAGAACCATAAAGCTTCTAGAAGAAAATGTAGGAAAATATCTTTAAGACCTGGTGATAGGTGGTGCATTCTTAAAGGAGATAAGAGGAGGACTGAGATGGACTACTGATGTTTAGTGTATGTAGAAGTTTTAATTATCTTCACTGTAAAAGTGTAGAAATGTACAGAGTTGATGGTAACACAATATAGTGAGTAAAAGCTGGTATATAAATGGGAATGTGGCTGAAAAGGGTAGTCTTGGGATGTAAATGCCAATTGACAGAAAGCCAGAGAATAATCTAGAGACTGAATTGCACAGTAAACCCAGAAGTGGATGAGAATTGTGGCTGATGGTACAGATGGAAGAGTGTCCTTTGTGAGCTAGAGCAGATGTACATCACTATTGCAGGGTGGTGGAAATGTGGAGAAGCATGGGAAAAGTACAACGGCTGTGACCTATGGACTGTGGTTAACAGTAATAATGTAATATTCTTGCATCTATGCCAAAGATGTACTGTCTTGATAATGGGGGAGTATGGAAAATCCGTGCCAAATGTATGATATGGGCCTGGTAATAATCAGATGATATTATCTCATAATCTGTAACAAATATCCCACCACGGTGTGGTGTGTTGATAGAGGGGTGTTGTATGGGAATTCTGCACATGTGCATGATTGTTTTGTAAGTTTACAACTTCAGTCATAAAAATATATTTAAAAAATGATAATAGGGTGGGTTTGAAGAAGGAGAAGGATATACCGGGTGTGAGATAAGGACTGTAGTTTGTAGTAAGATTTTATACATGTATGTTCATGTATAAATGATATAAAAATAATAATAATAATAGGGTAGGTCGGGGGAAAAATACTTTGGTTAGTAGTAATATTTTGAGGATGCTCTTTAATCATTAATTAAAACTGTTTCACAACAATGCAAGGTATTGGTGGTGGGGTGAGGTATGAGCCCTGTATGATGTTATGTATGTTTGTTCTGTAAGTTCACAACTATTACTATATGCTTGTTATTTTCTGTGTCTATGTGTGACTGATATAGTTCAATAGATTTAAAAAAACAAAAACAACAAAAAAATTAAAAGTTAAAAAAAAAAATTGCCTTTGATGACCTACCTATGTCACAATCACCACATTGCTTTCATATGAAATTTATGATATTGTGAAGAATTTGGAAAATTGGAGTTTCTGCATGAATTTTCCATTTGATTTTGACAGAAGAATCGATAGAATCTTGCTTTGTAATCTTATTTGACTGTTTATGGTGCCTGTTCCTAGATGGGATGGTATCTGTTTACTATTGAATGAGTAGAGGAAGGAGAATCTGAAGATTTATATGGAAAGGTTTTTTAAATTCCAATTTTTATAAATTATACAGCTCAGATTATTCATCTGAAGAGTAACCTGTATATAGTAAAGAGTTCCTAAAAGATAAAGAATTAGTATATTTTTGAAAAATCATATATATATTTGAAATTAGATTAGTTACAGAGTGTATAACAGGAGACAAAGGACAATAAATCATGTGTTTTTTTTTCCCCCCACTCTATCAAATAGTAAAGCTTCATAATGTAGAGAATCTTCTGCTGATATTTCACATATAATTTTAAGTAATTAATAATCTTACATATGCATGGTGCTTTACAGTTTTCAAAGCATTTCTCAAGCTATTTCAGATTTGTATTCCTGGTAATTTTCTAAGTCATCTTCATAAACCCCATTTTATAAATAAGAAAATAGAGGTTCAGAGAAATAGATTTGCTTACAGTCTCATAGATAGTATGTCAGAATCAAATTTCCTAGAGAAATCTTATATTTTTTCCCCCAGTGATTGTTTTCCCTAATGTATGGAAAACAAGGCTGATACGCTTTGTTTATTTGAGAAAAATATACTGTGGGGGGAAGACATCATAAAATTTTTTTAGCAGTGTACCAAAGTTTAATAGATAAAAAGAATTAAAGAAATACCTGTATACCAATGAGTAATATGTCATGCACAGGTATAAGTTTACCCTAAAGATTTTTTGTATATTATATGTAATATTACTGTGATGGTTAATTTTATGTGTCAACTTGGCTAGGTTTTGGTATCCAGTTGTTTTATAAAACACTGGCCTAGATGTTGCAGTGGAGATATTTTGTAGATGAGATTAGCATCTACAGTCAGTTGACTTTAGGTAAAGATTACCCTCTGTAATGTGGACTAGGCCTCATCCAATCTGTTGGAGGCCTTAAATGCAAAGCACTGAGGGTTTCCTGAAGAAGAAGGAATTCTGCCTCAAGACTACACTCTCCACTCCTCCCGAGTTTCCAGCCTGCCTGTTTACCCCAAGAAATTCAGTGGTATTTCCTCACATATTTCCTGTAGGTTCTGTTCTTTAGAGAACCCTGACTACTGCAGTAACACAAACTTACTCTGAAGTTCACATTAATTTTACTTATTGGTATTTCTATTCTTTGTAACAAAAAATATTAAAAAGAAGATTTTTTTTTATTTTATTTTTTTTACCGGGAGGTCCCGGGGATCGAACCCAGGTCCCTCCATATGGGAGACGGACGCCCAACCAGTTGAGCCACATCCGACCCCCAAAGAAGATTTTTAAAATGTCCTAAACATTTATTTCCTATTCTTTTGAAACTATTACTGTTCTTCAGATTCTAGAAAGAAATACCTATTTGCTGTAATCAGTCTTTAGTGACCCTTGAACGTTGTTTTCTGTTCTTTGCCTTGAACCAAGAATGTACTCCTAATATGTAAATAATTTGTCATATTTCTTTTCTCTGATAGAATATGGTGACCCACTGGTTGCAACATATCCTCAGTGGATATTATTACTCATATAAAGGTTACCTCTAGGGAAGTAGTTGTGTCCTCCTGGTGTCCTAAAGGAAAATATATTAAGTCAGAATGTACTTGAAGAATCTTAGGGGAACTTAGTGAACTCACTGTACATGCTGACATCACAACAGCTTGCATTTCAGTATTTCCAGTCAAGTTCACTTTTCCAAAGATTGATGTATTGAAGCTTTTATGCTACATTGTTGTGTCTTCTCTAATTCTCTCCTGGTTTGCTTCCACTATCACCATAATGATTCACCTCCCGTAAATAGTAATAAGGGTGTTATTAGAAGAGAAGGAAGGTATGAACCAATAAATTTAATTTTTCCTCCTACTTGGAGGCATCTGTCTTTTGGAGATCCGATTCAGTAACCTTTGTCCTAGATAGGCACCAGCCATTTGAAATTCCCTCCCTGTGCGCCCCCCTCCCCGCCTTTTTTTAAATCTAGGTTGCTCTGAATTTGTTGTGATTTTTAAAAAATTTTCTGTCAATTTTCGTTTTTTAATTGATATATTGATACTCTGGACTTTTGGAAATGAATTTCTTTTTTTTTTTTTTACCGGGAGGTCCCAGAGATCGAACCCGGGTCCCTCCATATGGGAGACGGACGCCCAACCAGTTGAGCCACATCTGACCCCCATGAATTTCTTTTCAACAACGTATACTTTTTGTTTTATTTTTAAATTCACTTTGCCAATTTTTGTCATTTAGTTACTTTAATTTACATTTAAAGTAGTTTTTGATGTGGTAAGACTTAAGCCTGCATTTTACGATTTCTTGTTTGTTTGTTCCCTTTGTTTCTCACTGTTTTGCTTTTCTATTATTACCTTACTGGGGGTTACTTGAACATTTTGTAGAATCTCATTTTGATTCATGTATAGTGTTTTGGGGTATACCACTTTGAATAGGTTTATTAGTGTTTGTTCTTGGTATTACAATATGCATATGTAGCTTTTCATAGTCTGCTGGTATTGGCATTTTACTCATTCAAGAGAAATATAGAAAACTTACTTCCTTTTGTCCTCCCTCCTTTAAAATATAATTGTCTTAAGTATCTTCTCTCTATATATTGAGCACATCTGATGGTGTTATATTTTTTTCACCATCAAATATGATTTAAGAAACTCATGAAGAGAAAGATAGTCTGTTATATTTACCATGACTTTTATGCATTCTAGTGTTCTTCTTTCTTTCCTGAAGTTCCAAGCCTTTGTTTTTTTTTCCTTCTGAAAGTTTTGTAGTTTTATTTATTTTTATTTTTTTTAAAAAGATCCTTAGATTACATACATGTTACATAAAAAAATAGGGGATTCCCATATGCCCTGCTCCCCACACCTCCCCCATTTTCCTACATTTAACTACATCCTTCATTAGTGAGGTACATTCATTGCACATGATGAACACATTTTGGAGAATTGCCACTAACCATGGAATAAAGTTTACATTGTAATTTACACTCTCACCTACCCAATTTTGTAGGTTGTGGCAAGATATATAATGGCCTGTATCTGTCATTGTAATGTCATTTAGGACAATTACCAAGCCCCAAAAATGCCCCTGTATTATACCTGTTTTTCCCACTTCCTCCCCTCAGAACCTCCAGTGGCCACGGCCTCCACATCAATGATATAATTTCTTCTCACAATAAGTCTATAGTAGAATACCAGTAAATCTACTTTAGTCCATAGTTCATTCCCCAATCCTGAGGATTCTGGGATGGTGATGTCCACTCCACCTCTAATTGAGCAGGGGCTGCGATCCCATAGGGCTGATGGATGGGACTCTCTTGCTTGCAGTTGTAGACTCTCTAGATTCCTTGGTATGGTAGTTGTCCATCATCACTTCCTTGTTAGTTGTCCTGGATGAGACCAATGAACTGGAGAGTAGGTGTTGTAACTCCGTTGAGATTCAGGGCCCACCTGGCACATGTACAGCCCAAAGATTTAAGTATCTTGGACATATGCCTATACCAACTCTAGTACTAATTATAGGTTCAAATAGTAGGACAGAAGAGCCATGTGTAGGGAAACCACAACTGAGTCCAACTCTGTCGCACTGGGGAGCATAAATTCCAAAGTAGGACCCACTGGCAAGGCACCAAACTCCTGGGCTATCTGCCCTGACTATAGTGTCTGGATGTCTCCAGAGCCCTCAGGAGCCCTGCTATTTGGGGTAGTATCTACTTTGGCAGTCAATGAGATTCTGCTGAGATGTGCATAAGCATAACCTCTGGAATTACCTCCCAATTCACTTTGAAGTCTCTTAGCCATAAAAACTCATTTGTCTTTACCTTTTCCCCCTTTTGGTCAAGGTCTTTTTCCAATTGCATTGCTAGTTGGTGCTTGGTAGTAATCCCTCGGTGCCAGGGAGGCTCATCCCCGGAAGTCATGTCCCATACTGAGGGGAAGATAATGTATTTATATGCTGAGTTTGGCTTAGAGAGAGGCCACATTTGAGCAACAAGGAGGCTCTCATGAGGTAACTCTCAGGTACCCTATAATACTAGGCTAAGTTTTAATTTCAAGAGTAAAGGTTCATAAGCACAGTCATCAATATCAAGGGCCCCTCAATGGACTATCCTTCTTAAGTAGTCATTGCCTCTGTACTTGGGGGATTCTTGTTGTTCTTTTAGAGAATATGGCAGAGCTCCACAGGATGGGAATTTGATATTCCTTCGGTTATTGTGTGAATCTCCACCCACCGTGACAATGTCCCATGAACATTTGAACACATTTATATGCTTTATTTGTATGCCCAGGTGAGCTTCCTCCCATGTATCCCCCATGATTGACATCCTACATCAGTGATCCTCCCCTGTCACAGTTGTAACCCTTCTGTGATCGAAAACTTCTTAAAAAATGAAGGCAATAAAGTAGCCAAATACAATTAATAAGAAAATGAAATAATAATGATAGTTTTAAAAAATAAGAAATAAAAAACAAAAAATTTAAAAAAATAAAAAATATTAATTTGGGATAATAAAAAATAATGGAGGCTGCAGTTCTCTCCTGCATGGGAGGTGCTGCAGACACCCGCGGGCTTAGCTCAATAAACTTCATAAAAGTGGTTAAAGTCTGAGTGTGGTTGATCTCCTGGGTTATAACATTTGGAGGCCCCAGCGAGATCAGCCTCGAGGTCCCTTTAATTGGGGTCGACCTCCTCAGACTAAGCGGGAAGTGCCTCTACTTCCTCGCCTTTGCTTTTGATTCATGATCGGGTTTGAACTAGGACGGTGGCCATGAGGAATCTGGTAAGGGATTCTCCCTTTTGTGTTGGCTCCGGAGCATTTGTGGGGGCTCTTGCAGGCGGGACGCCGCAGTACTGCACACCCCGAATCAGGGACGGGACGCCCTCTCCTGATTTTGGAAACCGTTAGGTTTCACTTTGGTATTTGGCTGTGTGAGTGGGAGTGAGACTAGTCTCCAAAGTTTTGTTCGTTTGTCTGTCTATGTTCAGTGTTTCTTGGTGTTTTAACTGTTTCAATCCTAACAGGATGGGACAAGGAAAATCCACTCCGCGGACTCCTCTTGAATGCATTCTTGCTAATTTTTCTGATTTCTTTAAGAAGTCCTGTGACTATGGGAAGCCAACAGATCCAGGCTTCCTACGGACCCTCTGTGAACTTGAATGGCCAGCCTTCCGAACAGATTGGCCTTCGGAAGGCTCATTTGATTTATCTTTGTTGTTTGCTGTACGGTCTGTTGTTTATGGGGTTCCCCACCCTGACCAGAGGGTTTATATAGATGTTTGGATTGACATTGTGTATGATAAAATAGATTATATCCAAAAATGCCAGAAACCAGGGAAGGGGGATATGTATGCAAGGGTAGGCGGAAAAACCATTTTAATAACTGCCCCAAAACCTCAAGGGGCACGGGATCCCCTGAAAGAAAAGAAAGATGAAAAACCAAAGAAATAGAAACCCCGTTTATATCCTGTTCTGCCGGGGGAAACTGATGCTATAGCTGAAAGCTTATTTAACCCCCCACCTTACCCAAGAACTCCCTCGCAGCAACAGGCCCCAGGGCGCTCGCCCCAAGGAGAAGTCCAGAGTCCTCCCCACACGAGAGGGGGGACTCCCTATCAGCCCCCTCCACCAGGGCCTGATTCTTCAGTGCCCCTGTTGCCGCTCAGGGAAGTTCCTCCTCAACCAGGGGCGCCTCTGGGCCATACTTGAATGATTTATGTCCCATTTTCCACCTCTGATCTCTATAATTGGAAACACCAAAACCCTCTTTTTTCAGAGGACCCCCAGAGGCTGATTTCTCTTTTTTTTTTTTTTTTTTTAAAGGGTTTATTTATTTATTCATTTATCCCCCCCTTGCTGCTTGTGCTCGCTGGGTCAGCTAACCACGCCGCGCGGGCGGGCTTGCCTTCACCAGGAGGCCCCGGGAACCGAACCCGGGGCCTCCCATATGGTAAACGGGAGCCCTACTGATTGAGCCACAGCCGCTTCCCTTGATTTCGCTTTTGGAAACTATTTTCCGCACTCATCAGCCTACCTGGAATAATTGTCAACAGATTTTACAAACTTTGTTCACTTCTGAGGAGAGAGAGAGAATCCATCGGGAGGCTGCTAAGATTATCTTGGGGAACAATGAGGGGGACTCCCAGACTAGGAGGGATGAATTAAAGGAATCGCTCCCTTCGAGTCCTCCTCGTTGGAACCCTAACAAGAAAAAAAAAAAAAAAATAATGGAAAGATATTAAAAAATTTTTTTAACATTTGCCTTTCATCACTGTAAGATCTGTTGTCCTATATGTACAGTGACATTTTCTTCCATTTATTCACCCGGTGTCTTACCTTTTTCATTTTGTCTTCAAAGAAGTTTTATGTTACAGAAAAGTTATGTACCGAATACAGGGGACTCCCATATACCCAACATCCTCTCCCTTTCCCCCTTCCCCTATTAATAACATTTTATATGTGAATGGTATTTTTGTTACAACTGATGTGCAAATATTGAAAATAGCTACTAACCTTGGTTAATGGTTTACATTATGGTTTACATTTTGGACCATACACTTTTATAAATTTTGATGTAATTTAACATGGCCTGTATCCATCATAGCAAGATCATGTAGAACACTTCCATCACCCCCAAAATGCCTCCTGTTTCATCTCTTCTATTCCTCCACCCCCCCGCCCCCCCTTTGGAACCCATGGTAACCACCAGGCTTCACTTCTTGAAGGACAAGATTCATAGTTAATTGCAACAACACTGAGGGCTTGACATACTGGTCTGTCCTCCCCTATTAGGCACTGCCCATGCTCTAGAGAGACTGTTGCCCCTCTATGTGAGAACATATCGGGCCTCATCAGGATGGGAGTTCACCACCTTGCAGCTCATTATATGGTTCTCCACCCACTGATATAACACACTATGGCAGGATGAACACTCACATATTCCCTAGAAGCCTGCTCCAGGTGTGCCTTGTCCCAAATGCCCCCAAATCCAACACCCTAAACCAGTAACCCTCACTTGTCATATTTGCAAAAGAGCATTCCCAACATTGTAGTTTCCACCATCTACCTGCCAATCCCCAGTGTTCACCTGCTTCTTCCCCCAACCCTCCCCCCAGTTCTATGGACAGTCCAACCCACCCTCCTCACCGTACCCCACGAAAAACCAGAACTGCCCAGGCCAATAGTATCATTTCACCACTGTCATGCCCGTCCACTGCACAATTACACACTTCCAACTTATCATAGATTTTGCCCATATGGAAGCTGGCTCACAACCTTCTTCTCCCTATTTCCTGTAAACCTATCTTCCAGACTCTAGCTCTGTGATTCTGCTCAATTTGCTTAATTCATATCAGTGAGGTCATGTAATATTTGTCCTTCAGTGCCTGGCTTGCTTAATTCAACATAATGTCCTCAAGATTCATCCATGTTGAATAATATTCCATTTTATGTATATACCACAATTTGTTTATCCATTCATCTGTTGAAGGGCATTTGGTCATCCCTAGTATTCAAGGATGGTTCCACATAAGAAAATCAATCAGTGTAATATACCACACTAACAGATTGAAAGAACAAAACTGCTTGATCATCTCTATAGATGGAGAAAAAGCATTCGACAAAATACAGCACACTTTCCTGATAAAAGCACTACAAAAGATAGGAATAAAAGGAAACTTCCTCAACATGATAAAGGGTATATATGAAAAACCCACAGCTAACATCATATTCAATGGTGAAATCCTAAATGTGTTCCCTCTAAGATGGGGAAGAAGACAAGGATGCCCACTGTCACCCCTCTTATTTATTTATTTTTTTAATTTTTTTTATTTTACCAGGAAGTCCCGGGGATCGAACCCAGGTCCCTCCATATGGGAGACGGACGCCCAACCAGTTGAGCCATATCCGCCCCCCCACCCCTCTTATTTAACGTTGTGTTAGAAGTGCTTGCTCAAGTACTTAGGCAAGAAAAAGATATAAAAGGCATCCGAATTGGAAAGGAAGAAGTAAAAATTTCACTATTTGCAGGTGACATGATCCTATACATAGAAAGCTCGGAGAAATCTACAACTAAGCTTCTAGAGCTTATAAATGAGTTCAGTGAAGTTGCAGGTTATAAGATCAACGTGCAAAAATCAGTAGCATTTCTGTACTCCAATAATGAGCAAACTGAGGAGGAAAACAAGAAAAATCTCCCATTTACAATAGCAGCTAAAAGAAATCCAATACCTAGGAATAAATTTTATTAAAGATGTAAGTGACTTATTTGCAGAAAACTACTCAATAGTGTTAAAGGAAATCAGAGAAAACTTAAATAAATGGAAGAATATTCCCTGTTCATGGATAGGAAGACCAAGCCTTTTTTCCATTACCTTTCTGTCTGGAAAATTGCCTCTTGCCATTCTGTAGAGTGCTATTGGCACATTTTCTTAGTTTTCCTTCTTCTGAGAAAGTCTTTATTTCCCCTTCATTCCTGTGGGACATTTTGACTATTTATAGAATTCACAATTAATAGTTCTTTTCCTTTAGCACTTGAAACATACTTTACTACTTCCTTCTGGACTGTGGTTTCAGATGAGAAAGCTGTTGTTATTTAAATTGATGGTCCCCTATAAGTAATATGTCATTTCTTTCTGGCTGCTTTGAAGATTTCTTCCTTTGTCTTTAGTTTTCAGAAGTCTAATTAGAAAGTGTCTTGATGTGAATTGCTTTTGCTTGATCCTATTTAGGGTTCACTCAGTCTCTTGAATCTGTAGTTTTATATCTTTTGTCAGATTTGGGGAGTTTCCAGGCATTGTTTCTACAACACTTTTTTAGCCTCATACGCTTCTTCTCTTCTGAGACTTTGGTGATAGAATGTTAGATCATCTGCTATTGTCCCACAGGTCCTCAAGGCTCTTTTCATTTTTTTTTCTTTCAGTTTATCTTCTCTTTGTTGTTCAAATTGGGTATTTTCTATTGTTCTTTCTTCAAGTTTACTGATTCCACTGTCACATCAATTCTGCTATCAAGCGTACTCCTTCAGGTTTTTAATTTCAGTTATTGTATTTTTCAATTATATAATTTCCCTTTGGTTTTTTTTATCTTCTCTTTGGTGACATTTTTTGTTTTTTGTTTTTGTTTTTCCCTTACTTCAAGGCTATTTGTAGTTGTCTGTTGAAACATTTTTATGATGGCTACTTTAAACATCTGATTCATCCTGCTGTTGGCATCTCTCTTAGTTTCCCCACTGCTAAAATACCATTATTGGCTTTAACAATGGGAATTTATTGGCTTATGGTTTTGAGGCTAGGAGAAGTCCAGTTTCAAGGTGTTAGCAAGGTGATGCTTTCTCCCTGAAGACTGTGGTATTCTGGGCTAGCTGCCAGCTATCCATGGTGTTCCTTGGCTTTCCTCTTACAAGTCCCCTCCTTTCTCTTCCAGGTTCCATTGACTTCCAGTTTCCTTTTTTCCATGTGGCTTTGCCTTCATTAAGCCTCCAGTAATAAGATTAAGGCCCAGCCTCACTCAGCTGGGCCACACCTTAACTTAGAAATAACATTTTGAAAATGACTTTTTTTTTTTGAGGAACTGGGGGGCTGGGGATTGAACTCGGGACCTTGTATGTGGGAAGCTGGTGCTCAAACATTGAGCCAAATTGGCTTCCCTGAGTTGGTTTTTTCATTTGTTTTGCTTGTTGTTCTTTTTTTTGTTTTTTCAGGAGGCACCAGGGACCGAACCCGGGACCTCCCATGTGGGAGGTGGGAGCTCAATCGCTTGAGCCACATCTGCTCCCTTAAAAGGTCATTTTTAAAAATAGTTTCATACCTACAGGAAAGTAATAAGATTAAGAATATGTCTTTTTCTGGGTACCTAATCCAGCCTCTCTTTGCTTCCCAGCTGCTAAAACAAATATCATACAATGAATTGGCTTAACAACAGGAACTTATTGGCTCGTGGTTTTAAGCCTGGGAGAGTTCCAAAATCAAGGCATCCATTTTCTCTCCTAAGACTGTGGTGTTCTAGGGCATCTGTTGGGGACCTTTGGGTCCTTGGCTTTTCTGTCACCTGGCAGTCTTCTCCATTCTCTTCTGGGTTCTGTGACTTCTAGCTTCTACTTCTACCTGGTGGCTTTCTACCTTGGCCTTCCCTATAGGCCTCTACTAACAGGATTAAGATGAATTCTGATTCAGTTTGCCACAGTTTATCTAAAAATAACATCTTCAAAAGGTCCTATTTACAATGGGTTTTACAGGAATGGAATGAGATTAAGAACATGTTTTTCTGGGGAACATAATTCAGTCTACCACAGCATTTCTTGATTGTCTTTTCTCCTTAAAATTGTGATTTTCCTGATTCTTGGTATGATGTGTGTTTTCCAATTGTATCCTGGACATTTTGGATATTAGTTAAGAAGCTCTGGGTCCTATTTTAGCAGACAGTCTTCTGTTTAGGTTTAGCTAACCTACTTTTTAAAATTATTTGTACATTTAATAATTGAAAATATAAACAATTAAAAACTAAAAAGTAAACACAGATGAATAAATATATACATTTCTCAATTAAATGTACTGGATACATATAAAAATTTTTTTGAATCAAACAATATGTTACACAATATATTTGGTTGATAGTAACACAGTCATACAGTATTTGTCCTTTTGTGTCTGGCTTGCTTCACTCAACATAATGTCCTCCAGGTTCATCCATGTTGCCATATGCTTCACGACTTCATTTCTTCCTACAGCTGCGTAGTATTCCATCGTGTGAATAGACCACAGTTTGTTTATCCATTCATCTGTTGATGGGCACCTGGGTTGTTTCCAACTTTTGGCAATGGTGAATAATGTTGCTATGAACATTGGTGTGCAGATGTCTGTTCGTGTCACTGCTCTCAGTTCTTCTGGGTATATGCCAGTAGTGGTATTGCTGGGTCACGTGGCGTCTATATTCAACTTCTTTAGGAACTGCCAAACAGTCCTCCATAGTGGTTGTACCATCCTGCATTTCCACCAACAGTGAAGAAGTGTTCCTATCTCTCCACATCCTCTCCAACACTTGTAGTTCTCTGTCTTTTTAATAGTGGCCATTCTGATAGGTGTGAAATGATATCTCATTGTAGTTTTGATTTGCATTTCCCTAATCATGAGTGATGTTGAGCATTTCTTCATGTGTTTTTTTGCCATTTGTATTTCTTCTTCGGAGAAATGTCTATTCAAGTCTTTCGCCCATTTTTTAATTGGGTCATTTGTCTTTTTATTGTTGAGTTGTAACATCTCTTTATATATCCTGGATATTAAACCCTTATCAGATATGTGATTTCCAAAAATTTTTTCCCATTGAGTTGGCTGCCTTTTCACGCTTCTGACAAAGTCCTGTGAGGTGCAAAGTGTTTAATTTTGAAGAGGTCCCATTTATCTATTTTTTCTTTTGTTGCACGTGCTTTGGGTGTAAGGTCCAAGAAATCACTACCTACTACAAGGTCTTGAAGATGTTTCCCTACATTTTCTTCTAGGAGTTTTATGGTCCTGGCTTTTATATTTAGATCTTTGATCCATTTTGAGTTGATTTTTGTATAGAGGGTGAGATAGAAGTCCTCTTTCATTCTTTTGGTTATAGATATCCAGTTCTCCCAACACCAATTGTTAAAGAGACTGTTTTTTTCCCATTAGCATGGGCTTGGTAGGTTTGTCAAAAACCAGTTGACTGTATAGGTGAGGGTTTATTTTTGGATTCTCAATTCTATTCCACTGATTAATGTGTCTATCTTTATGCCAATACCACGCTGTTTTGACCACTGTAGCTTTGTAATATGTTTCAAGGTCAGGCAGTGAAATTCTTCCCACATTGCTCTTCTTTTTTAGAATACTTTTGGCTATTTGGGTGCACTTACCCCTCCAGATGAATTTGGTAATTGCATTCTCTAATTCTGTAAAGTAGGCTGTTGGGATTTTGATTGGTATTGCATTGAATCTATAAATCAGTTTGGGCAAGATTGACATCTTCACAATATTTATTCTTCCAATCTATGAATACGGAGTGTCTTTCCATTTGTTTAGGTCTTTTTCAATTTCTTTTAGCATTGTTTTGTAGTTTTCTGCATATAGGTCCTGTACTTCTTTGGTTAAATTAACTCCTAGGTATTTGAGTCTTTTTGTTGCTATTGAAAATGGAATTTTCCTCCTGATTTCCTCTTCAGATTGTTCAGTACTAGTATACAAAAACATTACTGATTTTTGCGTGTTGATCTTATATCCTGCCACTTTGCTGAACTCATTTATTAGTTCAAGTAGCTTTGTCATGGATACTTCAGGGTTTTCTAAATACAGGATCATGTCATCCCCAAACAGTGAGAGTTTTCCTTCCTCTTTTCCTATTTGGATGCCTTTAATTTTTTTTGTCTTGTCTAATTGCCCTAGCTAGAATTTCTAGTACAATGTTGAATAACAATGGTGACAGTGGGCATCCTTGTCTTGTACCTGATCTTAGGGGGAAAGCTTTCAACCTTTCCCCATTGAGTATGATGTTGGCTGTGGGTTTTTCATATACGCCTTTTATCATATTGAGGAATTTTCCTTTTATTCCTAACTTTTGGAGTGTTTTTATCAAAAAAAGGATGCTGGATTTTGTCGAATGCCTTTTCTGCATGTATTGACATGGTCATGTGGTTATTTCCCTTCAATTTGTTAATGTGGTGTATTACAATGATTGATTTTCTTATGTTGAATCAGGCTTACATACAAGGAATAAATCCCACTTGGTTTTGATGTATAAGTCTTTTGATATGCTGTTGGATTCGATTTGCAAGTATTTTGTTGAGAATTTTTGAATCTATGTTCATTAGAGAGATTGGTCTGTAATTTTCTTTTCTTGTGGAATCTTTATCTGGCTTTGGTATTAGGGTGATGTTGGCTTCATAAAATGTGTTGGGTAATTTTCCGTCCTCTTCAATTTTTTTGGAAGAGTTTAAACAGGATTGGTGTTAATTCATTTTGAATTGCTAGGTAGAATTCACCTGTGAAGCCATCTGGTCCTGGACTTTTCTTTGCTGGGAGATTTTTGATGACAGATTCAATCTCCTTAATTGTGGTTGGTTTGTTAAGTTCTTGTATTTCTTGTAGCGTCAGTGTAGGTTGGTTATGTGTTTCTAGAAATTTGTCCATTTCACCTAGGTTATCTAGTTTGTTGGCATATAGTTTCTCATAATATCCTCTTATGATTCTTTTTGTTTCTATGAGGTCATTTGTAATTTCCTCCCTTTCATTTCTGATTGTATTTATTTGCATCTTCTCTCTTTTTTTCTTTGTTAATCTAGCGAGGGGTTTGTCAATTTTATTGATTTTCTCAAAGAACCAGCTTTTGGTTTTGTTGATTTTCTCTATTGTTCTTCTGTTCTCATTTTCATTTATTTCTGCCGTAATCTTTATTATTTCTTTCCTTCTTTTTGCTTTGGGATTGGTTTGCTGTTCTTCTTCTAGTTTCTCTAGTTGTTCAGTTAAGTCTTTATGAGTTTAGCTCTTTCTTGTTTCTTAATATAGGCATTTAGGGCTATAAATTTCCCTCTCAAGACTGCCTTCGCTGTATCCCATAAGTTTTGATATGTTGTGTTCTCATTTTCATTTGTCTCAATATATTTACTGATTTCACTTGCAATTTCTTCTTTGACCCACTGAATATTTAGGAGTGTGTTGTTCAGTCTCCACACATTTGCAAATATCCTTTTTTCCTGTCTGTTATTGATTTCTAGTTTCATTCCATTATGATCTGAGAAGGTGCTTTGTATAATTTCAATCTTTTTATATTTATTGAGAGCTGTATTGTGACCTAACATGTGGTCTATCCTGGAGAAAGATCCATGGGCACTTGAGAAGAATGTATAACCCGCTGAGTTTGGATACAGTGTTCTGTATATGTCTGTTAGGTCTAACTTGTTTATCATATTGTTCAACTTCTCTGTTTCCTTGTTGATCTTCTGTCAGTTGTTCTGTGTAATGATGTGGGAGGGGTGTTGAAGTCCCCGACGATTATTGTAGAAATGTCTATTTCTCCCTTCAGTTTGGCCAGAGTTTGTCTCATATATTTTGGGGCACCCTGGTTAGGTGCGTGGATATTTATGACTGTTATATCTTCCTGGAGGATCGTCCCTTTTATTAATATATAATGGCCTTCCATATCTCTTATAACTTTTTTGCATTTAAAGTCTGTTTTTTCTGATATTAGTATAGCTACCTCTGCTCTGTTCTGTTTGCTATTTGTGTGGAGTATCTTTTTTCAACCTTTTACTTTTAGCCAGTTTGTATCCCTGGGTCTGAGGTGAGTTTCTTATAAGCAACGTGCGGATGGTTCATATTTTTTTATCCATTCTATCAGCCTGTATCTTTTGAATGGGGAATTTAATCCGCTCACATTCAGTGATATTACAGAAAATGCACTATTTATTTCCTCCATTGTATTCTTTGGTTTTCATATGTCATCTTATTTTTGTCTCTCTTTTCACTCTTTTGGTTATCCTTTCTGCTTTTCTTTCTTCTATACTCTCTTCCAAGCCTCTCTCTCCTGTCTTTGTCTTTCAGGTTCTAAGGCTTCCTTTAATATTTCCTGCTAAGGTGGATTCTTTTTTGCAAACTCTCTTACTTTCTGTTTGTTTGTGAATACTTTATACTCACCTTCATATTTGAAGGACAGTTTTGCTTGATAAAGAATTCTCAGCTGGCAGTTTTTCTTTCAGTTTCCTAATTGTATCATACCACTGTCTTCTCGCCTCCATGGTTTCTGAAGAGAAATCTGCACAAAGTCTTACTGGACGTCCTTTGTACTGATCATTTGCTTTTTTCTTGGTGCTCTGAGAATTTTCTCTTTATCTTTTACATTTGACATTCTGAATAGTATGTGTCTTGGCGTAGGTCTGTTTGGATTTATTCTCATTGGGGTACGGTGTGCTTCTTGGACATGCAATTTCATTTCTTTCGTCAGAGTTGGGAAATTTTCAGCTATTATTTCCTCAAATACTCTTTCTGCCCCTTTTTCTTTCTCTTCCCCTTCTGGAACTCCCATGACACGTATGTTGTTGCATTTTGTGTTGTCATTCAACTCTCTGAGCCCCTGTTCAATTTTTTCCATTCTTTTCTCTCTTCAATTTTAGCTGCTCTGTCTTCGGTATCACTTATCCTTTCTTCTATCATTTCGAGTCTGCTGTTGTATGCCTCAGTTGTGGTTTTTTTTTTAAAGATTTTATTTATTTATTCATTTATCCCTCCTCTTGCTGCTTGTGCTCGCTGGGTCAGCTAACCACGCCGTGCGGGTGGGCTTGCCTTGACCAGGAGGCCCCGGGAACCGAACCCGGGGCCTCCCATATGGTAAACGGGAGCCCTACTGATTGAGCCACAGCCGCTTCCCATCAGTTGTGTTTTTTACTTTACCTATTGTGTCTTTCATTCCCATGAACTCTGTTACTTTTCTGTTCAGGATTTCAAATTCTTCTTCGCGTTCGCTCAATGTTTTCTTGATGTCATTTATCTCTTTAACTATATTGTCTTTCATTTCATTAATTTGATTTTGGAAATAGTGGCTTATCTCAGTGATTAGTTCTCTGAAATTCTGCATCTCTTCTGGGACTTTGCTGTATTCCTTTTCTTGGGCCATGTCTTTTATTTTCTTAGTATGGCTCATAATTTTTTGCTGGTGTTTAGGCATCTGGTTAGGTTGTATTTTACTTAGATGCTCTATGTCTTTCTCTTTTATAGGGTTTTAGTGGCAGGAGGCTGTGACTTACCACAACTCTTTGATTTTTGGCTCAACCTTGATTGTTAGGATTGTCCTACTGGTTGCTCAAAACTGACGCTGGACCCAGTAATTGGTTGTAGAGTCGTTTCCTAGAGCCTGGGGCAGGGAGGCTATAGAGCCAGGAATAGCCTCTCCTATTTACTTTTAATTTTCTTATGTGCACTTCCTTGGTCTGCCAGGAGATGGTGCCCATTGGTAGCTCTCACTTCATTGCCTGGTTGGGGTGTATTTTTTGTGACACAGACCAGATCAATGTGATAGAGCTTCCTGTCTGGGGGCTAAGAGCCTTGTAATTCAAACTTTCTGAGACAATTCTCCAGTTTTCTCTGGTAGCCCCCTTCCTTTTCCCAGCTAGGAAATATTTCCTCTCCCCTCTGAATCTTCAACAATCAGTCTCTGTTAGTACAGGAGGAGATTCGGAGGTTTGTATGTCTTTAGCCCCCTGCAGGCTCCAAGGCAAACAATGGTGCAGCCCCACCCGGCCTGGAAGGGCTCTAGGGACAGGGCAGACCAAACCTGGGAGTCAAAAGCAGGGTCAGCCCCAGGGTCTCTCTCCCCTCTCCCGTGGTGTCCTCAACAATTAGTCCAGGCTAGAAGAGAGGGAGGTTGCAAGGATCCGATTTCTCCAGTCCTTCCTAGGCTCCCAGGGCAAACCGCCATGTGGAAGGGTCTGTGGGGCTCTGCAGCCCAAATTTACAGGTCAGAACCTGAGTCAGCCTAAGGCTCCTCTCCGGGAGTGGTAGATCCCTGGAGCCCCCTTTGTCTGTAGTTGCAGGCCCAGAGGCCTGAGAATTCTAAAGAGTGTGGGGGAGGGTGCCAGCAGCAGCAGAAGCTGCTATTTCTCACTCACGGTTCTGTCTTGGCGATTTCCCTCTTCTGTCCCTCTCTCCTCTGGGTGATGTGCAGCCTTCACCTGCTGTCCTAAACCCTAGAAGATCTATTTCGGGGCTGTTTCAGCCTGTCCTCTAGTTATTTTTCTGGAGAAGAGATTCCTGTGTTTTGCTAGTCTGCCATCTTCCCGGAAGTCTCGGAAAGCACATCGCTAACCTACTTTTGTTGGCTGTGTTTTCTTAGATAAACTTCAGAGTCCTTGCAGTGCCATTCTGGTCTTATTTGTTTACTTGGTGCTACTGAGGCTCCTGCCTATTCTTACTAGTGCCACCCACAGGGTGGAATGTGCTTCTGTTGGCCTGATTCTGATAGTTTGGGTGTGGGAACTCCCTTAGGCATGCTTTCAGGGATGACCTGTGGATGTGCTGCTTCCTTGGTTACCTGGTGCTGCTCTTAGGAGGTGGGGATTGTCAGTCCTGCAGAATGGACAGTCTCCCCAGGTCCACTGGCAAGGCTCCTGCTTGATCCCTGCCGTGCTGCCAAGGGGGAAAAGTGCCATCCTGGACTGCCCTCTGCTTCTGGGTAGAATTGGTATGTATGAGGCCCTGATTACCTTCTGTGCTGGTGGGAGGCTAGGCGATACCAGGGATGGAAGATGCTAGTCCTGGGCCATAGTCTGCTGTGTGAGAGGTTCTGGGGATTGATGTCTGGAGGTTTCAGTACCTGGTATTTTGTTCAGAGTCTCCAACTTCTGGTATTAAGGGATAAGAAAATTGAAAAAATGTTCATACATCCCAAATAGCAAATGTGGGAAAAGTAAATGTTCTCAGTTCTGAGTTTCTAACTATAAATTACTTTCAGAAGTAAAGCCAAACTTTTAATGGGAAAAAGAAATGTACAGTTCCACCAGAAATTAGTAACCATTGTACAAATTAAAGGCCAATGTATCTTTCATAAAAACTAGGGGAAGAGAAAGGGAAAAGAAAACAGATCAAACTTAATATCCTTAGTTAAAGAAATACAGGATGTGAAAGAGCTGAACATCTTATCTGTGAAATGGTGACCACATAACATGTCCTCATAGCAGTTATAGGATTAAAAAACGGGGAATGTCTTTTGCCCCCTTTTTATTTCGTTGTTTGTCTTTTTATTGTTGAGTTGTAGGATTTCTTTATTTATTATAGATATTTAAACCCTTGTTGGATATGTCGTTTCCAAAATTTTCTCCCATTGAGTAGGGTGTCTTTTCACTTTCATGACAAAGTCCCTTGATGCACAAAAGTTTTTAATTTGGATGAGGTCCCATTTATCTATTTTTTTCTTTCTTTTTTCATGCTTTGAATGTAAAGTTTATGAAACCATTGCCTACAACAAGATCTTGAAGATGGTTCCCTATATTTTCTTCCAGGAGTTTTATATTCCTGGTTTTTGTTATTTCCAGTATAGCAGGGAGCCGTTTCAAATGACAGCTTCCCATTTAACTGAGAGGGTTATGTCAAACCAAAGAAAGGCTTGGACAAGTCCAGCTTGGCAAGCAAAAGAGTGTTTAATAGGGGGCTTACGTGGGGCCTTGCCCTCAATGATCCTGAGGGGAGTCCTCTCTCAGATTGTGGCCTAAATCCTCATCTGTGGTGGCAGGCGGAGAGCATGGAACTTCCGAGGCTTGAGCCGCACTTCCCACAAAGCAAGAGGATTCTTTTATGCTACATGTCTACAAGTGGGTGGGGAAGGCATGTGAAGGGGGTGCATGATTAAAAAGTGTAGTGGTCAGGACAGATAATTAAGCACTGGACAGTCACAGTGTTTCTCAGCAGGGCAGAAGTTACATTTTCACAGTAACTACGTAAAACAAGCATTTACAACATTTGTCAGTAGGGCTGAAGTTAAATCTTTACAGTAGTTACTAAGGGGTCTATTGATACAAAGGTGGTCAAATAGTTCACAGATCAGATTTTTCTTAGAGTTTCTGGGAGCGAAGTCTAAGCATACAAGTTTTACTTGTCAGTCACAAGCCTTAAACAGTTATTTCTCAAGGCTTGCTGTGTAACTATTAAGAAATGAAATGTTGCTGTGACTAGAAGGGGAAAGAACTAAAGGGTTGTGGGAGAAAATGCAAAGCTATTCATTTGTATTTAGGTCTTTGATCCATTTTGAGTTAATTTTTGTATATGGTGTGTGATAGGGGTTCTCTTTTATTTTATTTTTGCCTCTGGATATCTAGTTCTTTCAGCATCATTTGTTGAAGAGACTTATTTTTTTCCCAGTTGAGTGGATTTGGCAGCCTTGTCAAAAAAACAATTGGAATAGATATGAGGGTCTATTTCTGAACGCTCAATTCAATTCCATTAGTCAACATATTTATCTTTATGCCAGTGCCATGCTGTTTTGACCACTGTAGCTTTGTAATATGCTTTAAAGTCAGGAAGTCTGGGTCTTCCAACTTCGCTCTTCTTTTTCAAGATGTTTTTTGGATATTTGGGGACCCTTACCTTTCCAAATAAATTTGATAATTGGATTTTCCATTTCTGCAAAGTAAGTAGTTGGAATTTTGATTGGAATTGGGTTGAATCTGTAGATCAGTTTGGGTAAAATTAACATCTTAATATTTTGTCTTCCAATCCATGAACATGGAATGTCTTTTAGGTCTTCTTTGTTTTCTTTTAGCAATGTTTTTTAGTTTTCTGTGTATAGGTTCTTTACATCCTTGGTTAAATTTATTCCTAGATATTTAATTCTTTTAGTTACTATTGCAAATGAAATTTTATTCCTGATTTTCCCCTCAGATTGCTCATTACTTGTGTATAGAACACTCCCAATTTTTGTGTGTTGATCTTGTATCCTACCATTTTGCTGAACTCATTTATTAGTTATAGTAGCTTTGTTGTAGATTTTTCAGGACTTTGTATATATAGGATCATGTCATCTGCAAATAGTGAAAGTTTTATTTCTTCTTTTCTAATTTGGATGGCTTTATTTCTTTTTCTTATTTAATTGCTCTGGCTAGAACTTTCAGTTCAATATTGAATGACAGTGGTAACAGTAGGCATCCTTGTCTTGTCCCAGATCTTAGAGGGGAAGCTTTCAGTGATTACAATGTTAGCTGTTGGTTATGCCCTTTATCATGTTGAGGATGTTTCCTTCTATTCCTATCTTTTGAATTGTCTTTATCAATAAAGGGTGCTGGATTTTGTCAAACACCTTTTCTGCTATTTCTTTCCTTCTGCTTGCTGTGGAAAAACTTTGCTTTTCTTTTTCTAGTTCCTCCAGGTGTGCAGTTAGGTCTTTGATTTTAGCTCTTTCTTCTTTATTAATGTAAGCATTTTCAGCTATATACTTTCTCTCAGCACTGCCTTCATTGCATCCTATATATTTTTTTCTTTTGATTTATTGAAGTATATCACTCATACATGAACATACATAAACAATAAGTGTATAGTAATAGTTGTGAACTTACAAAGCAAACATTCATAATCTCACACAGGGGTCCCATACATCAACCCTCCACCAACACCTTGCATTGTTGTGAGATATTTGTTACAAATTATGAAAGAGTATTGTCAAATCTTACTACTAATTATAGTCCTTATGTTACATTTGGTGTATTTCCCCCCAATCCACCCTATTATTATTTTTAAAATATATTTTTATGACTGAAGTTGTAAACTTACAAAACAATCATGCACATGTGCAGAATTCCCAAACAACACCCCTCTATCAATATACCACACCGTGGTGGAATATTTGTTACAGATTATGAGGTAATATCATCTGATTATTACCAGGTCCATAGCGTATATTTGGCACACATTTTTCATACTCCCCCATTAACAACACAGTACATCTTTGGCATAGATGCAAGAACATTGCATTATTACTGTTAGCCACAGTCCTTAGGTCACTCCAGTTGTATTTTTCCCATGCTTCTCCACATTCCCACCACCCTGCAATAATGATGTACATCTGCTCTAGTTCACAAAGGACACTCTTGCATCTGTACCATCAGCCACAATTCTCATCCACCTCAGGGTTTTACTGTGCTATTTATTCTCTAGCTTTCTGTCAATTGGCATTTACATCCCTAGACTACCCTTTTCAGCCACATTTCCATTTATAAACCAGCTTTTACTCACTATAATGTGTTACCATCAACTTTATACATTTCCACACTTTTACAGTAAAGCTATTTAAAGCCTCTACATATATTAAATATCAGTAGTCCATCTCAGTCCTCCTCTTATCTCCTTTAAGAATCCACCACCTACCACCAGGTCTCAAAGAGAGTTTCCTACATTTTCTTCTAGAAGCTTTATGGTTCTTTTATATTTAGGTTTTTGATTCATTTAGAGTTAATTTTTGTATAAGGTGTGAGATCAGGGTTCTCTTTCCTTCTTTTGCTGTGGATATCCAATTTTCTCAGCACCATTTGTTGAATGGACTGTTCTGCCCAAGGGGGGTAGGTTTGACAGGCTAGTCAAAAATCACTTGACCATAGATGTCAGGGTCTGTTTTTAGCCATCAGTTCGGTTCCATTGGTCTATGTGTCTGTCTTTATGCCAATACCATGTTGTTTTGACCACTGTAGCTAGGTAATATGACTTAAAGTCTGGAAATGAGAGTCTTCCAACTTTGCTTTTCCTTTTTAAGATGTTTCTGGCTATTCAGGACCCCTTACCCTTCCAAATAAATTTGATAACCATGTTTTCCATTTATTTGAAAAATGCTGGTGGAATTTTTATTGGGATTGCATTGAATCTGTATATCAATTTTAGTAGAATTGACATCTTAATGATATTTAGTCTTTGAATCCATGAGCATGGAATGTTCTTCCAATTATTTAGGTCTTTTTAAAATTTCTTTCTTGGAGGCTGTGAAAATGTAAAAATCAAGGCATCATCAGGGATCTGTCTCACCAAAAGTCAGCTACTGATGATCCTGGACTCTTGCCATGTGGCAAGACACAAAATGGTGGCTCTCTGTCCTGGGTTTCTGCCTTTTACACCAGGCTTACTTTCTCTAAGCTCAGCGGTGGGTGATAGGCATTTGACTTGTCTGTCCCCTCTCTTCTAGGCCTTGTCTCTTTCAGCCTCTCAGGGGGCCACTTCCCATGCCTCTGTGTTTTTCTGATTCCAGCCTCTGGCCTCTGGGACCTCTCTGTCAACATTTTAGAGTTTCTCTGTCTCTTCTACTTTTTCTCTATGTATCTCTATATGTTTCTCATGTTATAAAGGACTCCACCAAGAGGACCAAGACCTGCCCTGGGTCATGCTTCACTGAAATAATCCATCTAAGGGTCTCATACCAACAGGAATGGATTAGCTTTTAGAACATGGTATTTTCTGGGAGCCACAAAATGCTTCAAAACTGTCACATTCAGGGAGTGGATGTGGCTCAAGTGGTTGAGTGCCTGCTTCCCATGTATGGGATCCTGGGTTTGATCCCTAGTACCTCCTAAGCAAGCAAACAAACAAACAAAAGAAGAAACCAGCTGTCATTGGGGAGCAGATGTAGCTCAGTGGTTGAGCAACTGCTTCCCATGTATGAGGTCCTGGGTTCAATCCTTGGTACTTCCTAAAAAGAAACAAAAAACGAAAACAAAAACAAAAGCAAAAAACCAAACTGTCATCATTAGAGAAAGTGCTTTGTATAATTTGTCTTTTTAAATTTATTGAGACTTCTTTTGTTACCAAAATATATTCTCTCCTAGAGAATGATCTATGCACACTTGAGAAGAATGTGTTTCTTGCTGCATTAGGCTGCAATATTCTGTATATGTCTGTTAGGTTTAGTTCATTTATCATATTATTCAAGTTCTCTGTTCCCTTACTGATCTTCTGTCTAGATGTTCTATTTATGAGGGTGGTGTAGTGAATCTCCAACTATTAATGTAGAGACATCTATTTCTCTCTTCATATTTGTCAGCATTTACCTTGTATTTTGGGGCACCGTGGTTAGGCGCATAACTATTTATGATTGTTATTTGTTTTTGGTGGATTGCCCCTTTTATGAATATATAGTGTCCTTCTTTGTCTCTTATAACAGCTTTGCATTTAAAGTCTATTTTGTCCAATATTAATATAGCTACCCCTGCTCTTTTTTGGTTACTGTTTCCATGAACTATCTTTAATCAACCTTTCACTTTCAACCTATTTGTGTCTTTGTGTCTAAGGTGATGCTGTCATAAACAGCATTTATTTGGATCATGCTTTTTTCCCATTCTGCCAATCTGTATCTTCTGATTGGGGAATTTAACCCGTTAACATTCTGTGTTATTACTCTAAATGGCAATACTTACTTCAGCCATTTAACCTCTGGTTTTTATATGTCATATCTTTTTTTGTCTTTCTTTTTACCCTTTTAGTTACCCTTACTGCTAATCTTCATTTGTTCACACTACTCCAAGCCACTCTCATGTCTTTTCCTGTCAGGCTGCTGAACTCCCTTTAGTATTTCTTGTACAACAGGTCTCTTCTTGATGAACTCTCCCAGTTTCTGTTTATCTGTGAATCTTTTAAATCCCCCCTCATTTTTATTTTTGAAGGACAGTTTTGCTGGATAGAGAAATTTTGGCTTCATGTTTTTTGATGAGAAATTGGCACTTAGTCTTATTGTGGTTCCTTTATATGTGACTAAACACTTTTCTTTTATTGCTTTCAGGATTCCCTCTTATCTTTGACATTTTCAATCTGATTAGTATGTGTCTCAGAGTAGGTCTGTTAGGATTTATTCTGTTTGGATTATGCTGCGCCTCTTGTATTTTGACATGTATATTTATGTCTGTCATGAGACTTGAGAAATTTTTGGCCATTAGTTCCTCAAATACTCTTTCTGACCCCTTTCTCTTCTCTTCTCCTTCTGGGACACCCATGATGTCTATGTTTTTGTGCTTCACAATGTTATTCACATCCCTGAGACCCTGTCAATTTTTTCTGCTCTTTTATTTATATGTTCTTCTGTCTGTAAGATTTTTGGTTCACCTATCTTTTAGTTCTCTGATTCTTTCTTCAGCTTGCTCAATTCTGCTGTTGTATGCCTCCAGTGTATTTTAATCTCTTCTATTGTGCCTTTAATGTCCATAAGTTCTGTTATGTTTCTTTTTATATGTTCAAATTCTTCTTTATCCTCCCACATTGTCTCCTTAATATCCTTTATCTCTTTAGTCATATTTTCCTTCATCTACTTGAATTGATTTAGGAGATTTGTTTGAACTTCTTTGGTTGTTTCAAATTTTGTGCCTCCTCTGAAGTTTTAATATGTTCCCTTGACTGGGCATATTATCTTCTTTCTTTGTATGGCTTGTAATTTTTTGCTTATGATTAGGCTTCTGATTATTTCACTGAGTTAACTCTGAAGGTCAACTTCTCCCTCTTGTCTGGTGTTTTACTGCTGATTGGCTTTGTGTTAAGGCTCTTCTTTGATGTTTGGTTCAACTTATTCTAGACCTTTAGAATATTCCGTGTTTAACCAATCAGATTCTTTTAGTTTTTCTTCATCTGATTCTTGCTCTGCATATGCAGTACAATTTTTAAGATTGTATTTTTCAATTATTTCACCTCCAGGAGAAAGCTTCCTTTCCTCTCTTTTTCATCTGGGACTCTTTAGCTGCTCTGTTATTTTTGTTTTGCCTCTATAATTTTCACCCTTCTTTAGCTGTTACTAGCTGCCTTTGTCTGTAGGGCAAATTCTGGGAGGAGGGTTCCCCAGAGAGGACTTTCCCAAATCAGTATATTCCAGCCAAAACAGGGCCAGGGACCCACGAAGGGGGCACAGACTGGCTTCTAGGTGTCCTAGTGAGGGTATCAAGAAGGATGCCAAAATCCCCTTTGATGGCTTCCCCCAAACTGAGCTTTCTTGGCCTTCCCAGCACCTGCCACTCTTCAGCTAACGTTCTCCCTCAGCCCTGAGGAAGCACTATGTCTTTAAATCCATGCCCCTTCCCTCTGTTTCCTGGGCGGGGTTGAAAAAATGGGCTGCTGCTGCCTTTGTCCTGGGTGGGTTGAAACCATAGCTCAGAGCAGGGACTCAGCAATTCGAATTTGCTAATCAAAAGCCATGATCAGTGATTGGTCATGCCCACCCTGTCTCTGTTTCTGTCATCAGTGTGCTAGCAAGGGTCTGGTCCCCATGGTGGCCTGCTGCAAGAGTGGGTGATGGGTGCCAGCAGCCTCTGTGCAGAGAGAGCGACTCATTGTTCTTTACTGTAGTTTATCGGCCTCTTCCTCCTGCTCTTCCCTAGATGCTATACAATATTCTTATGGCCTCCAGATCCCCATAAGAGTTGTTTTCAGATTGTCCCTGCCTGTGTCTTAGCTGTTTTGGTGGTAGAGCTGAGTCCTGGAGCTCCCTGCTCCACCGTCTTCCGTGGATGTGCCTCTCATGAGATTTTTATATTGATGAAAATGTTATTTTTGTCACCAAGACTGATGCTCATAATTAATGGGAACAAAATTCCTGATTGGAGATGGTGAGAATGGGGTAGGAAGAGGAGAATTTCTGATGAATGGAGGCCACACTCAAATTGCATTGATTGAAAAGGAGATGAGAGATCAGCAGATGGACTTGGCCTCAAGTAACCCCAGAGCCATGGGCATCTCTTCTCTGGTACATGGGAATGTCCTCCCTGTGGAGGTAGTGCCTGGTCCCCATGCCCATCATCTTTTGAATAGCCTTTCTATATTTTGGTAATTCCATTTTGAAATAAGAAATCAAATATCCTATTTCTCTTGCCTCGAGGACAAAGGCATGTGGCCTGGGCTCTACCAGTCAGATACATTAGTGTGAACTTTTTGCTCAGAGGTAGGTAATATATAAGGAAACAGCAGGGAGCCTTCATTGTTGCTGGTGTGGATGGCGGCAGAGCTTTCAGTGGAACTTGTTGCAGTGGCAGCTGAGACCATTTCTAGGTGGTTGCAAGGAGAGGTTCTTGTCACTGAAGTGCCTCAAATACATCAGTAACAGTGTGGTACTTGTTTCTTCTATGCTTGTTGGGGTACCACAGAGGTTTTCCTGTCGGCCCGGTGCTCTGGTAAGATTTTGGGAATTGCCAATAGAAGCTTAGTGTTGAACCTGGTTCTCTAGGATTGCTGACAATACTGTAACCTACCCAATCTTCCCTCTTCTTCCTCCAATATCCTGAAATAACCTCCTTTTTTGCTTGATCAGTCAGAGCCAGTCTTTGTGGAATACAACTGGAAGTCTGACTGATACAGACTATATTGTGCAAAAAAGATCCCAAACTGGGGGTGTTCACATGAAGTAGCAATAATACTGATGATGATGTTAATAATGATAATAATAATAGCAGCCAGCGTATTCTATGGGTTGCCATATTCAATGAATCAGATAATTTAATCTTCATAACACCTCTATAGTTATAATCCCAGTTTTACAGATGAAGTAACTGAGACACAGGAAGTTCAAATGGTTTGCCCACAGTCAGCTAGATTTTACCTTACTCCATGGCAGTTCTGTTCTTTTCCTCTTTTGCTCCCTTTTCCAATATTGTTTACCTGTCTACTATGTGCTGAATACTGTGCCAGAGTGTACTGAAGTGTGCAATACAAAATATACTCTTTGATCTTGAAGCTTATAATTTGGTGGGGAAGACAGACATTAATCAAATATTCACACGGACAGGGATGACATTGGTCCTGCAGCCAGTGCTCTGAAATGGGAGGTATATAAGATTTAGCAAGTCGACATGGATAGAGGAGGGGCTGCTTCAGAGAAAGCTGAGGAACCAGCACAGAGCTAAGAAATCCCTGAGATGGACTGCTTCTTTTACAAGGCATGGAGCTTTCTGTTTATTGAAGATTTCTCTATTCTTGTCAGTATTCTTTCATTTAATATATAGTAATCTCACAGACTTCATTTTAGATAAGCTTCCTGAAGTTAATGAGTAGAATGAGAAGTCAACATGGAAAAAAAAATTTTTGAGGGAAAAAAAGCAGAAAAACTGAGTGCCAAGATTTTCCAGAAGGAGGGATGAGTTAATAGGACAAAGCCGAGGACTTTTAATTTTGTTGAGGAGAGATTGCCTTTTAATTTTTTTTGAGATTTTATAGCCTTAAATTTACCATTTACTACACATGTTTTAATAGCTCATTTTTTTTTTTGCCAGTGACTTGAAAGGAGATCCTTTCCAAGGGAAAAAAAATCCCCAAAGTTCCTTTTCATTCTTTCCATCCTTTTAAAATCAGCTTTCTATTTGATTCAAGATGACTGTGCTGTTGTGCTTTCCCAGGAATCTCAGACTGACAGGTCAAGGTTCCCCTCTAACAAGGATTCTGTTAATCTTTCATTAGACTTAGGCCAAATGGCACCCTTTTCATATTCAAAGCTGATTGTGTTCAGGGAAATTAGTTTCTTTTGCTGTGTGCCAAGAAGTTTTCAGATGACTGCATCTAGAAACCCCCCTCAAATCACTGTGGGAATATTCTGTACAAGGTGTTTTTTTTTATTTAATTTTTTTAAGTTAATTTCCACTCTGGAGATTTTGCTGTTTAGGCTCAGGAGCCCTATTAAAAAGTCCTACTGGATTCTGCTTTATTCCATCTGGCAGATGCTCCCTCTTGAGCATTTTTGGTGGTCTTGTTAAATCCTCATTGGCATGCTGCTCCACCTCCTGGCCTCTTGACCCCCGTTTCAGAAGTAAGAAGTTCAAACATGCATTTCTAAATTTGTTTTCATTCCCTTGTGTTCCTAATGGAAACACCTGTCACATCCAACACCCAAGATATTTTATTTAATTGGTGGATTTGAGTATCCGAAGAGATCAAAGATTATTAACTCTTCCTTGCCATTTGTAACTATTTTTATCCTACCATCTTATTTCATCACTCTGTGATTACAGTTGGTCAACTGATGAATTGAAAGTAAGAGTTCAGAGTTGTCAAACCTATATTTTAAGACCAGAAATACTTTTCCAAAAGTTGTTTTGCTTTTAAGCAAACAGAATTCAGGTATATTTATTTAAGTGATAACGCTGTACATTATAAGCACCTGAATAATTTCTAATTACTCAATAATTATCCTGATCCAAGTAGAAGGAGTAAAGATTCTCGGATTTAGCAACCTGAGTGAGGAGAGTCCATTCAGACGCCCTTGATCAGTACACGAGGCAAAAGCCAGCTCTCCTTGGAGTCCAAGCTGACCATGCCTGCTGCACCGATTGAGGAAAGGGGGGAAGGAAGGAGAAGTGTTTGTGTTGTCATTCACTGTGTCTCACATTGAACTGATTGCTAATCCCAGAACGTGTGCCTAAAAAATAAGGCTAATTATGTTATTTGAGATAGATACATTAGAAATTACACATCCAATGAGCACTGATATCTGCTCCTTCCTGTAAACTGTCATATCTCAAAATATTTTGGAACACCTATTTGGGAATTTCTTTCAGAACCATTTTTAAATTCTATCTCTCTCTATCTCTTTCTATTATTTATTTTATTTAGAGCCATTTTAAATGCCATCTAAGAAAATCTTTCTCATAACTTTACAGTATAGTTTTTGACCTCTGAGAGTTTTGACCTAATTAAGCACCTATCTTATTTACTGGACTGGGTTCTGAGATTTTTGAAAACCCAAATGTACCTCAGAGAACAGGATTTCACATAATGAAGGATTCCAAAAGAATGTTCTGTGGTGATTCAGCAGGAATTGTTTCTACATTATGGGATTATAGGATTTGTTACTTCATTCATTTGTAACATAATGTGTGTGTGTGTGTGTGTGTGTATGGCAACTGATTTATAAACACACTTTGGATCATCAAATGTTTATTTGATAGGGATTTTCTACTTTAATCCTGAAAGAAATGGTTGATGTGCAGCTTCTTGTCTAGAACTAAAAATTTATTTGATTTCTGGGAAACAGTTAAAATAAACATACATGGGAAAGTCTATGAGGGAAGGACATATAGCTCCAGAAATGTTGGTGGAATCAAAGGAAGACTTTTGAGCCCAATACAGTTTTTTTAGGAACCAATTATGAACCTACATATATGAGTAGAGCAACAGAATGCATATATCCTATTGCCTGAGAAACTTTAAAATAAAGGGGAAGAGGCACAGTTTGGTAACCGGAAGGCCGAAAAAATCTCTGGTAGTATTACTTAAAGTTAGTTATTAACATTTATCAACCACTGTCTAGATACAAATAGAACATGTATATCTTGTAGGGAAAATGGTCTTTTTATCAGCCAAATACAATTTTGAATCTACCCTAGCATAATCCAGAACATTATATTTGCAAATGTGAAAACTGAGAGTTTAAGATTCCATAGGTATTAGGTTAAACTATATGAAATTGCTGAGATTTGAGTGTTTTTGAATGTAAAAATGTCAGTTTCATATGGTTCAAACTGTCCAATTACTGATCCAGTGAAAATTCCCAGAGTAGTGAATTTTGCGCTTCACACCCATGCTGTATCCTTCTATTCAATTATCAACGAATCTAAGAATTATGGTAGAAGGGGCACCTCGGAGATCATATTGTCTGACCTTTTCATTGTATAAATGTGAACTGAACACTTAAGTGATTTGCCCAAGATCACCCAACTAATAAGTGGTAGAGCTGAAATTGGAATCTACAAATATTTTTATTCCAAAGCTATTATGCTTTACATCATGCTAGAAACTATTTCTGAGTCAAACTTTCTACATGTTCTCAAAATAAGGAAGACTGCTTGGTTAATGATGTCTTAGGGACATATAAAATTTCAGATAAACTGTCAGCATGCTTGTCTTTCATGATTTGGAAAAAACAGAGGAGAGCTGTGCTACATATGGCTGTAACACACACACAGATTTTACCTGGCTACAGGGTAAAAATTAGCAGAATAATTTGCCCATGGGGGGAAAATGCTAATATGATCTTGGGGCTCTATTCTAAGAAAATACCCCGATCAAGGGATCTATTTGGTCAGCCCACATATGTTTGTGGCATTCAGTTCTGGGAACACTGTCAAAAGAACATTGTCAAACTGGAGCAAATTTAGAGAAGAATAGCCAGGACAGTGAGCAGACTCAAGACTAAGCACCATAAGAAAAAGCTGCAACTGGAGGCTTACCTGGGAGAACATTCAAGGAGACAGTGGCCATTTTCAAGTATAATAAAACTCCATGATTATATATCTCGTGATAATGCAAACTGGGATTTAACATAACTAGTCTTGGCTCCCAGGTGTCCAGAACTCCCACCAGATAGCTGCACATGCTCACCCCACATTTTCATTAATCTTGAAAAAATGAGAAACTACATTTTAAATATATGAATGGTTTGGACCTCATTAATAGCATTAAGGAGGGGTTTTACTGTATTTGGAGGGCATATGCAGAAGAGGACTCGAGTTTCCCTTCCTGACTCCAGAGGGAAGATGCAGCAGGGAGAAAGTTATTAACACGGAGTCAGATTATATCCCAGTATAAGGAAGGACTTGACATTGGAAGCTGCCTCCAAAAGCAGTGAGGTTCTTTTCACCTGAAGCTTTCATGCAGACATTGGGATGTCTTCGTAAGGGGGTGATTCATCTGAAAATGGTTGGATGGAGTGTGTTTGGCTTAGGAAGACTTGTATGCCCTGGTAGAGAGCCAGAACCTCCTGGTGAATTATAGCCCCTAGCTGACCATCGTTAGTCATGGTGTGAAGCGTTTTTGAATGTATGTGGTGTGCTTTGCAGAATAGCAGGTCAGGGAACCCCATAACACTTTGGGTACATATTAGCCTATTACCTACCAGATCTCCTATTGAAAGTCCATGCAGTTTAATCCTACCTTCAGGGATGGGAGAACACCAGAATTGGCTTGTTGTGGCCCTAGAACAGTCAGCCAGGTCATAGCTTGGCTTATGGGTCTTTACAGCCCCCTCAGAGTCTTGAGAAAGGGGGAAAATCATTATTACAGAACCAATTTACAAGCACCTTCAAGATAGGAAGATCCTAGGTAATATTAGGATGACTTTAGAAGTCGTAAATCCCTTCAGATTAATTTTATCTCCTTCTATGACACAATGATAGGCCTGATAGGTCCAGGAGAAGCAATAGATATTATCTGACTTCAGCAAGACTTTGGATTCTATCCCACACAACCCAGCCATCAATAAAATGGTAATAATTTAGTTCAGACTAGTGGTTGTTAAACTTATTTAAAGCCACAGAACCCATTTTTTTCAAACATTACAAGGAACCCTAATATATAAAATGGCTAAGAACAGTGTTGCTGATCTGGTTGAAAGGGTGGGGTATGTGAAATCCTACCCACGTAGCCTCTATCTGCTTTCCCAAGAAGTCTCTAAAGCCCAGTTTAAAAACCGTAAGCATCTGTTAGAGGAATGAAGGGAACATATAATTAATAGAGCAAAAAACCCAGAAAGTTGTAAGTGAATCACTGCCATCTGAAATGGTAGACTCTTCAGAGTTGCTCACTGCTATGTCCCCCACACTTGAAAGCGCCTGGCACTTTCTCTTCAACGCTCTTCTCCCCATAGGCACATTTATTCAGTTATCAAATCCTATATATTCTTGCTTCATAGTGTCTTTCACAACTCTTTGCTTTATGTTCACCACATATATATTGAGCTGCTAACATGTGCCCCACTATCCCTGGTGATGCCAAAGGCAATTAAGACCCACTTAATCCCTGCCAGCCAGGAGCTCTCAGTCCTGTGGAACAGTCAGACAACCAGAGGTAATTGCATTATCACATGGTGACGTTTGTGAGAGAGATAAGTATTGTGATTACTGCCACCTGCCTACTAGAACTGTATTGGGAGAAGATGATGGGTATGGGAAGAGCATTGGCTACCAACTTCCAATTCAGGTAGAACAAACTGGAAACCACTCAGGAAGGGAAGTCAGAGACTATGAGAGGCTTAGACCTAGTAAGGGAGAAAGGTTGGAGCCCCAGGAGTTGCATGCAGGGGAAAAGATGGCAAGTAGCAGCTGGACCAGACTGGTGATGAGTCTACTGCGGAAGGAGCATTAGATCTATTCAAGGGCACCAGCAAAGCCAAGTTAAAAAGTCCAGCTGAGCTGGTGGAAAGCAATTGCGTGGACCCCTTTTCTGTTGGCACTAGAAAATTCTTTTGATGGGAAAAAATCACTACTGTATGATAAAGTGTAGCATCATTCATGACTAAAAATATTTGTTAAGTGTTCATTATATTCAATTTTATGCTTATTGGTTTTTAAAATTTGAAGAGTGGGAACATCTTTTGCATTTTGGCTATCATCAGAGAATTATTAAAATTGATATTTTGTTAAAGTGTTTGTGGGTCTGTGGTGTTCAAATAGCCACTATTGTACTTGATTAAATTCAAAGATGAAACATCTTATTGAATAGTCTGTATGGTTTCAGTTAGCTTCACCCCACATTAAAGGAGATCTTTAGGCATCAAAATGATGTAGTACTAGACAAAGTCAAAGTTCTCTGTAAAGTTTGGGATGACTTGATCGCTACCTTAAAACACCTAATTTATTTATTTGGGTAGGTCTTACCTGGAGCATCTTACAAACAAAGCTTACCCACTTGCATAATGACACCTACCTCTAATACCTATGAGGATTGCCATTTCTAATACCTTTAGGACTGTCATAGTCAATGTTTAGGGGTATGGAAAGGAGTACAGGTTGTAGAGTTGAGTTGCATATAATAATCAGTCCAATACTTGTTGATTGATAAAGCTTTGAAGCAGGCATTCTGCTTGTTCTTCTTGCAGCCGAAACAGGTCTTAGGATGTCAGGATTCCATCAAAGGCAGTAGAATCTATTCTGGTGGCATGCAGCCTTGATTTATTTGGCTTCATATCCTTGCCATGACATTAAAGGCCAGGCAGACATTTCTAATCTAGCTGGGGACCTCTCCATCAAGCACTTCACAGGCCGACAAAACAATTTAAATCTCTCTATCCATCATCAAGCACCTTGTGAAGGCATTCCTAGTAATCTCACTGTGGAGGATGCCATTGACCCAGGTTATGATGTCCTTTACAAATTGGAAGACTAAGTGTCCCGGTAAACTTTCCTGGAAATTCCTTTTAGAGTTTGTTAGAGGTTGCAATGGAGGTTAAGTAGTGGGGCTCATGCTGGTACTAGAAGGTTACTAATTTAAATTAACATCATTCAGCAAATTATATCCTCAGTCTGTAGATTTGTAATTTGATAATTTTTCAAAGCTGCTTTCTGTAATGGAATGAGAAGAAATAAAATGTTGAAAAAGGATGGAGGGGAGCTTAGGAGATCCCACACAGTTGAAGAATAATACAAATTTTATTAGCCTGGAGGCCAACATTTGAACCGAAAGACTTTCTTATTGGTTTAGAATGGCTTGTTTTGTTTAATGTGGAGAAGTGACTCTTCTTTTTTTCTCCTAATAGCAATTTTTTTCTAGATCTCGCCACTAAAGTTTATTTTCAGTTTTCGTTTTTTTGGCAAAACATTTTCCCTTTCCATCTCACATCTTAATAATTTTGGTTACAGTTGAATCCATTATTTTAAAAGGCATTGTTTTAATTTGCCACATACTCTTGTCATCATCTTAGTGAAAGTTGTCGATATGTAGCAGAATACTTTTTACCTCTTCCTCACAGGAAGGAAGCATGGTATCGGAAAGCAGAGGCATTAAAATCAGACAGGCCTGGATTTGAAACCCAGCTCTACCTTAAGTTTCTTAGGTCTTCTAAGGCTTAGAATCATTATTTGTAAAATTTAGGAATAATAATTCCTATTTGGAAAATTGTTACTGGGATTAAAGAGATAAACTTGTAAGGTACACATAGTAGGCCAGCTAAAAATGAAACTAATGGTTATTCCATCACCAACATGATAAACATACAAGGAGTGTCTAGAACATATTAGGCACATTATCTTTATTAGATGAGTAATTTATGAGGCATACTTGATGATGACAAACCCTTAACATAAAATAAATGACTGGTCAACCACTTAATGTTATGGTTCTCAACCTGACTTCACATTAGAATCACCACGAACCATGTAAAAAGTACTGATGCCTGGGTTTCACCTCAGACCAATCGAATCAGAATATCCAACAATAGGGCCCTAAGTATTAGTTGTTTTAAAACATTGTCCAAGTGTGGTGGGTTAGAGCTGTATATACCCCAGAAAAGCATGTTCTTAAACCTAATGCCTTCCTGTGGGTGTGAACCCATTGCAAGCAGGATCTTTTGATTATGTTACTTCAGGTAAAGTGTGGCTCAGATGGGTCTTAATCCTACCACTGGAGTCCTTTATAAGCAGAAACTCAGCTAGTTAGAGAGAAAAGCTGCAGAGGTACCAGCCAGAAGCTGAACGTCAACGGAACCCAGAAGAGAAGGGAGAGACCAGGAGGTGCTGCCATGTACCTTACCATGTGACAAGCTGAGGATCAAGGATCGCCAGCAACCAGCCCCAGAGCCCCACATTCTTCGGGGAGAAAGCCTCGCCTTGATTTATACTTTTTCCTAACCTGAAAACCATGAAATTCCCATTGTTTAAGCCAGCCCATTGCATGGTATTTGCTTGAGCAGCCAAGGAAACGGAAACACCAAGTGATTTTAATGTGTAGCCAGAATTGAAGACTACTGATTTAAGACTTTCTTCAGAGAGCAGAACAAGTGGGGCAGACAGATACAGTGGACATCAGGGCCACCACGTTGCCCACCAGGGTCGAGTACAGTGTGAGTGGTGTGCCTGGAGTTGTGCAGCCCAGAGCCCTGATGGCTGTAATAGAAAGAGCACAAAAAGGGTTTGGAAGCCAACAGATTTCCATTTGAACCCCGAGTGTGCCACTTACTATTTGTGTGATCTTGGCCACGAGAATGTGGTTCACCTAGCCCTTTTGTGAAATCAAATTGTATTCTCTCCCCAAATCTGGAAAATGGCAGCATTGTTAATATTTAAGAATTTAGGTTTTGTTGTTTTTAAGATGGTACTAATGCCATGTAATATGCAGGCTCTTATAGATTAAATGAGAAAATGTATGAAATGTATCTGGTATAGTTCCTTCTCCACATTCTCTTACTTTATCACTCCATACACATTTTAAGTATATGGATGCTTAATGGGTGCAAAAATCTGATTCTGGTTATTGTTTAAACAGTTGTTTTTAGGATGTGTAGCTGTTGACCAATTTAATGTAATTATGAATTCCAAAAATATAATTGGATCATGCTTGTAAACTGATCTGTTAATCTGGGCATGATTAAGTTATGATTAGGGCATTGACTGGGCCATGTCAGTAGGGTGTTGAGCCCCACTCCTGGGTGGGTGGGGAATTGAATATAAAAGGCAAAGAACAGAGTTGAAGCAGTTTTTTGAGAAGCAGTTTTGGTGTTGGAAAGAAGAGAAGAGAAGCAAGCTGTTCGCCTGATCATCTACAGCTGACCTTGTGGAGGAACCAGAGGAGCTAAGCCCGGAGAGAAATGCAGCCCTGGGAAGAGAGGAACCCCAGAAGCCTGAACCCTGGCAAACGCTGGCAACTGTCTTGCTCTAACACGTGGCAATGGACTGTGGTGAGAGAAGAAACTTAATGCTTTATGGCCTGGTATCTGTGGACTTCTACCCCAAATAAATACCCTTTATAAAGACCAACCCATTTTTGGTATTTCACATTAGCACCCGTTTGGCTGACTAATACAGGATGTATGCCTTGTTTTGGGATAGAACTATTTTTTAAAATAATACCTATCTTATTTTAATGTTATAAATTTGATCTACATCATAATGCATTTAGCAACTAACCTTCTTTCTTAGTCCCTTTTTGAAACTAGATAGGCTATAAATTGTAAATATTCAACAGCGGACACAGTCTGATACCTAGAAGGCATTCAGGTGTATAATGAACTGTATACTATTCAAATATGGCATCCCATTTTGCATTGGTGTGCATCCTAATTACAGAAAAATTGAATCCCTGACTTCTAAATGTATGCGTAATGATATTGGGTATGACTGTGGACCCGTTCTGAGATACATCACCCTATCCAGGCTTTCAGACTGACCAGTTGAAGTATACCTCATAAATGCAAGAAGTGGTAGAATATCTCAGAACTTTGGAAGAGGCCCAGTTTTAAACCTACTCTGTTATCTTGCTTCCTGATCAGAAAACTGAAAGTTGGCTCCTAGAATGTCAAGAAATATACCTGATTCTGGATTCTTCTCCATACTTCCTACCCTGTCTGGTAACAATAGAAGATAAAATATGTTTTCTTTTCTCTATGTCTCTATTGCTTTGTTCAGACACTGTCTGTTTTTGCTGACACATGTAATCCAGCTGGCAATTAGTCCTGATAGATTAGAGAAGGACCCCAAATTATCAAAGATCCACTTTCACCATACCTTTCCTTATATGCTCCATGATAAAGCAAGTTTCACTCCTACCTAAGCAGACTTCTGCCTATGTGTTTCTATTTAAGGAAGAAATTGTCGTTCCTTGTTCCATTTCCTTTTTTCCTCTGTCTTGCTTCATCCATGCTCTGCTGCCCCCATTATTTTCCCCCTTGGAGAACCATGGGGCACCTTAAATTTTGTACAAATGGCACAAATGGAAAAAGCTATTGTGGAGACTGAATCAGAATTAATAACTTTCAAGAAAATTCCTAAAGAAATGTAAGCATTAGTTGATTGCTGTGGCCAAGTCTTAGGAAAAAGATTTTTCTCCTGACAGTGGCTTGTGTTTCAGGGAACACATGACTCCCAAAATTCCATCTCTCCTGTCTTAGTTTGTCAGACTGCTCTGCCAGATACCACACAGTGGGTTGGTTTAAGCAACCGGGATTTATTGTCTTATAGTTTCAGAGGTTAGAAGTCCAAAATCAAGGCGTTGGCAAGCCCATGCTTTCTTCCGGAGCCTGGTAGCGTTCTTCTGGTGCCATCTTGCCACGGTCCTTGGTCCCTTGGCCTGCATATCTGCCTCCCGTCACACGGCAAACGCTCTCTCCTTGTGTCTGCTCTTCTGGTTTCCGTTGACTTCCGACTTTTTCCTTTGTTGTCTTCTTTAGACTGTCCATGTTTCTTCTGCTTATAAAGGACTCTCATATTGTGGATTAAGACCCAGCCTGATTCAGTTGTGCCATATCTTCATTGAAAATAACATCTTCAAAAGGTCCTATTTACAAATGGGTTCACATCCATAGAATGCAGATTAAGAATATGTCTTTTGAGGGGGTACATAATTCAATGAACCGCACCTCCCATACCCTACCTCCATCAAGCTTTAATGATATCATCATTTTTTAATCCTTTGCATTTACAAAAGTCTTTGTGTTCCTTATTTTCCTTAATAGACTTTGAAAACTGTTCATTTAGCATATATTATTGAGCATTTATTATTTGGTAGGCACCACTCTAGACACTGGGGATGTGGCATTGAACAAGACAAATGCCCTCCTGGAGCTACAATCGAGTAAGGAAGATAAACAATAATAAAATATAAATATAGTTTCAAGCAGAGAGAACTATTATGAAGAAAAGTTAAAACAAGTTAAAGTTACAGGTACTGAGAGGGGTCTGTGGACTATTTTAGATAGAGTAGGCCTCTTTGAAGAAGTGAACTTTGAACAACTGAAAAAAGAGAGAAGGCACATGCCAGTGTGTGCACGCATGCGTGTGCACCAGCCAAAACTGGGGAGAATAGCATTCCAGGAAGAAGGAGCGAATCATTTAAAGGTCCTGAAATGGGGTGTAATTGGCATGTTCAAAGTGCCAAACAACATGGAAGCTAGTATGGCTGGAGTCCTACAAGCAAAAAGAAGCAGGGGTCAGAAATGAGACCAGAGAGTTAGCAAGGGCTGGATCACAGAGAGCCTGAGAGCCCATAACTCTGTATGATGAGAGACTTTGACTTGAGGACAGGGGAGAGATCATTCATTCATCCATTCTTTCTGCTGGCATTGTTCTACCTGCTGGGCATATAGCAACACACAAAACAAAGTCCTTGTCCTAGTTGTAACATAAAATCTTGTGGGGGAGGGAGACCAGATAATGAAGGAATAAACAAGTAAATATATAACCTGCCAGGTGACAATAGGTGCTGTGGTTAAGGGAAATAGCAAATGACTGGGAGGAGGTGGAGAAAAGAGGAGAAAGGGGGTTTTGCTTTGACTCTAAGGGAGCTGCGAAGCCATTAGGCGGTTAGAGCAGCGCAGTGGCATGAACTAGGAGAAGACTTTTGTAGCCGTCTTGGTGAGAATGATGGTGGCTTGAGCTAAGGTGGTGGCAGTGGAGGCAGTTAGAAATGGTAAAATTCTGGATGTGTTATGAATATCTGGTATGAGAGAAACTGAGGATCAGGGATAATGCCAAGATTTTTTGGCCTGAGCAGTTGAGTTAATAGCAGTGCTGTTTCTCGAGATGGGAAACCCTGGGAAGGATGAGGTTTGTGGGAGAGGTTAAGAGTTCAGTTTTGGACGTGTTGAGTCTGCAGTGGATATCGTGAATCTGAGTAGGCGTTTTGGTCTATGAGCCTGGCTTTCGGGGTGATGTGAATGTTGGAGATATAAATTGGGGAGTCATCAGCGTAGATGTGGTATTCAAAACTCTGGGACTCACTAGGGAGTTAGTGTATATCCCAGAAGGAAATGTTCTTCCTATTTGTTATGGACAGAAAAACACAATTCTAGGTCTCTAAGTCACATCATTTTGCACCCTCCTGTCCTGCCAGAGAGAGAGAGGTTAGGGTTCTGTGTTTTCAAAGTACAGTGTGGGAGATAACCCAGATAGAAGAGAATGGCAGAGGAATGACTGAGAAAGCAAGAGGCAAAACGAGTGAACACCGAGAGGTCAAGGAAGGAAGCGGCAGAGAAATTTCCCAATTAATATGAAAATGAAATTTCCCTTGTCTCCCCTCTCCCTGATACCAGTGGGGAGATATTAATAGAGCAGTTCTGTTGCCTAGGAAGAAAGCAAAATGGGCAATTAAAACTCCAGAAAGCTGAGCAGTGCGTGGAAGTCACGGTTTTGAAAGACTGCATTTTAATCAAATGCGATAATGGATGTGAAAGCACTTTGAAAAAGCATTCAGTGCTATAAAAGTAAGATGGTCTTGGTGTTCATATGTGCACATATACAGCCATCCTGCTTAAAAGGAAATGTAAATAATTATGTCAAAGGAGTTGTTGCTGTTTTGGATAGAGCATGTGTGGGCTACACGTGACGTTGTAGCCTCTGTTTACACTGCAGTCTGAATGTTGACTGATATTGATGCCATGTACTTGTTTTATGGAAGAATTACTCTTTGATTGGAATATTATTTAAAAAGCCTTTCTGTCCCTGCCCCTCCTCCCTCCACCATGGCTTTAAGTAAACGCACATCCGTATGTTATATCTTTTGAATAAGATGCATCTATTTTCAGCAGTTAGGCACACGGAAGTTAATATATGCCTTTGCCATGCCGCAATGTCTGGCTATCCTTTCTGTGAGGAAATTTTTCTCTGAGACAGTAAAAGGTTGGTCTTGTCTGCTGGGACCTGCACATTTGGACTCAAGTCAAGTGAAGAACTCCCTCTAACATTGGCTGGCAGGTCATAAAGCTGACACCTGAAAAGCCTACTGCAGGGTGAGGAGAGGAGAGTTCCTCCTGTTGCTTAGCAACAGAATTCTTGTCAGCATCTGTTCCTTCAAGGACCAGAATAATGGTCTAGCTTCATAATTGGAAGTACTTCTTTTATTATTAGTATTCTTACAGTCATTAGTAACTCTTATTTACTAGCTATTACCAGTCAGAGTGGCAAAGGAACGTTCCAAATACCTTTGCAGACCAAATGATGGAAGATCTTTACCCATTTGAACATTTGGTATTTCACAGTCATCTATATGTTTATCCTGTGGTAACTTTTGAAGGAATTGAATGGTTTTAATGAAATTTTGTAAACTGCTAAAGAGGCCCCAAGTGCACTTCCAATTCAGTGTCTGAATTACTTTTTGTTTTGGGATATGATAGTGATAAGATATTTTAGAGAACCTCTGTACCTAGTTAGTAAAAGTAGAAGTGGTTGAAAAATAATATCCCTCATTTTTCCAGTGCAGAAATGGAAAGGCAGAAATAAAAGCAGCTTTTCAAGGTCATAAGTGACTGATGATGAAATTCATGGCTTGCTTCTCCCGTCTGCTGCCTTAGCCTTTAGGCAATGATTCTTCACTGTCAAAATTCATCACACATGATTCTCTAATCCATATCAAATATGTGCCAAGTTGGGGAAGGGAGAAAAGGATTCATATACTCATTTAAAAATTGGGATTAGTAATGTCTATTTCAACATACTAATTTTTTGTGAGTAATGCAATGAACACAGAGACACGTTCATCAACCACATATACAAACAATGTGTCCCAGAAGTTTCACAGAAATGTTTCTTGGTAAAAAGAAAAATAAAAACTTAAGTAATGGCTACGAAAATGCAGATAATATAGTAGAGCATAAAAGGAGGAGGTGGGAGGCTAAAAAAAGGAGATGAGCATAAATAGACAAGTCTTGGGCAGAAATAAAAGACTTTCCCTCCTTCCCAGAACAAGTTACTCAGGGAAGGAACTTCTTTGTGTTCTTTTCCTCTCAGAAAGACATAGCACATGGCTCATATTGGGCATTCAGAGAATGAATGGATGAATCCAGTGCTGGATAGACACTAAAGCAATGATTTATTCTTCACTTGATTCAACAGATATCCCTGCGTACACTGCAACTTGCTGGGCAAGTTTCTTGATGTTACGAAGAACAGGAGTTAACGTGATCCCTCTATCATCATGGAGCGTATATTGTAGTGGGAATAGTTAAACATTTATTTATTCAGCTGTTACTACATGCAGCCTCAGGATACATCTAAACTTCAGTATTCCGTCAATGGGTGTTAGAGCACAGTGTTAACATCTTGGGTTTGGAGTCAGATCTGGGGTTGAGTACCAAGTCTGCTCCTCACTGTTAGTCTGTCCTTTGCACAGGTTGCTTAGTCTCTCTGAGCTTTGGTTTCCTTGTCTGTAATATGAATGTAATGCTAGGAGATTGATAACTGAATCCCATAGGGTTGCTCTGCGATTTAATATAATAATGCACGGCAGCACCAGGTCTGATGCATTCATCAGTGATTCAGTGCCTGCCATCTGCAAGTCACTGTCTTAGGTGCTTTCTGGGCTCTAATGAAATGTAAGATATCCCTGTCCTTCCAGAATATACTGCCTTTTATATATGCTTACAAAAATGCTTCCAAAGTTACTAAGTAGAAAATATAAAATTGTCTCGGGGGATACAAGCTGTAAAGATTCACCACTCTCAGAATTCTAGATCATGAGTACCAGAATATACCCCAGCCCATGTTCCCAAAATACATCTTGCAAACCTGGCTCCCGGATTTCCTCTTTCACATTCCTTCTGTGGTCCTCTCCTGGGGCTTGATGAAATTTAGCTTTTGACAACTGGAAATTATTAACAGAAACTGCTTTAATGGTAAACACTTTATTTTTTTTAACCCTTCCAAAGCTTCCGTTGTCGGCTGCCTTTAATTCACATCTAAATAGATAGCATGGTCCTGTATAATTATAATATGGAAATATCTCTGAACAAAATAGATAGAATTTTTGGCAAATGCCTGGGAAAGAGTGGTATCAGTCGAGTCATTGGAAGTTTGAAGCAGCAGCTTCAGGGCGGCCGGGCTGTACTCAGTGTTTGGGACGGAGGTAAATATCTGCAATCCGTGCATCCCTTTGATTTCTACTTTTAGTGCCTGATTCACCATCTGGTGCTGCTGGACGGTTCTCTTCTTAAATTCTTCGGATTCAATTTTGATTTCATACATCTCCCCACAACCTCATGAAATGTCGGTGACTTTGATGGTTGTAGCTCGAGGGAACTTTTCTTTGAGTTTCTGGGTCACTTTGAGCTCCCCCTCAGTCTGGGTGGCAAACATCCGATGCCCGGAGTGGAGAAGAGGAAGCCCACCGCCCGAGGTCCGGTAAACACTTTAAATATAAATTGTACGTATATGCACATCATACATAGGTATACACGATGACAGTGGTTTAAAATTTATCCTTTGGCTTGTAAATAAAGTTGGCTTTTTTTCTTTAATATAATAAACTTTATTTTAAAAGAGGTTTTAGATTACAGAAAAGTTACATCAAAAGTATAAGGGGTTCCTGTATATACCCCTTCCCACATCTACCCCTATTAATAACATCTTACAGTAGTGTGGTACATTTGTTACAATTGATGAATAAATATTGAAGCATTGCTACTAGCCAAGGTCTATAGTTCACATTGTGGGTTTACACTTAATTCCAGCACCCTAAAAATGCCCTAGTATTCCCTTCTCATTCCCTCAGAACCCCTGCTAATCATTATCTTTATAAAAATATTACATGTTCCTCCATTACTACAATATTAATAGGTTTACTTTGTCCTTGGTTGCATTCCCCCTTTATATTTGTTCATTCCTCACCCTTGGGGATTTTGGGATGGTGATGTTCACTCTGCCTCAGATCGAGAGAGGACTTAGATCTTATGGGGCAGGTGGAAGGAGCTGTTTTCCTTGCACTTGTAGATACTGTCTGTTTTTCGGTATGGGTTTTGTCCATCATCCTTTTGCTAGTTTTGTTAGTTGTCCTGGGCAAGTCTGAAGACCTGGAGAGAAGGTGTTGGTTGCAAATCTTCTGAGATTCAGGGCTCAACTGGCATATGAACAGACTGAAAATTTAAGTCTCTGAGACATATATTAAATGGGTATAGTGCTAATTATAGGCTCAAATAAAAGGAGTAGATGAATCATGTGTAGGGAAATTATAAATGAATCTAAATGTATTACAGTGGGGAAATAGGTTGTCATATATTTCAAGATAAGACCCACCAACAGGGTCCTGATTTCATGGGATTGTGTGCCTTGCCTATAGTGTCTGGATGGCTCTAGAGCCCGTAGGAGCACCCCTATTTGAGGCTTTGTTCACAGTGGCAGTTAGTGAGATCTTCCTGAGACCTGCATAAATGTAACCTCTGGAATGACCTCCTGACTCATTATGAAATCTCTTAGCTGTAAAAACTCTTTTGTACTTGATGTTTCCCCCTTTTGGTCAAAGTCTTTTTCCAAATGCATCACTGGTTGGTGCTTGGTATTAATCTCTCGGTGCCAGGGAGGCTTATGCCTGGTAGTTATGTCCCATGCTGGGGGAAGGGGAGAGAAGGGAGATGGTATTATATTTATGTGCTGAGTTTAGCTTAGAGAGAGGCCACATTTAGTTAACAAAGAGGTTTTTCAGGAGGTAACGCTTAGGCAATAGTTATTATTAGACTAAGTCTCAATTTTACAAGAATAAGTTTCATAATTACTTGCATTAATATTGAGGGCTTGACATATATTGGTCTGTTTTCCTTTATTAGGCACTGCCTATGTACTTGAAAGATTCTTGCCCCTCTATTTGAGTATGTAGTAGGACTCCCCAAGTTGGGGAGTTTATTCTGTGGGTCTCCACCCACTGAGATAACACCCTATGACAAGATGAACACATTCATATTCCATAGAAGCATGCTCCAGATGCAGCCTTTCACACATACCCCCACCATTGACACTTTGCACCAGTGACCCTCCCCTGCCATATTTGCCAAAAGAACAGTACCACCATTGTATTTTCAACCACAGACCTCCACCTCCCCAGAGTTCACCTGTTCCTTCCTCCAGCCTTCCTCTCCCCCCAGTTCCATGGATAATCCAACTGACATGTCCAAACATCTCACCCTCACACTCCAGCACTGTCTACCCCACTCACATCCCTGCTCCACCATCACCCCCATCCACTGCCAAACCACTGCCTTCCACTTTATCATAGGTTCTGTCCAGATTGAGCATCAGCTCACCATTCTCTATTCCGTTTCTGTCTTCTGGTAATCTATCTTCCAGATTTTATTGCTGTGAGTCTTCTCAATATTCTGAGATCATTTCAGTGAGGTCATGTATATTTTTCCTTTAGTGACTGGCTTCACTCAACATAAGGTCTTCAGGATTCATCTATGTTGTCGCATTTGTCAAAACTCCATTCCTTCTTACAGCTGAGTAATACTCCCTTGTATTTTTATACTACATTTTGCTCATCCATTCATCTGTTGATGGACACTTGTGGTGCTTCCATCTTTTGACAATAGTGAATGATGCCTCTTTGAACATTGTTGTGCATATATCTGTCCATGTCCCTACTTTCAGTTCTTCTGGGTATATACCTAGTAGTGGGATTGCTGGATCATATGGCAGTTCTATAATTAGCTTCTTGAGGAACTGCCAAACCATCCTTCACAATGGCTGCAACATTCTACATTCCCACCAGCAGTGCATACGTGTTCCTATTCCTCCATATCTTCTCCAACACTTGTAGTTTTCTGTTTTTTTTTTTTTTTTTTACCGGGAGGTCCTGGGGATCGAACCCGGGTCCCTCCATATGGGAGACGGATGCCCAACCAGTTGAGCCACATCCGACCCCTTTTTTTTTTTTTAATATCAGTCAGTCTAATAGGGGTAAGATGATATTTCATTGTAGTTTTTTTCTTTATTTTTAAAGAACTTTTAGGTTACATTAAAGTTAAATAGAAAATATAGGGGATTCCCATATATCCCCTTCCCCCTCCCACATTTTCCCCTATTAATAACATCTTACATTAGTGTGATATATTTGTTACAACTGATGAACACATATTGAAGCATTGCTGTTAACCATGGTCTTTAGATTACATTATTATTTACACTTTGCACTGTCCAGTTTTATAGGTTTTGACAAAATGTATAATGTCCAGTATCCATAATTGCAGAATCATGCAGAACAATTCTGTTTTCCCCAAAATGCCTCATGTTACACCTATTCTTCCTTCTCCCTCCCCTCAGAACCTCTGGTGACCACTGTCTTTATATCCATGTTACAAGTTCTTCTATTACTATGATAATAATAAGTCTACTTTAGTCCATAGTTGCATTCCCCCTTATGTTTGTTCATTCCTCAGTCTTGAGGAATTTGGGATGGTGATGCCCACTGTGCTTCCGATTGAGAGGGGGCTTAGATCCCATGGGGAAGATGGATGAAACTGTCTTGCTTCCAGTTGTAGATACTCTGTTTTTGGAGATGTCTTACCCATTTTTAAAATGGGTTGTTTGTCTTTTTATTTTCTAGATGTAGGATTTCTTTATATATGATGGATATTAAACCTTTATCAGAAAAGTTATTCTCAAATATTTTCTCCCATTTAAGTAGTGTTCCTTATCACTTTCTTGACAAACTCCTTTGAAGTACAAACGTGTTTTAATTTTGAGGAGGTCCCACTTACCTATTTTTTTCCTTTCATTGCCCACACTTTGGGTGTAAAGTTTATGAAACCATTTCCTATTACAAGATCTTATAGATGCTTCCCTATATTATCTTCTAGGAGCTTTATGGTCTTGGCTCTTATATTTAGATCTTTGATCCATCTTGAGTTAATTTTTGTATAGGGCATGAGATGGTGATCCTCTCTCATTCTTTTGGATATGGATATCCAGTTCTCCCAGCACCATTTGTTGAAGAGATTATTCTGTCCCAGTTGAGTGGGCGTGGTGGCCTTATCAAATATTAGTTGGCTGTATATGTGCAGGTCTATATCAGAACTCCCAATTCAGTTCCATTGGTCAGTATGTCTGTCCTTGTGCCAATACCAAGCAGTTTTAAAGTCAGGTAGCATGATTCCTCCAATTTCCTTTTTCTTTTTCAATATATTTTTGGCTATTTGAGGCCCCTTGCCTTTCTAAATAAATTTCATAATTGGCTTTTCCAGTCCAGTAAAAAAATGCTTTGTAATTTTTTGAGGGATTGTGTTAAACCTGTAAATCAATTTGGGTAGGATAAACATCTTCACGTTATTTAGTTTTCCAGTCACTGAGCATGGACTATTCTTCCATTTATTTAGGTCTTCTTTGATTTCCTATAACAATGTTGTATAATTTTCAATGTACAAGTCCTTTATATCCTTAGTTAAACTTATTCCTAGTTATTTGATTCTATTAGTTGCTATGTAAATGGAATTTTTTCCCTTGATTTCATCCTCAGATTGCTCATTATTAGTATACAGAAGTGCTAATGATTTTTGTGTGTTGATCCTATATCTACCACTTTACTGAACTTGTTTATCAACTCTAGAACCTTTGCGGTAGATTTTTTTTAAAAGATTTTATTTATTTACCCCCCTCGTTTTTGCACTCGCTATCTTGCTATCTGTATCCATTTTGCTGTGTGCTCTCTGTGTCTGCTTGTCTTCTCTTCTCATCTTCTTTTTAGGTGGCACTGGGAACCGATCCTGGGATCTCTGATGTGGGAGAGAGGCACTCAATCGCTTGAGCCATCTCAGCTCCCTGGTTTGTGTGTCTCTCAATGTCTCTTCTCTTTGTCTATTTTTGTTGTGCCAGCTTTCCACGCTGGGCCAGCTCTCTGCGCAAGCCAGCTCACTTTCCCCAGGAGGCCCCAGGATACGAACCTGGGACCTCCCATATGGTAGACAGGAGTCCAATTGCTTGAGCCACATTGACTTCCCTGTTGTAGATTTTTTGGTACTTTCTATGTATAGCATCGTGTCATCTACAAATAGTGAAAGTTTTACTTCTTCCTTTCCAATTTGGATTCCTTTTATTTCTTTTCCTTGCCTAAGTGCTCGAGAAAGTACTTCCAATACAATGTTAAATAAAAGCAGTGACAAATCTTAGAGGGCAAGCCTTTAGCATTTCATCATTGAGTATGATGTTAGCTGTGGGTTTTTCACATATACCCTTTATCATGTTGAGGAAATTTCCTTCTATTCTTATCTTTTGAAATGTTTTTATCAAGAAAGGATGCTGTATCTTATCAGATACTTTTTTTCTGTGTCAATAGAGATAACCATGTGATTTTTTTTCTTTTGATCTGTTAATGTGGTGTATTACTTTCATTGATTTTCTTATGTTGAACCATCTTTGCATACCTTGGATAAAACCCACTTGATCCTGGTGTGTAATTCATTTGATATGTTGTTGAATATGAGTAGCATGTATTTTTGTCGAGGATTTTAGCATCAAAATTCATTAGAGAGATTGGCCTTTAGTTTTCTTTTCTTGTGGCATCTCTATGCTTCTTTGGTATTGGGGTGATGTTGACATCATAGAATGAGTTAGATAATGTTCCCTCCACTTTTATTTTTCAGAAGAGTTTAAGCAGGATTGTGTTAGTTCTTGCCAGAAAAATTGGTACAATTCACCGTTGACACCATCTGTTCCTGGGCTTTTCTTGGTTGGGAGACTTTTGATGACTAATTCAATCTTACTACTTCTGATCGGTTTGTTAAGTTCTTCTCTTTCTTCTTTCAGCAATGTAGTTTGCTTGTGTGTTTCTAGAAATATGCCCATTTCATCTAATTTATCCATCTTGTTGGCAACAATTTTTTAAAGTATCCTCTTATGATACTCTGTTTCTGTCAGATCCGTGGTGATATCCCCTTTCATTTTTCATTTTATTTATTTGCATCTTCTTTCTTTTTTTCTTTGTTAGTCTAGCTAAGAGTTTGTCAATTTTATTAATATTTTCAAAGAACCAGCTTTTTTGGTTATTTTTTCCTAGTGTTTTTATTCTTAATTTCATTTAGTTCTGCTCTAATCTTTGTTATTTCCTTCTTTCTGCTTGCTTTGGGATTAGTTTGTTGTTCTTTTTCTAACTTCTCCAGGTGTATAGATAGGTCTTTGATTTTAGCTTTTTCTTCTTTTATAATATAGACATTTGTAGCTATAAATTTCCCTCTCAGCACTGCTTTAGCTGCATCCCATAAGTTTTGATGTTGTGCTCTCATTTTCATTCATTTCAAGGTAGTTACTGATTTCTTTTGCAGTTTCCTCCTTGACCCACTGATTGTCTAAGAGTGTGTTGTTTAACTTCCATATCTTTGTTCCTAATCTGGTTCTCTGCCCCTTACTGATTTCCAGCTTCATTCCATTGTGGTCAGAGAAATTACTTTGTATAATTTCAATCTTTCTGAAAATGTTGAGACTTGTTCTGTGACTTACCATGTTGTCTATCCTAGAGAATGATCCATGTGCACTTGAGAAGTATGTCTTATCTGGCTGTGTTTGGGTATAATGTTCTGTATATGTCTATTAGGTCAAGTTCCTCTAATGTATTATTCAAGGTCTCTTTCTTTATTAACCCTCTGTAGAGATGGTCTGTCTAATGGTGATAATGGTATGATAAAGTACCCCACTATGTTTGTAGAGGCATCTATTTCTCCCCTTCATTTTGCTATTGTTTGTCTCGTGTGTTTTGGGGCATACTGTATAGATGCATAAATATTTATGATCATTCTTTCTTATTGATAGATTACTCCTTTTATTAATATATAGTATTCTTTTTTGTCTCACAATACTTTTGCATTTAAAGCCTATTTTGTACAATATTACTATAGCTGCGCCCACCTATTTTTGGTTATTGTTTACGTATAAATCGTTTTCCAACCTTTCACTTGAAACCATCTTGTGTCCCTGGGTCTAAGGTGAGTTTCTTGTAGACAGCATATACATGAATTGTATTTCCTTATCCATTCTGCCAGTCTGTGTCTTTTGACTGGAGAGTTTAACCCATTAACATTCAATGTTATTACTGTCAAGGCAATGCATACTTTAGCCATTTTTTCTTTAGGTTTATATATATATCATATTTTGTTTTAATTTCTCTTTTTATGTTTTTAGTTACTCTTACTAATAATCTTCCTTTCTAAACTCTTCTTGAACCCCCTCTCTCTCCTGTTTTTTCCTTTCAACCTGCAGAGCTCCCTTTAGCATTTATTGAAGGACAGGATTCCTGTTGACAAATTCTCTCAGCTTCTGTGTATCTGTGAATATTTTGAACTCTCCATCAATTTTGAAAGTCACCTTTGCTGGATACAGAATTCTTGGCTGGCAGTTTTCTTTTCTTTTAGCATCTTAGCTATATCATATCACTGCTTTCTTGCCTCCATGGTTTCAGATGAGAAATCAGCACTTAATCTTATCATGCTTGCCTTATATGTGATGGATCACATTTCTCTTTCAGAATGCTTTCAGAATTCTGTCTCTGTCTTGAGCATTTGACAGTCTGCTAAGTATGTGTCTCAGGATAGGCTTGTTAAGATTTATACTCTTTGGGGTGTGCTGCCCTTCCTGGATATGTACATCCATGACCCTAATAAGAGTTGGGAAATTTTCAGCTATTATTTCCTCCAACACTCCTTCTGCCCCTCTCCCTTCTCTTCTCCCTCTGGAATGCTTATAATCTATATATTTGTGTGTTTTGTGTTGTCATTAAATTCCTTGAGTCCCTGCTGAATTTTTTCTATTTTTAAAATCTATCTGTTCTATCTGTGTGATTTCAGATATTCTGTCTTCAACATCACTAATTCTTTCCCCTGGCTGTTCAAATCTGCTCTTATGTGCTTCCAGCACATTTTTAATTTCTTGCATTGTGCAATTTATCACCATCAGATCTGTTATCCTTTTATGTATGTTTACAATTTCTTTTGTATGTTCCCCTAGTGTCTTCTTAATATCCTTTTCTCTTCATTCACTTTATTAAGTTGATTCATGATATTTGTTTGGACATCTTTGATTAGTTGTTCCATATTCTACAGCTCCTCCTGCTTTTTAGTGTGTTCATTAGACTGAGCCATGTCTTCTTGTTTCTTAGTACAGCTTGTAATTTTTTTCTGGTGTCTAGGAATCTGTTTATCTTGATGGGCTTATTCAGTTGGTTAGCTTCTCTTTTACTCTAGGGTTTTATTTCATTTTGTTTTGTGTTAAGGATCCTCTTTGATACTTGGTTTTACTTATTCTATAACCTTGTAGTTGTCCGTATTCCTCCAAAAAATTATTAAGATCTGCCCGCAGTTTATGGAGGAGGAGTGCGGTCTGCTGTTCCCAACTCTGCCATCTTGGATCTCTAAGGTTGACTTTTAATACACATAGTTGGTAGCTTTTGTGCAGTATCAGAAGCTTGGTACTTCACCTGACTATTCTGGGCCTTGCTTCTGTGTGTGTGGCACGGCTTGTTTCTTTTTGAACTTGGAACTCTTTCTTTTGATTAATATGGTATAGTTCTGAAGGGAAATAAACAAAGCCACTGTTTTGGAATTGAAAGTATCCAGTACCTGATGTTGGGGCATTTGGCTCTAACACTATATCAAGAGCAGGGAGCCTTGAGTTAAACAGAGTCAGTGAACTATGTCCATCATTTCCCCTTCCATTGTCATCATTGTCTTGTTGCTGGGGTGTTTTGGCTACATTTTCTGCTATCCAGTTTGACCCTGACTGTTGCCTTCAAGGCTGGACACTGAGGTGTATCTTTGAGCCAGCTTTCCCCCTCACCTTCTCCCCAGCTTCTTATTTCTTGGCTAGGTTTTCTGTCATTTGTGGACATAGCCTTGGAGCTAGGAAGTAGCAGAGACAGTAGACTTACTAACCTAAGGGTATTGTTTGGTTTTAGAATTGGGATGGGAGGTAGAAATCATTCTTTCACAACATAATTTTTTAAGGGCTGTATAAAGTGTCACAGTGTATTCAACCAGTTTTCCTTTAGTGGACATTTCTTTTCAATATCTTTCTTTTATAAAGATGCTATGTTAGAAATCCATCCATACACGTCTTTAGTTCTTGTTTGTTCCCCCCCCCCCAACTTTGAATTAATTTCTAGGGAAAGAATTGCTGAGCCAAAGGGTATACACATCTTTAGGTGTTTTCTTATGGCACTTGATGTGCCCTTTGTCTCTTCCATGACTGAAATGCAGGAGCTACTGCTCTGTAATATCTTCTGCATCTCCTTTCCACCTGCTCAACCACCCTATTTTCTTTTTCTGACTTCCGCCACCTGTGTGCTCCCCTTTTCCTGACACTCTGGTGTTTCCTGGCATTAACTGAAAGGCAGGATTATGCAGTGAGACTGGAGGGCAGAGGAGGGACTTTGGAGTTGGACAGATGTGAGATTGAATCTGGGCTCCAGTTTTGTTGCTTGTTGATCCTAGAAAGTTAACCTCTCTGAGGCTAATTTTTCCCCTTAACAGAGTGAGAATAACATCTTATTTATTTATTTATTATTTTTAGGCAGTACCAGGGATTGAACCCAGGACCTCTTACATGGGAAACAGGTGCTCAACCACTGAGCCACATCTGCTCCCCAATGAGAGTTGGCTTTTTGTTTGTTTGTTTTTAGGAGGTACTGGGGATCGAGCCCAGGTCCTCATACATGGGAGGCAGTCACTCAACCACATGAGCTACATCTACTCCCCTACATTTACTTTGTGAAGTAAGATTAAGCCGGTTAAGGACTGCAAAGTGCTATCATATAATACTAATTCAATAAATACTGGTTCCATTTCCCATTTCCCCTTATCTACCAATATCCATGGTCCAAATATTGGTGAGTGATTGCCTAGCTTCCAGCCCACATCTCCACATTAAGCCAGCTTTTGAACACACAAGTGTTATCAGCCTTTACTTTTCCTTTTTTCTTAATCTGTCTTGGGGATCTGTCACCTGTACCCTGTTTCCTTTCCAAGATAATCAGTGAGCTTCAGAACCCTCTGAGGTCTGCTGAGTTCCTTTTGTACTCTTTAAGGTGTTTCTTTTATATTTTTCCTTTTTTCCCTCTATTTAATGTGTACTCTTTAAGGTGTTTCTTTTATATTTTTCCTTTTTTCCCTCTATTTAATGTGTGCTAGTCTATAATTAGTACTGTTCACTGATATCTGGTCCTTCTATCCTCCTGGATATCCATGATGGTTGGGAAAATTAAATGACTTGTTTTTGCCAGTGTATTATAAGTCACTTCTGGTTTGGAGCTTTAATTTTGGGCGAGAGTTCTTTTTTCCTCTACATTACAGGAAACAGTGGAGAATAGTGGTTTCTTGTTCAGAAAGTCCTAGAATGAGGAGACGTGGAGCAGAGTTCCTGCCAGCCTGCAGTGGACGGGTGGCCTGAGCAAGAAATAATCCTGTGTTGTTATAAACCAGTTAGATTTGTTCTGTTTGTTTGTTACTGCAGCATTACCTAGCCCATTCGAATGGATTCACTATGTATGTTTTTAAGGGGGAAAAGGAAGCATGCTTTAGGGGTAGTACCTGGACCACCTAGGTACATGGTTTCCCCCTGTGAAGCTCCACCCCTATTTGGAAGTCACTAGCTTTGAAATTAGAATAATAAATCCTCCTGAGAACTTAATCTTGTAAAACAAAAGTGGGAACCACAGATTAGGGACAGCTGGACACCCTACTGATTTTTCTTCCAAAGTGAAAGGGTCTGTTCATTTTATATATTCTCTAAATGAGAACTGTAAAAGTGGGCGGTAGGATATAGTTATTAAGAATTTCTAATCTATTTTTACAATACTAAACCGGTGGTCAAATTTTTGTCCTAAAGATGGTGTGTGTATATATATGTGTGTGTGTGTGATCTTCATAGCTCTTGTCATGAAGAATAATAGTTGGAACTTATTTAGCTAAAGAATACATTAACTTGATATAGTAATCATAAAAATTACATATATGTGATTGATAGGTGGCCTGTAATTTTTTTTTTTTTCAATTCTGTATGAAAAATCATTAACATGGTTATGTTTCATCTGGGCTTTTGGTGGTCAGATATAAAGAAGTATTAGTTTGGGATATGTTGCACATAAAATGAGCTACCGCTCTCACTTCCCCATGTCCCCCTCACTTTCATGAGCTTTTGACCAAGCCGTCAAATGAAAATTGCACAGTGTGACCAACTTCAACTACCTTTGGCATTTGAAAGGATCTGATTACTTGGAGACTCTTAAATGAAAAGTGCTATAAATATGTAAAATGTTAGCGAGCCCCCCAAGTAACCTTTTTTCTTTTTGCATTCCATGATGAGATCCAGAATTTCAAAACAGTTGCCTGGTGCATTTAAAGAAAGTGGTGATCAACTAGATATGTCTAAATTAGTCTTTTACTCTTTTGTATTCAGAGTCCTTCCCCTCCCCCTCCGTATTTCCTGCATTTTGAACCATTTTGAGCCAAGTAAAGACAGGGAGGCGAAGAGTTTACAGTAAGTAAAAGAGCAGATTATCCCACAAATATGCTGGGTTACTAGTTTTATTTCTAGTTAAAAGGTATTTTTTAAAAAATAATGATTACTTCTAATTTCGCCATTTTATTTGGGTGGGTGAGGGATGTTGTGTTCATTAAGAAGGCAGTGAGAGAAACCTATTTGTCAATGGGAAGAATAAGGCTTCTAAAAGCAGCTCCTTGTTCCTGTCACACCGAGAGCACTAGTGGGCACCAGCTGGGCTCTAGCTCTAGCTGCGCCACCACTTCAGCCTTGCACAGCGAGAGACGCGGTGGCAATGGTGCAGAAGTGCCTCCTGTGCGGAGTCAGGGAGCGTTCGCTTCCGTCGCGGTTCCCTGGGCAACGCCATGGCCGCAGCCGGCTGGCTTTGCACCCCCTCAGCTGTCAGGCGCCCGGCACTGCAGCCCCGTGTGGCTGTCTCTAGGCGCTGATGGCGGGAGCACGTTCAATCGGGTTTCAAGGTTATGAATGGGTTCCAAGGACTGAAACGAAATGACTAAACAGAGACCACAGTTTGGGGTATGTTCAGATTTACATACAAGGGGGAGGGAAGAAGAGGGGAGAGAATAAAAGGCAATTCTTGGCTAACTGAGGCCCCGTGGGACTGTGTTTTGCTTTTGCTTCAGACAAAAGGCTAGAAAAAAACCTGATTTCTATAACTTTGAGGGTAAAGCATAGTTGGTCTAGAGCAACTCTTTTTTATTACATTCAGAGTTTCAGTGTTACAGTCTGTTATGTGTGAAATGGCAGAGTGGCTGCACTAAGTGCCTGGCGTGGCCATCACAGGAGAGAGATGTCCACCGCCTGGAGACAGGAACTTGTCCAGTTGAGAGGATTCTAGTTAGCTAGTGACACCAGAAGAATTGAAGGTAGGGGACAGGACAGGGGGACCCGGAGTGATGACTGCTGACAAGAATCTCAGCATCGTGCTGAATGGAATCTAGCGTTTGCTGCACTTCATCCTAGAATTTTCATAAACCAATGCATTTGATCTTTGCTGGGTTCCCACTTTTAAATGATCGCTGCACACCTACTGACTCTCATTGGTTATCTCTTTTGCAGTGTTGGGTATAAAATTCCAATTTTCAAGCAATTCACCTTTTAAAGCATTCTGGTATTTTAATTTGGCCTTTACATTTAACACTGACTCAATTTAATTAGTAGAAAATGCTTTGGTGTTCAATAAAGGGACTCTGTACCATCCCATAGAATCTTTGGTTTTAATTTTTCATTTATGTTAAAAAGGATTTGTGGTTTCTATTTTTCTCTTTCTGACCCATCTACAGGGGTTTGAAATAAACATAATTACATTTGAAAAGATAGAGAATATTTAAATAATTCCTTTTGGAATAAAATTTTCAATATGGAATTTTAATTTAGGGTAGTTAGGTAAAAAGAGGAATTAGTCAATATTCAGTATTCTAATTTAGTGAATTTAAATTATGTTTTAGCTTTTGAGAAGCACTTGAAAGTGTTCCTATTTACTAAGATCTTTGATACTTACGTTTCTGTACACATTGTACATGCTAACGGACATTGTGGGATACAGCTATGTTTTGGAGTAGCTCACTGCACTTTTCATCATTTTGAAAAATCTTGTCACTTGAAATATTCCCTTCTATTTGCCTTTTCTTATGATTTTGTTTTGATTTTCTTTTTATAGAAAGATATAAATATCCCCCATGTATCTCATCCCTGGGCCTGTTTTACCCTTTGTAATGAAAATTCCTTTTTCTTAGAATTACTTTCTACCTCTCTCCTTCCTCCTAAAAAATGTGTGCCCTGGCTGGTAATATCTAAAAAAATGAAAATTACCAGCCTTCTTGTAGGAATGCTAAAAAAGCAGACACTTTTGGCAAAGTTGAGAAATCTAATTTCTCTTACTTTCAAGTTGTCAACTGGATTTTTGTATTAATTAAGTTAAGCTATACCACTATTACACATAGACCCCAAAAAATGTGTTGTGAGTCAAACACACACACACACACACACACACAGGACCCCCTCTTTGGGTGAGCACAGGGTTGGATGAATAGACAGTACCTTTGTGTGACTAGAGAGGTTGCCTGTGCATGGATGCCACCTCACCCAGTGCCCAGCTTATGGGCAGAGTGCAGGTGGGGTTGCATTCCCCACCTATCTCTTGACTGGGCTCCCTTGTAAAGGAATGCAAGGGCCTCTTAGAAAAGATGACAGCGAGTACCAAGCAATAGGTACTTTACTCACCTAGCGAGCCAGGGGGTGAGGCGAAGCAGGAAATGGCAATGCGCAGTCAGAACTCTAGCCCTGGGATGCATAGTTTACTGGTTATGTGTGAGGGACCTCAAAATGCCCTTGAAGGAAAATTGTCTTATGTTGAACTGTGCCTTTGTTCATTTGAACGCTGTCATATTCAAGGAACACACCTGCATTTGTTGAAGCCATTCCAGGTTTCATTTAAGGAAAGTAAAGGACAGATCTCCCGCTGCCACTCCCTTATTGTTGTTCATTCCTCAGTCTTGAGGGATTTGGATGATGTCCACTCTGCTTCAGGCTGAGAAGTGATGTAGATATTATGGGGCAGCAGAATGGAATTGTTTTGTTGCAGTTGAAGATACACCTTGCTTTTGGGGTGGGGCTGGTCTTTCATCATCATTTTGTGAGTTGTCCAGGGCAGGCCCAAAGAACTAGAGGGTAGGAGTTGATTGTATATCTGCTGGGTTTCAGGGCTCAACCAGCATAGGTACAATCTAAAGGCTTTAAGTCTCTGAGAAATAAATTTAACAAGTAAATGGAAAATTATAGTTTCAGATAAAAGAAGAATCATGATTAGAGGATTTATAAATGAGTATAACTATGTTATACTGGGGAAATAGCTTTTCATATATTCCCAGATAAGCCTGCTTAGGGGGTGCTGAATTCATGTGGCATTGTGACTAACCTATGGTGTCTGGACATCCCTAGAGCCCTCAGAAGCACTTTTGTTTGAGGTTTTGTTTACTGTGGCAATTTGTGAAATTTGGCTGAGAACTGCATAAGTATAACCTCCAGAATGACCTCTCAACTCTAGCAGGACTTTCCTGGGTGGGATGTTTAATAATTTTTTAGTTACGGTGAGAGCAGAAGCCTTGTGACAAGGAGGGTGTTTTTGATAATTCACCCTTGGGGAAAATATTAGAAACCAAAACACATCAATGCACAGATCATTAGATTATCAAAGAGTAAAGCTATGAGGGATTTTTGGTGGGAGGGAGGGGTTAATTATTTTCTGAACACAATCATGTGCCAGAATAGTTTTATAACGGTGAAAAAACCTCTCTCTCTTAAGGTGATTTTTGCTTTAGCTGATGCTGATGAATCAACTTTCTTTCTTCTTCTTCTTTTTTTTTTTTTTTTTGTTGTTGTTGTTTTGTTTTGTTTTGGAAAGTACCAGGGCCAGGGATTGAACCCAGGACCTCGTATGTGGGAAGCTGGCGCTCAACTACTGAGCTACACCAACTCCCTCTTTGTTTTTTAATGAGAACATGCAGAGGACACTGTTTAGAAAGCAAACATTCTGATGTGAGCAAATGTCACTATTTCCTTCTTATAGGTATAAAAAAATGACTTGCTGCTTACTGGGTGCAAGTTAATGAATGTGTCAATGACAGTTTTTACCTTATGTGCCAGATTGTTTTGTTTGGTTAGAGATGAGGTGGTTAGGCTGGCATAGGAAGTAAGACAGGCCCTGGGCAAGACGGCCTCCTAAGTGTTGGAGTTATTGGGCAATGAAACACATACTCACTCACAGCCTTTGATTTGCATGGATCCTCTGGAAGTACCTGAATTTTATACATAGTTGGGTTTTAGAGATGTGCAAACCTCTCCCATGGTCGGGGGTCCATCCCTGACAGGACAAATTGGAAGAGGAGACTCCAGGACCTCCAAATAAAGAAATCACCATAAGAAGTGACTCTGGTGGGGCAGGCCAGGCTGAGTCTCAAGGGTCTAATGGCATAGAGACAGGTAGAGTGTGAGTTGGGCCTGCTCATCTGATCAGGTTCCTGCTGGAGTGCCTGTGTGGGTCTGGGAAGCTAGGAAGGAAAGAGCTAAGGATTAAGGAAGGACAGTGTTCTGAGTATAGCAATTCAGTATGGAAGGTGCTCTCTGAGCAAGCCAGCTGTAAGAAGTAGAAGACATTTTCCTGCTAGTTCTTACAGCGGTGTTTGAAACAGGTTCACAATAGCAACAGCGGTGGCCAGTGGTCCAAGAAGTCTACCCTGGCACACAGAATGAGAAGGGCAGAGGCCAATGGGTGGCTCACAGTTTGTGGTAGAGAGAGTTGACAGTGGCACCAGTAGCAGCCTGTGTGTGGTGTGAAACAATAGCAGTCAGCGAAGTAGAAGGGTGACAAGAACTGCAGGTGACTTCTCTGATACCAAATTAAGGCTTCCTCCCATTTCCTTCTCAGGACTCTTCTAGACCCTTCTAGGATCCAGTTACGTATACCTGGAGTTGAGCCTAGAAGACAAACTGGTGAAATCGAGGAGACAAATGATAGGACCTAGGAATAGTCCAGTTACAGGTGTAAACATGCCTGGGTATGCTCAGGAATAGTTAGGGAGGGGAGTTCCAGAAGTCGGAGCTTTGAGATTTGAAGGATTAACTTATCTGTACCCACTTATTGGTAAAGCCTAATTATAGATGGTTCTGCCTGTTTTACTGTGTGACTTCAATGAAATATTTCAGATCTAGAAGGACAAATGAAAGGATGTATCACTTGCTTTAGTGCCTTCTTTGTAATTGAGATGACACTCAAAATATGCTTTCTCATTTAAAACTCACAACAAACTGTGAGTTTTAAAGAGGAGGAAATGGGTTAAATTACTTATTGAGGGTTGTCCAATTAATAAACTGTGGCCTTGGCATTCAGATCCGGGCCTGACACCAAGATCAATCCAAAGGTAGTCTGTACACATCTTATATCCTATTTGAATACAAGAGAAGCCCTTAATTTGAACACTTAATTAAAAAGAAAAGGAACCATATCTCCATTGGGGAGGTAGTTCCTACTTCATAAGGTTGTTATGAGGATAAATAAGTTAATATTTGTAAAGTACAAGGATTGGCACATAGAAAGTGCATTTCCCTGTTTGCTAAATACTCAAGCCTCCCATCACTTGTTAAAATTTTAATACTATCCATTTTTTTATATAGGGTCAGTGTATTTTTATGCAACTGACTGGTTCCACATCATCTTTCTTACATAAATTATTTGCATACCTATGTTTCCCAATCTTAGTTTGAATGCATTAAAGGGAGAACTAAAAGATACTTGTGAAGCCATCTGAGTGTAGAATTGTTCTATATTTTTATGGTCCTTGCCCCCAATGTTTTACTTTGTATTGTGCACACCTAAATAGGCAGCAATTTTTAATAACTTTCTTTTAGTGATGCTTTCTAGTTTGCACAGACATTCTCTTTAATATTTTTAATTAAAGTATTTAATTACAATACAAATGACTGGTATAAACATATTTGGGACCCAACACCACAGACTCAGTAATTGTGCGACTCAACTGGTATGAGTAGATGCGTATACGTATAATTGTGCGTATACTGGTTTCAAGCAATTGTTGGTTTATATTTTATAGAGGAATTGAAGTGTGTTTGTTTTGGAGATTGATAAAGCTTCTACTCTTGAATCAAAATTAAACTATTATTGCATAATTATAGTGCTCATCCTACTTTATAATTTTATTGTCTTCTTACTCCCTTACTTTATTGTCTTAGTGATCGAACTCATGGCCTAAATAAGTCAAAATATAAAATGTTAAAGTAGAATAAATTCGAGTAAACTGACCCATTAATGCAAGTGTTAACACTTTTAACCTATGCGAATATTCTCGCTGTCCTGATTCTGTGATAATCAGGGCGGGCTAAACATTTGCTATATTAGAAACCATGCATGTGTCCCCAGACCTCGTTTTTCTCCCTAGGTCTGGTTTTTAGAATGCTGGGGATAAACTAAGCCTGATTTGTTATTTAACCATCCTGTATGGGAAAAGACTGTAACTCTAGGTATCTCTGGTCAACCTTAAAAGAGATAGCAGGGGGAGGATGTGGCTCGGGTGGTTGGGCGTCCGTCTTCCATATGGAAGGACCTGGGTTCGATCCCCGGGACCTCCTGGTAAAAATTTAAAATATATATAGAAGGTATGTGGGCCGCCAGGCCCCGTGCGCTGGCGCACCACCAGGTCCCGCGAGCCACACAGCAAGATGATGACATAATAGGAGAGTGACACAAGGGAGAGGCAAGATGAGACGCACCGAAAAACCAGCAACTAAGGTGGCGCGGACAGTAGGATGCCTCTCTCCTACATCAGAGATTCCAAGGATGGAATCCCAGTGAAGACAGGAGGAGAAGGATGAGGAGAGAGGGCAGAAAATGGACACAGAGAGTTGCCCAGCGAATGGACACATGTATGGTGTTACACATGTTTGTTTTGTAAGTTCATGATGTTTACTGAACACTTATAGTTTATGTATGTTCATGTATGAATGATATACTTCAATAAATTGTTATTAAAAAACAAAAAACAAAAAAACCCACTTTTAACCTAATGTGGATGCTATTGTTTTTTGTGTTTTTTTTAAAGATTTATTTATTTATCCTCACCCCCCGCCCCTTGCTGCTTGTGCTCGCTGTGTCCATTTTGCTTTGCATGTTTCTGTGTCAGTTTGTCTCCCTTTGTTGGGTCATCTTGCTGCACCAGCTCGCAGCACGGCGCAGGCTGGCTTGCCTTCACCAGGAGGTCCCAGGAATTGAACCCCAGGCCTCCCATATGGTAAACGGGAGCCAAACCAATTGAGCCACAGCCGCTTCCCAATGCCATTGTTTTTAATATTATTTATTCTTAGAATTATGTTTCTTGTTAAAAAAACAGGCAGAATTTAAAGAAATTATTACTTCAGCTCATGACAGTGGAAAGCATTAGCTTCTGATAATTTCAATTTGTAGCCCTAAAGTAAGTCTTCCCAAAATACCCTAGCACAATTCTAGGAATGGAGAAGATCAGGCAATCATACGCTTTCAAAAACAGTGAAAGTGAAGATACTTGCCTGTTGACTGGGGGTAATCTTAGACTTAAGGAACACAAGGGCCATCGTGTTACTAAAGCAGAAGGTATAGATAAGTGTTTTGTATTGTGTTTATGGGCCAAAGGTTGCTGGTTGCAGCAGTTAAGAAGATGGTGATCTATCGTACTTTCAGTTTTTCAGAAAGACAGCAATTAAACTATCTATATTTTCCTTTTTCCCATGTTATAAGAGAAACACTATTTATAAAGCAATACTTCTCATGAAAGGAAATTTCAAGGCCATGGATAAAGTCAGTTACTATTCAACCGAGGATCTCACATCACTCACTGTCTGTAGATAAATATTTAGTGTATCAGAATATCCATGTTGGCAATAAATCATCAAAGAAGAATTGTGAAAATCCTCTGTATACCATTTACAATTGCAGGGAAGTAAACAATCAACTTCAGATCAATTTTCACCCAAAATGACAATTAAAAAAAAAAATGGGGTGCATTTATCTTGAAAATGTATTTGTTACAGCATTGTCTACAAAGCTGAAATGTTTTCTTCATTTTAGTGGAGTCCTTTTCATTACCTGCCCTACGGTTTTGGAAATATCTTATTTATTTGATTAAGGTCATTAGTGCTTGTACATATTATGGACTTTTTGAGCCAGACGCCTCAAGTTCTCTTTGTGCCATGCCATTAGCAGCTGTGGGACGTTAGGTTATTTAGCTGCCCAAGGTAGCAATTTTGTCATGTGAAAAAGATCCTACAATTTTATGATCCTTTTACATCTATAATTACCTTACTTGAGTCCAAGGTTTTTTAAATTTTTTTATTTTTTTTTATTGTTAGGTCATTTAAACCCATCCAGTAGTTGCAAGGTAGAGTTTCAAAATGTCTTCAATTCTAGCTTTTAGTATTTGATTGTGTATTTGCAGTGACCTTTCACCTGCTGTGTAAAGTTCATTCTTGTTTTTTTTTTTTTTTTTTTTTACCGGGAGGTCCCAGGGATCGAACCCGGGTCCCTCCATATGGGAGACGGACACGCAACCAGTTGAGCCACATCCGACCCCTCATTCTTGTGAATACAACTTATTCTTCATCCTTTATTCTCACTTGGTGGTTTCTCCAAGTGAGTCTCTTTTCCATGGTTGGGACATCAGTGAAAAATATGATTGTTTTATACTAATTCTTTGAAATATGTTGAGATTTTTTAAATGGTCTATTATATGCTTAATTTTCATATGTTCCATTTTTGCTTAGAAAAATACATATTTTCTAATCACTGGGTGCAGGGTGTTAATTGTGTTAAAAAAAAATGCCTTACCATTTTTGTTTTTCTTGCCTGCTCTATCAGATACTGAGAGAGGTGTGTTAAAGTTGTCTACTGTGATTTTGGATTTTTTAGTTTTTCTTCTGTCAAATTTTCCTTGATATATTTGGTGCAAATTTATTAAGTACATAAAGGACTTTTTATATCTTTCTGGTGAATTGAACTTTTTATTATTAAATAGTGACCTTTTTGTTCCTTTTGTCTTCAAATCTATTTTAGCTAATATTATTATGGCTACATCAGTTTTCTTTGGTTAATGTTTGCTTGGTATCTTTTTTCTATCCTTTGCCTTTCAAGTTTTCTGTGTCCTTAAGTTTTATGGTTATCTCTGTTAAACAACATATTGTTGATTTTTTTAAAAAATGCAGTCTGATGAGTTTAGTTCATTTACATTTATTGTGATTATTGATCTATTTGGATATTTGGAGTAGTTTCCATCATCTTTTTTAATACTGTATATGTCTTTTTGTTTTGTTTTGTTTTGGTCCTTTCCTGCCCTGTTTTAAATGATTGTAGAATTTGTTTGATTTTCCATTTTCTGAACGAATTTATGTTCTCTTTTTTTTACTCTTCTAATGTTTACCCTTCAAGCTTTAATGTTCGTACTTAAAGTCTAAAATTAACTATTCAGTATCTCTCCATTTCAACATTAAAAATCTTTAAGATCACATTAAATCTTCTTCCAGCCCCACTCCCATCTTGCATGTATTATTGGCCAATATTTTATTTTTACCATTTGGCCTTTTTATCAACCTTAAAATTAAGCTTTATGATTCTTGTTATTTTATGTCATCAATATTTAGATGTTTTCTAGGTTTTTGCCCTTTGTTTTCCTCAACTTTTTTTTTAACTTCTAATTTCAGACTTTCTGGAGTCATTTTTCTTCTTTCTAAGGTACATCCTTTAGAAGCTCTCTGAATGAGGGTCTTTAGTTTGTAAATTCTTGGTTTCATTTATCTGAAAATATCTTTATTTCTTGAATAACAGTTTAGCTGACAACACAAGTTTAGACAGATAGTTTTCTCTGGGTAGTTTATTTCACTGTCTTTCTTCTGGTTCTCTATGTTGCTCTTGATAAGTCTGCTGATATCCACCCAATTGCAGAACACTGCCAGCTTTAAGACTTTGTTTTTGTCTTTGATGTTCTGTATTTTTCCTAGACTATGTCGAGGAATAGATTTATTTTTAATTCTACTTGGAAATAGTTGTACTTCCTGAATCAGAGATTTGTATATTCACTTTTCTTCAATTTTGGAAAATTCTCAGGTTTTATCTCTTAAAATGTTATATATCTCTATATTTTTTTCTCTGCAACCCCAATTAGATGTATGGTAGACTGATTCAGTCTTTCTTTTCCATCTCTTTGTCTTACTATGCTGCATTCTGGGTAATTTCCTCACAACTTAATTCCAGTTGATGTAATTCTGACCAATTATTTCTAATCTGTTGTTTAACTTGCCAACCGAGGCTTTGATTTCAGTAATCATAATTTTTATTTCTAGACTTCTTATTCAGTTCTTTTTCAAATAGTCCTGATTTTGATAGTCTTGTTGCTTTCTCATGTTTAGATTCTTAGTAGAGTCTAATATTTAAAGAGCAACCGTAATTACTTTTTTAGTTTCAAGCAACCTCTTTATTTTTTGTTCCTGGTCATATTCTTTGCTTTCCTGAAAGTACAACATGCACCTAAAAATATGCCTAAGTATTTCATAGAAGGTAGGATTTTTTTCAGAATGTACAATTTAGCTATATTGCTAGAATGTATAATTAGCTATGTTGCTAGAGCCAGAAATCCTAGAATCTATTAAATTGATAAATGATAGGAAATGTTAATAAAGATACTGGCATAGAAAAATAATCTCAAACGTTTACTTCCATCCTGTGCTTTATATGCAAGTATCAAACTGTCTGGTAGCTATTTTCCTTTAGATATCCCTTGAGCATCTCAAATGCAACCCAATCTTAATTATTTTTTCCTCCAAATTATTCAGATCAATGAATGATACCACTATCCATAAGATACCTAGGTGAGTTATCAGTCAGGGTCAAGAAACCACACTAGGAATCCCTGCCTCGAACGAGCCTAGCAGCTTCAGCTACGAGTGAAGTGGCAGCAGTGGCAGACCTCTTCAAGAGACAACCAGATCACCCCTTCCCACAGCCTCGCCATGGTGACCTACAGGCAGATCAGTGTGCAGCCCGTGTGTATTCCTCCATCGTATGCTGACCTTGGCAAAACTGCCAGGGATATTTTCAACAAAGGATCTGGTTTTGGGTTGGTGAAACTGGATGTCAAAACAAAGCATGGAGTTCTCAACATCTGGTTCATCTAATACAGACACTGATAAAATTACTGGGACCTTGGAGACCAAATATAAATGGTGTGAGTGTTGTCTCACTTTCATAGAAAAATGGAGCACTGATAACTCTCCTGGAACAGAAATCACAATCGAAGACCAGATTTGTCAAGGTTTGAAACTGACATTTGATACCACCTTCTCACCAAATATGGGAAGAAAAGTGGTAAAATCAAGTCTTCTTATAAGACTGAGTGTATAAACCTTGGTTGTGATGTTGACTTTGATTTTGCTGGACCTGCATTCCATGGTTCAGCTGTCTCTGGTTATGAGAGCTGGCTTGCTGGTTACTAGATGACCTTTGACAGTGCCAAATCAAAGCAGGCAAGGAATAACTTTGCAGTGGGCTACAGGACTGACTAGAGACTTCCAGCTACACACTAATGTCAATGATGGGACAGAATTTGGAGGATCAATTTATCAGAAAGTATGTAAAGATCTTGACACTTCAGTAAACCTTGCTTGGACATCAGGTACTAGCAGCAGTCGTTTTGGCATTGCAGCTAAATATCAGTTGGATTCCACTGCTTCCATTTCTGCAAAAGTCAACTCTAGTTTAATTGGAATGAGGGGTACACTCAGACTCTGAGGCCTGGTGTGACACTTAACCCTCTCTACTCTGGTAGATGGGAAGAGCATTAATGATAGAGGCCACAAATTTGGGCTTGCTCTGGAGTTGGAGGCTTAATCCAGCTGAAGAAACTTCTGGGAATGGATTTCAGAAGATTTGGCCTTAATATATTTTCATTGTGACCAGCAGACTCCCCACCCCCCCCAAGAAGGTGATCAAAACAAAGGATGATGTAAACAAAAGCTGTATTTTAAATATTTAAACAGTTGCTTGCTAGCTGGTTTCTAGTTGAATTGGTTATCTAGTTACCAATGCTGCAGTTGTGCATTCACCTATAAATTATTTAAATGTATTTAACTGTTAAATGTGCTACCCACCAATAATGAAATAGACTTTTATGAAAACCGCAATTATGTGCGTGTTTGTTTCTATGTTCCTGTTAAAATTTGATATGATATTTCTGTTAGATGAGATGGATCAGTGGATCTTTTAAGATGAGGTTAAAATTTTTTTGTTATATTCAGCCATCATTAGGAATACTTTGGTATCTCAGTACATTACAAATTATGAATAAACAAATATACATAAGTATAACTCGAAGTATTTTCAGAGTCAAAAACTTACTAGCTAGCATGAAATCTCCCTGTTATTTAGCTAACACTTAATTTTTTCAGTGAGCATTTTGCTCTTTACCTATGTGCCATAAAGTCCTCTGTGTCCCTAAAGTAATTCCATAAACTTTTAAAAATTACAATAAAATAAGAGGATATATGCCTTTTAAAAAAAGGAAAAAACAAGCCAAAACAAAGCAAAACCACACTAGGTATTTCAAAGAGGGGATTTAATTCAGGAATTGGAATACAGCAATACTGTGTTGCTGAAGTAACACAGGTATTAGTTACTACATGAAGCAACTACCACCCCTACAGGGAGGAACAAGAGGAGAAAGTGATGTTATTAGAATGTAGGTGCTTGCAGGAGGAGCCCTTACATGGAACATAATTGGCACACAGTGGGGTCACTTGGGGAAATGGCTGACATCCATAGAATAGTTCTTCTTGAGAACCTCCTTTGTACTCAGGACCTCTTGGTGAACATTCACATGAGTGATCCATCCACACACCTTCCTTGTTTTTACTCTGTTCCTGTTCTTTCCAAGTCCTTGATCATATGGCCAAAATGTAAGTGAGTTCCCAGAAATAGATAATGACCTGTACCTGATCATTCCTCCATCTGGACAAAATGGACAGCCACATATACTGCTCAAAGGTTTGTCTACTGACATGATTTCTCTTTACCACTTTCTTTCAGGGATACTTCTGTCAGGGAGACTTCTGATCAGAGCTGTAATGTTGCAATACCCTGCTTCCTGTTGGTGGTAGTATATCAGTCAACGCCATCTGTAAGCTAAGGGCAAGTTTTTCTTCCTTGGTCAACTAGTCACAGGGATGTCCCCATGAGATAAAAGTAGTGTTCTGAGAGAAGAGACAGTGCAGCAACAGCAGATATGTAGGAGTCTGAGCCACCTGGTTATGAGATTTACTTGTGCTTTCAAGACCTACTTGAACCCAAATCTATTTGGAATAAACACAATTTCTACTTAGTGGTGGAGTACTGCTGCATATGCCTGTCCTTATGGCTTGATGGATCAGATAACACTCATTTCATGATGGACTCCTCAGGTTGCATGGCACTTGGTGTCCCATGTTTATGTACTCTGTCGCTACTGGGGTCAGATAGCAAGCAGGAACTGTTTCTTTGCATTTTAGAACCTATAAGAAATAAGAAGTGGGCTACATACCCGAAATACAATACAATAGTACTGACATTTATAATTACTCATGGTTACCTTTACTGGAGGCCTTTTATTTCTTTATGTCTCTTTGATCCACTGTCTAGTGTCCTTTGCTTTCAATCTGACGAACTCCCTTTAGCATTGCTTATAGGGCAGGTCTAATAGTGATAAACTCCCTCAGCTTTTGTTTTTCTGGGAATGTTTTAATCTCTCCCTTAGTTTTGAAAGAATGCCTTTCTGGATATAAAATCTTTGGTTGACAATTGTTTTCTTTTAGCACTTTAAATATTCTGTCCCACTGCCTTCTTGCCCCCATGGCTTCTGATGAGACATTGGCACTTAATCTTACTGGGATTTGCTTGTATATAACTCGTTGCTCTTCTCCTCCAGCTTTCAGGGCTCTCTCCTTGTCCTTGGCATGGGACAGTTTGATTTCTATGTGTTTGGGCACCAGCCAGCTGCCCGAGGAGCCCAGGCTATAGTCCCCACTGCTGCTTGCCTTGAAGCCGGGAGAGTAGGGATAGTAGGCATTGCAGGAAGGGTGAAATAATGGTATTTACCACAGTTTATCAGCCTTTCCCTTGCCATTTTTTTGGATGCTGCACAGTGTTCTCTAGACTCTGGAGTTTGAAAAGGGTTGATTGAGACAGTTCTTGCAAGTTTAATAGTTGTTTTAATGGCAGGGCTGATTGCTGGAGCTTCCTACCTTCATCTTACCGCAATTCTCCAGGAGCTATTTCTTGAAAAATAATTATATGCAGAAAAGGGCACTGCTTGGTTCCAAAACCCTGGAGGTCTGTGATCTGATTCTCCCATTGGGGTTTGCTAGAGGCGCCATTCAGCATTCTTATTTACCACCGGCAGTTTGAGTTCCATTGGAAATGCTGGGTGCCTCGGCCTGCTGTAGAACCTTCTCTTAGTCTGAGTTTCAGTCAAAACTGTCAGCCTTATCAGTTGCTGGGTTGCACAGCCATGTGTTATATGTTGCCTCCCCAATTCGAAAAGGCCCACCACAAATTGGGCCTCTTAGTGGCAAAGATACCTAAACACGCTCGAGATTAGCAGACCCCTAGAAACTCCACTGAGGTCGTGGGTCTTGGAATTTCCATGGGGCTTATTTCCCACCCTTTGTTGCCCCTGCTTTACTTAGGCATCTAAGGCATTTGACACTTCTTATCCGATAGGTGCAGTCAGCAGGATGGCATCAATGTGATGGGCAGTGTGTTTTGTCAATATGATCTGGGCACCTGTGGACTAGATCAAAGGTGTGTCAGTCAGTCTACTCAGGAGCTAGAAACCAGGCAGTTGGTTAAACAGGGAAAGTTCAATAGAAAGAATTATTAAGTATGACAGAAGAATAACCAAAGTTACAAGGAAACTCTATATGGTACCTGGGACTGAAGGAAGATACCAAAGGAAGAAGTTGGAATCTCATGGAGAAGGGATAGTCTAGCCTACTGGATAGTAGAGATGTTTGCTGGTTTAGCCAGACTGGAGCTGATCTCCACTTGCCGGACAAACAGTAGGTATTCCTCTGTGTAGGTGGGCAGCAGACGATTAGCAGCTGGTGACATGGGCGTGCAGTAGAAGTGCAGAGGGGACGGTGGGCAGGGTGCAGTCAGGCCAAGCAGGGGGCTTGTAGAGGGAATCAGAGCACTGGCATGGGTGTGAGGACTTCTGGCACAGGCATGTGTGGGAAACTTTCCCATGTAGGTGTGGGCAGGAGGTCTTCTGGAGCTGGGGTGGGCAGGAAGCCCTTCAGGGTCCTGGTTTCTGTGCTGAAGATGCCATGGATAGATTATGGCCAGGTCAAGGCTGTCAGGTCACTGAGGGACTGTGTGCTCTGGGCCCTACCCACGGCAGAGTTTGGTTACTCAAACTCAGAGCATTCACCAGACTAAACTGCAGGAGAGCCTTTTCCTCCTATGTGTCTCCCAGTGTCCTCTACTGCCCATTTTAAAGGAGAAATGCTTAAAGGAATTCCATCTATCATAGAGCATACATTGAAGAGTGCATTCAGAGCAGAGAGGCAGTAAATTGATGACCGACACAAGGGCAAACATTTTCTGTAAAGGGCCAGATAATTAATATTTTAGGCTTTGTAATCCACATATGGTCTCTTTCTCATGCTCTTCTTTGTTTTCTTTTATATCTCTTTAAAAATACGAAACCATTCTTACCTCGCGGGCCGTACCAAAACAGACAGCAGGCCAGATTTGCACAGTGGGCCGTAGTTTGCCAACACCTGGACTAGATTGTGGTAGAGACCATAGTAATATTGATGTAGATTTGAGAGGAGGCAGTGAACATGTACTGTTGTCCCTGCTAAGTGGTAGTGAATGGCTTCAGATGGTTCTTTCAAATTAGTATTGTAAAAAAAAATTGCTCAATCAATATCTGTGTATCAGGAGCTGGAGGGAGTGGGTTGTGTTGTTTTGCCTCTGTAACAATAGCATATCTGAAATAGCTGAAGTTGCAGTCATCCCCTGATTATGTTTGGGATGATCCATTGACATTCTCCAAGAACCTTCTGCCTGCTGCACAGCCCAAACAGGCAAGTTTAATGGGAATATGATAAGAAGTCAACACTCCAGCCTCATACAAGACTTTGATGGTGGTCCACAACTCTCCGTTTCTATCAGTGTTATGGTATTGTTTTTGGTTTACTATTTTGACAAGGAAGGGAACTTCCAGGGGCTTCCATCTGGTCTTTCCTATCTAATTGGCTCTGTAATCCATGGAATGAGCTCTATGTGGGGATTCTGCCAATGCCAATTATGTCTATTCCAACTTTACTTTCAGGAATTGGGGAAATAATTACAGTTTGCATGCATCAGCCCCACTGGACCCACTGTGAGATGGACTTGGGCCACAACTCCTTAAGTCCCCACTTTGACATTTGGATCTTGTGCTGTGTCGAGTCCTCAGGGATTGGCCTCAATTCAGAGTCTTTATGGCAATGTTTATAGGTCTCTTTCCCCACAGCACTGTCATCCTATAAGATAGCTGCCCAGACCTTAATTTTTTTTCTGCTTATATAGACCAGGTAATATTTGAGTAACCTTCACATATCTTTTTTCTCTTTTAGTCACTGCCAAAGATGTCTTTGGGTTAAAATACTCAGATTGGTATTTCCTTCCTGTCTTTGACGGTTGTGGTCAGTTAGCCTCTCCCCTTCTTAATGAAATCTTTCCTATTAGACCAAGGAGCCTGTTTCAGTGATGGCACCACACTGTCACCCCTAATCTTCACAGAGCTTTTCAAAGATGCTGGTGCTCCCCCACTAGTGCTTGGAGAATGAGAGACAATAGGTAAAAACCTGCATAGTGAGAAACTTGAATGTTATCATCAATCTCTTCATCAAATTCTCTCTTTCTTCTGTCCTCTTAGAGATGGATTATTCTCTGCTTCCTGTATACTTAGGCTGTATAATTTATACACGACTACTGTCTCTAAAGGATTTAAAAGTTCAATATAAAAAATAGTTTTAGCACAGATCTTTAGACCATGCTATTGTGCACACCAGGTTATACCTGTATTAGTTGATTGCCGTTGTGGAGCTGTATTCTACTTCATTTATCCTGTTCAAGCCTGTGTCAGACTCATAGAGATGCTTGGAATCTCTAAAAATAGCCCTGAAATTCTTAATATGCTCATTGTGTTGCAGTGCCTTATAGAAGCATTCCTCCTTCTACAGCTGGGGATCAGATTATGTCCCAGAGACGGAACATTGCTAGCCCTTTAGCTGGAGCTAACTGTAGATGCTATTCATGCTCATAAAAGGTTCTAATCTCCTTTGAATTCCTCTAAGCCTCTGACTCAGTGTTCCTTACAGCAGTATACTTCATGGGTACGGTTGGCAGCCTGAAGTGTGCTTCCCCCATTCGTTTTGCCCTGATTATCTTTTTATCTCATTAAGTGCTTTTTAGCTCTTGTGTTACATGAAAAGAAAATAGATGGCAGTGTCAAACAGGCCTGAAAGACACAACTTGGTATTTTCTGTTTCAAAGCAATAGACTATTATATGAGTCAAGAGACTTCATTTCATTTCTGGCTTTGCTAGTAATAAGCTGCGTGACCCTGGAAGAGTCAGTTAACCTCAGTAGGCCTCAGTTTCCTCATTTGTAAAACAAAAGGGCTTGATTTGTTCAGTGGGATCTCTGAATTCTCTTCCAGCTCAGATGTCTTCTGCTATGATTCTTATGTCAGCACTGTGCTTTATGCCATAGACTTGGTTTTATAGAGAAGCCATGGTTCCTGCCTTCTGGGAGCTCCCAATCATTACAATATTTATTCTGCACAGGCAATGACAGTACATTCCTAACTTCAGGATAAAAACAAAGATAAAACATGAATGCCTTGCTGGTTGTTACAGCAAATATCCTTCTAAAGATAGGTTTTTCCTTCTTAAAAGCACCTTAGTTTCTTTGATAGCTGCTAGATGTGAGTTGAATGGTCTGTTGAGATTTGTACAAGTATGGAAACCCTAAGAGTTTTAGAACCGCTTTGTATGTCTCTATAGATATACTTCCAGTGTTTCTTGGTACTGTTTACTTTCACTTTCATCTGCTTCTGAGGATTTGGTGAGTTTCTGAGAATAACTACCATATTCCTTGAACCTAAATTTTGCAGATTTGTACATTTATAGGGTCAGTGATATTGGCAGATGCCTACTATATGCAGATCACTTTCTGTAACTTTCTAGTCTTCTTCAGACTGATTTCTAGCATTTACATATTTTAGTAAGAGTTTGGTCTCACCTTGTACCCACCAGATTTTCAGATTAAGCTCTGGAAAGGAATCTTTATAATCCTTCAGAAAATCCAAGTACATTTTCTGTACACTAGAAATTCCTTTAGAAATGTTTTTCTTTTGTTCACCAATTAAAAAAAAAAATGTCTTGGTTCATTAGCATTTTGCAAATCTAGTGAGGTATGTTTTCTGTATTATTATGAACCCATACATCGTTAACCTAGTTGATATTTCTTTCCATTGTAGTTATTATTTGTTCTGATCTATCTGGTCCAATAAGAGCCTCTTTTTGGCTCCTGAGTCCTTTTGACTTACCCCCAGTACTGTTTGATAGCCTCCTTGTTTTCAATATGCTGGAAATTCTTCATTCCGTTATTTATTCAATTCACTTAAGACATGGCAAGCTGAAGAAGATTAGAAAGCTCATTATGCCTCTAGCATCATACGTCCTTATGTTTCCATAATGGTGGGCAATGAAAGTTGACTTTGGAGTCCCTGGACTGTCGCTTTGTGGTCATGAGCCCTTTGAGTAAATATTGGGAGCTAGACTTGGTGTCATGGAGGAATCAAACAACAGGGAGTATGCACTCAGCGATTCTGGATTGTGAAAAATAAAGGTTCTTCCTTTTCAGCTGTCCTGTCTTCTGATTTTATGGGTATCATCATTTCTTACCTGTGTGCAAATGCGCTATGACAATAACCTCCTAACTTGGTTCCCAGCTACCATTCTTATTTCTGATGCCAAATCGTACACGCTAAAGCACAACTCTTAACCATTTTTTTATATTTACCATGGTCTTGGTCCATGCCAGGCACTTGTGTCCTCATTGAGAATTCTTAGCCTCCACCCCTTGCCCTTCTACCTGTTATCTATAGCAGATAAGCCATACTTCCTGTCCAGTATTTAAGACCCTTCATGGTCTTACCATAGTATGACTTTCCTACCTTACTCCTTAGAGCTTTAATTCACTTATGCTATATCCCAAATTGAATTATTGCCATTCTTTCTGCTCTCATGCCACTAAGCCTTTGCTCTCTGTTCATCTTCTTTTTTTTTTTTTTAGGAGGCACTGGGAACTGAACCCGGGACCTCCCATGTAGGAGGGAAGAACCCAATCACTTGAGCCACCTCTGCTCCCTGCTTGTTGTATCTCTCGTTTCCTTGCTGTGTTTCTTCGTTGCATCATCTCCCTGCATCATCTTGTTACATCAGCTTGCTGTCTTGCTTGTCTTCTTTAGGAGGCACCAGGAACCAACCCAGGACCTCCCATGTGGTAGGTGGGCACCCAGCTGCTTGAGCCACATCCGCTTCCCCATCATGCTTCTAAATGGATGCCTTTGCATTTCCATGTGTCCAAATCTTCCTGGGGGCTTCGGTTAAATAGTGCCTCTTTCAGATACCCTGTTCCTGGTAATTCTGTCCCTCATGGAATGTATCTTTCTTTGCCTTAGCACTTTGCCTGGCTCTTAAATCTCTCACCAATCTTTACCTAGTATTACTTAGCCATTAATTATGTTTTTTATCTTTCTGGGCAGTCCCTTTATCTGACTCAACTTTGTTTTTTCATAACCAAATGGCAGCAAGCTTTCATACTGATGATTATAATTGGTGGCTAGATGATTTTATAAGTCAGCTTAATGGTGTGTAACAAACAACCACAAAATCTCAGTGTCATATAAGAAGTATTTATTTCTCTCTGAGTTATCTGCAATTTGGTTGGAGATTGGCCTATCTATATTGGTCTTGTCTGGCCTTATTTCCAAGCTGTAGGTTGGGTCCAGGCCTGTTGTGGTGCTTCTCATCCTTCTTGGAACAGTGGCTATCGAAGGCATGTTCTTCTCATAGCAATGGCAGAAGTATAAGAGGTCAAGCCCAGCTCTGCAAGTTCATTTCAAGTCTCTGCTTGTTTCACATCTGCTAATATCCCATTGTCCAAAGCAATTAACATCAAGTAACATGGCCAAAGCCAGGGCCAATGGATGGGGAAATAGAGTCTGCCTCTAGTGGGAGGACCTGCACAGCCACATGGCAAAGGGCATGGATACAGGGAGGACTGAAAAATTGAGAACAATAATTTTATTTTGCACGTTTCCCTTGTTTTTATTTTAACTTTTGAGACTAAGGTTATTTATTGAAAATGAAAGAGGCTATATTTTGAAAATAAATATAAGTAAAGCAGGCACATTGCAGATGCTCAATAAATGGTGTTTTCCTTCCCCTCACTTCTTTTGGGCCATGGCTCGCTTCTACTTGGTTGGTCCTAAGTAAGAAGTGGGCACTGAGTCAGAGTTGGTAATGCAATAGGCTGATTGGAAGGTTACGCCTGTGAAAGACAGAAGGGCAAGAAGCAGGATTGGGCAGTGTTTTAGTTTCCCAGCTGCTAAAACAAATCCCATACAGTGTGTTGGCTTAAATAGCGGGAATTTATTGGCTCATGGTTTTGAGGCTAGGAGAAGTCCAAAATCAAGGCATCAGTAAGGTGGTGCATTCTTTCCGAAGACTATCATTCTTGGACTGGCTGCTGGTGATTCTTGGTCCTTGGCTTTTCTGTCACATGGCAATGCATGTGGCTGCCTTTCCTGGCTTCTTTCTCCATCTGACGTCCACTTTGCCTATATAGGATGCCAATAATTCAGATTAAAGCCCAATCTTATTCAGTTGGGCCACACCTTAACCGAAGTAGCATCTTGAAGAGATCTTATTTACAATGGGTCCACACCCACCAGAATGCAGACAGACAAAGAACATGTTCAAACTGGGATACACACTTCAGTCCACCACAGCAGGGAACACCTTGAGACCATGATGCAGATCTGACACCTGTGGAAGGAAAGGTGGGAAGGAAGCAGGATTGGGCAAGGAGAGCCTCAGATGGCAATGAAGATATAACCAAAGCTCAGCCAACCTAATGAGGAGCTCAGTAAAGGAGTCCCATGATGAGCACAAACGACCAGGCCGCAATATCTCTGTTATGTTCAGTCATTAGTGGGGGCTTCCTGGTAAAAGCTTGAAAGCTGAGGCAGGTTGTGGTAGTGCCGGGAGCTGGAGGCTGTCAGCTAGCAGTACTCCCTGCAGCTGGCCAGCAAGTCCTTTTCTAAGGGAGGTCTAAGGGGTGCCCTTCCACGGCTCCCACAGCCCTCCCTCAAGCCACACAGATCCACTTCTATGTGTGTTTGGAAAGCTGCTCCTCCAGGGTTCCTGTGGGCCTCTCCTCTCAAGAAGGGACTCGGAAAAGGGAGGTTTGTGGGACAGTCTACAGTTTCCATGGTTGCAGTTGGCTTTAGGGCCACAACTGGTACTCACTGTCTCCCTCCTCCAGTATCCTGTATCCTGCCCCCCTTCCTCAGCTACCACGTCTGGTGCTCTTAGCGACTTCCTGTTGGGAGGTCCCAAACTCTCAGTCCTGAGGTGTCTGACTTCCTACTTCTCATGCCCGTTTGAGGCTCGGTTGCTGTGTAATTGGGTGAGGGACTATAAATAGGTGCTGAAGTGCATCACGAGTTCTCTCTTTATTACTCCCTGTTGTATAATAGCAACTTTACCTCTTCCTGGTGATCTGGGTTTTTTGCCCCAGCTAAGATGGTGGCTACTCTTGCCTGTGGATTCCTGTATAAAAGAAGTCCAAAGGCAGCCGTTGTAGAAATTGTAGTTGCTGTGTCCTCTGGCACATGTGCCTCCTCATTGGGAACCACAGCCTTTAACTCTGCAGAGCCCATAGTTGTGGACACAAGAAAAAAAAGTCCCAAGTGGGTCTTTATGGATGATGGTAAGTGGGCTCACCCTGGTATCTTATCTTGAGTTCCCAGACTCATGTAATCTTTTTTATTAGGGACACAGAACCATATAAAGGTGTCCAATTCAGTGTATGTGCAGCATGCTGGAGAACGGCACCAAGCTGCACCTTCTCCTAGCCATTCCAGCACTGGGTCAGTCCTGCAGTCCTGGATGGTATGATATGTGATCTAAACAGTGGATGCCTTCATCTTGTGCCCACTTCTGCACCTGTTACACAGTGAAATGGGTTCCCTGATCGTATGCTATGTGTTGTGGGATTCTCTGCCTAGAGCTCAGACACTTTGTTAATCTCCAGATGGTGGTGCTGGCTTTGGCTCTGCAGGGAGGGAAGGCAGACTCATACCTGGAAAAGGTGTTCTTGTGAGAATGACTCATAGTCCTTCTAGGACAGAAGGGGCCCAGTGTGTCACCAAGTGGTACCACTGGTCTCCATTGTTGACAGGTGGTTATTTAGAAGTGGCACTAGTAGGTTAACCTTAATAAGTCTATGCTTTGGGGGCTGTGCTGTGCCTCTATTCCTGTCACTGTGACCACTGATGACAGCTGGCTACATCAGCTGGCCCAGTCATTTTTGTCTACTTGATTGTTTATTGCTTCTTCCATGGTAGATGCTTTCTGGAGAGTGTTAACTTATGATAAAAAGATATTCACATATGATAAAAGAGTTCATGCTCACTCCCATATGACCATCCATATCTCTTTACCTCAGACATCCTCATCTCCAATCTTTCAGTCTTCTTCCTTCCTGGCTGCTGACCCATTGGTTAGGCCAGTTGCCACTGCCATTGAGTCTGTGCCACTTCTCCTTCCTCCCAGTGAGGATGACCAGGTGCAATACTCAGAGCTCATGCATTGGGAAGATTTTCCTTCCCCGTTGTCTTTCAAGTTCACCCTTGAGTGTAGCTGTTTTATAGCCACTGTCCATTGTTTGGCTTGTACCCAGACCCTGAGCCCACCCATCTGCAAACCAAGCTCAGACTTTTTCTCCCCCTTCAGCTAATTGCAGAGGATCCCCAAATGACCATAGGCATGGTTGGAGGGAGGGCACTAGTGCATTGTAAGTGAGTGGTTTGGGGTCTGGGCACTCGTGCAGTTTGTGCATGTCCTCTGGTCCTGCCTTGCCTCAGTTCTGGATATACCATTTTCATTATACAATAGATTGCTGCTGGACCTACTTGACTTTATGACTTGGTAGGGATGGTTGACCTCACCTCCTGAGTGACACATGGCCACTTGGTGCCCCATAGTCAAGGGTTCCATTTTTCAGGACCCAAAGCCTGACCAGAGCTGTTTTTCAGAAGGCATATAATTCTCTGCTACAGATGGCATGACCAGGTTCTAGAACCCCAGGCATCTGTATTATTATTTTCACTGAGGAGTGCCATAAAGTCCACAATGCATCTTTTTCTTTTCTTTTTTTTTTTTTTTTAAAGATTTTTATTTATTTATTCATTTATCCCCCCATTGCTGCTTGTGCCTGCTGGGTCAGCTAACCACGCCGTGCGGGCGGGCTTGCCTTCACCAGGAGGCCCCGGGAACCAAACCCGGAGCCTCCCATATGGTAAACAGGAGCCCTACTGATTGAGCCACAGCCGCTTCCCCAATGCATCTTTTTCTACCTCTGATACCTTCAACACCAATAAGGTCTGCCATATCATATGTCCCAAATGGTAGGACTGCTTTCTTCCTAGCCTGAACTTGCTGCAGAGCCCTTTTCTGTTCCCGGCCACCCAAAAAGCTGACACACCCTTTCATGTCACCTAGCATATGCACTGGACAGTATTTTTAGTTGTAGTATGTGTTACCTCCAAAATGAAGAGGCCAACCAGGCATTGATGTCTCCTTTGTGAATGCAAGATACAGTGTTTTATTTATTTGTTTGTTACATTTTTTTTAAATTATTTTTATTTTGGAGGAGAGATCCTGGTATGCCTTTGAATACTGGACCTCCAAAACCTCTATCTAAGTGGCAGGCCCCTGAATCTTCATAGAGTTCCTCTTTTCTGTGCTGGAGTACACGTGTCTTCCGGAGGCCGTCGGCATGCTTGTCTTACCTGATCAACTCGATGTCATCAGTGGAATGGATCAGTGTGCTGTTTTGCGGAGTACCTGACTGTCTGGACCTTATTATGATAGAGAGTTGGAGAGTCACTATAGTTCTGTGGCAAAACTGTAAATGTATATTGTTTTTCTCTGCATGTGAATGCAAACAGTTTCTGACCTCTTTTCTTTATTGAGATAGAAAAAAGATTCCATGGCTGGCACGGCGGTGAGCAGGACTACTACTGTGTTGAGCTTATGGTAGTCTACAGTCATTTTCCAGGATCCATTGACTTTCTGCAGGGGCCAGAATGGTGAATTAAACAAAGCTTCCACCCCTAAATCCTTGATATCCTTGATCCTTACAGGAGGCATATATTACTGCCGCCATACTTTTGATAGATTGGAGGTGAGGGGTAGATAGTTTCAGAGGCTTCCACTTGGCCCTCTCACTAAGACCACAGGCCACAGATCCAATATGGGGGTTGTCCAACTTCCCAGTATGTCAATCCTTTTATATATTCATGAGCCACGGGAATGACCACTGGGTGGGTCTGCAGACCCAAATGATCAATTGCAAGCTGAACTTTGGCCAGAACTTACTTTATTTTCTGGCCGCTGTATGTCCTTGCTTTAACAGGTGACACATTGGGTCTCTGGGTATTAGTGTCAACTCAGATCTTGTGTTCAACATGGGTATTAAAATGCCTCGGTATTATCCTTTGCCCAGGGTATGATCACCCAAGTCAACTGCAATAGGTCCCTTGGGAGCAGACTGGAGGAATCATTATAGTATACACTTGCTCTAACGTTGCAGGTTCCTAACTTCTGGGAATTTGGTCTTCTCTCTTTCAGTCATTGAGTTCCAGATCTGAGACTGACTAGATAAGGATCATAACTACTGTTGGGGTGATATCCCCTCAGTCTTCTGCTCATTCATTCTTGTTTTCTTTTGAATATATAGAATGTATATAGGTATGTAAATATTAGGCAGGCAGTACTCTCATTGAATGTTATACCTTCAGGAATGCCATCTCCGGATAACCATCTTCACAACTGTCTGCCAGTTGAGCTTCCTTGGCTGGCACTCTGGCCTTGCTGGTCATTATGATAATTGCTATCCCCTGGTACTCCACTTAAGCCTGGCCCCAAAGCAATAAAGGTCTGGTGATGGTATTGAACTGCCAGAAGTCAGGGGGCTGTCATAAAGCTTATTATCAACAAGCCAAGATCTGTGACAGCCTCTCCTAAGAGTGGAATAATTAAGTCATATGGTAAGTGAATATTCAAATGCCAAAGCGTTTTCCAAAATGTTTGAACTATTTCACACTCTTTCCAGCAATGCATTAAGTTCCAGTTGCTCTACATCTTTGCTAAAACTTGGTAATTGGTCTTTTAAAAATATTAGTCATTCTACTTGGTATGTAGAGCATCTCATTTTGGTTTTATTTTGCATTTCTTTCTTTTTGTTTTTGGGATAGAAGCTTACAGTTAGCAGGCCATAAAGCATAAGTTACTTCCTTTACCAAAGTCTGTTGCCACGTATTGGAACAGGATGGCTGCCGATGTCTGCAAGGGTTCAAGCTTCCTGGATTCCTCTCTTCCCTGGGCTCATTTCTCTCTGGGCTCAGCTGCTCTGCTCTCTCCACAAGGCCAGCTGTAGACTGTCAGGCGAATGGCTCGTCTCTCTTTCCAGGGCCTCTGCTGTGGCTAAAGGAGCCTTCTCTGTTTCCTCATGTATCTGCTTCTCTGCTTTCTTCTCCTGTGTATTTACTTCCCGGGCTCCAAGATCAAAACTCTCCTATTTTGCATTTCTTTGATTACTGATATTGTTAACCATCTTTTCATGTGCTTGTTGACCATTTTTATGCTTTCTTTTGTGAAGTATCTGGTTGTCTTCTGCCCATTATTTTTTTATTGGTTTGTCATATTAAATATAAGACTTCTTGATATACTCTGGATACAAGGCACTTATCAAATATATGTATTATGAATATTTTCTCCCAGTTTCCCCTGTTTTTTTAAAGTGTCTTTTCGAGAACAGAAGTTTTTTATTTTTACTTATTAATTTTTTTTGAGGTACCAGGAGCTGGGGGTCATATGTGGGAAGCTGGCACTCAACTGCTTTAGCCACATCTGTTCCCAGAAGTTTTTAATTTTGATGAAGTCCAATTAATGGTGTCTTTTGGTGAACTGAAGTTCTCAGTTTTAATGTAGTCTAATTTATCAGTCTTTTCCTTTATAATTAGTGCTTTTTTCCCTCTACATGTTTAAGAAATCTCATCCTATCACAAGGTCATGGCAATATTCTATGTATTTTAGAAAAGAATTGCATTATTTTATTTTTCCAATTTAGATCTTCAGTCTTTCTGCAATTGATTTTTGTCTATGTTGTGAAGTAGTCAAGATTCCTTTTTAAAAAATATATGGATATCCATCTGATCTAGCATAATTTATTGAAAAGTCCATCCTTTGTCCACTATAATATATTGGCATTTTTGTTTTAAAGCAGGTGACCATCTTTGGAAAGGTATTTCTGGACTTCATTCTCTTTTTCTGGTCAATTTATCTTTGTATAAAGACTAAACTGATATCCATTTTGTTGTTGTTCTTTTACATGATTATCTGGGCTATTTGCATTTCCATTTAAATTTTAGAAATTTAGAATTAGCTTGTTAATTTATGCCCAAAAAATCTTGCTGGAACTTTAATTGGGATTCATGGACTCTTTACAATATTGAATCTTCTAATCCATGAACATGGTATATCCCTCTATTTATTTAGGTCTTTAATTTTTCTCAGGAGTATTCTTTGTTTTACCATGTACAGATCTTAGAAATCTCTAGGTAGACTTATTCTTTGGTATTTGACCTTTTAATGTTATTGTAAATATCATTTATTCAAATTTAATTTTCTAAGTTTTTCTTGCTAATCCACAGATATACAGTTGACTTCATACTGCCTTTATGTTTAGCAGTCTTATTAGTGTAGACTTATACTATTTCCAGTAATATAGTATAGTTTTTAAAAACTTTCTGTACACATAATCATCAATAAGTAAAGGTATTCTTACTTCTTTTTTGCCTATCCTGATACCTCTTTTTTTTTTCTTGCTGTACTGAAGTAGCTAGAACTTCTAGTACAACATTAATAAAAGTGGTAATTTAGAACATTCTTGCCTCATTCCCATTCTCTGGGGGAAATCATTTAATATTTCACACCAACTATAATGTTTGCTTTAGTGTTTTTTTTTTTTTTTTTAAGGTAGATCTCTTTATCAGAAGAAACAAGTTTCTTTCTTTTTCTAGTTTGCTAAAAGTATTACTAGAAATGGGCATTGAGTTTTAGTAAGATATTTTTCTACATCTTTTGTGATTACATATATTTTTCCTTTATTTGTTAATGTAGTGAATTGCATTGACTCATTTTCAAATGTCAGATCACCTGATATACTTGGAATAAACCTACTTTGCTTGTGGTACAGTGTTCTTTTTTATATATCACTGGATTTGATTTGCTAATATTTTGTTTAGGATTTAACATCTGTAGTCATGAGAAAGAATGGCCTTATAATTTCCCTGTCTTAGAATTCTCATTTCAAGTTTTGTTATCAGGGAAATATTCCTCAGGGTTTTTTTTTTTTTCCTCTCCTGGAAAAATCTGTGGGAGATTGGTATTATTTTTTCTTTAAATGTTTGAAGATGTTATGGAGGTAATCATCTATGTTTAGCGATTTCTTTGTGGGAAGTTTTTAAATGGAGTCAATTTATTTAGTAGATATCAATCTATTCAGAGTTTTTACTTCTTCTATTTTCAGTTCTGTTATGTTTAGATTTTTCTAAGAGTGTACCATTTTGTCAGTTTTTAACATTATTGTATGAAGTTCATAATAATCTCATATGATCTTTTTTTGTGCAATCTGTAGTGATATTTACCTTTTTATTCCTAATATTTATATCATCTCTTATAACTACTTTTGGAACAGATGTTCAACCAATCTTTGCTTTTTAAATTTTAGCTAGCCCTTCCTCCCCATTTGTTCTCATTGTTATAATATTATAAGGCTTTCAGGATGGAATGAAAGTGTAAGTGTGCATGCATTCAGTTAACTGTATTTTCTTGGAAGTTCCTCCATTGCTTTTTCTAATATATCAAATTGATTGACTCTCATGTAGGTAACAGGGTGTTTTAGGTAAACAGGTTATGTTGGAAACTTAGATGTCCAGCCTAGTCATTTAAGCTTAATATCTGGTGTAGACTTTCAAGGCAGATAGCTTTTTAGAGAGTGAAAAATATTATTTCATCAGCACCATTTGGCCTATTGTAAAGTTACATGGAAGTAGTCAAGTAGTTTGGTGAGCCAGCAGTTATAAGAAGACAGTTATTTTCTGACACCTGAAACAAAGTTTCTCTCTAAAGGAGAAACTTGTACAGTCACAGAATTTGCCACTAGTCATTTCTTCATTACAACATGTACTTTTTGCTATCCCATGCTTCTTTCATTTTGTGAATTTCATCCATTTTGAAATGCACCCATAATTTAGTTCTCATGTTGTCAGTTCTATCACTTTTCAGATTAGGCATTGCTTTTTCTGTCATTTAGGAAGATTAATATAATCTTTGCCTCTTTTGGGTTAATGTTTCAGGCATTCACTTTTTCTTTCTATCTCAAAGTTGCCAATTCTCTCCTTGGCCATTCTAATGTCTTCAGAAGTGCCATTGTCAATCTCATAGGCTCCAGAGAAAGACTGTTTAACTGAAAACATCAGTAAAAAAATTAATTTCTTGCATCAACAGAAACCATTGTGCACTACATTTTCAACTATATAGTTAAAAAACTCATAGTTATAAATGGAAATGCTAACATTCACATTTTTTATGTTATGCTATCAGTCTTTTTCTTTAAGCTACAAATCCATATTCTTTTAGACCCAGAAAGGTATATGAAATGAGCACTGAACTTGGCATCAGAAAATCTTGGTTGAAATCCTGATTACAGGATTATTTGATCTTGGGTAATTGTGATAATAATAATAGTATCGACAAAGGTAGGCATTTTGTCCATGTAATCACTGCTCTATTTCTTGGCTGAGTAGTTAGTATTTAGATTGAAGAACCGTTGTGGTGAACAAGAAGTGGTGCATTTTCGAATGTAATGTAGGTCCTTTTCATTTGTATAATACCGTATTTGTTTTTTCTTAATTCATATGTAGAAGTAATAATTATGAGGGTTTTCTTTCTTGTTCTAATATAATACTTTTATAGTCTGCATTTGATAGTAATTGATGATTTAATGTTGAATGGTTTAATGGTCATTATTTTATCATCATTTATTAGAGGTCATGTTTAAAAGAAGGTGTTTTGCACATGTGAAATTTAGTACTAAATGGAAGACAAATTTTGAAAGATTTTATATTTAGGACGTTATGATTAAATTTTTGTCACATAGTGTTAAACATGATTTCCAGTTTTGTTTGTCATATTGAGTAATTTTTTCTAGAGGCGCAGAAACCTAGAGCCTGGCACATTTCCTAAAAAGCAAGTGACTCCAGTCTTTCTTATATAACTTTAGCCTCTTTATCCTCAAAATGGCTTTTCAAGATGCTCCCAGAACGCGCAAATTCCTGGGGCATCTTAAAAAGAAGGAGTGTCAGGATTCTGGGAGAGAGGTGGGATGTTGAGCAGCCAGTACCAGGAACGTGTAAGGCTGGACCCTAGTGTTTGTGGAGCAGATGCATTGCTGGCGTGGCCAGTGATGGAAGGCGAGGTCATGGCATCAGGCGTTGGCTGTGCTTGCCTGGCCTCCAGGGCACAGTTTAAGCAGAGCTACCCCATAAAGTCTGTATGGGCTTCGGCTTGTGGCTTCTCTGAGTGATTCTGTCTTCTGGTTCCCCAACATTTGTCACCTTAGGTAAACTGAGGTAAAATACTACTAACCAAAGTATTTCCAAATGGAGTATTTCTCCGTGTACTTAATGTCTGTTTAAGATGATCTAATAAAATTCTAAGGAAAAAAAAATCCATTTAATGCAAATCTTAGGCAGGAAGAGGCAAGTGGCACACGTGGTGATTGTATCTTTAGCCCTCCATTTTGCTCCCTTTTTTGAAGAACTGTTGAAGAAGAACGGAAGCAAATCGATTTTGTAGAAATTAAATTTTCTTTTGAAACAGAATGATGGTTTTTAAAACAAGGAAGAAGTGGGTTAAATGTATGCTAATTATGAGCTGTGCCTTGTTCTGCTTGCTGACTCTGGGTCTGTGCTTTTTTCTCTCTGTTCTCTCTTTGCTGCCTGCAATTTTGAATATCTTAAAGAGCAGATGTGCCCTGCTTATGGATCTTGTGTAAATGTTGATGCGCTGTATACAGAATGTGGGCCGCGTACCATGCTCTGTTGACATTCTCCTCTATTGCTTAGCTTCAGACAGTAAAGTCCTGACATGTGCGGCTGTGTGGAGGATGCCGAAGGAATTGGAATCAGGCAGTCATGAATCCCCTGATGATTCATCAAGCACCACGCAGACCCTGGAGCTGCTCTGTCACCTTGACAACACAGCCCATGGCAGCACGGCCTGGTAGGATTCTGCATATTTTATACGCCCAGAACAAGCCTGAAGGTTAGACGGGTGCTCGAGCTGATAGAGATTTATATTGCAGAAGCTACATTACACACTTTTAAAAACTCTTCTTTCTTTAAGAAAAAAAAAAACGGTACAAATTTTTTTTTTTCAGTCTCCGTTGTCTTTTATATTAGAAACATTTGTGGAAACCCTGCCACATACCTAGTATAAGACCTGCATCCTATTCTTTTTCTTTTTCATCCAAAATCAGTTGTTGTACATGGTTACCTGACATAATAATACAACCAGTTAGTCACCATGTGGCACTTAATTTTTACGTTGTTTTTAACATTTGTAAATACACTTTTATGCAGAAGCCTTACACACAAGTTTTTTGGTTTATTACTTCAGGTTGAAGGCCTATAGTCCCTTATTTCTGTGAGCTAAATATGAAAACACTGTGTGCAAGTTGGTGGAATATCTGCAGGTACTCTATGCCTTCATTCTCGTATTTCTTTTTCCCCATCTGTCATATTGAGTGTCAAGGGACTGAGAGCTGTGAAAGTCAGTCATTCCTTGGTGTGTCCTGGCCAGTTGTAGTAAAAGTGTTTTGATAGAAGGTTTCACCATATCCATCCACCAAGCACCTACCTGGTAACCACCAAGAAACCTTCCTCAGAACTCAGTTACACCTGATCTCTGATATAACTGAAGTCTAGATAAATTTAAATGTGGAAGCAATACTACTTCCTTGTGTGTATGTGTATGTGTGTGTGTGTCTGTGGAAAGGATCCATATCCTTTACAGTCAGTTGTGTTTTAGTCAACTCTACCAATTAAATTGGATTCAACAGATGTTTATTAAACATCCGTGGTACCGTGCCAGACTCTACGGATGTCCAGGTAAATGGGTCAGGGGACCTGGCCTCAAGCAGTCATTGTCTCTAGGGACACCAGCAGAGTAGGGACACTATCCATGATACGGGACAGATTGTGATATATCCTGAAGTCATTTTGACCTGTGTGCTGTGGGCCCCCAGAGGAAGGGATAATTAATTTTTACTAGAGGAATTGAGGGATTCGCTTAGAAGGTAACATCTGGAGCTAGGACTTAAAGAGTGATTCAGATTTCCATCATCAGGCTGTGAGCACTGAAATAGTGACAAGAATAGCAGCAAATAAAACACAATTTCTGTCTCTGGAACTTTTTTTTTTGAAGTACCAGGCCAGGGATTGAACTTGGGGTCTCGTATGTGGGAAGCCAGCGCTCAACCACTGAGCCACAGCAGTGGCTCAGTGAAACTCATGAGTAGGAGTTTCACATTTCAAACAATGACCACATTTCCCCGGCAAGCCCGTGTGCGTGTATGTGTTGGTGCGTGTGTGCATGTGTGTATGTGTGTCCCAGGAGATACAGCAGGCACAGGTGAATACGATATAGTCCAGGTCAGCAGTCAGTTTGGGGCGATAGTCATATACAGAAAATGCCAGTGTCAGGTGTGTGTACAGAGATAGAGGTGAACTCAGAGAAGGCAGCTTGGCTCTGCCTAGGGAGTAGGAGCTAAGGAGGGACTGTCACACGGCTTCTCCCACCTTACCTTGGTTGAAATACTCTAAACTATACCATCCGGAAAAGCATGCCACAATATCCACGTGTGCGCTGTAGGGAAATGAGTATTAGGTTAGAATGTTAACTCTGGATCCTACCTACACACACTTATGAAAGGGAAATTGTTAGGAAGGAATTGTTGATATTTTAACACTGTCACATTAAACCATTATTCTCAAATCCACCTTGGAATGCTATTTATTCTGATTTGATGGCTGCTGTTGCAAGTATTTCTTGAATTCTTTTTTGTTATCCCGTACATTACTGCATGCTTTTTTGTTTTTACTTTTACTTTGAGATAATTGTAGATTCACATGGAGAAATAATACAGAGAGATTCTGTGTCCCCTTCACCCAGTGGTATCAGTGGTAACATCTTGCTTAACTGTGGTATCAAAGTACAACCAGGAAATTGCCATTGATATGATCCACCTGCCTTACTTGGAGTTCACTGGTTCTACCTGCATTCACGTGAGCATATTTAGTTTCGTGCCATTTTATCACATGTGTAGATTCATGCAGTCCCCACCACAATCAAGATACACAACAGTCCCCTCACAAGGCTTCCTCTGGCTGCCCTTTTACAGCCACAGCCAGTTCCTTCTCTACTGTCTTGTCCCTAACCCTTGTCAACCACTAACCTGTTTCCCATCTCTATAATTTTGTCATTTTTAGAATGTTATATAAATGAATTATACAAAAGGTCTCCCTTGGTTAAAAATTTTTTTTTCACTAAGCATAACTCCTTGTAAATTCATCCAAGTTTTTGTATCCATCAATAATTTATCTTTTTCATTCATGTGTATAGATTTACTACAGTTTGTTTAACTATCCGCCTATTGAAGGACATTTGAGTTTTTCCCAGGTTTTGGTCATGTACAGGTTTTGCATGAACATTCATTTTCATTTCTCTTGGATTAATGCCCAGGAGTGCAATTGCTGTGTCGTATGGTAAGCACATATTTAGTTTTGTAAGACACTGCCGTATTCTCTTCCAGAGTGGCTGTACCATTTTAAATCCCCACCATTTTATATTTCTCTGCATCCTCACCAGCTCTTGGTACTACATGCATTTTTTTTTTTTTTTTTTTTTTTTTTTTTTTTTTTTTTTTAAGTATCTTCAGTGGTGTCAAAGATTTATGATTAGACAAGGAATTTGAGTTTTGGAAATTTAAGTCTGGTGAATACAGTGGAGTTGAGGGAAGCAGTTTTGAGTCAAAAACAAGGTGATCAGTAGTGATTTTTGTTTGCTTGCTTTTCCTTGTGGCTTCTAAATTCACCCTAAGAGCACTTCCAGCAGAGATGCTCCCAAACATATTCTAGACAGTAGCAGCAGTGCTGGGTGTACAGAAGCATCTCAGAATTCTCTGCCAATTCCCCATACTCCAGAACCGCTACCTCTCCTGAGCTGTGTCTCAACAGCCACAATCCAAGTGCCCTGCAGGCTAGGGGTGTGCTCTATGCCAAAAGAAATAGTGCCAAAGGACTCGTGTCCTCCAGGCCATTCCAGCTCTATTTGTTTTGGAGCAGTCTGAAGTCCTGAATGAGATCACCACTCACATTTCCATTCAACTTTGGAACAAGAACTATTTCAGCCCTCCAGTGAGTTGGAATTACACAGACGTACAGAGTTGGCCAAACTCTCCTGTTGTCTTTAGCTCCCACTACTCAAAACACTAAAGGCTAAGGGAGATTATAAAAAGGCTTTGTGATAAAATAGGTTCAATTTGAACACTAATTATATGCGTTCCAAACTTAAGCTGCGTGAGAAAGCAGAACGAGCCCTGGCCTGGACAACAAAAAACCCCTGATTTCTTGTCTTCATCCTGCTCTTATGTAGTAACAGGGTCACAGAAAAGTCACTCCATTTTTCTAGATCAATTTCTTCATCTCTAAAATGGAGATAATGTTTTGAAGTTATTGTGATGATTATGTGGCATGAAATACATATATCGAATGTAGATGAACATAGTACATATTGTATTTATTAAGATTAACAATAAAATATGGAAATGAAAAGGTTTAATGTCCCCCCCGATCCCTACTAACCCTAATTATCTACAGTTCTGCACTGTGGGGAAGGAGGCTTCTGAGCTGCCACGAGGTGAGGGAAGCTTAGAGGGGCCACCACAAAACCAGTAGTACTTACAGCCTTGTGATGATGAAAAGGGCACGCAATGTCTTTGCTCAAATACCACCTCTTCAGAGAGGTGCTAACCATTCTGTCTGTAATCATCAGTACTCCACCACCATCCCCACGGCTTTGTCTCATTTAATCCATTTTATCTTTCTTAATTGCAGTTATCACTATTTGATATTCCATCATCTTTGTTGATGCCTACAAGTTTATTTTCTCTTGTTTTAAGCTTCCTAGGGTCAGGGACTTTAGGTTCACTACTGTATCCACAGCACCAAGAACAGTGCCTAGCACTGCAGGCGCTCCACATATCTGAACGAAAAAAAAAAAAAGAATAAATGATAACAACAACAATAATAATATCGAGCCAGTCCTATGAGCCAGGCCCCGTTCCAAGGGCTTTACAGGAGTTAACTCACGTGATCCTCTGTAATAGGTACTGTTATCTCTATTTTGCAGATAAGATAACTGAGGGCCAGAGAGAGATTGAGTAGAATTTATCCAAGGCTACTCATCTCTGATGTGGTGTATTTACGATTCATATTCAGACGGTTGAAGCTCAGCACTCCAGAAACATCCATAACTGCCTTGCTACTGGATGAATGAGAGGTGTCATTTGTGGTCATCAAATGGTGATTTGGAAGTTGTTTTAGATGCGCAGAATATACACTTATCTTAATCAGAAAAAGTTTTGAGAAAGTTTGCGTATCTTCCAGCCAGTCCTTTTTGGATAATTATTGTGCTTTAGATAAATTTTGCGCTTTATCTTTATTCATTTTAAAAGATAATAAAGTCACCTTTTCTAGTATATTTTCTCCCCTTCACTCTTGATTTGCTTCTTTCATCACCATGTAATTATTTGTGACAGAAATGATAGACTTCAAGTTAGAAGTCTGGACCTCTAATTCCAGCTCTTCAGCTAATTAGCGAATAACTTCGGGCATTTTTGTTTGGACCTCAGTTTCCTCCTGTGTAAAATGTGTTTGATTGTAGGTGTTCTCTGATGTTCTTTCCAGCTCTAAACTGAGCTGCAGTAGCCTCTCTTTCCCACCTACTCAGTGTCACGTAACTTTTATTTTTAATGAATCAAATAATAAATTACAGATCCTCTTTCCCCGCTGCCTGTAACATTGAAATGGGTGACACACTTGTTACTCTGGCCAAGGTAGCCTATCTTGGACAGTAATAGGAGCATACATATACCTGCCCATAAAGTGCTCTACACAAAAAGTGCTTTAGAACTCACCTAGATTAATTTCCTCATTGGATGAAGTTAGTTCAGAGACAGCTGGGTGCCTGGGTGGAGTTGTGTTCAACCCTTCGTGACGCTTTTACCAAATTGCCCACCTCTGGTGTGATAGCTCTCAACATTTTCAACACATCTTATCCTACCATATTTTAGGTTATAATTGTAAGCTGCCTTGAATTCTTTCAGGAACAATATGAGATTATAGGTAAATAAACAGGATTAATAAAATTCTACCTTATAACTGCTAAAGAAACTGAAGCTAAAAGAGATTAATCCCAGTGTTGCACATGTAACTGTCAGCATTTTTTCACTGTTCAGGAGTAGGAAAGCCTCTGTGGAACTCTTCCCTTTTGTACTGCATGTGGCTCTTCTTCTACAAAGAATTAGGTTTCTCCTTGAGCCACTGACTAGGCTGATAGCATAATAATGCATTTTATCAATATATACAATGTCTATATATATATATTGATGGTGGATGTTGGGTGATCGACTGCACACTGCCCAAATTCTCTAGTCCTTCTTGGCACTTTATACCTACCCATCTGGTGTTTATTGGAGCCCTAATAAAGGGGAGGTTTCCTGGAACTCTACAAGTAAGAGCAGGAAGGAGGTAATTATTTTCTGAGAGTATCGTCCTCTTGTGTCAGCTCACTGTGAAGTTGTGATGTTGAGTCCCTGCAATGCATCATCATCACTATTGGTTCGATGTCTGATTAGCCACAACAGGGTAATTTTATGGTTCTCCATCTCCTTTTGATGATAAAGAGGCTCTCCAGCTGTTAAAGAGTTATGTACCTTAGCTTTAGATTAATGCTTCCCTGCTGGCTAGTGGAAGCAAAGTCAAAATAATAGAAACTTCAGTATAATCTGGTTGTGCTCCATTTCCCAAGTGGTGTATCAAGAGTAGTCATACAAAAATTGCCTTGTTTCTTGGGTGATGAAAATCTCCTTTAAAGGAGAGGTTATTAAAATCAGTTATCAGAAGCATTTTAAGGATGGAAGTAAAATTAAAGACAGTCAGCTGCAGCTTCCTCCCAACTAACTCACGTTGCCATGATCCAGAATCTGGAGTCCATGCTGTACTGGAGTTAAGCAACACTGCATGCAACACGCCAGATCTTTCTCTAGTGGCATTCCAAGTGCCCATGGCACTTCCACACAGTGACCCAGCTAACTTCTACTTGCTTAGCCAACTTTTAGGAGGGAGGGGAGTGGAGGTAGAGGTAAATATCACATAGAAATGCCAGGCAGGCTGAGAGTGTTTAGGGATACCTGGGAAAGCTGGATGTATGTGGTTAAGATTACTATGAGAGGAAAGTAAAAGGGCACAAAGAGTGGGGTTGAGATTGGAGGGGAAGAAAAACAAAGCAATGCCTGGGTCAGAGTGGCTGCCCACGAGATGCTTGAGGTATTTTGGCCAGAAACAAGGATTTGGCCTCATTTCTTTTTTCCTCTATTTAGTTAAATATGATGGAACAGTGGAATTTGGCTTAAGTTGAATGTTACGAAGAGTAAATCAACAATTATCCTTAACATCTTTTGCAAAAGTTGTATATGAGGATACGTAAGAAAATGTGTTTGAAATTTTAGAGATCCTATCATTTAATTCTACTGTGAGTGACAATAGAAAATGTTCAGTAATTATGACAGTATTATCACTGAAGATTTATGAGATTTTTGTGAGATGTGTTAATACTGTTTAGTTTTTCTCAACCCAGATGTGCTTAGGTATAAGATTTTTAAACCTGGAACCCCAAAGTTGCTCCAAAGTCACTGTCTCTCTACTAAAGTTGGCCCTTAGCTTTTTCAGAAGTTCCTTATGGAAGCCCAGAATGTTCCCTGTCATCACTCGTTCTGTATAGGAAAATAACAATCTTATGGCATTATAGGACAGTAGGAAATATCTTCCTCTTTCAAGTTTTTAAAAAGTCTCCATGGGGGAATGGTTGTCAAAGTCTCCCTTGCTCCATATAAATGTTAAAGTTAAGTATTAGGAAGGGAATGATGATTAAAAATATTTAACAAAATATGCAATGTACAGATAAAACTTACTCTAGGAAGATTCAAGATACAAAAATCTGGGCATATGGTGCAGAAAGTATAGATAATTATTTATATTACAGGAAGAATTCATGTTCTCTCTAATAATTAATTTCAGGGTTCCATTAAATAACATGGTTCAGAAGTAAATTTCACTAGATCCAGTTATGAATCAAATGTGTACTTTACAAAATATGTATAGGCAAAGAGAGGCATACCAGTGTATCCAGGTAATAGTTTAGAGAAATATATTTTTTAAGTTCTATTTGTGATTATTTAAACTTGAGGTTTAAATAATTATAAATATTGAAACCTGAAGATATATACTTAACCCTGTGTGTGGGACTATTCAGCTACAGTTGATTTTTCTTCTGCTGATTAAAAAATAGGTGGTGGAGGAGGAGAAGGAAAAAAAAATAGAAGAAAAGGAAGAAGAAAAGACCAAATTACTATTCAGAATTTAGATAGTCTGTTTTATTTCAAATATATTATGATTTAAAAGAAGACCCAGGGAGAAGATGGTTTTGATTTATTAAACTTACCCTTCTAAATAAGGGGAAGTAATTCAGCCAGTGTCCTTTAGGCTTCCTCTCCTCATAGGAGGAAGTCCCACAATGAAGGAGAGCATGCCACCATGGCCTTGAGTTGTAACAATCTTGGAGAGGATGGACGGTGTGATAGGCACCATGATAATAAATCTGAATATGAATGTGGATTGGGGCTATTTTGATGAGTGTGAAATCCATTCATCAAAATGATATTCTGAGACCAAACTCTGCTCCTCCAGCTTTCTCTGGAAAGATGGAGACTCCAGCGGCTGAGCATGTACTGGGAGAGCTATTAAAACTGTATCTGTAGTTAACTACATCCTCCTGAGGAGAAGTCTGTCCAGAACTTTGAACATTTTCCACCAGAGGATAAGCTGTTGAGGGTGGAGGTCTAGGTGATTAGTGCCGTTTTTTCCCTGTCCACCCACTCAATAAATGAGCCTCTTTTCACTTTTGAATTCTTAGTTTTTGAGTGCTTATTTCCACGTGTACTAGGGAGCATTTACTTAGGCTGTTACCTGTTGATGTTAGCCTCCACCAAAACAAAGCAAAAAACCCTAAGCAAAATACCTTTCCCCCCATGTAAAGCTGGTATTTAGCCTTTCCTTTTTGTCTGACTGAAAGCGGAGTTATTTGTTTGATAGAACTGTAAGTTTAGTCTAGGCCAGAGATGTCACGATAAATGTAGACTTTCTAATACCTAAGTTACCCACTGTCAAAAGTTACATCCCCATCTGTCAGAATGGATTACCAGCCATAAAGAACTTTTACATCTACAAATTTGATCATAATGTGCTTATTGACAGAATAGTGTAGTACTCAACGATTTTTTTTTTTAATCCTTGTAGCACTTGTGAACATCTATTAGGTGTTCTATTGTAAATTTTCAAGCATGAAAAGCTTAACCAGATTGCCAAATCTATATGTTTTAAGAGAGAGTAAGCTGGTGAAATAATTTATTACATCCTTTTTTTAAGGAAATGTTTTGAAAAATTTGGCTAGTAACCAATGTCTTAGTCATCATTTTATAGATATATTTCTTTCTTAAGGGTTTCTGTTTTTCAGAAATAATAAACTTTTTAAGAGTTTTTAAGAGTTTTAGGATGTTATTGTAGTAAATTTTCTTAACACCAGCAATCCTTATGTCATCTAAAATCTTTGTATTTTAGTGGTTTCTGGTTGCTGTACCAGTAGAGCAGTAGTTTCTAGCATTTTGGGAGTTGTGCCACCTGTTGTTTGATTTTGTGGCACCCTAACTTGCCATCCTAAATGGCTGTGGGGAAATGTAAACATATGTAAATGATGTGAATTTAAATTAATTTTATATTGTGATTGTTTTGAGAATTTTTAGTGTCCCTTGAGCTATTTGTCCTCACCCCAGGTACCAAAATCCAGAGTAGTGAATTATTCATTTGGAATCACATATTTGAAGAAGAGAAGTATATATTTTATTTGATCAGCATGAAACATGTCCAATTAGAACCATCATTCCCGCTATTATGCTCCTTGTTAACTACCTCAAAGGAGTTTAGATTTTTTATTTGCATGTTTTATTTTATTTGGTTTTACTTGCAGAAACAGACTTTTTCTTGTGATTTCTTCTCAATGACTATGAGGGGATATAGCATATTTATATTAGGTTTATGCTACTTTGTTCTTTACTTGTTAATATCATTTTATGTTCTCTCAAATTCACTGTTAGAGTGTGATAAAGCAGAAAAATGGATGATTTTTATGAACAAAGAAATAAACTTCTTAGTTTAGAGTAGCAAGGATGGCAGAAAATCTAGGCTTTTTTCTTATGTTTATAGCACTAGTTTCATGGTGATGATCCATGATAAAATAGAATTTCTCTTTTTATTGCACTTTGCATACACCACTTATTCCAAGGTATGTTGCAAACAGTAATAATTATAGGGATTGCTACCTATAACATAATAACAGTTATTTTCAGATGTATCACCCATGGATAAATAATGAGATGTAAGATAAAGGAGCTTTCCTTACCGTAATTTTACTCAGGGATTAGACTTGCATGTAATAGCCAGTATCTCATTCATATTACAGTTCTTTGTAAGTCCCTTAGAAATGCTTTTCTTTTAGGAAGGCTTCTGTAGCATCTTGCAAGTGTGCCATTTTACATGTCCTAGAAAAGAAGAGAGAGACTTTGTGTATACTCTTGTCTTATTCCTAAATGGAATTGAAGCATCTTATGTAAATATGTATTATGGGATAAAAAAAGAAAATACATGAAAGGAATAAGGTGTAAAGAAAATAAGAGTTAGAAGAAGCCAAGGGTGAAGTGCCATTAGGTATAGCATAGTAGTGACGTTTTGGCCACAAATTGAGAGTGAAAGGGGGCACTAGTAATAATTATACTGGGACTGCCCCAGGCAAATCAAGAAGTGTGGCCACCCAATTAGTGTCCAAATCGGCAAGGAAAACTTGATAAGCTAAAATACTAATGATGTCATAAGGAAAAAAAAAACCCCAGATTGTTCAGGAGATATGTAAACAAAACTTCCATTCTGGTAATATGGCAGGATAGGTCATTCACACAAACCCTATTCCTGAAAAACAACTGAAGTCCTGGAATTAAACAGATAAAGAAAAAAAACATTCAACTGAAGAATTAAAATAATCATAAAATCTGAGGAAAAATGGGAACCCAGAGAAGTGAGTAAAATTCTGAAGCCATGTTTGCCTTGAGAACATTTGCCAGTCTAGATAATGGTGGGGTTTGATTTTGTTTTGTGGGGGAATGGGGAGGAGATTGGGAGTAGGGGGTATAGCTCAAAGCAAAAGTCAAAAGCTACATCTGCCCAAGGTGAGAAGTTTAATAGATCTTTCCTTCCCACAAAGCTGGGGATCCCAAAGAAGTTCATGTACCTATTCTAACCCTAAGTCTGCTAAGAAAGTTGCCTGGGAGTAGAGGAGAGAAATCGCCAGAAGTTGTAACCAAAAAAACGGGCCATTAGCCCTTAAGTATAATTTAAGAGGGGGATAAATGTAGTTAAAGTATAGTTAAAGTGGTCCAAGTTCTTTGTATTGTCCAGAAGAAGGGTTAGGATTCACTTTAAACTTTGATTAACTTAAGAGGATTTGTTTTAAGTTATAGTGTAACCACTAAAGGAACAGAAACAGAATGTATAACTTTCAAACTACTAAATGGGAAAAAATGGAATGCTAAGAAATAAAGTAAAAGAAAGCAAGAAGGGAAAGAAAAAAATAGATTAGAATGAATAGTGAGCATTACATAAGATAGTTAATATTAATACAAATATATCAGTAATTACATTAAACATAAATGGATTAAATAGCCCATGTAAAAGATAAAAATTATCAGATTAGGTTTAAAAATAAAATCTCACTATATCTTGTTTAGAAGGGACATACCCGAACCTTCTGTGCACAGAAAGAAGGGAATAGAAAGGTAAAAGTGAAATAATAGGGAAAAGACATACTGTGCGGATACTAACCTGAAGAAATTAGGTTTTTATTTATCTATTTATTTTATCTATTTCAGATAAAATACATTAATAAAATCATGACTAGAATTAAATAAGGCCATTTCATAATGATATGAGGGTTAGTTCACCAGGAAGTTAGAATAGTTTTAAATTTATCACCCAGGAATATGTCCTCAAAATATATAAAGGAGCAATAGACAAATTGAGAGTCCTAATGGGAGATTAACACAATGCTTTCAGACTAAAATATTAGTGAAAATATAGAAGATGTGAACAACAGTTAGCTTTCCATAGTGGAGTTATTAAAACATAACATGCGAAAGCAGTACCATGTTCAGATAGAAAGAGGTTTCATTTTCTCTGGGCACTAATACTGAGTTCTACTGTTTGTCTCCAGAATGGATCTAAATTGAGTGTTTCATCTATGATTTAGTTGGATGTGTTATTAGATATAAGATAAGCTCTCTGGGTGACTCATATTATGTTCTGTTTCAAATTCTGTGCACAGAAAGAAGGCAGTCAGGTAATGCTCGATTTTGCCACCTATTTTAGAGTCAGCGCACAGATCTTCTGTCCAAGAAGCTCTGAGTCTCTCTGTGAGTGCATATTAGTCCCGTGATCATTATTGAAGCATCCTAAATTTGTATGTGAATGTGAAATTGGTATTTTTATATTTGGAAGTTGGTAGGAAGCAATAAGACAGCTCATCTTTTGGGCCTTACCTCTCTGGTTTTATCATCTCCACCTCTGCAAAAATCAGGCACATCATCAGAACATTCATTGTATTCTCTCCTTTGATTCTCCCAACAAACCTTTGAGGTGTAAATGAAAATGAGGCCAGGAGAAATGTAATGAACTTGTCCAAATACCCATAGTGTATTAGTAATGGAAATGGGACTAAAACTCTGGGGTACTTATGTGAAATCCAGCAATCCTTATCCTGTATCACACATTGTTTTTGCTTTTCGTGGACAACTAAATTGATTCTTAACCCTGTGGTACGTGCTTGCAAAAGATTTAAAAAAAAAAAACGAAACCGTATGGCAGTATGACCTTAGCTTGTTACTGGTATGTAAGGTATTGCCATTTGTGTGTGTAAACATGTACATATAAACTACAAAAATTATTTTCTAGAAAAACATGAACTTAAGTTTTCTGTTTGTACTTGCATATTCTCTAATTGTTGATATTTGTTCGATGGCAGCTTTGATTTACTCCCCCTTTTGTATGTATGTGTGGGGCTTTAGGGTTATTTTTGTTTGTTTTTTGCAGCTTTTAATAATGAACTGGGACACCAATTGACCTGTGATAATGGAATGAGGGACATAGCTTGATTGACATTTTCACCAAAGATACCAATAATGCTTGAATACTTAATTCCTTGTCTTTTCAGATCATCTCTCATAGCTATTTAATGGGAAATGAGAGTGTGGAGACAGCTGTGAGAAGTTAGGATATATCCATTACTTGGAAAATGGTGTATTTTGTGAGTTGTCTTGAATATATTTTCATGTCTTTGCGTTTTAGAACATATACAGGCTGTTTGTTTCAATGCTCTACCAGAGTCTTCAAACCTATTTTAGAAATCCCAGAAGGAAAAATCCATGAGCTTTCTATCCATCTCAGTGCTGGTTGGTTGGTTGCTTTCTCTTTAATCTAGTCTTTTTAAATGCAAGTTAACAAAATGTTAGTGACTTAATTAATATAGGTTATGTGAGATGCTTATTTTTTTTTCCTTCTCTTTTTAACTTTTGGATCATCCAAATAAGTATGGTGAGATTAACTCCTATAGCATGTAAAAGGCATATTTGTTCCCTTTCTCTTTAAATTCATATAATTCAGAGATTACAAATATGAATCCTCCCTCAAAACAAATGGCAAATATTAAAAAGTATTGCTTAATTCATGCACTATAGTCATTCAAAGTCAGCTTTCCAGATTGGTTGTTGTTTATTCTGCGAAAAAAGAAAATTCTTCAGTTTAGATGCACGTTCATCATATGACAGTTATGAGATTAAGCATGAAAGCTTAACTAGGACATATGTTGCTTAAGTTCTAAATAAAGGCTTTAGCTCCAGTTTATTTGATATAGTTGTGTGTGTGTGTTTCTGTGTATAATTCAAAACTAATTAACAAGAGTTTAAAGTAGAATTTGGCGTCATTCTCACTCATCTTTATCTTGTCCTCTATCATTTTGTTCTGAAACTTGGATTAAAGTCTCATCCTTTCGGGGATTGGCCTTCAGGTCTCTGACCCTTACTCATCCTTCCCACAGTGGAGTAGCTGCACCATGCTACCGAGAACATAGACTGCTCCAGGCTCTCTTCTTGGAAGGCTGCTCATGGTGCCACACCTGAGTATTGGTATCACAGTGACTCTTTCTTGGAAGCATAGGGACCTAAAGTGTCTCACAAAGCAGAGTGGTCTGCGGAAACATACTTGAAATCGTACTGAGTGTGTGTGAGAGTGAGAGACTGGGGCAGGGGAGAGGCATATTAGTTTCTTATTTTGCATATTGGTCTTAAAAAACAACAACAACAAAACAAGAAGCCTCCCCTTGAAGGATACTTAGAGCACAGGACTTGCAGAGCCAAGTCACCTGTGCGTGTGACACTAACTCCCAGAGCTTTAGAATCTTATCTAAAGACCTCTGAAGGGAAATCAGGAGATGCCAAGCTAACTTCGGGATGGACAACCACCAGAGGAAAACCCAGATGCTATAGAAAGTAATGTTGGTGACTCAGGATCCCAAGCTGCTTGGTGTGAAGTGGGTAGAACAGTGACACATGATTTAATGGGGTGCCCCTTAGAGCAGATCCAAGAATTGACCTTCTGACCTCTCCTGGAGCTGTTTTCTTTCTTAAAATAAATTTCCAAGGAATTTTTTTGATGCATGTAAATGTGTTCATTTTAATGTTCCAGCCAACTTTCAAAGTAGCTTCTATTGTTTTTCAAAAGGAGGCTGTTGGCATTTAGGGTTGGGTAATTCCTTGTTGTTCAAGACTGTTTGCCTGTAGTAGGGCGTTTATCACTCCTGGCCGTTTCCCACCTACAGCATTGCTCTCCCAGTCATTGTCAAAGCCAAATACCCCTGGAGGTCAGCACCGTGCCCAAGGATCTAATTGCATCAGATGATAAATAGTTAACACTTTTGGAGCACCTACTGTGGAGGCACTCTTTAAAACATTGACTTACTTGAACTTCACAAACCTATGAAGATGATCCACTACTATTATTGCCATTGTAAAATGAGCAAATGAAAGCACAGAGAGATTAAGCACAAAGCTCTGGAACTCAGGCAGGCTGGTTACAGACTCTGTGTGTTTATCTGCTATACTTTACTGCATCTCAAAAATCCGTCTTCACTGTAGTCTATTTCTTTAATTGTGTGTATGTTTTATGTGTGTGTGTTTAGTTTTTAAAAATCCCTTATTATTGAAAAAATAGATATTATTTCTTTGGGTTCACTGCATTCCTGGATGGCTCTTCTTCTCTCCGTGCTTTCTCCCCAGTGGTCATGCTAAGGGAGCTATTAATTGAAGCACTTGTCAGGTGTTCTTGTGTGTGTCCTTATAAAGGATGAGTGACAGATTCCATTGATACCGTAAGTCACAGGTGCCACAGATACCATAAGAAAATCTCTGACTTCATTCCCCTAAAATACGTTAACACAGTAAAAGACTGTGTTTTTCAATCTTAAGTTATCAGATAATAATCCTTTAGTCATTTTGCCTAATGGTAATTTTGAAGCTACCAAACATCTTGAAAATTATGAACTATTTCTTAAGACTAGTGTTCTGGGGCCACACCAGTAAAACACACACACACATACACATTTACATATATACCTTGGTATGTGTATGTAAATATATACTGTAAAATAGATATAACTATATAAATACATATAAATAAACATATACACTATATATACCTTGGTTATGAATCTCAGGTTTGGCACTTAGAGCCATTGACTTTTGGACAGGTTGCTCAACTTCATATATCTGTTTCCTCATCTGCAAAATGAGACCTCATAGTCTTATTCTACAGTGTGAAAAAGAAAATACAGGTCAAAGGCTTAACATAGTGCCTGACACATAGTGAGCACTCTGTAAGTGTTGCATAAAAATGAAGCTGCCCTCTCCACGATCCCATCCAGCAAACTCATCTAGTTTAGATTACCCTGATCTTTCACAAATGACATCTCTTCTTTCCTCCGCCCTAGTATATCTTGTACACTGTTACTGTGATTACCTTTCTTTATGCTATTTTCAGCATATTACTCAAGAACTGCTAACTGATCCTTATTTCCTCTAATAGTGTTAGCCCTGGGCTGTGCTGTCAAGGCCCACCACTGGTTTCTTCCTTACTCTCCCGACACTGGCTGGGGCAGCATGATATAGAGGAACGAGCTTTAGGGTAGGAATCAAAAGACCTAGCTGGCCCTGCCTTGTAAGCTGTGCAGCCTTAACAACCTCTCCAGGCCAAGGTTCTTTACTTGAGGCATTATTTTCCATTTTCCTGCCTACCTTGTGGATTTTTTTTCATATATGTTTGGTGTGTATAAAAGCAGTTTGTAAACTATACAGCATAGTATGTGTGCCGGGTAGCATTATTATAATCTCATTATTCTCTTATAAGGTTATTTTGGTTCCATGCTGGTTAATTCCATTGTACTTGTCAGGTCTTTCTCCTTTCACACAGGTGACTGTTTTTCTGTGTCCAAATGGCATGCTTCCTCTTTTTTTTTGAATGCCAGCATGTGGTGGGATTTCCTTCTGGTATGGCACTCCTTGAGAGTGCCCCAAATGATTATTCTCTCAGTAAGGTTCACTGTTATCCTTAAACACATGTGTCGATAAAAGATGTCTTGTCTACAGACCCAAGGGCCATATTTATGAAAGTCGCTTTTTAGTTCCTTTGGATAATTAAGGAGCTTCCAGAAATGGCATGTGAGTGCAGAACAGTTGAACAAGCTGAACCAAGAGTCAGCGTGAGTAACAAGTCAGCCTTACTAGCTGTGTGACCTGGGGCAAGTAGGATAATAACAGTGTTGTTCTATCTATATAAAGTGAGATAATGCATGTGAAAATACTTTGAGTAAGTGTCCAGGAAATAGGAGTTTTTCTGTTGCCCTGATTGCTAACGCTTTGATAAAAATGCAATTTCCTACTATGTGCAAGCACTGTTCTAAATACCAACTGATGTGTTCTTCACAAACTATGATGTTGCTACACTATTCTTATCCCCATTGTACAGATAAGGAAATCAAAGCCTACAGAGATTAAAGTACAAAGAGCTAGAGTTCAAACTCAGGCAATCCTAAATTAAAGTTCTCAATTAAAGGTCCATAGTAAAACTCTAGCATTCAAATAGAGCTAAGACTGCTGTGGGCCAGACAGCAGATATCAAAAGGTATTTTCTATAATCCTGAGTATTTTTTACATCTACATCAAACATCAGATCAAGTGCTGATGTGAGTCAAATCTAGGATTTCAGATTAATAAACAAGGAAATATTGCTCAAAATAATTTTGATCATTTCATTATGTTATAAGCCCCTAAAATTTTACCTTTTATGATAAATGTATCAAATATTTACTTAAAATAGATTTTGCCATAACTGGATTGAAAGAGCAAGTCGATACTGATCCTTATTCAAAGAGCTTTAGTTGTAGGAACACCAAAACTGTTCTATTATTGTCAGGTACTTTAAAAAATTAGGCAGTTCCATGGGCCTGAAGAACCTTGGTGTGTGTATGTATATGCACGTGCGTGTGTGTGTTTAAATTATACCTTTAGTGAAACAGGGTCTGTAAGCTAAAATTTTAGGAATGGCCAAAGTAATAAAGAGTTAATAGCTAAAGTAGTGCTTTCTGTAATTCCATATTTGAATCATCTTTTTAAAAGTCATTTGTAATGCTCAGTTTGCTTTTAAGTCTTTGAAAAGAAACGCGATTTAGGAACAGGTAAATGGTCATCAGAAATTTTCACTTCCTCTTTCCTTCTTTGGTTTACATTTTCCAAGGTGAATTTTTTATCTGCAAGTTTGCATGTCAGCGTTACGATAGTCTAAGTTGCCAATGGAAAACATGTCCTTAAAGTGCATGGGACTTACTTTGCTGAAACTTTTGACTTGTGTTTTATGAAAGAAAAAGCTATTTAATGAGGATTCAAGTCCCCACCCCAAGAAGAAAGTATTCTGACGAAGAGATTAGGTGCCTGGCTTCAGATCCTGGTCTGGCAATTCTAGTTAGTGAACCTCACTGAGGTTTCAGAGTCTTATGGGCAGGATGTAGCCTTATGGCTGCAGAAATTAACACTTTTCTCCCACCCCAAGAAAGCTGACCTCTTGTACTAGTAGAAAGGTCTTAAAATCTAACGAGAGGATATTGGGAAGAAAAGGCTGCAGAAGCTGGAAACTTCCCCATTGGTTTACAGGGTACATTACAGGTTTTGTAATTCTGCCTTTAAAACTTTATTTTCTTTATTAGCTTTTTGATTTTAATATAACAAATATTTATTGAACTTTTACAAAATGCATAAGGTGCTATAAGGGGATACAAAGATGGATAAGTGATAGGGACTTTTTCTTTTTTGTATTTACAGTAAGGCTTCGACCATATCGTCCCTGGACTATATAACAGTTTTCTGTCTAATCCTTTTTTATTTACTTTGAACTTTTCCATCTTCAGATTGTCTTATCTAATTTGGAACATTTGGGGAGTTATGTGTGTCAGAAAGACATGTTCTTAATCCATTATTCCTGTATGAACCCATTGCAAATTGGACCTTTTGATGAGGTTGTTTTAGCTTAAAATGTGCCCCAAATGAATCATGATGGTCTGAATCCTATACCTGAAGGCTTTATAGAGAAGGCCACAGAGAGAGAAGCCATGGGCAGCAGACAGAAGATGGAAGTCAATAGAACCGGGAAGAGAAAGGAGAAGGTGCTGCCATGAGCATTGCCATGTGATGGAAATGTCAGGGAGCCCCAAAGATTGTGGGCCAGAAGATAAGATACCAACCCAATAAATTCCTGAGCCAACCCATTATATGATATTTGTTTTATCAGCCTGGAAACCAATACAATACATAACCTTGGCTGCTGGAACCATGATTATTCCCAAACCACTGTGGTTGCCATCACCTTACAAAGCATATTCCCACCCACATTTGGGAGATCCATGCCAATTCTTAAAGAGAGAAAAGATAGAGGGAAAAAAGGAATTCTGAATTTTATGTACCACTGAACATGTTTGGAGCAAATGAATTAGGGTGCAATTGGCTTTTCAGTTTCAGAATTTAAGTTTGTAATATAGATTGGACATTTTCTGCCAATCTTGCCCAGCAGCATAAATGACAATTTATTGGAAGAAGACTCAGCACAATATGAGTCATTCAGAAGTGCTCCTCATGGTGGGTTTTTTTTTCAATTTTTATTTTACTTTTGTTTAAATTCTAGCAATAATATAGACCAGTAGTCTTCCCTCCCCCTGAAGACTATAGACCTTTGGCCTAATCCAACCTGCTGTCTGCTTTTTTGTAAATAAAGGTTTGTTTTTTTTTTTTTTTTTTTTTTTGAGCACAGCCACTATCATTTGTTTTTGTATTATCTATGGCTGCTTTTATCCCACAGTGACAGAGCTAAGTAGTTCTGGAAGCTGTATATCTCACAAAGCCTAAAATATTTATTACCTGACGCTTTACAGGAAAAGTTTGTTGACACCTATTCAAGGTGCTTAGAATATTGACTTCTAACTTTAATTAAATTTTTGTTGGACAAATGATATATCTTTTAAATATTATTGTGAATAATTTTATGAATCTATTTTCTATTTAGAAGATATGATTAAGTTCTAAAAGAATAAGGCAGTGATTTCTCTAATTATAGTAGCTCTTCACCCATCTCAGAACTTAGCTGTCTGGAAATTTACCTAGATGCAACATCAGTGAAGAACTAGTAAGTCTGCAAAAATTCTTTGAAGTCTCCTTACCTTTACTTTCAAAATAGATGCCATAAGTGAACAAGCAATTCACAGAAGAAATATAAACAGCTAGTAAACATTTGACTGGATATACAACCTCCTTTGTGATCAAGGAAATGCAAATCAAAGTAACAAAGATATGCTATTTTGGGGGGGGGCTGGGGGGGGCATTACTTAGAATGGCCAAGATCACAATTATGACTAAAAGATGATGTTGATGAGAATGTAGAGGGAAAGGCATTCTTTTGGGAATTAAATTTAACCTTTGCCCTAATAATTATAAGAATTTATCCTAAAGTGTGCCAAGAAGTAGATACCTCCAGGATATTTATTGCTTCATTGTGTGTAATAGTGAAAAATTGGAAACAATTGAAATGTCATAATGTAGGTAATTAGATAAAAAATTGTGGAAAGGTTTACAATAGAATTCTGTATAGCCTTTGGAAAGAATTATATCAAAGTTACCCAGGGTATATGTGTGTGTATGTGTGTGTGTATATTTATAATTCATTATAAACTGTTTTTAGAGAAGTTTTAGATTACAGAAAAATTAGATCAAAAGTATATGGAAGGGAATGGTTGGGGCTCAAGTGGTTGAGTGCCTGCTTCCCACATGGGAGGTCCCAGGTTTGGTTCCTGGGGCCTCCTAAAAACAAAACAAAAAACAAACAACAAATAACAAGCAAACAAATGAAAAAACCAACTTAAGGAAGCTGATGTGGTTCAGTGGTTGAGCACTGGCTTCCCACATATGAGATCCTGGGTTCAATCCCCAACCCCAGTACCTCAAAAACAAACAAACAAACAAACAAACAAAATATATATATATATGTATATATATTATATATATATAGGGGATTCCCATATTACCCCCAGCCACCCACATACACATTTTCCCCTATTATTCACATCTTACATTAGGGAGGTATATTTGTTATAATTGATGAACCAAATTGAAGCGTTGCTACTAATCAAGGTCTGTAGTTTATGGTTTATACTCTGCGTTGTACAGTTTTATAGGCTTTGATAAACATAATGTCATGCATCTGTCACTGCAGTATCATACAGAACAATTCCAATGCCCTAAAAATTCCCTGTGTTCTACCTATTTATCTCTCCCCTCCCCTCTGAACTTCTGATAACCACTATCTTTATATTAATGTTACAAGTTCTGCTGTTACCACATAATACTACAGTAACTTTGGTCCATGGCTACTCTCCACCCCCTACCCCCCATGTATGTTCATTCCTCAATCTTGAGGAATCTGGTATGATGTCCGCTCTGACGGCTGTGGATAGAGAGGGGGATTAGATCTTACTGGGCAAATGGAAGGAATCTTTTACTTGCATTTGTAGATTCTCCCTGTTTTTAGGGATGGAGCTTATCTATCATCATCATTTTGTTAGTCGTCCTGGGCAAGTCTGAAGAACTGAGGAGTAGGTTTTGGCCACAACTCTGCTGGGATTCAGGGCTCAACCGGCATATGAACAAACCAAAGATTTAAGTCTTTGAGACATATATTTAACGGGTATGGTGATGATTATAGGTTCAAATAAAAGGAGTAGAAGAATCACAAGTAGGGAATTTATAAATGAGTCTATCTCTATTATATTGGGGAAATAGATGATCATATATTCCCAAATAGGGCTCACCGATGGAGTGTTAATTTCATGGGGCTGTGTGTCTTGCCTATAGTGTCCAGATGTCCCTAGAGCCCTCAGGAGCGTTTTTGTTTGAGGCTTGTTTTACACGTGGCAGTTTGTGAAATCTGCCCGAGACCTGCACAAGCGAAACCTCTGGAATGACCTCCCGACTCACTTTGAAATCTCTTAGCCTTAAAACTTTTTTATCTAATGTTTCCCCCTTTTGGTTAAGTTCTGTTACAGGGTATCTTTATGTGTAAAAAAAAAAAAAAGCAAGTTGCAGAATAGTAATAATAACATGATCACATTTTTACAACTTATAATTATGATTATATTATATATTAGTTTGTATTTAGAAAAACCCTGGAAAAATGTCAGTTATTAACAATTGTTATCTCCAGTGGGTAGGATTACAGGGGACTTTGACTTTTCTAAAGTTTCAGTTTTTTAAATGAGCATATATAGCACATACATAATGAGCATATATAAAATAGTAAAGCTTAAAATAAGATTTCATCAAGGCAAACACCACTCTGGCTTCATGTATTTTACTCAGAAGAAAGCTCTTCCAGTGACAACAGGGAAATTTATTATTTTCTTAACAAAACATATTAAACATGACTATTTGTGCTTTTCAAGCGTATGGTCAATTTTTAAAAAAAACTTTAAGGAAGCTTTAGATTACATAAATGTTACATAAAAAATATAGGGAATTCCCATATGCCTCACCCCCTGCCCCTCCCACACTTTCCCACATCAACGTCATCTTTCATTAGTGTGGTACATTGGTTAAATTGCTGAACACATTTTTTTTTCCCGGAGTTGGCTTCCTTGTCCATTTGCTCATTGTTTGCTCGTTGTTGCTTTTTTGCTCGTTGTCTGCTCATTGTTTTTGCTCGTTTGCTTGTTTTCTTTAAGAGGAACCAGGAACCGAACCCAGGAACTCTCATGTGGGAGGCATGCACTAAACTGCTTGAGCCACATCCGCCCCCCTCATGAATACATATTGAAGCACTGCTACTAACCATGGACTATAGTAAACATTAGAGTTTATACTCTCCCTCATAATTTTGTAGGTTATGACAAAATTTATAATGGCCTATATCTGTCATTGCAATGTCAAGCAGGACAATTCCAATGTCCCACAAATGCCCCCATGTTATACCTCCCTCTCCCTTCCCTCAGAACCTCTGGCTGCCCCTACTTTTATATTAATGATAAAGTTCTTCTATTGCTATAATAATAAATCTATAATTGATTAATAATAAGTCTGCTTTAGTCCATTGTTCATTCTTCAGTCTTGAGGATTTGGGGATGGTGATGCTCACTCTGTTTCTAATTGAGAAGGAGCTTAGATCCCATGGAGCAGATGGATGGAATTATCTTGCTTGCAGTTGCAGACCTCTCTGTTCCTTGGGATGAGCATTGTCCATCATCATCTCCTTCTTAGTTGTCCTGGATGAGTCCATTGAACTGGAGAGTAGGTGTTGCAACTCTGCTGAGATTCAGGGCTCAACCAGCATATGAACAGACCAAAGATTTAAGTCTCTGGGACATATATTTAATGAGCATAGTGCTAATTATAGGTTCAAAAAAGGCACAGAAGTGCCCTCTGTAGGGAAATTATAAATGAGTCTAACTCTGTTACACTGGGGCGCCTATATTCCAAAAGAAGGTCTATTGACAGGGTGCTGAATTCCTGAGCTTGTCTGCCCTGCTTATACTGTCATGATGTGTCTAGAGCCCTCAAGAGCCCCTGCTGTTTGAGGCACTGTTTACTATGGCAGTCAATGAGATCCTGCTGAGATGTGCATAAGTGTAACCTCTGGAATGACCTCCTGACTCACTTTGAAATCTCTTAGCCATAAAAACTCATTTGTATTTAATATTTCCCCCTTTTGGTCAATGTCTTTTTCCAGATGCATTGCTATTTGGCGCTTGGTAATAAGCTGTCGGTACCAGAGAGGCTCATCATGGGGAGTCATGTCCCATGCTGGGGGGAAGGTAGTGCGTTTGTATGCTGAGTTTGGCTTAGAGGGAGGCCACATTTGAGCAACAAGGAGGCTTTTTAGGAGGTAACTCTTAGGCAATGTATAATATTAGGCTATGTTTCAATTTCACAAGAAAAGGTTCATAAGTACAATCATCAATATCAAGGCCCTGGCATAATGGTCTGTCCTCCTTTGCTAGGTACTGCCCATGTACTTGGGGGATTCATGCCATTCTATTGGAGAATGTAGCAGGACTCCCCACGATGGGAATTCAGTATTCTTTCCATTATTGTGCGGGTCTCCACCCACTGAGACAGCACCCCATGAACACTTGAACATATTCATATACTGTATATACAAGATAACGGTTCTTACAATGATGAAAGACACAATGTATAAAAAAAAAAATTTAGTTCAAATTTTTTTAGTTTTTATCTTTTATTTTTGTATTTTGTTATTTTTTAAATTATTTTATTTGGTTATTTTTTGCTTCATTTTTGGAGAGGTTTTTGGATCACAGAAGGGTCAAACTGTGGCATGCAAGGATCACTGGTGCAGGGTTTCAGTGATGGGGTGATATGTGAGGAGGGATGCACCTGGGGCTTGCCTTATGGTCAATTAGAAAGGAAAGAAGCAAGTACTGGTCGGAACACATTCAGTAGCCAGAAGGGGCAGCTGACAGCCATCAGCAGTGTTGCACACTGAACTGACATGAAAACAAACCCCAGATTTTCAAAAAGGCCAAGCAATTTAGGGTCATTTAACATAGGGACTGGCAGTTCTATGTACCTGAGAAAATTATGACTGTATCACTATATTAAAAGAGTGTGGAAATTGATCATCAAGACAAATCTGTATATTCAATGGGCTCTTTAAAATGGTAAGGAGAGTGTGATGCATTTTAAAGTAAATTCTAGCCAAAATGCTTAAAATAATGGGGGAAAAATATAGTATAAATAGTCTAAATGAGTACAAAGCTGTATATTTCAATTTTTTGAGTAAACCTACAGAAAGAAATAGTTTCACATCATGATCCCCCTCACACATATAAATATATACACAGAAAACTGAAACTAAAGTTTCACTGAATAATACTTACCCTGACAACATGCTAGCACATTGTGTTCTATTCCATTCCATTCTAAAGTAATGCTCGTCAAACTCCCTAAAATGACTTCATGACCCATTAGTGTGCTGCAGCCCTCAGTTTGAGAAACTTTGGGTTGTTGAGACTCATAAATAACTCATTTAATCGTTACAACAACCCTTAAAGTAGGCAAGTCCATCTTCCATATAAGGAAAAGAAATTCCAGTAAGTAGTGACATTGCTGGTGACGGCGCTAGTAAACGACCTAGGTGAGTCTAATGATCAGGTCTTGTGATGCAAAGTCCAGTGCACTGACTTTAGGGAGCTCACAGTTTAATTGGGAAGATATCCACACTTGGAACTATTAGAGGACTATCTGTGGCAAAATCTTATTACTCAGAGGAGGTCATGTGGCAGGATAGAAATAATTTTGGAACAGTTATTAAGGAGGCGCTATGGCCTTGGCTGGAATGACCCATTCATTTCTTGTCATGTTTCCTCATACTAGTCTGAGTGCACAACAGTTATTATTATTATTTTTTTTAAAGATTTTATTTATTTATTCATTTATTCCCCCCCTGCCGCCTGTGCTCGCTGGGTCAGCCAACCACGCCGTGCAGGCGGGCCTGCCCTCACCAGGAGGCCCCGGGAACCGAACCCCGGGCCTCCCATATGGTAAACGGGAGCCCCACTGATTGAGCCACAGCTGCTTCCCTACAGTTATTATTAATAGACCACATCCCTTCCAACAGAGCTTGCAAACCTTCTTTGCATGGTGGTTCACCAGGCACTTTCAATCCTTTGCTGCATGCTTATTTACAAAGTGAAATCTGCTTTTGCTCCCTGGATGGTTAAGAACAGAGGCTGGTTGGACAGACTAGAGTTTAGAACCCAACTCTGAATCTTTCTACTTGAGTGACCTCATCTGTAAAATAGAGTGGATGGGACAGTATTATATGTCAAGCCTGGCATATGGTAGGTGCTTAATAAATGTAAACTATTGTTACTATTTAGTTGAGGCAGATTTCCTGTTGAAGGTAGCATTTGAGCTAAAACTGCCTGGGTAGTATTTCCATAGAACGGGACAGTGTACTTTTTGTGTGTGTGTGTGTTTAATGATGGTAAATAGCGAATAAATACAGAGATGGGACAAAATATGGATTATAGGTGGGCCATGTCCTAAGAGGATGACTCTGGTGGTAGTATGTAAAGTTAGCATGGGAAGGGTAGGAGTTAGGGGAACTGTGGTTCCAGACAATAGTGTGGAACAAAATAGTGAAGGCATGGGGAAATTGTTGGGTCAGATGGAAGTAAAAGCAACAAATCAGAGAATATTAAAAAAAAAACAAAAACAAAACAACAAAAAAAACAAGCTTCGTTTGTTTCACATGTGAGCTTGATAGCCATAGAGAGGTGTAAAATGTTACTTCAAAGTGTTTGTTCCTAGGACAATTGGAATACCATTGACAGAAGAGATGGGGCTGTGTGTGTGTGTGTGTATGTGTGTGTACAGCAGAGGAATTCTGTTTGGTACACCTGAAGTTTAAGGTGAAATGGGACATCCAGTTAAAGATGCCTTTGGAGAAGGGGGATGATATATCAATTTTGATCTCATGAACATAAATGACCTGCAATTTAAAGCCATGAAAGTAGGGATGGCTGAATTTCTAAAAGTGGGAATATTTCTAGAATAAAACAGTGCAAAGGAGTAAACTATGGAACTTTCCTTTAGTGCTTCACTTTAATTTGTCTTCAAGATAGTCCTTATGAGAGCTGATTAACAAGCAAAATCTCTCTGTAGTGAGGTTCTTTTGATTGTGAATAGCAAACCCTCTTGAATGGGTTCTAAGATGGACCAGTCTTTACAGAATTGTACTTGATAACTAAAATCTTTTACCAGTTTTATTTTTTGTGCATTTAAAAATGTCCTGGACACATATCAAGTAGGATGATAATTAATTCTTCCTTCATTCTCCCTTTCAACAGATATTTATTAAGTGCCTCTTATGCGTCAGTCAGGTTCTGTGCTGGGTGCTTGGAATACATCAGTGAGTAAGACAGACATGGTCTGTGCTCTTAGAGATTCTATAACCTAGCAAGGAAGCCAGACATTAAATGATTACCATGTGTGAAAACGAAGCACAGGCTGTTACAAGAGGCAGTACAGGGACAGTGCTAATGTTCTCTGAGGGACGGGGACAGCTTCCTGGGGGAGGTGATGCTTAATCCAAACCTGGAAGGACGTGGCTCCTAAAGGTGAATAAGAAATGGTTGCTGCCTTCCAGAAGTCTCGTCCATTTTTATCCTAATCTGTAAGCCATTTACTTTATGGCAAGGGTTTTGCTCCTTCAGAATTGGTTCTTCCCAGTTTTCAATCCTGGTTCTATGAAGAGTAATTTCAGATAATTGGCACTTATAGGATCCTGATATACTTTCGTTCATAATCTTCTGAATTTTCTCTCTTGATCCTTTCCCCTCTTTGCCTTGACATTTATCCCCAATGAGAGACTTGGGGTCACACAGCCATGATTGTTTATAGAATTGCCTGTTACCACTCTGAAAATGCATAACCACACACACACATTTTTCTAGAAGTTAACCAAGCTTTTTTTTGCGTGTGCAGTTGGTTTCATAGACTAGCAAGAACGAGCTTTATTGGTCTCTCCAAGGGCCAGTACACGATCTCGCCATGTACCTGATGAGTCCAGGCCACAACTTTTTCAGTCCTGTTGGGTGAGCTGTGCTTTAGGGCTCCTCGAGCATGTGTACAGCCCTTCCATGGATTTAGTTAATAAGAACTCTTAAGAGTGTCTCTCAAGAACCTCTTTCTCTTCTGTTTCCCTGTGTTCTTTATAATAGTCGTTATCAAGTTATGATATTCATTGTGACCTTTAGAACAAAAGTAGTAGTAGATTTTGTTTCCTAAGAAATGAAGTATTTCTTAAAACCTTCACCTGTAAGAAGTCAAAGCCAAGTTATTTTCTAAAGTAAATCAATATTACTGCCTGTACTCTTTAAGCTTTTTTTGCTTCTTTTTGAATTATTACACAGTTTCCTTTTTACATATAAAATGTGACTTCTACAGCCACTTTAAATTCATTTTATCGTTTCCTCTGATAATATCACTGAGAAACATAAGCTTTCTCTCAGAGAAATATGTCCCTTGGCCCGTACAAAGGCAGATAGAAAATCTCTTGGGTGAGGAGAAAATGAAAGGAAAAGCACACCACAATTTCCACAAGGAGACCCCTCTTTTCCTCCTCTTCACTTCTTTTCTTCCACTTCTGGAACAAAACTAGACCAAGGTGACCCATTTCCTTTAAGCCAGAGGAAGGTTTTATTACTAGTCATTACCTTTGGAAGGAAAAATGTTCTTTGGAGCACTCTGCTTCTTCATAATACCCTGTTGGCTGTTGGATCTGGTTTCTAGGGGTGACCGTCTTATCCAGTTTGGGTTCTCTATGACTTTGGAGTTAATAATTATTCAAATGCATATGTTTGCATCTTAGTAAGCAAAAAGAAATGAGAAAAATGGGGAAGTGGATTTTCAGGTACACTTGGCATTGACCTTCAACTTCCCTGGCCTTGTAACACGTGCTTGGGAAGGTACCCGGGCTATTGTGTACATTTGTCCCTGACAAGCAGGTAGACACCGCACCAGAGTCTCCAGTAAAGATCAGGAGGAGCAGGAGAGTAGAACCTTCCCCACTGCCTAAACAAGACAAAGAAAGAATTTTTCAGGTATGGTAAAACTCTTGACTCCGTGGGGGTGTAGCATGATCAGCCAGGAGGACCCTGTGAGGATTTGGGGCAGAGGGCATGCCCAGAAGCTGTATCTCTAACTAGTAGTGTGCTATGTTTTTGCTATTTGTAGCTCTTTCTTTGATGCTAATTTTCTGAATATTTGCCATGAAGTACCTTTAACTCAATGTTATCATCTGTCGCCTACTTTCTCGTGATACTTCACAGAGTGTAGCTTAAGACCCTCAGTCTGCAGTAGTATATAATGTCGATTTATTTGTATGATATTTTTTCATGAGGTTAGCTCTATTTGCTTCTGTTTTTTGAATCTTTGACTATATTTAAAACTTAACTATCTGAAATCTTATGGTTTAGCTTATTTTGAATAATTTGAGTTTTCCTGACTACTAAGGTTTATTGAAGTTAAACATCAAAACTTTAAAATTACACACACAAGCTGTAATACATCCAGATTATTATGTCTTTTTTTTTCAGTTTTTTTCCATAAATAACTTTATTTGCCCTATTTTTTGAAGGATATTTTTAGCAAATCAATTTTATTGATACATATTAGTAAAGCATAAATCCATCCAAAGTGTACAATCAGTGGTTTCGGTGAAATCACATATTTGTGCATTCATCATTTCAGTCATTCTTAGAGCACTTTCATTGTTCCAATAATAATAATAATAATAACAAACAAAAACCAAAACTCATCACCTCTCAATCTCTCTGTGGTTCTCCTGCATACATAGCTACTATTCTTTTTCCTTCTCTCCAGTATATTTGTATTTATATTTAGTCAGAACAGTCTTATATATGCAGTATCACCCATATTTGTGTTTTACTTGAGGTTTTACTATCTTATACAATCCCATGCTACAGTTTTCAGCTTTCCTTCTAGCAATATATATGACCTTAGACTTTCCCTTTCAACTGCTGTCACACCATATAATAGCACTGCTAGTTACAAGCACCATGATATGCCTTAACCATTTCTATTCATTTCCAAAGATTTATAAATAACCTTTTTATCGATTCTGCACAGATTAACCCTCAGCTTTCCATTCTCTACCCTCCTTCTATTTTCTGGTGACCTATATTCTAATGTCTTTTTACTTCCTACATTCTTAAGTTATCAGTTCATACAGCTTGCTGTATTACCCATTTTCCTGCTTAAAACAGCCCCTCTCACAAATACACTGGTTCTATTTTCTTGTACATAGAAAATCAGACAACCAAATATGTTAGAACTGTGTGTAAATAAAGGAGTAAAGAAAATGAGAAAGGGCCTGAGAATGTTCCTATTAAATAATAATTTAGTGCATGGATTTTGATAGTTCAGAGACCTTTAAAGCTTTTTCTCATTTTAGGGTTATCAGCTCTATTCCAAACATGAACGTACTAGTAGTTAACTAAATTTGCTTTGAACTAGTATCATTTTTTTAAGGCATTTCTTATCTGGAATCCCTCAGTCTTACTGGGATTCATCAGCCAGTATTTATTAAGTGCTGTGTACCCCAATTTTGATAGTCATTGTGGGGAATATAAAAAAAGTTTTAATAAATTGTATCTGCCCTCTAGAAGCCTTTGATCTGGCTAGGGAAACCTTATTCAAATATTCATAGCACTATAGAAGGTAGCCTTGATTTGTGTTTGTAAGTTGTCAGAACTGGTCTGTGGGAAAGGTTGTGAGTAATTTATAAGCTGTTAACTTTGCTTCATCATTAGGTAGTTAATCTTCCACATGAAATTGGCTCATTCTTATCCTGTAGTTTGTGAGTTACCCGGGAATCTCTAGCTTTCTGGAGTTTCCATTAACAATTTCAAGTACCTTGCAAATAACTTTAATAATTTTGCTAATACAGTATTGGCCAATAAACTTCACTCTATTCATGGTGATAGACCATGCAGCTTCTCTTTGAGGTGTGTGTGTGTGTGTGTGTGTAGGGCATGCATAAGTAGCAAGTGAGATCTGGTGAGGCTCTGATAAAGCAATCTAAGTTTATTGCTGCTAATATGAAGAAATGATCAAGCACAGGTAAGTGCATTGTTATCTACCAAGACAAGAACTATGGGTTGCCATTTTCATCTTTCTCTCCCTGTATTGTATTCTTCTTTGGAATTCATTGCCAAATTGTCTGAACTCTATATGAGTTTACCTCTGAAAAACAAACTACCAACAGAAGTTTGATTATCTTGCTCTAAAGAAATGTCTTCAAAATTAAAATTGATCATTATCTTAACTGCATAGGAGCAGAGGATTTGGTAACCAGATTTTGGGGCATTCTTCTAGCTATCATTTTCAAATTTTGTTTCCTGAATATCATGAATGTTTTATTGTTGTTATTAGAAAAGATACAGTAAACTCTCTGTCTAATTTAGGAGTGGTGTACCTGTGATCATAGTACTAAATCTTGCTTTTCAGAGCTTTGTATGTGTTCCTTAAACAGTAAATGAGAAAAAACTTGTGATTTTGAGTTATATTAATGCTGTGATTAAAAGTAAAAATAGCTCCATTGAAAGTCTTGAGATGATAATATAAAGCAGGTATACCTAGAGATGCCCTAATCAATCGGTATTATGTTCAGTTTGGAAAAGAAATATTACAGTCCTGTATTGATGTCATCTGTGAATTCTAGAACATAGTACTCAGTTACGTATTAGAGTACATGAAATGAAATTCTCTTCTTTATAAGCACTTGAAAAATTTCATCAGGAAAGACAAAATCCATATTTGTGGTCAAAGTGAAATAGACTTGATTTTTTTTATGCCTTTATCCTGGGGATGTGATGTGTGGTCTTTTGTTAAGCTTTCAAATATCCATTGTACAGTTAGGATGTTTCAGCTGGAGGTAATGGGGAACTAACACAAACTGGTTAAAACATAGGAAAGTTTTCTCATGTAACAGGGACCCCACGGGTAGGGCAGACACTGAGCTGGGCATATTGAGGTTGCAGCCCCCTTTTCTTCCCTCCCAACTGCTCCCATATTTTAGCTTTATCCTCAAGCCGGTAGGGTGACAGATGCAAAAGACATAGGCATCCGTGTTCTTACAAAGCACTGCAAATTTGGTGGCTTAAAACAACATAAATGTATTCTCATGTTCTGAGACCCGAAATCCAAAATCAAGGTATTGGCAGGGCTGTGCTGCCTCTCACGGCTCTTTGGGAGAATTAGTCCTTGTCTCCTCCAGCCAGATGCTGGTGGTTCCAGGCATTCCTTGGCTTATGGCTGCATATTCCAACCTTTGCCTCCATCTTCACAGGGACATCTTCCTCCTTCTCTCTTCTCGTTTCTGTTTGTCTCAAATGTCTCACTGCCACGCTTATATAAAGATACTTGTCATTGGATTTAGAGATGACCCTGATAGTCTAGGATGCTTTCATTTCAAGGTCTTTAACTTCATTTTATCTGCAAAGACCCTTTTTCCAAGTAACATTCACAAGTTTGTTTTTTTTTGGGGGGGTGGGGGTGGGGTGGGGAGCATCATTCAACCCGCTACAGCATCCTATCCAAAATCAGACCATACAAAGGATGAAAGAAAATGTTGCTTCCTGTTCCTCTTTAAGAATCCCACTCCACCCCAACCCCTCTCAGTAGACCTCCCTCCATGCCTCATTGGCCAGAATTGGATTCATTCTTAAAGCAGTCACTGGCAGGGGGAATGCCATCATGTCGTCTGACTTAGACTAATTATTTGAGATAAAAGAGATGTTGATGAGACTACCACAATGTCCACCGTAAGTATTGTCAAACAATAATTTAAATAAATCTAATGATGATGGGTTAGGAAAAGAACTTGCTGAATTATGAAGGATGCATATAAAAGCTCTTGGGTACAAGTTTGAGTATCTCAAATGCACCATAATAATTTTTGATACTTCTCTTTCTCTTAGTGTTTCATGGGAACCAATGGGAGATGGGAAAAAAATAATTTCGTTGGCTGATAACCACATCCTGCTGTGGGATTTACAAGAAAGCTCAAGCCAAGCTGTGGTGAGTACGAAGAATTACGAAGTTTTGGTAGTGGTTTTTTTTTTTTTTTTTTCATAAATTGGTCCTTCAGCCTGAATTCAGAATACACTTCTTGATTCATATTTGTTTAGAGTTTTGACATTAATTATGAAATAATAAATGAATGAACTGAATCATCAAAGAATTGAGTGATTGGTTCTTTCAGGTGAAAGCAGTCTAGGAGGTGGACCTTAGGATTATGTACAGATGTTTTACAGATATTTTACAGAGCCCTGGGTAGTTGACATAACTCCCACTCTTTGTCATATCTGACCAAAGGAGAAAGTGGGATATCCAAAAGTATATTCTTCTATTTCAAGTATATTATCTTTTTAATGAATGGATTTTTTTTTAAAGTAGATTTGGTTTAAATCACAATTTTAAGTAGGAATACATATAAAATACTCTTTTAGTAGTGTTGACTAACTCTTTTAATGAATTTGCATGAAGTTATAAAAATAATGATGAAGATCATGACTTGTCCTTTAAGTTTAGCTTCCTTTCATTCCCATTTGTATATACAGTTATACAGAATTTGGTTACCAAAGCGTATCAACTGCTCCTATATATGTGGTCATATGACTACTGGGACCTATAAAAAAGACTTCTCACTGTTATGCCTGACACCCCACAAATCACCTTTCAGTATACAACTGCCACGCAAGCGAAAGAACTTGCTCTTCACGATTCCCATCTGAGAGATTACATCTCACAATGGAACTCATTCATTTTCAGATCTTTAATATTTAGCACCCCCTTTCTTTGGAAGTACTTTTTCTTTTAAATATTCATCTTTTGGAATGCTTTGTCTTTCATAGAGCACATATTCTACTTTTTTGTAGATATTTTTCATGTTCAATTACTTAACATTTTTTCTCTTAAGGCTTAAAATGTACAGGGTTCCTGTTTGGAATGATGGAAATGTTTTGGTAATGGATGGTGGTGATGATCGCACCACGCTGTGAACATAGTTAACAGCACTGAAATATGTAGCTGAATGTGGTTAAAAGGGGAAATGTTTGGTTGTATATATGGTAACAGAATAAAAAAAAATTTTTTTTAATGCATGGAATTGCACTACGCATACAGTGAACCTGTAAGTATAAACATGGACTGTAGTTAACAATATAATTATAAAAATGTGCTTTCATCAATTGCAACAAATGTTCCATGCCAATGTCGGGGTTAATAAAAGGGTGGCAAATGGGAAACCTGTATTTTATGCACGATTGTTTTGTAAACCCACAACTTCTCTAATAAAGGGGAAGAAAACATGGGACAGTACAACACACAGACACACAAATGCAATTTTGTATGCATTCATAATTTTATTGAATTTGTTTGTGTCAAAGTACCAACTTTTTAGAGCAAAATTAAGAATAAGTAATTTGAAATGAATGGCACTTACAACATCCTTTATACCTAGGGAGACCAAAATATTTAAACATAGTAGAAAAGGAATTGGGAACAAGATCGATTTGATAGATTTCTTTAGTTATGGTTCTTGTCTTCTATTTATTTGTTCCTGTGATGCTTATATAGCTCTTTCCCTCCATGACCGCTTAAAATATAATATGATATTATATCCTTTCTTTACCCCTCTAGGTTGAAGAGTGGCATGAATAATGCTTCATCATTATTAATATATGGTGTATAAGTTAGAGTTTTAAGAAGTATTACATAACCTATTAAAGTTTTAAACTCGCAGTGGTCAAAAGGAAATCTTAAGAGTTGGTGTGTTTTCCTAAGGCATTAATAATATTTGAGGAAAAAATCACGATTTTTATTTTTAAAATTTAAATAAGTTATGGCTCTATATCATGAAGTAGAATGCAAATTTCACATTAACTTTTTTTTTTTTTTTTTGAGAAAAAAGTATACAATTGTTTATTTCCACTGAGAATAGAACTGTTGGAAGTGAGTTTCAAACTGCAGCATGAAAGACTTCAGTTAGAATGACTGAAACATTTGTATTAATAGCGTCAACTATAAAACATTGCAAATGATTACCAAGGTAAGCTATGTAATCTCTTCAGAAGTATTTAAAACAGAACATTTTTTTGGTATTGGTTTCAGATTATTTTAGTGGGTCTTAACTAAAGATAGGAGATTAGGTTAAGTAGACTCTCAAGGTTCCTTTCTATCACATTCACTTTTATGATAAAATAGGAAACTTGAAAGAAATTTTGTGCCTAAGATTGGCCTCTCTATATAAACTACACCTGCAGGTCCCCGGAGGGTGAATATATATTCAGAGTCTTCCAACTTTTAGGAGGACTCTGATAGAAGTCTGGGACATGTTCGATGGTATTCCTTCTCCAACCCCCTTCCTTCAACTTGCTTTTTAATAAGGTATTCCTAAGTAACTGTAAACATAAAGAAACAAAAGAAAAAAAGATCAATTGGACTTATCAAAATTTAAAACTTTTGTGCTTCAAAGAACACCTTCAAGAAAGTAAAAAGATAACCCATAGAATATGTTTGCAAATCATATATGTGATAAGAGACTGGTATTTAGAATATATAAAGAAACTCTTACATCTCAGTGATAAAAAGACAAATAACCTAATTTTTAAATGGGCAAAGAATCTGAATAGACATTTCTCCGAAGACAATATACAAATGGCAAAAAGCACAGGTAAAGATGTTCAACATCATTAGTCATTAGGGAAACACAAATCAAAACCACACTGAGATATCAGTTCACACCCCTAGGATGGCTATAATAAAAAAAGATGAATAGTTTCAAATGTTGGCAAGGATGTGAAGGAATTGAAACCCTCTGACATTGCTGGTGGGAATATAAAATGGTCCAGCCACTTTGGAAAACAGTTTGGTAGTTCCTCAGAAAGTTAAACATAGGGAAGTAGATGTGGCTCAAGCAATTGGGCTCCCGCCTACCACATGGGAGGTCCGTGGTTCGGTTCCCAGTGCCTCCTAAAGAAGACAGCAAGCTGGCGTGACAGGCAGGTGCCATGAGCTAACACGATGAGACGATGCAACAAGAGACACAAGAGAAGAAGCATAACGAGAGACACAACAAAGCAGAGAATGGAGGTGGTTTAAGCGATTAGGTGCCTCCCTCCCACGTTGGAGGTCCTGGGTTCAGTTCTCATTGTCTCCTAAAGAAACAAAGATAGCAAGTACAAACAACGAGGGGGGTGAGGCGGGGAGATAAATAAATTAAAATTAAATTAAAAATTTTTAAAAAGTTAAACATAGAGTTATATAAATCAGCAATTCCTAAGTATATACCCAAGATAATTGAAAACATATGTCCACACAGAAACTTGTACACTAATGTTCACAGCAGCTCTATTCGCCATAATAAAAAAGTAGAAACAACCTGAATGTCCATCAACTGATGAATGAATAAATAAAATGTGCTGTATCCATAGAGTGGACTATTGTACAATCATAACAAAGAAGGAAGTAATGATAACATACTACATGAACCTTGAAAACATGCTAAACGAAAGAGCCAGGCACAAAAGACCACATCTGGTATAATTCCATTTATACGAAACGCCCATGCTAGGCAAATCCAAAGGGACAGGAAGTAGATTAGTGCTTATCAGGAACAGAAGATGGGGGGAAGGCTAGTGGCTGCTAACAGTTATAAGATTTCTTTGGAGGAGATAAAATGTTCTAGAATCAGATAGTGGTAATGGTTGCACAACTCTGTGAATAAGCTAAAGCCACTGAATGGCATACTTTAAAAGGGTGGTCTATGGTATGTGAATTGTATCTCAAGTCTTTAAAATACCTAATATATCTAAAATTATTTAACCAGTGATGCATAAGTACACTTTCAAAGAGACAAGATGAATAAACCAGGCCCCAATATCGTATGTAAGGATTTGCTATATCCTTAAGGAAGGCGGTGTGTTTGGGAGGGTATGTGGGTTCAGGGAGAAGGCACCAAAATGTCAACGAGGATGCCTGGGGGTAGAATTCAGGACGACTTTCATTTTCTTCTTTTTGTTTTTTGTATTTTCTAAATTTTCTGCAATGAGTTAGAACAAAAGGAAACTTTTCTTTCTTTCTTTCTTTTTTTTTTTTTTTAAAGAAAGAAAGGGAGAAAGAAAGACTTTCTTATTGAAATGCCAAGCCTCAGGACAGGCTTCAGGGGGAGATATTGGGGTCGAGAGGGCAATTCTGGGTCTAAGGAGGGGCTGAGTGGAGTCATCTGAGTACTTAGCACACTTGACTTCGTGGGGAGAATGCCAAGCAGAAAATAAACCTCCAATCCATGCGTTTGCATTCGGCTGTTCTCATTCACCCCAATTTTGCAGTCCCGTTTTATAATCCAACAGCTTCAGACCCTAAGTCATCTCAAAATGATTTTATGGTAGGGTGATTAATCTGGAACTTATTTTCTGCAGAGACCAATTTGGTTTTTCCCTCCCCCCCCCCCTTTTTTATCCCCTGTCAGCAGTTCTGTCAATATCACTTTGTGACCCTCCACCGTAGTGTTTAATACAGAAACCTTCCTATCGATTGCGGCCATCTTCACACCAAGCTTTTCACTTTTTTTTTTTTTTTTTTTATTGTTTGAGGATATTACCTTCTGTGGTGAATCTAATCTTATGCTCGCTGCATCATTACCTTTTGCAATTAAATTGGAGATTCTTTGCCATTTATAATCATTAGCAGAACTCTCGGGGGAGGTCTGGAGTGGGAGGTTCCCCGGGTTCTGCAGATCGTGATGAAGGCAGAGGGGATGATTGCCCTGTTTGGATTTGTGCTCATTTATCTCTAGGTCTAGCAGCTTTCACTAGCTATGGAAATAAATCACTTTCATCAAGGTGCGGACAGTGGCAGAGCAAAATAAAAAAAAGGTTGCAGTTACTCCTGCACTGAAAATTTGCAGCCTCCTCTGCCTTCTTTTCATGCATTAAGTATAGCAACTTCTTACAGAGGGATACCTGGAGAATGTTATACATCCAGAGTGTCATCTGCTTGGCTTTATAGGGCCTAGAAGCGTCAGCATATAGTAACACCTCTTTGAATGAAGAGATTAGACTTCAGGGGTGTACTTTTTTTTTGGCTAGAAATTTTCTAATCAGAGATTTTAAAAAATGCTACAGGAGGATCAAATACATATAAATGGAAGGAGCTTATAGTGATGGGAAAATCAAAATGCAACTAAAATAGGGCCCAGTGTGCTTGTAAATATAAAATATGTGTTTTTTGCTTGGGGACAAAGAAAGGGAAATGGGGAAGCTGAGTTTAATGTCAGGAACAGTGAGAAGAGGCAGAATCAGAACTTGGTTTAGGGTGAGGAGCTCCTCGGCTTCTGTTACAATCAATGCCTTGTATGTAGGTTTATCCTTGCATCGTACCACAGCATGTTACGATCTGGTTTATTTCATCTTTCTTCCCCTCCAAATTGAATTCCTTGAGAGAAGAGATTGTGGCGTAGAGGAAAGAAAGAGACTTGGGAAGTTAGCTTAATCTGTTTAGTTAGGTTTAAAGTTTAGAATTTAAAGTCTGAAACTGACAGGCTGGATTCAAATATTGGCTCCACCATTTGCTAGCAATGCGACCATGGGTGAACTCTCATGTTCTTGTCTAGAAAAGAAGAATATTAATTCCTACATTGTTGTGACTGTTACGGGGATGTTGTGGAAGCTGTTAATTGTTCCCCAATATCTGTTCTTTTCTCTATAGTAATAGAAACCAGAATAAACACCTTATTTCCTAGCTTCCTTTGCAGCTTAGTGCGTCCATTTGACTACATATTAAACTCACCTAGGAAACTGTGTGTGTGTGTTATCAGTGCCTGGGTCTTAACCTAGACCAATTGAATTAGAATCTTCCAGAATCTTCTTATTCTAGAACTTTTAGTTTTAAAAGTTTTCCCCATGCCTCTCACGGTTTGCCAGGATTGGGTACAACTGCCATAAAAGGATGAAATCAGGTTTGCCTTGGGTTGATCGAGTAGGGCCTCATGAGATTTTTTTTCCCGTGTCTTTAAATTAAACTTTCATTTTGAGATATTTGTAGATTTACATGCAATTGTACAGATTAACGCAGAAAGATCTTTTTTTTTTTCAGATTTTTATTTTTTATTTATTTATTCCCCCCCTTGCTGCTTGTGCTCGCTGTGTCCATTTGCTTTGCGCTTTTTTTTTTTTTTTTCTGTGTCTGCTTGTTTCCTTCTGTTGCATCATCTTGCTGCGCCAGCTCACTGCACCGCGTGGGCCGGCTTGGCTTCACCAGGAGGCCCCGAGAATTGAACCGGGGCCTCCCATATGGTAAACGGGAGCTTGACCAATTGAGCCACAGCTACTTCCCCAGAAAGATCTCTTGCACCCTTGGAGAGGTTTTCCCCAATGTGTAACATCTTTTAAAAAGCTGTAGTACAGTATTACAATCAGGATATTGGCAGTTATATATACAGTCAGGATACAGAATATACCTATCACCTCTAGGATCAGGTATGTTGTCCTTTGTAACCACACACACTGCCCACTCCACCCCTCCTTAACCTCTGACAACCACTAATCTGTTCTCTATTGCTATCGTGTTGTCATTTCAAGAATGTTATATGGGGGAGCAGGTATAGCTCAGTGGTTGAGTGCCTGCTTCGCTTATACGAGGTCCCGGATTCAATCCCCGGTACTTCCTAACAAAAAAACAGAACAAAAACATGGGGAGCGGATATAGCTCAAGTGGTTGAGTGCCTGCTTCCCGTGTATGAGGTCCCAGGTTTGATTCCTGGTACCTCGTTTAAAAAAAAAAAAAGAATGTTATATAAATGGGTGTAATCTTTTGAGATGGGCTTTTTGCAATCAGCATAATTCTCTGGAGAGTCATCCAGGTTTGTGCATCTATCAGTAGTTCATTCCTTTTCATCACTGAGTAGTATGCCATGGAACAGATGTACCAGAGTTTTTATGCTCATTCACCTGCTGATAGACATCTGGGTTATTTTTGCTGTTACAAACAAAGCCACAACATTTGTGTACAGGATTTTGTGTGGACCTGAGTCTTCATTTTTCTGGGATAAATGCTCAAGAGTTTGAATTGCTGGGTCATATGGTAATTGCATGCTTAGTTTTTAAAGAAACTGCTAAACTGTTTTCCAGAATGACTGTCACAAGTTGTCCAAATCCTGGCCAGCATTTAATGTGGTCACAAGTTTTAATTTTAGGCACTGTGATAGGGGTGTCCCTAAGGGCTAATACTATTGACCATTAATTGGACTGTTTCTGCTTTTATTGTTGAGTTTTAAGGGTTCTTTATATATTCTATGTATAGGTTCTTTATAAGAAAGGCAGCTTGCAAATATTTTCTCCCATTCTGACACTTGTCTTTCCATCTTTTTGACAGGGTCTTTTGCAGTGCAAAGTTTTAATTGTGATAAAGTCCAATTCATCAGTTTTTCCTTTTATGGATTATGCTTTTAGTGTCAGATCTAAAAACTCTATGACTAGCCCTAGCTCTCAAAGAGTCTCTCCTTTTTTTAAAATAGTTTTATATTTTACATTTAAGTCAGTGATCCATTCTGCACTGCTTTTTGTATACGGTCCCTCCCCAGCCTTCTCTGCCACTGCACTGGTGGGGGCGTTGGGGCGCTTCCTGACAGCCTGGTGAGGGTGGAAGTCTGCTGTGGGTAGGACTAGGGACACAATTTTTCCTGTGGTGTTTGGCTGAAATCTTGCTAGGCTGCCTCTCTTCTGATCTTTTAACTGGGCTTTTATTTTATTTTATTTTATTTTATGTGTACATCTGTTGGTGTTTTTAGGTTCCTGTTTTTTCTCCAAGTCTCAGGTAGATAATGCAAAAAGAAAACCCAGAGAACTCACCACCGTGTCCGTGTCTCTTGTGTCCCGAGGTTCCTAGCTGGCCCGGCTCCTTGCCTTCACCTTTCAGAGTCATCTTATGCTTGTTTTGTATGAAATGTCTGGGGCAGAATAGGGAAAAGTTCATCTCCCTAGAAGTAGACGCCCCTGAAAAGCCTTTGAAGGTCACCTGTCCCTCAAGTTATCCTTCCTTCCTACCTTAATATGTCTGAAAATCTTTGATAAGATAAATACTCTTTCACTGTATAATTAGAGAGAAAAGTCTTAATATTCCAAATACCTATTTAGTATGAAATCAGTCCTGTTTGTATGTCATCATCACACAGCAACTGCAAATGGGCAGCATGAGGAAAGGAAGCAGGAGGAAACCATAAGACAGTTTTTTGGAACTGTCTAAAAAATCTAAAATGTGCCTTACATATATTAAAAAGAACTCACTAAGTATTTCTTGTGGAATTCAGGTTTGAGTTATATCAGTGAAAAATCAGTCATGCTCCAGACGTACCAGAATGCTTATGGCCAAATTAATTTGACAAGTATTTATTGAGCTTACTTTGGAGAGAGTATATGCTTTTTTCAACAAATTGTCATTTCTCAATAATTTTAAAGTAGACCATTAAAAAGAAGACATAGGGAAGCAGATGTGGCTCAAGCAGTTGTATGCCCGCCTACCACAGGGGATGTCCTGGGTTCGGTTCCTGGTGCCTCCTAAAGAAGACGAGCAAGACGAGCAGATGCAACAAGATGATGCAACAAAGAGACACAATGAGGGAACACAATGAGAGACACAACAAGTGGGAGCAGAGGTGGCTCAAGACATTGGGTGCCTTCCGCCCACATGGGAGGTCCCGGGTTTGAGTCCCAGTGCCTCCTAAGAAAAAGACACAACGAACAGACACAGAGAGCAGACAGCAAGCACAAAACACCGAGGGGAGGTGGGGAGAAGGAAAGAAATAAAATAAATCTTAAAAACAAAACAAAGAAGACATAGACCCGTGATCTTGTCATGTTCATTTGACAGATAAGAAAAATAAGGCTCAAGGAAGTTAAGGAATTTTCTGAATATGGCATAGTTTGAGTGACAGATGTGGACTAGAAATCAGGTCTGATTCTGTTCCCATCCATTTAACAAATATATTTACTGAGGACTTATTATGTGCTGAGCACCTCCTTTAGAACTTTGGCTCATTTTTGGAATATCTTGAACGATTGGTAATATTTTGTCCTGTGCAGGTAGATTTGATTTTTGGAAAAAGTCAAAAGTTCTTTGGAGCAAAATCTGGTAAATAAGACAGCTAACCAAGCTTTATAAAACTAGTTTAACAGAGAACACATTAAAACTACATGAAAGCTGGTTTTCTCGTGAGATTAATAAAGAGGCGCTGCAAGATATCTTGTGCAGCAGATGTGTCATTAAAACAAATGTAACCTTTAGAGCCAGGAATTTCAGACAGTAATCATTGAAATGTATGTTTTTGGATATTTGTTTTTTTTTTTTTTTTAAGGCCAAAATCCTTAAGAAAATATGGAATATAGTAATTTATTAAGTTGCATATCTTTTTTTTTTTTTTTTTTTTAAAGATTTTATTTATTTATTAATTTATCCCCCCCTTGCTGCTTGTGCTCGCTGGGTCAGCTAACCACGCCATGCGGGCGGGCTTGCCTTCACCAGGAGGCCCCGGGAACCGAACCCAGGGCCTCCCATATGGTAAACGGGAGCCCTACTGATTGAGCCACAGCCACTTCCCCTAAGTTGCATATCTTAATATCATAATTAATAGCTACATATATCTTTTGATTTTATAAATATTCAAGACAACTGGTCATTTTTAGTTTTCTAGTCAGATCTTGAAAAAAAAATCATTAAAATAAATTGGCAAATGAGTGTCATACACAAGTATTTGTTTCCCAAGCTCTCAAAAGATTTCTTTCTGGTAATAAAGAGTTAATTGTACATTTTTAAAACTAAAATATGTTTAAGAAAAAGGAATTGCTGCACCTAGGGAGTTTTGAAATGAGCTCATAATCAGTACCATGATTTGAATGCCTGCCCTGTCCAAGGGTGATTTGGAGTGGGAAGTGCTGCTTTAGCTTCGGTTACAGAGATATCACCTCTGCCCTTTTGTAATTTGCCTTGTAGTTATAAGGTTTATAACACATAGAAGATGCCTTTAACTTACAGTTTAAGGTGTTTTGGAATCGGCAGTAATGGGAAGGGGCCAGTGGCCAAGGCTAAGGAAGTAACAGGGGACAATGAGACGTAGTAGACATTGAAAGGCAATGGGTATTCCCGTAGTCAAGGCAGCATTATAAGCTTCAAAATTAAGTCCTGTTTCTGCCACTTGTTAACAGTATTACCTTGGGCGCATTATTTGGCTTCTCCAAGCCTCCATTTTTGCATCTGTGAAGTAGGGGTCATAAGACAATTTACCACATAGGGAGTTGTGAATAGTATGAAGAAAGCACCCCCACTGTACCTGGTACATGGCAAACATTTAGGATATACTTGTTGAATGAAGGAATGGGATGGAATGGCTGGAACACTTAGCTCCAAACCGGATTATATGTAAGAGTCACCAAATAGGAGGGCCACCAACAGAATCCTCCTAGTACAGAAGCAGAATTACAACGGAGAGAGAGCAGAAAGCAATTTGTGTTTACTTCATAGTTAAATTACTTTTCCATATGTCAGCAAGTGATCATCACAATGCAGTCATGAAAGATAGAATACATTTTCAATATCGCTGTACTCCGGGGGTTTTTTATATCCTAATTATTCTTTAAAATTTTTCCCCCCTCTTCAAAGAATTGACTACAATTAGATCCATCTCTCCAACAGATCTCTAGTATCTAACTGGTGTTATAGAAACATTTTTTAAATATATATATTCTAGTTCATCTTGGTAAAAAAAAAAAAAAAAAGCTAAATCTGCACTCATCATGGTCTTTCCAATTTTTAATGGATAGAACCCAGGTCAAGCCTATATTTATGGGTATAGAATACACATTTTTCTTAGGAAACAGAGCTTGGATTTTGCTGCAGCAAAAAAGGAAAAAAAAAAAAAACAAAAAAAAACAACACCCTTTCATTTCTATTCTTACTACAACTGCCCTACAAATAGAGTCTTTTTAAGATAAAATAAAAAATAATCTGTTAAAAATGCCATCAAATCCCCTCACTGCATGCTGGCATACTTCTTTCAAAACCTAGGTCGACTCCAGTTTTCCAGAAGGCTGCTCTTAACAGGTGTATGCCTGGCAGTTCTTTAGAACATGGGATGCATCTTCCCAGAGGAAGAAGGCTGTGGACGGTGTGGAGGACCCCAGGCCAGCCCCCCCTGGGTCCGTGTGTCCAGTGTGGACCAGAGAACAGTGCCACACGCAGGTGGCCAAAGGCCTGCTCCCCCTGTGTGACCGTGTCACTGGGAGAAATGTCCTTGGGGTTCCGGTTTGGGATGCCAGGACTGCATCCTTACCCTTTCTCCAGGGCCAGTTCTTTCCAGTGCCCACAGTCTAGAATCCCATCTTCACATTATCACTTTAGGGTCAGGACAGGAGCCATAACAGTGGGATCTCCTTCTCACTCTTTTTTCTTCCTCCCTTCTCTTCAATATCCTGAGGGCAGATATGGACTTTGAGAACTGTCTGGCCAAATTCCATTTCTGCCTGTGGCATCTTCTAGCTTCAGAATATGATGATGATTTTTTTCCCCTCTCCTCTTGCACTCTGTGTTCCAAAAGCCATCTTCAGGCTTCTCTCTTCTACCCTTTTCCCTAAGACAGTTCATAGCTCTTTTGAGTTTTCCTAGTTTATTGTTGTTTCAAGTCATAGTGAAAATGAAGAAATGAATATTTTTTTAAAGGTACCTGCCATGTGCTACACATTGTCCAGGGTATTTTCCATGCATTATCTCATTTATCCTAATAATCCTGCATGGTTATCCCCTTTTTATAACTGAGTTATAGGTGAGAAAATAAATTTTCAGAGACTAAGTAACTTGCCTATGGTCACTCACTAAAAAGCAGAGCTGGGATTCAAAGTCAGTTGTGCTCAAATTCAAAGCTGGGGCTGGAGTTACCAACCTATAATAGGGAAGGGGACTGCTCATAGCCATAAGAATTCCCTGTTGTTATCCTCAAATGGGTATTGTAAGTATATCAGTTAGGTTGCATTTCGCTGCAAGACACAAAATATTGAACAAGAAATGGCTTAAACAATGAGGAAATGTTATATTCTTATGTAACAAGCAACAGAGAAGCAAAGTGATACCAAGATTGGTTAATTTAGTGACTTACTAGCATCATCAAGGACCAAGGTACTTTGCATCTTTCTGCTGCCATACTTCACATATCACGGCTATCTCCTGTCATGATTGCAAGATGACTGCAGCAGCTCCAGCCATTACATCAAGGCTCTCACAACATCCAGCAAAAAGAAAGCAGATTTCTTCCACGCATCTCTTTTTACTTGTAAAGAAAGCTTTCCCCAGAAGTCCCTTTGTCCTTGGCAAGGGGAATGAGTCCATCGCGATTGGCTTAGAACAATATTTCAGTCCCTCAGGGTGAGAAGCCCCTGGCTGTGCAGAGTTCTGACAGCATGGAAGAAGGGCATTATATGGAGGATGTTCATGGCTGTTGTACGAGCAAGCGACTTCTGCCACAGTAGTTATGGGGAACGGGTACATAAGTTACGACTTGCCCGTACTGAATGCTTGAATATTTTGTGTACTTTAAAAGTACAAAGCCCTGCTATATCTTAGCCTCACTGTTCTCCTTCCGTGAAGACATTTACTTTTCTCAGTTGGTCTGCCATTATCCTCACTGATTCGCACATGTATTTTAAGAGTGTATTATATACAAAGTACTGCAACAGTACTGTGTTCTTGTAGTCTCTTTTCCTTTCACCCAATTTGGTTGCCCTTTTCAGCTCCGTGGCTTTTGATTGCAAGTAGAGTTTTTTGTCTATGCGAATCTTCGGATGAGTCTCTACTTAAATGTTGCACCACATGCATACTGCTAAAGATGATGCAAGTCACATCATTTTGTTCATTAGAAGGTATATTCTTTTGTTCATATCCTGGCGTTAGTAACATCTCTTCTGAAAAGGTTTGTGGGATGCCTTTAATCATTCCTTTTAGAGTGGAAAGCACTGAATATTTCTCTTTAATGCTGAAAAACAGGTTACCACGTGCATTGCACCCTATGGAGCTCCTGCTGAGTTCTGTCTCCAAGCCACCAGGAAACAAAAAAATGTGATTGATTAACCTTCCAACTTATGCCATGCTGTCTGCCCTAAGTAGACCCTCAAAAATTGGTAGTGAAATCTCTTTCAGGTTTTTATTGAAATTTACCTTCCAGACTTTTTCTGTACTTCTGGGCATAAAGTTTTCATTGCCTTGGGAGTACACACATCAGAATGAGCATTGGAGTAGAATCAGGAGACACATCCTGTCTCTGCCACTCGGTAACTGTGTGACCAGAGGCGAGTCACTTATCCCATGTGGGTTTCGGCTTTCCCATCTGTGAAGTCAGGGGGCTGGACCAGGCGCCATCTCAAACCTGCTAAGATTCACTTGAGGTCTTTCCCCCTGACCTCTGGTTAGGGCCTTGTATCATATATTTACTGCTGTGTAACAGGTTACCACAAACTTAGCTGCTTAACGTAACTAACATTTCTTCTCTCACAGAGTCCTCTGCTTCACTGTCACAAGGCCAGGGTCCCAGCTGAGGGCTTGACTGGCAGGATCGTCTTCCAAGCTCACTCACATGGTTGTGGTAGGATTTACTTCCTGTAGAGCAGAGGGTCCTAACAAGGGGTCCGTGAGCTTGAATTGAAATTCAAAAAAAACATTATGCTTGTGGGGACGTGTTGGTGTGGGTGTGATATCTTTATTAAATAATACACAGTGGAGTGTGGACTTAGCAAGGGGTCTGTGGTTTTCACCTGACTGGCAGAGGGGTCTTTGGAACAAAAAAAGGTTAAGAACTCCTGCTTTAGAGTATTGGTCTGAGGGCTTCGGTTTGTAGCTGGCTGTTGACCACAGGCCACCTTCAGTTCCTGGCCACATGGATCTCCCTGATGTGGCAACTTGTGTCATCCAAGCCAGCAAGCCAGAAGTCAGAATGTGTTATAATCTAATCACTGAAGCGCCACCCCCTCCACGTGGAGGTATTCTGTTGGCTAAGAGCCAGTTACTCAAGGGGAGGGAGTTATGAGGTTATGAAGACCAGGAGGCAGGGGTCATTGAAGGCACCTCAGACACTGCCTACCACCTGCCACTATCACCTCCCGCCTCCCCTGTTTGTCAGCCCAACTTCCTCACTGCTACCAGGTGAACCTTTCAGAAACTCTGCTTTCTTTATTCTGCTCCCCAGCTCAAGGACGACCCAATTGTCTGAATCCGATTTCTGACTTAGTCTGTCTAGTTCACAGTATCTGTTACTCCCAACATGCCACGCCCCAGTCAATCAGGTGTGTTTACGTTGCCTCTCTCTGTTTATGCCTTTGTTTCTCCCAGGAGTACTTTCACTCCTCTACTTCATGATTTAAGTCCTGTTTAATCTTTAAAGCTCATCTCAAGACTGTAAAGCTCATGAAACCTCTCTCCAATTTTTCCAACCTAGAAACATTTTACTTTCTTTGAAATTTCTCTAAACTTACATTATTGTCTTCTATCCTGGCAATGTCACTTGTTAGCTAGTTTTTTTTTTTTTTTTTGTCTCTCTGAGCCTCAGTTTTTTCATCTGTGTAGAGGGGATATTAATATCTATATCATGTGATTATTGTGATGATTTAACTAGAAATTAATAAAGGGGGAAATGCTTAGCACAGAGCCCCACTTGATAACTGATCATTCATTTTGTTAATATTGCTACCTAAGTTAAGTGTTTTCTTTTTGTTGACTGTGTTTACTTCTGCAGCCAGATAGTGCCATGAAAACAAGCAATATCTGATATTCATTCTGTATTTCCCTTAGAACTTAGCAGGAGACTGAGCAACTCATTCAATAAATACTTGTTGATGGGTTGCATGGTTAATTGACCAATTCATTAACTAGCTTATTGCTTCAGAAATCTAGAATAGGCCATCAATCAAAGTTGAGAACACCTTTTATGCACTGTGGGTTTTAGAAGCAGACGATGCTCATTTTTGCTGATTTATCTTTTCCAAGGAATCCTTATGGAGTTAAAATAGGTATACATGCATAGAGCTTTGGATGACAAAATAATTCTATAGAGGATTCAACTTGGATTGCTTTGTTCAAGGTTACGAGTCTTTCCCTTTTAGAATAGCTTTATGGTGTTCTTCCCACACAAGCCTCTTCAAGAATTAGCCTATCTAGTTCATCCAGTTGGAACGTATATTACCTATCTTCTACAGATAAGACTTTATTTTTTATTGCTCTGAAGAATTTGATAACAAATCAGTGTGTTTTATAGAAAATTAATTAGAACACCGAATGTTGATTGGATAGAAAATATATTTGAATACTTTCATTTTCTTTTTGATCATATACGTACATGCATATTTGGTATCATCAATGAGTAATTATTAACTTGATCTAGAACTTCGGAAAATTGAAAAAGCACTTCTAAAATTTTTGTTTGACTACATTTTTCCCCCTAAAGGGCATACTACGAAAATTATTCATATTGTCTATGTGGAGATTAAAACATTGGATCTAAGTATAATTTGCCAAAGTTAAAGCCAAGAATTAACTCACCATGTATCTCTAATAATATATATTTTAGAATAATTTTTGGTTTTTGAAATAATGCTATTACTGATTTTTCTGTTTAGGTATTCAATCATAGTTATTGGAAGGATTTATTTTTACCTCATCCCAAACTGGCTTTTATGAAACACCTTGCAGCTTATAGATTAGGTCCCACATTATTAATTTTCCACTATCATTTTATTTTTCTCAAACACGGCTTTGTGGTAGTAACTCTTTCGTCAGCCTCCTGTGTGATTACCTGCATACATGCTCCGCATGATTGCCACTTTGAATTTTACTTAGAAATCATACCTTCTTTCGTTATACTGTACTTGCCCATGTTCAAATTCTTATGATTTATCCAGCTTACTTTCCTGTGTTTCCAAGGACCTCACACTCCTACGTGCCAACTGAAAATAACTGTACCCTTGCAACTGAATTTTTGTATGCTGTAAAATCTGATACAGTGAAATAGAAAGTATAGGGGGCACCTATTATTTTGATTAGCAGAGCATTCTCCACTTTTTTAGAAGCTCCTCTTACCTCCCCACTGCCGTGCACGTAATTCCCACGAAATCTGCTATATTCTTTATGGCTTTACCCACTTGGCCGATGTTGATTGTTCCTGGCTGGCACCTGACCAGGCTGAACCTGTTGAAGACCTGCTCCAGGAATTTGGGAAGGAGACCTGAGCATCAGCTGAGGCAGCTCAGTGTCTCCTTGGATGCCTGGTCAGTAGGATGTGAAGCCTGGGCACACTGGGCAGCTTTCTTTCTGCCATGTGTACATGGGCAAGCTGTTCTAGAACAAAAGCAAGAGAGAGTGACAAAGAGGAAAGTAAATCAGTTGGGGAGCGAGGAGCAGAGCTGAGGAATGGTGAGAATCTCCTTGGTGCTGGGTCCCTGAGGCTTCCTATTCCTCAAGTCCAGCTATATTTCTGACCTTGGATTTCTTGAGCCCTTCCAGGTTTTTTTGATAGAATTCCCCTTTTTGCTCAAGCTAATTCAAAGTAGGTTCCTGCGCTAAGGGCCTGGGCAGCCGCGACCTGCTTTGCACGAGCTGCCAGGAGTCCTGGGAAGAATACATGGACTTCAGGTACCCGTTTGTCACAGGAAGTCTCTGTGCACATCACTTGCAATCTGTTTCTGTTCCCACAATCACTACGCTTGTTCATGACATCTTGCCTGGACTCTTGCTTTCGTCCCTAAATTGAAAACTTGCCCCCAAGCTCTGTCCTCCAGTTCTTCCATGCACGGCTGCCAGATCCATCTTCCCAAAAGCAGGGCTCCGGCTGTTTGTCCCTGCCCCACTTAAAAATCGTCTGTGGCTCTCCATTGCCTGCCAAAGTATTAACCACAAACATTTCAACCTGGCTCTCGTGGCCACAACCTAACTTTCTAGTGTAACACGTCTATATTTCAGCAAAAGAGGACCATTTACTTTTCTCCAAACATGTTTGCATTTTTTCTGGTTTCTACCTTCTGTCCACTGCTGCAATCTCTCCCATTTTGCCTTTCAATATTCTCCACGTTCCCCAAGGCCAATCTCAAAGTGTTCCTGTGCCCTCGAATCTTCCTTATCCTTCCATTGAGTTAAATATGATCTCTCCTCTGAAACCCCATATCACTTGGCACTTCTTTTTAATTTCTACTTTGTGTTTCTAGTGATTTACTTCTGTTTCATTCATCAATGTGCCTCACAAGTGTCTTTCACACAGTAGGAATGCGATAAATATCTCTTGAATGGAACAGAAATACTCCTTTAACTTTCAGCAGAGAGAGGATTCATAAGTCACACCTAGCATATAATGATGGAACAAATACTTTAAATGGGATACTAGAAAGCAAAAGCCTCCAACCTTTTCCAGAGGAGAAATACTTTTGATTTTCTACCAAGTCATTGGCTTGTGGGGTTAAAAGGGGTGGGGTGAGGGTGGACAGTGGTGCAAGGCACTGAGGGGCTGGTTGGGGACCCTCGAGAGGATTCCCCATAAACCTGGGAAAGGAGCGTGGTGACAGTTGTCAGGCTGGAGGAGCAGCAGGGAGAGTGTCAGGATTGATTGCGCCACCATGCCCAGCCTGCAGGGATTCCCTGCCTCAGCATTTCCTTAGAAATCGCGCCTTGAAGGACCAGTGTGGCCATTGCTATTCTGAATCTCAGTAATGCACAAGGTGCTGTTTCCAGATACTCACATGCACAGACATGTTCGATCTGTTACTTTCTTGACCGTTATTCTTTAAACCTTTCAATTCCTTGTAAAAGGGGATGCATGTGTGGCTCATATGAAAAAAAGAAGAACAAGTGGAGTTTAATAAGGGTTGTGATATGCCAAGACTAGGTACTCATAGTCTAAATAATATGCTAAATCAGTAAGGCAGGGGGAAAAACGAGTTTTTTGGAGAAAGGTTTTCTGGGACATGTTGAGAGATGAAACCATTCAGAGCAAAGAGTGAAGTTCTTGCCCTGGTGGGGCCAATCAACATGCATTAAGGTCAGTGGCCACTGACTGAAATACTTACTAGAATAAAGGGCAATTCATGCTGCAAAGTCGTATGTTAAAATTTCATCACTATCCTATTTCTTAACTGGGCCAGGCTCCCTAGAGAAGGAATGGGATATTCTTTCCCAGAAATATTCGAAATTGGGTCATCACTAGAGGATTCCTCACAGGCTTTGAGAGATGGTTTCAGCAATTGCCTGTGTTTGGCTAGCCTGGGCTAGTCACCTTTTCATTTTGCCTGTTTTCTTAAAAGTTATTTTCATACATTTCTGGGGGTTTTGGGCACATCTGCCCATCCTGAGACCTGCAGCCTGCAGGTTCATTGCCAGGTCCTTGTTACCATCTGCAGGTTTCGGGGTGTCCCACCTTCTCCTGGCCTCTTCCACCACCAGTGGGCTAGGCTGGCGGCCCCTGCTTCCTAAACACTGGTTTCCTAAATATCATGACCAGATGTTAGAAATTAAAGATAGAGCTGATTCTCTTCTGAGCATGACCCTTTTTATTCTCTGCTATTTAAGACTTCTCCTAGCTCTGGCCTAACCTCTTCTTAGCCTGGACTAAGCTTGATCCACTGACATACATTTATACACTCCTTAACGATGATCATCCCTTTCAGCTTCTAAACCGGGATTATTTTCAGGTCTCCAATCCCTTCCTCCTCACCCCCACAGTACGACAGGAGAGATAGTGGTTTTTTGGGTTTTTTTTTTTTTTTTAACTTAAGCCTCCAAATTTAGAGCTTCTGAAATTTCGAGGCCTCTTACTGAGAAGGGAAAAAACAGCCTTTAGCCTGTGTAATTTTAATCCTCCAGTTCTTTTACACTGACCTCTTTGTATTTTGTTGACAATTCCATGTCCTTTCTGTTCTGTGCTGCGACTGAGTCTTCTTCCAGCACTGTTTCATTTGATTTTATAAAGTCTTTCTAGTCCAGTCGCCCCTGGCACACCAGCCTCAGCACACACAGATGACCACGTGTTAGTGTTTCCCAGGGCTGAATTGCACTTGCTCAAGTCGTGAGCGGGTCCCTTTTTACATCCCTGCTCAGGACGAGTGGGTTTGGTTGTAGATGTCACTCACCTCAACTGGTTTTTGCGAAGCTCTGGGAGGCACCCACATGTCCAGGATGCAGCACAAACATAGCAGTGTGAGCTCAGAACATTCCAAGAAGCCCCAGTGCCACTTCCTCTGTCCTCTTTGGGATGATGGGAGTGGCTGTCAAAGCTGTAAGGTCTGTACAGCCTACACAACACTCCTGGAATGGACATTTTTTTTCTTGCCAACATAGCTGAGAACTAAGCTGCATCTGGGACAGGGGTAGTTCTCACACGGTGGTGCAAGGATGGGGACAGCTGTCTTTGGAGAGGCATACATGAGGTTTGAAAAGCCCTCTGGTGGGAAGTGGATGTGGCTCACCCAGTAGGGTGCCCGCCTACCACGTGGGATGTCCCGAGTTTGGGTCCCGGTGCCTCCTAAAGAAGAGGAGCAGACACTGCACCCGCCTAAACGAGCTAGATGCCGCAAGGCAGCGGACGCCATAGCCCACGGGGAGTGGATGTGGCTCAGGCCGTTGGGCACTCGCCTCCCATGTGGGAGGTCCATGTGGGAGGTCCCGGGTTCGGTTCCTGGTGCCTCCTGGAGAAGACGAGCAAACAATGAGCAGACAGAGAGAGAACCATCGGGAGGCAGGGGATAAATTAAAAAATCTTTTAAATTAAAATAAATAAATAAATAAACCTTTTTTTAAAAAAAGCCATCTGGTGATTTTGAGATGCCCCTTCTCTAGGGTTATATCTTCCTCTGCCTTCCTTTCCCCCCACCCCTAGCCATGAACATTGGTTCATCACCCTTACCAGATCACACACAGATCCCTTTGAGAATTTATTGAGCCTCTCCCTTAAAACAAACAAACAGACAAAAACCCTACCCATGACAGATGCACAGCCATTGTACATATAACTTCAGCAGTTCATTCACCTCCTGCAGCCGTCATCGATCAACCATCGATCCCTGTTATACCTGGCCTGCCCTGCTAGTGCTGAACTGGCAGGGAATCGGGACTCTGGGGTGGCTGAGCACAGTGACGGAGATGGAGCACCTCTCACTTTCTGTGGCTAAGAACACTGAGCTCCCATTTACTTTCTCCATCCTCTTGTGGCCCTCAGGCACTTGCTTTTTCGTCTACCAGCTGACATGGCTGTCTCCCTCCCCGGCCTGCTAGCTCCGCAGGCCCATGTACCATCCTTTGCTCATCCTTGAGTCTCTGGATCCTGACTCTGGCCCTGGCTCTGCAATAGGCAAAATGAATGAATGAACTACTAGGTCCCTTGAATCCAGAATGGTCTTAGGTGATCCCTAACTGCCATTCTAGCTCCTTCCCCAGTCCCTTCTGGGACTCTATAGCCAGAGCTATGACACTTATGGAGTGGCAGTGCCCTGCCTTATTAGGTTGGCTGTCTAAGTGGCCTCTTTGTGTCCCTCTCAAAAAGTGAAAATGGATTAGACGATTGTGGGGTTGTGTATATTGGTGAATTTCACAACCCTCTTAGAGATAATTGGAGTCAGCCTGTGAGGAGGAATTTGGCGGGGAAGTGTGGTAGAGAGTGCTACAAAGCCAGGCCTAACACACTCTCTGCCTTTGGACGTCACTATGTGACTAGATATTCATACCAAAAGTTGAAATAATAAGGGGAGCAAATGTGCTCTGCCTTTGGGCATAAAATCCCAGGCTGACTGGTGGGTGGAGTGGGCTTGAAACAAGATTAGAAAAGGGAGCTTTTGTCTCAGCCTCCCAACCAGGGGCTCCTCTCTCTTTCTAGTAGACATAGCTTTTAATTCCCCAAGAGACCGTTCCCAGAGGATCAAGGCAAAGTCTTCATTAGTTAGCTCACTAGCCTATTGAGGTTTAATTAACCTCCATGTGAAGTATTTAGAAATCCTCAAAATAAAGAGAAGGATGGCGATGTATATTTAAAACAGTATTTGATTAAGTAAAATATGTTTTTTCTTTTGTTATTTCAGAATTGGTCATATATACTTTACTTGGCTTTGTCTTTGGGAAAAGCCAGATGTTTGAGTTATTTTGTATTTTTTTCAAGTTTGAGCAGATTATCTCTAATCATATACTTGCAAGCAAGTTCTGTTTAATAGAGAATCTATTAATATACTTTCTATTTTTTTTGCTGCGTTCGGTTTCATACTTGTTTCCAAATAAAGTTCAAACATGCTGGCCTTTAAAGGGAAGAAATCAAAGATAGAGCTTCCTAATTCTTTTCAGTAATTATTTTCCGTAATCTCCTGTGAGTATAAGATATCCTCTTGAATTTTCTGGAAAAAAAAAAGAGTTCAAATATTCAAATTATTTTTCTTTTCTTCTTTCTTGGAAAAACAATACCAAATTCCAAGCTGGCCAGTTCCGCTTCTTTGGAAGGGAAAGGACAACTGAAGTTTACCTCGGGACGGTGGAGCCCCCATCACAACTGCACCCAGGTGGCCACGGCGAACGATAGCACCCTCCGCGGGTGGGATACTCGGAGCATGAGGTCAGTGATGCCACAACTCTTCTTTGAATAGTGAGCACGAACACGTCCTGGAAAGTTCCTTTCCTCTCTCTTCCTAAGCCACGACTACGATGGAGTTGATTATAAGTCAAATGCATTTGGGGGCACATGGTTTGTTTGTCTTCATCTCACTTTTATAGGGCATCATAAATCTTGTTTCGATTCTTCACCCCAGATTAAGCTAGCATGTGTGTTGCTGTGGAACCGTTATGCCTCAGTTGATTGTTTAATGTTCCATGTTGATGTCCCTTAAGTGATGGCAGTTTATAATGAAAATTAAGACCAGTGCTTATGTAATACTTCAGAAGTGAGATGGTGACCATGGAATGTTCTCGGCCTCCATGATTAATGACTGAAAGTTGACAATTGCAGTCCCCTTGGTTAAGTCTCTCTTATTTGGTTGTCTTTGACAATTTCTGTTCCTTCAAGATACATACCTTTTGGGTAATCATATTTTGCCATTTAAGTAATTATATGCAACAACCAGCAGTTCTAATGGAACAAATAAGAGTGATTTTTCTGTTCCAGTTGTGATTTTGATAAGCAGAGGAGTGATGGTGTGCATATCTGTTGTCATGGCAACAGAAGCCTGTGCAAGCTTTTTTAAGATACAGTTTATCCCTTCAGCACACCATAATTTATCACTAAGCTGAAAAGACGGATGTCTTCTAATAACTTGTACTGCCTTTGAGGGTGGGGGCACAACTTTAAATTTAGTTCTGTGTCTCCTCTGAAAACTCAGGGGCTAATAAATAATCAATCGCCTTTTCCTCAGCTTGTGCCTGTCTGTACAAAGGGTTTATTCGGTTTCATAATCAGAAGCTGAAAGCCGTAGACTTTACACCATGATGAATATCCTGACTGAAATCCATTTCTCCATGTCCTGTACTTATCTGTGCCACTGTTTTCATTGTTCTTGAAGGGGATGTGAAGAATTTCAGTATCTAAAGACAAGAAATTCGAAGGCGACATTATAGACCACAAAAAAGATAACAAATACAGCTTAGAATTGGTGATATCTTGTAGTTAGCTCATTTTGTTCTGTGGTGTCTCTTTGTGATATTTAATTGACTTCCACTGGGAAGCTGGACCGCAGGAAATGAGACTCATAACTCCTTCTCATTGACTATTATTTCTCCTTTTGCAAATAGCTGTGGTTTTTATTTAGCCAAGATGCTTTTAGTGTTTCTTCTAGAATTTATTATGCTTTTGTATTAATGTATGTCACTAGAGCAGGCAGTAAAATCTTTAGTAATACTTGGGGCACGTGCAGTTGTCCATCCAAATCCCTAAGCCTTTGCCAAAGTTTTAATTTTATACATTTGCCTATTCCAATAGGAAGATCTTAAGGTTTGGGGTATCTTATTTTAGGGGAAAATATTAGGATATTGGAAAGGTGCAGGATATATAAACTGCTTCAAGATTTAAAAGTGGTTTAGGGCTAGAAAATTCAATGTGGGGGGAAAAAAAACGAAGAAAGGAATTGAGTTTATCTACCTTGGAGAGCAGAGAGATATAAGGTCACTGAATAAGTATCTTCAAATATGTAAAAGATAATTAAAGGAACAAAAGTGCCCAGTTGTTCACATCCCCACTGAAGCTATAAAGAATGAAGAAATTAAATTATTGCAAGAGAGATTTAAATTACACCCAAGGGGAAGGGCGGAATGGAAATGGCAACATGATACATAGGCTTGGAGCCAGCCAGGGAGATAGCATAGCCTTAGATCAAACAAAGACTAGGCTTTTCCTCCCTTTTGGACCCAGCAGGTCATGCAGGCCTTTTATTTCTTTTTTTTAAACACACTCCAACCTCAATGGATGACCTGTCCCTGCCTTTTGGGTTTATGAGATCAGAAGGAATCAACATACTAGCTGGGATATCCTGATTTCAGACCATATGAGAAGCAGCCTGGAGTAGTGGAAATGTGTTCTTAAGTGTGTGTGTGTGTGGGGGTGTGCGTGCGAACAAATGCACTGTAAAGAGCGGTGACCGAACTCCAGCCACCTCCTTCTGCCTGAGTTTCTTCATCTGTAGAATGAGTGGATTGCACTGGCCCATCTTGACCAATGTTCTGAAGTGGTATGAGTCAGTAAAGAGCAAATCCAGCAATAAAAATCATGGTCTCCTTTTTTTTTCATAGCATTTCTACCTTTCCCTTCCTTATGTATGTGAGTGTTTGTATTCATATGTATAGCTCACAAAACTAGTAACAGCAGTTGATTCTACCTGCTCCCCGGTGTCCTTTTTCTTTTCCTCTCCTTTTCTCAGTGCATCCTTCCAAAGACTTGTCAGGTGCCCTATGCAAAAGTCTATCTCAGCTTCTCCACGGCAATCACAATCCCTCTGGCACACTCTTATTCTCAAGATACCAAATAACACTTTTGACAGCTGGAAACCGATATCAATTCCACAGTTTGCCCAGAAGATCACAAATACAAAAAAAAAAAAATAACATGCATTGCAGTCATCAACATCACTCAGATGAAGGCTGCCAGGCTCAGCTGGCATCTGCAGCCCCTTTTGGGGCCTGGTGCCCAGCCTCCTCTAGCCAAGGGGAAGGGGCTTTGATGGGAGCCAGGCGATCCCTGTAAGCCTGGAGTGCCACAAGCTGGGGTTTCCCTGAGCTCAGCTGCCGTGGGACCACCCGTACCGCCAAGGCTGGGGGATAAGAAAGGTTCCTCGGAAACTGTTGCATATCTGCTGAGTTCAGTGGCTTTTCATAATCCATTTACTATGTTTCTATGCTGTTCTTTTTTTTTTTTTTTTTTCTCCTTCAGCCAAATATACTGCATAGAAAATGCCCATGGACAGCTGGTACGGGACCTCGACTTTAATCCCAATAAACAGTACTACTTGGCTAGCTGTGGAGACGACTGTAGGGTGAAGTTCTGGGACACTAGAAATGTCACTGAACCTGTGAAGACACTTGAGGAGCATTCCCACTGGTAGAGTGACTTATGTGCATGCTGATTTAGGGAAAGGGGGATTATGTAATTTATTTTGCTAATTACTTTACCATTTGGAAAGGCACAAACTAGCTTAGTTTATGCTGCTGTGAATCAATCAATCAACCAACCCAGTTTCATTTTTCCTAAAGAATCACTAATTCCAAATCTGAGTGTTTATGATTTATAAACTCAGAAGAAGAAGAAAAACATTAGCTGCTCTTTTCTGTTGAAACAGAGCTGGCTCAAGTGTGGAAAAATAAATGAATAAATGTGCACAGATGTTCACTGCAGCATTGTTTGTAGTACAGAAAAACTGGAAGCCACCCAGATGCCCATCAATAGGGGACTGGCTAAGTAAATTAGGTGACATCCATTCAGTGGAGATTATGCAGCTGTCAAAAAGAATGACGAGTATCTGTATATGCATGGACGTGGAAAGACGCCCAAGATTATTCATTTTTTGCTAATTATTTGATTGTTTACCATATGCTGGATACTTTTTGCTAAGTAAGTGAAAAAAAAAACAAATTGTAGAATGGTATGTATAATGTGATCCCATTTTTTACTCAAAGTGTGTGTGTGAGGGGTGAGTATATGTACATACGTATGCAGAGAAGAAATCTGAAAGAATAGGAACCAAACTGTCATCAGTAGTCCTCTCTCAGGCAAGGAGGGGCACCTTACGAAAGGCTTTTACTTTCTGTGGTCTGCATCTCTGGATCGTTTGGAATTACTTAGCTGAAGCTATATTGCTTCTGCAATTAAAAAAAAAAAAAAAAGATGGATAAAAAATACACTATAATACTAGTATACAGTTTTGATAAGTTGAATAAATCACTGTAATTTACTGCAATCCATGTAGAAATGCTTAACTGTTCTCCTTAGCAGCTCTAGGGGTGTGCCCCTTTGCCAGCTAGATTTTCCCACACTCTCCTCTTGCACTTCTGTGAGCCCTGAAGCCTACACCTGCTTCGGCGCTGATTAGAAGGCAAAAGCTGACCTGAATCCTTGGGTATATGTGCACATAAAAAAGAAAGTTAGATTTTGATGATCAAAATTCCTAGAACAATTCCTGGGCCCTCGGAAACCTGTCATTGCTCTTTTGTCATTGGACCTATGGCAGCTGGTCACTGGGAAGTCGTAATGAGCTTTTGTTTAATATAACAGGTTAATTCTAACCCATATTTTGCTTTTGGGAGGGTGGAGTTTTTGTTTTTTAGGATTTTAGAAAGCCTGTCTGGAGCATTGGGTATTAGCCTTATTTTCCCTCTAAGGGTTTATCCTTGCATTTAGTGTTTCTTGTCTTTGTTAGGATTTAGAGAAACATATAATAAACTCAACCCTCTACTGAGAACTTCCTAAAGTCAGACCATGTCATGCCATATGACCATTGATTCATATGGCAGTCAAGCAAGTGTCCTCTTGACGATGCATTTTAAAAATCACGGGGCGGATGTGGCTCAAATGATTGGGTGTCCATCACCTATATGGAGTGACCTGGGTTCAATCCCCGGGACCTTCCGGTTAAAAAAAAACAAAACAAAAAAAATCATTTACACCGAGTGGTTCATTTAAACCGCTGCTTCATTGCATGTCGCAGGGTGTGGAATGTCCGTTACAACCACTCTCACGATCAGTTGATCCTCACGGGCAGCAGTGACAGCAGAGTCATCCTTTCAAATATGGTGTCCATTTCCTCGGAGCCCTTCGGCCATTTGGTAGATGACGATGACCTCAGCGATCAGGAAGAACACCACCAAGAGGAGAAGTAAGAAAAAATTCACTCTCAAACTTTGTGGTGACTCTTGATGACACAAGGGTTTTCTTTTCTCACTGATAAGTTCCTGATCCAGGTGATTTACCTGAAAAGCATTCAGGGGTGTAGTTAAGGTTGACATTCCCTTTCTTCACTGCAGTTACGAGGGACTCACAGTTTTGGAGGTTATTGACACAGTAGTCTGATTATCAGCACCCAAGACGCATTGAAGTTGGGTTAGGTAACGCCTCGTGTAAAATGTAATATAGACCACGGTGCATGTTTTAATAGCACCACCATCTTGGTTGTATATTTTTCAAAAAACATTTTCCTAGGCCCTCTGTTATGTGATCCTAATAGCCCCTGCCATAGGGAGATAGCTCAGGGGCAGTACCCTCTTCACACCAGGGCACAGGGCCCCCTGAGACCCATGGGGATTCCAGAACTCATGCAGGTTGCTCTGCTAGTTAGTGATGGGGCAGGGGTGCACCCTACTCCCGAGGCCTGTGGTGGTTTAGAACTATATGCACCCCAGAAAATCATGTTCTTAAAGCTAATCCATTTCTGTGGGTGTGGACCTATTGTAAGTAGAACTTTCCATAAGGTTACTTTAGTTAAGGTGTGGCCCAGGGTGGTCTCAATCCTCTTACTGGAGTCCTTTATAAGAGAATGAAGTTCAAAGAGAGACAAAGCCACAGAAGGAAGAGGCTGAAAGCAGTGAAACCCGGAAGAGAAGGGAGAGACGAGCAGGCACCGCCATGTGCCTGGCCTTGTGGCAGAGGAGTCAGGGATCGCCGGCAGCAGGTCTTTGGGAAGGAAGCATCGCCTTGACGATGCCTTGATTTGAACATTTTTTCAAAACAAGGCCCTTGTGACCTGAGTGTGACCTGCTGCCACTACTTGTGTGACTTGCTTGCATCTTTGCACAGTGAGGAAGAAACAGGCAAAGCCCTCTTTCTTTTGTCAATAATAGTAAATATTAAAAGGAAACACTTTTTTTTTTAAGTAGGTTTGTTTTCATCTGTGCCAGCTACTTCCCATATTGTGAGTAAGCATGTTTTAGATCTTAATGCAGAGAATTCAGATTCCCATGATTCCAGAGAAAAGAGTTTCTGGCATAAAGCCTAGCTGAACTGAACAGTAAATACAATAATGGTGACAATTATTACCCTAAATACAATAATGTTTGGAGAGTCTTTACGTCATTTGGTTGCCTGGACCCTTTTTCCTCTGCCTATCTGAGCTTATTTAAAGTTACTTTGGGAGGAAATATCTCTGTACTTGGAGCTTTTTCCACAATGGTAATTTACCATTTTGTTTCTGCTTTGATTTTGTTGTTTTTCTATCCAAAATACTTAGAAACTCAGGTCAACCAGAAAATAATATTGAAGCACACTTACAGTGGTTTCAGTCTAACAGTCTACCATTTCACAATCTGGATTTTGGGTTCTTTACAATCATCTCATCTCATAGCCAAAGCAGGTGTTTTTCATTTACTCTGGGCATCAAGTCTTGTTATCAGAGGAGAAACCTGATCATTCCCTTAACTGGATCCTGTGTGGGTCAGTGGTATATTGTCCTTCCTGCCAGCGGTCTCAGAGAAGCTGGACCAGGAAGGAATAAAGTGTTTGCTAGCCATCGCTGTGCCTAGACATGATGGCACTGAGGCTTTTTTGTTCTAGTAATTTCCTAGCAATCCTGATAGTCATCCTCTTCTTCCACTGTTTGTCCACCTAGCCTATGAAATTCAGAAAAAGAGAGTATGCCTTATGAGGATTTTTAAATTATATAACAAAGAACCAGTTGGCCTGCTGATAGGTCCATTTATGGGGAAGACCAGGACTTGGTGATTTTTATTAAGGGATTATCAGAACATAGAGTCAATACTATTATAAGAGGGTATTGTCTTGTTGGGGAGATGCAGCCTTTTCCTGCGAGGAAATTCAAGAGCACTTGTAATACAGTGCATAAATTGAGTAGCATTTATCTGTTGTCAAATGGGAGGAAAGTGCAGAAGAAGGCCGTGTCAGGTTTTAAAAAGTGGCTCCCCCGCGCAAGGGGCAGATTTTGGATGTCAACCTCAGAATAGAAAGCCCTGTCATTTCTTATTGGGACAGGCAGAAGAGTCCCTATTCTTCACCTGCACATACTGGTGTGATGTGCATAATAAAGACAAGAGAAGTAAGCTGGATCATGTGGTAAGGTTCCCTAGAGAAGGTAAAATGTAGCACACATTTAAAGGGAGATGAAGTTGGAAAACGTGCTAAGTGAGAGCAGTTGCCAAAGCCTAGCCTGGGAACCAGGGAGCAGGCCCTGTGTCTTCACTCTCCTTGCTCCAGCAGAGTAGCTTCTCTCGGGGCCTTATGAGAACAGTGGCCTCGGGAGTCATCATCCCCAGGCCCTGCTCTGAGACTGACACCCCCTGTCCTGAGCAGGACACCTGGGCCCCAGGCTCCTCGTCAGCACGACAAGGGGTTGACCTCACTGATTTCTCGAGTGCTTTCTGCTCAAAAGTGTACTGGGATTTTTTTCTCTTTTTTAACATCATTCTTTTACTCAGACACAGTGAACATTTTCCATCTTGTACCAAAGAGGTCCCATGTAATAAGTCTGACAAGACATCACCCTAGCACCCACAGTTCTAACGACCAGAGAAACCAAGCTCTTATCAGATAATAGCATTGGTTTCCAGAAACCACTCAAGAAATTCTGATTCGTCATCGCTGTACCAGAGTTTAGAAGCTTCTGCACGAATGATCTTACTGGGCCTGAATAGAGGCCACTGTGATTATTCCCATCATGCAGATGACAAAACCGTGGTTCAGGGAACTGAAACCTGTTTCTCTGTCAGGATATCGCGTGTCCTTCCTGCCACTTCTCGCTGGTGACTGCACTTAACCCGAGCAGCCGGGCCCTGAGGACGAGGCCTCCGTGCTCTCAGACCGTGCGTACACGCTGATGGCCTTGTTCACAGTCTGTGTCTCTGTTGAATCCTAGGAATAAAGAGCCCCTCCAGGACAGTGTCATCGCGACCTACGAGGAGCATGAAGACAGTGTGTATGCCGTGGACTGGTCCTCAGCAGACCCGTGGCTCTTTGCCTCCTTAAGTTATGATGGAAGACTCGTTATTAACAGGGTTCCCAGAGCACTGAAATACCACATATTGCTGTAATTCCTTTGGATGGCATTCCTGATTTATCCTCTTGGCAGAGTCTCGAAAATTTGCAGCTATTTGGAGGTAATTAGTTTTCCAAATAGATCCCTCTCTGGGAGAACCAATATTGCCTTCTTTGAATGCAAGCATTTATAAATAATAATAAAGCTTCTGCCAACTGTACACACTGACACCTAAAACAAAGTTTTCTCTTCGTTGAAGATGGAAAATAACATCTTCCAAACTGTGATGGGAATATGATTCTCCTCCCTTCTCCCATTTTTACGTGAATTAGTGTCTAGCCAATCACTGCTAGGTTTGTTTTTTTCTGTTGTAAGAATCTTGGGCATTTTGCCTTTTTTTTTTGTACATTTCTGTTTCCATAACTAACATTAGCTCATCTTTCTCTTGAGGTTTTAAAAAACATGAAATAAAATAAATAAGGTCATGTTGCCTGGACTCCTGGCTCATTCTTTAAACAAACTTTTTGCTCCTCATTTCGCCACATTACATGGAACTTTGTTCATGTTCCCTGTCTCCCAGCCCAGAAAAAACTGAAGAGTGGACAGAGAGCGCCGCTTCTAATTCAGGATTTCCTGCGGAAGCTTTGTTGGCTGTCGCTTTCATAGGCCCTGCAACCTTCTGTCCTGGAGCCTGACCCCAACTTCCGGGCTCTCAGGGCCCTGTGGCCACTGAGCCATAAGACACTGGGGAGCACTGAAATGGGTTCCCGATGAGCAGTGCATTTTCCTGCTCAGCCTGCGGGCCTTCTCTGGTCTCTTTGTACATCATCTGGGGTATTGTGTCTCGTGCACATTATGCTGATGGCATTTTAAGTGTGGTTCTTCATCATTTCCAGGAAGTAATGATTATGCACCCAATTTTTCCTCTGTGGGATGTTACCCAGCCTACTCTTAAAGATCTGATGTTGAATTCCACCTTGCTAGTCATAAGGTGCTGATTTTGCAGCCTTCTCTTCTGCGGGCCCATGCAGGTCCATGCTTTGCATGACTCGTGCTCTGTCCCCCAACCTGGAGGGCAGCCTAGGACAGTGGAGAGAGCCCTGGGTCTGATGCTGGACGGCCTCCCACTGGCCAGGGGAGCTGGAAGAGGCCACTGCTCTCTACCCTCAGTCCCACGGTTTCCTCGTCTGTACTGAGAAAGGTGGACTGAAGGAGCCCACCGTCTCCAGTCAGCACTAAGATTTGATTATTCTGTGATTGGCTGCAATCTAAAAAAAAAAAAAAAAAATGGACCTATTATTTTAAAAAACAAAACATTCTTGATGAAACCCTCTGTTTTCCCCAGAGTGTTTGTGTGCTGTTTTCTAAGGACATTTGGGCGCGGAATGAATTCTAAGGACACTTGGGTGTGGAATGACGTGTCTTGGATTTTGTTTCTATTTTTTAGGGGTGGATTGGGGCAGTGTGTGGGGGGTAGAGATAAGATGTGTCTCATGCTCTTCAGCATTTCTATTCACAGGTTTTCAGCTCTAATGAATGTCCTCTCTCCAGTGTGCCGTTACTTGAAAAAAAAAGTATATTTTTGTCTAATAAATATTTATTGAGTTCTGACTATGAGCCAGGTATTAGTCTAGACGTTGCAGAAACAGCAGTGAATAATGCAAAACTCTCAGCTTACATGGAGTCTCACTCTTGGCGAAACAATCTGTGTACTATAATGGATAAAATGTGGATACATGCTACAGAGGAGTAGCGCGAAGAGGATGGGTAGGGAGTACTGGTGGGGTGAGAGGGGTGGGCGTTACAGTTCTAAATAGACTGGTGAGGGAAGGCCTAATATGTGACCTTTAAACAAAGACTCCCATTTGCTGAGGGAGTCTACCTTGCGGGGCGATCTGCAGGAATAGTGTGCTGCAGGGGCCAGCAAGTGCAAAGGCCCTGAGGCGAGAGCAAGCCTGGCTGCTTGAGGGACAGCAGGGGAGCCAGTGTGACTGGACTGATGCGAGCCAGACAGCAGGGCTGTAGGAGATGAGGCACAGATCACGGAGGGCCCTGAGGGACTTCGCCTTTTATTCTGAGTAAGGTGGGAAGCCACGGAATTTTTCCTCTGTGAATAGAGGCAGGAACGGAGCGTTTAGAATCATGGGGCTGTTGGTTTTTTGGTTTGTTTTGTCTCTTTGATCTACAGTTCTTTGAATTCTAACACATGTATAGATTGACATAACTATCACCACAGTCAGGGCACATCACCCCCAAAAATCTCCCTCCATGCTATCCCTTTTCCTTTGTAGTCACTTCCTTCCCCCAAACTAGTCCCTGGCAGCCTCGATCTGGTCTTCATCACTATGGTTTATGCTTTTGAGACTGCCATATAATTGGAATCTTACAGTACGTAACCTTCTGAGACTGGTTTCTTTCACCCAGCATAACACTTTTAAGATTTTTCCAAATTGTTGTGTGCATTGATAGTACATTCCTTTTTATTGCTTAGTAGTATTCTACAGTTGGGATATCCCACAGCTTATCCATTCACCATTGAAGGACATCTGTGATGTTCCCAGTTTTTGATTATGAATAGAGCTCCTCTAAATATTTGAGTATAGGAGTTTACGTAAACATAAATTTTCATTTTCTGGGGCAGGGATTGGCAAACAATGGCCTGCAAGCCAAATCCAACTGGCCACGTGTTTGTGTAAATACGGTTTTATTGGGACACAGCCACGTTCGTTCATTCACGTGTTGTCTGACTCTTTTTGCCCTACGATGGCAGAGTTAAGTGGGTGCACCGAGGCCATGTGGCTCACAAAGCTTAAACTATTTATCTGGCCCTTTACAGAAAAAGTTTGTAGACCCCTACTCTGGGATTAATACTTAGAAGTGATATTTCTGGGTCATGTCTAACTTTATAAGAAATGGCCCTACTGTTTTCCAGAGGTGGATGTACAATTTTGCATTCCCACCAGCAATGTATGAGTGATGTGGTTTGTCTGCATCCTTGCCAGCACATGGTACGGCTTCCATCTTTATTTTAGCCTTCTGATAAGTGTGTAGTATTTCGTGTTTTGATTTGCGTCTCCCTAATGGCTAGCTCATTTGCCATCCATATATCGTCTTCAGTGTTCAGTTTGTTTGTGCGTTTAATTTTGAAAGCTCTTTTCATATTGTTTAGATATAATTCCTTTGTCAGGTATGTGATTTGCAGCTATTTTATCTTGTCTTTTTATTCTGTTAACTGTCTTTCATGGAGCAAAAGTTTTGAATTTTGATGAAATCCAATTTATCCATCATTTTTCTCATGGATCAGGTGATTGGTGTCGTATCTAAGAACTCTGCCCCACCCCAGATCATGAAACTTTTCGCCTATGTTTTCTTCTAAAAGTTTTATAGTTTTGCCTTTTACATTAAGATTTATAATCCATCTATTTTGAGTTAGTTTTTTAAACAAAGTGTGAGGTTTAGATTGCGGTTGGATGTCAAAGTTTTTCAGCAGCATTTGTTGAAAGGATTATTCTTTCTCCATTGAATTGCTTTTTTGCACCTTTGTCAAAAACCGGTTGGCTGTCCCTGTGGGGCTATTTCTAGACTGTCTATTTTTTTCCATTGATCTATATGTCTGTCACCTCTGAGTTGGTAAACAATTTTATGGGGTTGCTTTCACAAGTTCCTCCCTCCCTGTCATCTCCCCAGAACTTTCCAGTTCGCCGGGGCTTCCCTTTTCCGTCTTCCGGCCGTTAAACAGGGCCCTTTTGTACCCTGCTCCCTGCTGTGCCTTTCCCATGGCTGTGCATGTGTCTAGGACCAAGCAGCAGGACAAAGAGAAAAAAAAAAGCAGCAGATATTCACCCCACCCTCTTGGGGCCATGGCTCCTCCAATCAGGAAGGCAGTTTCTTCTTCTTCAGAGTTTTAGGCTTCTGCATGCCCCTGCACGGCTGCAATCACACACGATTGCTTGATGTGGGAGGGAAGAATGCAAGAAAGCAGAGCAAAGTTGAAGACAGATTTCTCCCACTGTATTAGTTAGCCAGAGGGGTGCTGGTGCAAAGTATCAGAAATTTGTCGGCTTTTATAAAGATGTTTATTTGGGGTAAAAGCCTATAGTTACAAGGTCCTAAAGAGTCCAATTCAAGGCTGCTTTCTCACCAAAGTCATTTGCCACGTGTAGGAGCAAGCGATCTCTACCTGGTCTCTCCGTCCTTCCTCTTCAGGCTCCATGGGCCCAGCTTCTTCTGATCTCAGCTTTGATCTGGCATAGGGCTCGTCTCTCAGGGCTTCCTGTATGAGTCTGGCTTCTGTGATGGAGCTTTCTCTCTTCCTGTGTGTCTTCTTCAGTGAGTGTCTGTTTATATTAGCCCACCAAGGGGACGGGGACTCAACCCTGAGTCACACTCTACTGACGTGGTCATATCAAAGGCCCTAAATTGATTTTATTAAGTAGACTTAAAGCCTTTGAATTTTATACAAACAAAGGGTATCACACCCAGAGGAGCAGGCCAGTTTACAAACATAATCTCTCTTTTTGGGGATTCACCCACTCTCTATGGAGTTAGAAGACCCATTTCTGTGCCTCAGGCCAGAACTAGAAGGCTTTTTTGGTCCTCTCTTTGTCATTGCCGATGTCTACTTCCAGGTTTCAGCCTTTGTGAGCCCAGGCCAGGGGAGACAGAAGGGGGAAAAAGTGGGAAACTCACCATTGATTTGGTGGTAATTCAAAACTGTAGCCTTCCCCACTATGTCTACTACTATTTACTTTTCAGAGTCCCCAAGAGCCCCTCCATGTACTCTCTCCAGTCTTTATGGCTGCATTCAATGAGAGACACAAGATGGCATGTGTTACTCTGACTTATCAGGACCAGAACTCTCTGGAATCATAACTTAAGGGGTCTCTTTGGCTGCTACGTTCAGAATAGATCATAGGGAAGCAAGCGCAGAAGCTGTGAGGCCAGTTAGAATAGAATTGCAACAATCCAGGTAACAAACGGGAGTGACTTGGACCAGAGTGGTAGTAGAGATGGTAAGAAATAGAGGTGGCAAGAGATGGTAAGAAGTGATTGGCTACTAGATGTATTTTGAAGGTAGAGCCACCAGAATTTACTGATAGATTGGAAGTAGGGTATGAGACAAAGAAAAGAATCAAGCTTGACTCCAAGGTTTTTGGCCTGAGCACCTGGAATGGTTGCTGAGACCAGAAAGACTGAGAGGAGCAGGTTGAAGGTGGGGCACAGAATGGGGCGATGAGCAGTTTGAGTTTGGTTTTGGTACCCTAAAGTTTGAAATGCCTATTAAATATTCAAGTGGTGAGGTTGACTAGATATTTGGATGTATGGGTTGAAGGGAGAGGTTCAAACTGTATATTTAAGTCTGTTATTCATTGATGGTATTCAAAGCCCTGGAACCAGATGAGATCATTAAGAGAATTAATGTAGAGAGAAAAGAGGAGGCCAGAAATGGAGCTCTGGGACCATCCAACATTAAGAAGTCAGGAGGAAGAGAAGAACAAAGGAGACAGAGAAGGAGTGGTCAGGGAGGGAGGAGGGAAACTGGAGTGGTGTGGAATTCTGGTAAGCCACATAGAGCAAGGGTTTAATAAGTCAAATGCAACTGATAGGTCAAGTCTGATGAGGGCTGAGAACTGAGGTGGGGGTGCAGAGTGGATTCTAGAGAAAAAGGGAAGAAATAAATTAGAGAGGCAGGACATATAAACAGGTTCTCAAGGTCCTGCTATAAAAGGGTTCCGAAAATGGGATAGTAACTAGAGAGGATATGGGGCCATAAAGAGGTTCTTTTTTCTTCTTTAAGAAGGAAGAAGTACCTGTATGTTTGCTGATAGAATAATCCAGTGGAGAGGGAAAATTTAATGATGCAAGACAGGGAGGAAAGAAATGAGTCTGCAAATAGGCAAGCGAGGACAGAACCTGGTGAAAATTTCTAAGATAGCATGAGTCTTAGAAATTTAGCTTTTATAAAGTTACTAGATCCCAAAATTTATTTTTGCACATTTAGAACTAATCATTACCATTAAATGGACCAAGTGTTAATGAGTAATAAACACTTCTTATATTTATAAAGTTTATGATACTTTCAAATTCATGACTTAGTTTTATCCTCACAACATCTGTGAGATACATAGAGCAAGTATTCCCATTTTAAGGATTAAGAAACCGAGGGTGAAAGCACCAACTAGCAATGCAACTAGAAAAAGACTCAAATAAAATGGGGAAAGGGTAAAAACAATTGAGTTCATATGGCTAAGAGATTTCAAAGTGAGTCAAGAGGTCATCCCAGAGGTAATGCTTATGTACTTCTCAGCAGGATCTCATAGACTGCCAAAGTGGATACTACCTCAAATAGTGGGGCTCCTGAGGGCTCTGGAGACACCCAGGTCCTATGGTCAGGGCAGATAGCTCTGGAGTTTAGTGCTTTGCCAGTGGGCCCTACTTTGGAGTTTGTGCTCCTGAGAGTGACAGAGTTGGACTCAGTTATGGCTTCCCTGCACATGGCTCATTTGTCCCTTCTATTTGAACCTATACTTGGTGCTGGAGCTGGTAGGTGTATGTCCAAGAGACTTGAATCTTTGGGCTGTCCATGTACCAGCTGGGCCCGGAGCCTCAGCAGAGTTGGAACACCTACTCTCCAGGTCATTGGACTCACCCAGGATATCTAACAAGGAGGTGAGGATTGACAACCACTACATACCAAGGAAACAAGAGAGCCTACAACTGCAAGCAAGAGAGTCCCATCCATCATCTGTATGGGATGGAAGACCCCTCTCAATTAGAGGTGGAATGGACATCACCATCCCAGAATTCTCAGGATTGGGGAATGAACTATGGACTAGAGTGGACTTACTGGTATTCTACTGTAGACTTATTGTGATTCTAGCAATGGAAAAAATTACAACATTGATATGGAGCCAGTGGCCACTGGAGGCTCTGGGGATAGGGAGAGGGAAAAACAGTTGTAATACGAGGGCTTTTTTGGGACTTGGGAATCGTCCTGAATGACATTGCAATGACAGATATGGGCCATTCTTCCCATAACCTGCAGAATTGTGTGGGAGAGAGTGTAGACTACAATGTGAACTATGGTCCATGCTCAATGGCAATGCCCCAGAACTCGTTTATCAATTGCAATGAATGTGCCACACTAATGAACGATGTGTTTATGTGGGAGGGTGTGGGAGGTGTGGGGAGCGGGGCATACGGGAATCCCTATATTTTTTGTGTACCATTTATGTAATCTAAGTATCTTTTAAAAAATTAAAAATATATATTAAAAAAAAAAAAAGCTGAGGGTAAGTGAATGGGCCAGATGACACTCTCCTCGGCTTTGTCGCTTAGTCCTTTTTGCACTGTACCATCTTAATCCCCTTCGCACAAAATCTCTTGGAGTTTCCCCCTCCCTGCAATACTTATCCAAATGGAGCCTAGTAAATTTACTTGAGTAAGACAGTGAAGAGAGTATTAGAATGCAGTTTATGCAGAGAGAATATCTGGCATATTTTATTACCACCATCCAAGTGTTGCCCAAGTTATTTCAAAACTAAACGCCAACTGTCCAGTTAGCATCCTGCTTGGAAGGGGTAGATGAGGGCAGAGCAGAGAACTCAAGGCAGCGTCTTTTAAAGTCAAAGTTATTCTTCATTATGCGTAAACCTCCCTGTAGGTGAAATAAGGGATTGCCGTATTAAGCTTCATTACTGGGAGTGGGGGAATGGAATAGGGGTAGAAGAAGTTTGTTGTCGGATGGCCTGAGATTTGGGGTGCTCCGTCCCACCTGGCAGTCCTCTCTGTGTCGCACCGGCTGCTGCTCTGACCCATCGCCGGCTGCCGTTTGCAAGGTCAGCGGTGAGTGAGATTAGCGTCCACGCTGTGTTTGTGCACAAGCCCCCTGACTTGCTTCTCCTCATTCGGATCTGGCTCCATGAAGCAGGGTAGAGCATTATGAATCCCACTTTTTCATGCAAGGCCCTGGCGAGGTGAAATTTAGAATCCAAGGGCTGTTTGGGATTGAGAACAAAGCTTTAATAGCTTTTACCAAACCCTTTTGGCATCTGCTGCCCAGTGAGTTAGCGCTGCTCAGGAGACTGCTCAGGGCAGTGCCTTCTTCCTCCCCCTCCTCTCTGCTGGTGGCCAGGTGAGTGGGAAGGGATATGGCTCTCCCTTCTCAAGGAAGAGTCCCATTCTCCCTCGTAGAGCAGGGGAACTGCTGATTACATACCTGCAATAAACAATCATCCAGCCGGTGAGGCTGCCCCCAAATGCTCCCTGAAGTCTAGAGTGCAGGGTGGCCCGCAGCCCTGGAGATGGCGGTTCTCTCCCCTGCACTGGCCAGGCCACACGCTGAGTATGTTGGGTGCGGGACTTCGTGACCAGCACTGATCAATTGCAGCCTGTCAGGAGAGAGCAGCCAGCAGCAGCCATACTCTAGGTGGCATGTTTGAAGGCACTGAGGCTGCTTAGTTTGGGACACAGAAACGCTGGGGAGGTGGTGGGGGCTGGGAACAAGGTGACCATCCTTAGAACACTTGATAGATAATCATGTGGACGTGCCACTGAATGACAGAACCAGTGGGTGGGATTTGAAGCAGGGCAGGTGTTGATTGAAGATAAGGACGAACTTTTAAACAGCTAAAGATTTGGGGGAAAGATGGAGTGTGACCAGTTCAGCAGGGCCTGGCAAACCCCTGTCCTGTGGACCTTTCCCTCGTTTGGTCCTTCGGCCCGTCTGAGAGCAGTCTCCCGGGTTGCCCCAGGCCGCCTCTCCCTGCCACAGTAGCAAGAAAGGCTGAAACGACATAGAACATGACGTGAGGATTTCAAGAAAAGGGAAAAGAGAAACAAAAGGGGGGAAAAAAGCAAAAAAAAAAAAAATTGGGTAGAGACTAGATCAAAGGATCAATTCAGAATCTACAGGAAAAGCAGTGAGGGAGGGAAACTGAAAACAAGCAAGATGCCAGGCACGCACAGGCAAAGTGAGGCTCCTGGCAGGATTGGAACAGGATGTCTTTGAAAAGTGTCTGGTGGAAAAACATGAATTGCCCAGCGAGGTGGCGTCCCCTGGCTGGAGTTTTAAAGGAGGTGAGGGAGGGGGACAGTGCATCATGCTGTCATTTGCTATTTGGTGAGTCTGGAGTGAGGGAGACCAGAATGCCAGGGTGGTACTCCAGCCTGTGACTGATTTTGGAGGCTGCTGGCATCCCCTTCTACTCCTGAGGTCCTGTCACTGAGACCTTGAGAACATCCTGGATCCCCCGCTTCCCTCCATCCCACCGCCAAGCCATCACCTGGTACCTGGATGACCACAGCTCCTCCTAAATGGTTTCTGTTGTTCCAAGCGACCGTGCATCCTGTCACCGTGTTCTTCCTCCTAAAACACCGATTTCACCGTGCCGTGACCCTGCTCCCCTGCTGACAGTCGAAACTCCCCTTGGCTATGGGAGGGTTAGTTGAAGAGCACATGGGCAAGTGGAGGAGGCCAAGCACAGTTCCTCAGGGCCTCATAGAGTCCAGAACATCTTTCAGAAATGGGAAATCAGACTCAGCCTGCTATGGGGTCTTCTTGTCACCCCTAAGAGATGGGCGTCTATTGGTTCCTGCTTCCAATTTGTCACCAGTATGTAGGTAGTTGCTTCTGCTGCTGTCACTGCCAACTCCCTGTTCCCTGTCCTCTGTACTCATAGTTTCTGCTGACTGATGGCTTGTGTATATTATCTTTGGCAGCTGCCCCCTGTTCCCATTGAGCAATCAGACTCCCCGAGAGAGAGGACATGGACTGCTTCAGTCATTTCCCCATTGAGCCTCCCTTGGGGCAGACCCTTCACCCAGCATGTGGGGCTTACTAAGGAGAACAACAACTTTGCAAATGATTTCACTTAGGGCCTAAGTGAAAGAGTCTAGACAATGTGGGGTAACTACTCTAAGAACACAGAGACATCATTTCTGTAGGGGAGATGTGTATAGGAGATAGGCCTAGAAAGGGCCCATTGAGTGGTTTTTTTTTTAAGATTTATTTATTTTATTTCTCCCTTCCCCCCACCCCGCATTGTTTTTGCACTCACTGTCTGCTCTCTGTGTCCATTCACTGTGTGTTCTTTTATGTCTGCTTGTCTTCTCTTTAGGCAGCACCGGGAACCGATCCCAGAACCTTCCAGGGTGAGAGAGAGGCATTCAATCTCTTGCACCACCTCACTCCCTGGTCTGCTGCATCTCTTATTATCTCTCCTCTGTGTCTCTTTTTGTTGCGTCATCTTGCTACACCAGCTTTCCGCTTGGGCCACCACTCCTGCGTGGGCCAGCACTCCTGCACGATCCAGCACTCCTGCGTGATCCAGCTCTCCGCATGGGCTGGCTCTCCGCGCAGGCCAGCTTGCCTTCACCAGGAGGCCCTGGGAATCAAACCCTGGACCTCCCATATGGTGGACAGGAGCCCAATTGCTTGAGCCATGTCTGCTTCCCAAGATTTTATTTTTATTTATTTATCCCTCCCCACCTCGTTGTTTGCAGTTGCTGTCTGCTCTCTGTGTCCATTTGCTGCGTGCTCTCTGTGTCTGCTTGTCTTCTCTTTAGGAAGCACCGGTAACTGAACCTGGGACCTCCCATGTGGGAGAGAGGCACTTAATCGCTTGAGCCACCTCAGCGCCCTATTGAGTGGTTTTTAATGAACTCATTAGGCAATGGGGAGCCCTGGGAGGTTTGATGCCAGAGGATGACACGCTTTGAGCTGCACTATGGGAAGAGGATAGTTCGGAAATAAAAACTCTTGAAAGGTGGGGTGCATTTCTTTCTCTTCCTTATAAAGAGGGTGTTCTTTAAATACCTGCTGATCGAGTGGCTGCTTCAGGCAGCCTGGCTTTTGTGCCTTTTCTTCCTACTCCAGGCCGTTAAGCTGCTGTTTCTGCTGTTTGCAATAGTTTCCCTTTTGCTTTTTGCCTGGTTACCTACTCTCAGCCTTCATGACGCTGTTTAAATTCTCAGAGGGGCTTCCCTGATCATTCATTCCAATATCATTCTTTGTTGTTATTTTCTCTCATAGCCCTTCCTTTTCTTTCGAAACACTTAACCAATTAAAGGTTAGATTTACAATATGACTGTCTCTCCCACCAGACTGTAAGTGTCATGGGGACAGGAAGCATATCTGCTCTGTTCGTTACTATAGCCTCGGAACCTAGCAAGATGTTGGTATTCAAGAATTGTATTGGATGGATGGAGTGTAGGCTAACCTTGGAAATTTCTTAACCAAAGTAAAATGAAACAAAGCAAAACAAAAGTCAGATGAATAAGGTGAAGGTCAGTTAGCAAACTCCAAAACCTGGTTCTAGTCTTCTGTTGTCCTTGACTGAACTTGTCAATTTGTGGTTGAAGTATTCTGAAGCCCAAGGGATCTCTTCTATGGAAGTAAAATTCTCTTTACAATTTAGCATTGATGTAAGATGTTGGCATTTGTCCCAGTATGCAATATCTGAAAGAACTAATAAGTGTCATTGGTTCTACTAATCTTAGTTCCTAAAGGTGAATTAGGAGCCACCAAGTCTGGGATTTTTCTAGAATGGAGTTTTCTCTTTCCTTAGCTCTTTCACAAGTTTTCTTCTATGGAAAATATCAGTAAATAACTCAAAGGCTCTTTGTCTATCTCAAGATAAAATACTTGATGGATAGACGGATGGATAATTGAAAGACTGCCTTGGATGCAACCTGAATTTTTGTGAAATAAGTGAAAAATGCAAATTATTAATTACTTTCACACCTTGATAACAAAAGCTGGGTTGTTTTTAAACAGGATCTTCTAAATAGACCTAGAGTAGAATTGGACTTGTGAAGGTATCCTACACTGTCAATGAATTCAAAGACACTGTTTTGAAAATGCAAAATACAAAACAGTAAATATAAGAGCATCTCCTAAGAATCAGAAAAGATGGATTCTTTTATTCACTCCTATACTAAATTGGCATGTTTTATTCCTTTAACTTTTGTTGATATCCTCTTCTTTAATGTAAGAGAATTAGTATTCATAATGTAATCAATTAGTATTCATTAATCTCTGAGGATTTGATTTCTGTGTGGTTTATTGAAGAGTCACTGAAGATCAAAGTACACAGAATACAACTTACCTAAGTTTATGATTTGAAACGTTTTTGTTGGACTGTTTGCAGTCCAGTCAGCACCTAATGATTCGGTCTGGGTCATCTGACCCCAGCCTGCCTTTCCATCCTCATCATCACTGCTTTGGTATAACTAATGTCAGGAGTGTTGCCTGCTATTTCCTAAATATGCACCAGGTTGGCTTTGTTTATATTGTCTCTTCTTCCTTGGATGTGCTTTTCCTCCTCCACTTGGCAAAATTCTACCCTTTCTTCAGAAGCCAGCCTCCATATTACCTCCTCTGTGGAGCTTTCCCTCCTCTCCCCTCCTTCCCCAGTCCTACTCCGCGGATCCTTGGAGCACCCCAGGAGCTGTCTGGTGATGGAGGAAGGAGCCCGAGGGTGGGGATCCCTGCCCACTTGGCTTCAGAGTGATGACGGTATCTTCCCTTATAAGCGGCTTGAATATCGCCTCGAGTCACGGCTCTCGCCATCCTGTGCATTGCCACTAGAATAATTTTCCTTAAAAAAAGAATTTGGACGTGACGCCTGCTCACTCCTGGCTCGTAACCCTTGGGGACTCTTGACTGTTCACAGATTAAATAGCACATGTCTTAGCCTGGCCTTCAAGGCCCTCAACAGATCCCGACCTAGAATTCTAGCTTTATCTCCAGTGCAGTGAAACTGGGCCTGGCACGGAGCTCCAAACACATCCTGTGCACGTTCAGAGCCTGTCGTGGCCTCTCCCTCCTCACCACTGAGAGAAATGCTTCCAGCCCTGCCCCTTCCCTCCTCAGGCAAGCCCACCCCCAGCCCACTCAGAATCCATAGCACTCCTGTCTAGCCCGCTTCTTGGCATTTTTGTGGCTTTTAATCAGATGTGACTATGGAATAGTACTGACCCAGCTTTGGAAATTGCCCTCAGGGCTTTGTGGACCAGGCTTGTATTCACAGTTATTCTCCGGGGATGAGTTTGCTATCAAGAAACAGATGAGAAGGCAGTGGGAAGGGAGAAATAAAAAGTTGTCGACTCCTGCTCTGGGCCATTATCCCTATGCCTCTTACGCCCTTGTGGGATGGGGGTAACAGCATCTTGATTTTAAATAGGAAGAAATCAAGATTCAGAGGGATTAAAACCGTGACTAACGTGATTTTCAGACTGTTCAGGAAAACCCATCGGTTCTGGGGAAGCTCTCGAGAGTTGGAGGGAGAGGAGAGAAAAGGGGGAGGCACTCGGAAGGCAGGCCTTGTGGGGACCTTCACCTCTACTAGGATGCCTTTGTTTTATCTGTTTGAATATTAAACTTCTCAAGGTTTCCTGTGAGGAATTGTTTGGGATGCCCACACTGCAGTGCTGTGGGGAAGATGGGTCATCAGATAGGGTTAAACTGTTAAGAGATAAAAATGTGATGTGACTACAAAACAGACTGGTTTTCTTACATGGCTCATTAATTGGCTGTGCGAGTTCTAAAAGAGGAATTCTGAAAATAATCTGAACAATTCCTGGGTCATAAAAATTAGCATAAGGCCTGATAAGAGACTATTAGTTGGGATTAACAATAATTTGGCTGTATGAGTTAAGAATTTTTTTTTAAGTCACCATTTTAGAACACAACTTACTAATATATTTAAGTCTCCTTTCATCTTTTCAGGTGTTTATTGACATGTTTCCTCACAGGTTAGGACCTATCTGAGGGAAGGATCACATAGACTAATTCCTTCTTATTATGACCAGCTCTCTCCAACAGTGCTCAACAGTCAGCAGCGAGTGCCCCCCCTCCTCTGTGTCCAGCGCTGTGGTTGGGGGGCCAAGGGGTGAAACAACGCAGACAACTCAGTTCCTGCTGTCAAGGAGTGCTCCGCCCTTGGCAGTCAGAGAATAAGCCAAGTCTGTACATGCCCGTGTTTCCAGGCAGCTGTGAGGAGCGCTGCCAGGAGCCGCAATCCACAAGCTGTGGCGGCGCAGAGGATCACAAGATCAGGCTGCTTCAAGCCCTGCTGAGAATCCGGTGGGGGACAATAAAGAGGTAAGAGCCCGTGGAGGCTCAGTGAAGGTCTTTCATTTAGTCAAGTAAACTTAGATGGCATTTTGGACACACCAAAACAAAATAAGACCTGGCCCCACACTGGAACAGCTAACACACAAGTAAGCAGCTAATTTTAGTACTAAGTTTTCTAAAATATCTCAACACCAAGAAAGCACTAAGAGAGGAGAGTCTGAGGATTCACCATAGGCCTTAAAAGATGGGGAAATTCCTATAGGTGGAGTGGACAGGTAGACAAAGAAAAAAGCCAAATGAGTAAAGGCGTGGTAGAGGATATATTTAATAAGTACCTATAGAATTGGATTATTAAAGTTACCAGTTCGATGCTCACATGTTAATACTTTCATTGAAAGAGTTCAGAGGTAGAAAGGAAATTTATAAAATTATACTACTATGAACTGGCTGTGTGACCTTGAGCAATTCATTTCAGCAAACACTTACTGAGCAACTACTATGTGCCAGGCACTAGAGTAGGTGATGCCGATGAAGGAATACCTTCAAGCTGATGGAAAGTTCTGGAAGGAGACGTCCCCCACTTGAGTCTGAGTCATCTGGTCTGTAATCCCCAAGGGCCAGACCGGTAATTGCTAAGGTGGCTTCCATTTCAGCATTTGATATTCTGGTGAGTGGGAACATGCAGACTAATATTGTGAAAGTGGCAGTGGTCGCTCTCGTACCCCTGAGCTGCGAAAGCAAACGAGAGAAATGAAAACAGTCTTGTAGCCAAGAAGAGGAAAAAGCCAGGGTAGGGTAGACTAAGGAGGTTGCTCTGCAGAGGCCTGAAAATGAGAGGAAGAAAAGGGGAGGTGAGCATCTACAGAGGGGAGGAGGAGAGGTGAAGAGGGAGTGCGGTGAATCCAGCCACACCTAGGGAGGCTTACTCGTAGCGCCTGCTGCTGGGGCTCTCGGGGAATGAGGAGAATGTCAGCAAGAGCCTTGTTCTGCAAAGGATTTCGGGAGGTGCACATGGTGAGTTAGCGAAGAGGAGACCGGGTCACTAGCTTCCTAGTTCTGTGTTCACCCCCACTGCATTGCTCCTCGTTGGAATGATTCAGATTTGCCACCACGTCCTTGTTTATGGACACAATACAATATTTCCTTACATATTCCTCTCCTCCTGTAGGGCAGATATATTCCTTGTATTTTCTTTTGATTCAGGGAGCATGTTTCAGCTCCACTACACACCATTTTCTTGTTTGCTGACACAAGGGACTGCAAGAACATACCCTTGTAGCTCAATGTCCATTTTTTGAGCCAGCATTCATTAGGTAACTGGATGTCAGGTGCTAGGCCAGGGGCTGGGGACTTAGATATGAATAGGGCGAAAGCTTCACTGTCTAGTGAACTGCTTCTTAAGCAGCTCTCTTTGCATGTCACTACTATGCACAGCACACCTCATCAGTGGCATTTCTCCATATAAGTAGCAGTTTTCAAGGGAGAAGAGAAGTGCGGGGGGATATGCCAGTTTGAAAAGTCCCTCCCCAGACAGGCACCCCTTCCTGGAACTTCAGATATGTCAACTTAGGTGCAGTTTGCCCCTCATTCCACAGGTTGAGATTTATTGGAAAAGGGAGGAGATAATACATATAATTATATGGTGTGATATAGATTATGATAGAGACAAGTACCAGATTCTATGGTAGTCAGAGAAGAGAACATCAAACTCAACATGTAAGGTGGACAGGAGTAGTTTTCTAGGGAAGTTGACAGCTTACTGAGACCTGAAGGGTGAGTTGGCCAGATGATGGGAAGGAAAATGGGGAATGTAAGGGGTAGGGCATTGGAGCAGAAGGGACTGCATGAGCAAATGCCCTGATATGGGACATGGCCATGGAGAAATTTTACAGACAAGCTAGTTTTATCTAGATTGGGAACCACATAGATGGAAGAGCTGGGAAAGCCAACTTTGCAAGAGGTGATGGGAAGGGAGCATGGCTCACACACTTGCTCTTAGATTCTCAAGCAGCAACTCCAGAAGTGCCCAGGCAATCTCATATAGTTTGTTGTGTCCTTCTACAGCTGTAGAAAGCACTTAAAATGTTTATATAGAAAAGATGATGAAATGATTTTCAAAGTGTCAAATGAAAACCAAAGAAGCATTTGCCGGATCTACTTACAACCATGACATGTTTTATCATGAGCCTGGAGTACATGTCCAGGACCATGTTGCTGTGGTTTGTGAGGAACCTGGCTTTCTGTGCCCCACCAGAGAAAGGGAGCTGTAGAGACCTTGCTCAGAAGATAACATTGGCCAACCTTGCCCAGGAGCTGAGAGGACCTTCTACCACTGATGCAGTTAGAGCCAAAGTGTGCAGAATCTGGAAATTCCCAGCCCAAAATTGAAGGGAAAGGTTCCCTACCTCAGGCCCAGACCTCCATAACAATTCCAGGGTATTTGCTGAGTCCAGGAGGAAATTGTCAGATTTGTAGCAACTTAGCTACTGTACTGCTGGCCAGACTCTTTGGGGCCGTCACTACTGAAGGGACTTTCAGAGCTTATTTAAACTCTTCATTCTCCAAAGAGGGCAGTCTACTCTGCAAAAAGCACACAGCTAGTTTGTGACGGAGATGGCCCTGGGTCCTTCCAACAAGGTCTGGAAAGGCCCTCAGAACCCTCTGAGTTAAGGTAATAATTCTCTCTCTGAAAGACTCCAGAACCAGCTGGATTGGGTAGTCTTCCTGGCATGCCATTTAATTTTTCCCAACATCATGCCTATCATGTGCTGAGTAAAGAGCTGGGGAAGGACCTTCCAAGTAGAAGGGAAAGCACGAGAAAATTCACAGCAGCAAGAAATGAATAGCATGGTCCAGTTGTCATAGTTGTAGACTGCTCGATTGTGAAGGGTTTTAGTTGCCATACTCGGGTTTTTCAGGTAATGAGGAGCCAGCAGAGGTATATAAGGAGGGCTAGATCTGTGATTCAGAAGCTCTGGCAGCAACGTAAAGGAACCTTCTTGGTCCCAGTCATCTCAGCATCTCCAGTGCCTGGTCTATGCTTCTGAAAGAATGAAAGAGTGGTTGGGAGGGGAAGAGAAAGGTGACAAGGGACCACATAGCCTGGACGGCAGGATGGAGTAAAGAGAGAGACTGTGGCAAGGCTTGGGTGTCGAGCACAAGTGATAGAAGGAGTCAGGGCTATCTCTGGGTTTCAAACTTGGTTTCTAGCATAGGCCAATGGATGGTGATGTCATTGACTCAGATAGGGAATGGAGGGAAAATAAATATGTGTTGCTGTTTCTGTGGAAGAGGATGGGAATAACTAATCAAATTTTAGGCACATTAAGCTTGAGATGCTGGTGGGAGAAATGCAGGTGGAGTTGATCAGCAAGCAGCTGGAAGTATGAATCTCGAGCTCAAAGAGAGGACGAGAGGGAACCCCTTTAGTCTTATCAGTGTTCAGATGGCAGAAACGAGTGAGTGGATGACATTTCCCCCAAAAGAATAGAATTTGGAAAGAGAATGGAAGCCTGAGGAACATTAAGTTCCAATTCATATTTTCTCAAAAAGAAATCTGACCAGCATTACCCACAAAGTACAGATTCCAGAGATTTTTATTCAGTAACTCCCCCCACCCCCACACCCCAATGGCTCCCTCGTCTGTTTGCTCGTTTTCCCTTGTTGTCTGCTTGTTGTTTTGTTTTGTTTTTGCTCGTTGTCTGCTCATTTTTTTTGCTCATTGGCTGCTCATTGTCTGTTTTTTCTTTAGGAGGCACCAGAAACAGAACCCGGGACCTCCTCTGTGGGAGGCAGATGCTTAAACTGCTTGAGCAACATCCACTCCCTGCTCATTTGTTTTTGCTCATTGTCTGCTCGTTGTTTTTGCTTGTTGTCTGCTTATTGTCTGTTCGTTGGTTTTTATCTTCTTTAGGAGGCACCGGGAACCGAACCCAGGACTTCCCATATGGGAGGTGGGCACTCAACTGCTTAAGCCACATCTTGTTCCTCAGTAGCTCTTTGATGAGGACCTGAATCTGCATTTTAAACAAGCCGCCCATGTGTTTCTTAGGAAATTGAAGTCTGAGGACCACAGATCCAAATTTCCTTCTCCAGGAAATGAAAAATCATAATACTTCCCCCATCAAATTCAATTTTTTTTTTCTTTATCTGTTTGTTTTTGCCAGGATTGAAGGAGAAAATATGAGGCATGAGGGACAGTGATTAATAATCCATACAAATGTAAGGAGGTAATGTCCCTCCCCTGCCTGTGCCCCCCCAACCAGTACAGTATAGGACACACAATTCTTCAGCTTCCTTCTGATTTATAGGTGAGGCTCACATAGCAAGTGTGTGAGGAGGAATGGAATTAAATACCCTAAAACTTGCTTAACTCCTACACCATATGACTTACCTGCATGCACGACTCTAGGTGAGATTATAATGATCAGTTACAACCTGTTCTCAGAGTATATCACTTGCACAAGAGGGCCTTTGGGGACAAGCTGTTATTCATGTATTTGGCCATATCTACACTTTTGGTTTCCGCTTCTTCATAGGACAGACAAGGGGCGTCTTATTACCAGTGCAGGAGCTGGATGATCACAGCGAGGGCAGAGGCATTTCTCTGCAATTCTTTTTAGATAGAGAGGACAGAAAGCAATATAGCAGCGGTTCCGAGAGCCCAGGGGCTCCGTGACAGGGAGAAAGAAAGGGAAGGGAAGGGAAGGGAGGGCAAAGGAAGGCAGGGGCAACCTGAGCCTGGCTGGCTCCTGCGATTCACATAGGGTTAACTGCCAGGCCTGCCAGACTGACCTTCTTGGCCACTGCTCATGCATCATGGGCAGGAATGCCTGTCACCGGTGCTGTGATTTAAGACCAGGCAAGGCCAATAATTCTTAGTTCTTCTTCCACAAGCCTGGCAGCTTCCTTCATGTGATGCCTCAGAGAGCCACGTCGATGGCTGGTGAGGAATGGTAATGGTGAGCGACACGTCCTTTGCTACAAATCCCAAACTTGAGGCTCGCGGTCGGCAAAGCCCTCCCAAGGTCAGGGTGGACCATCTCTTTCCCTGGATAGTATAATGTGCTCCTGGACTCTCCAAAATTCTGTTCCTCCTGATACGGTGCAAATGGTTTTGTAAATGCCAGTGGTTAATGCATTGTGTCAGTGCAATAGCATCTTACAAATAACACGGAAGGAGAAACTTGCCTGTTTGTAGAATCTGGCTTTTGGGATTGCTTTGATGCTTAGTTCAGAAAATAACCAAGACACTTTTGAGGCTTGCAGTAATCATCTGTTAAAAACTTTCAAGGCCAATTACCTGGAGAATAGAAGGAGTTCCCAGAGAACTTCAGGAAAAATCGCCCCCCTCCTCTGACTCATAGGGAATGAAAGTTTATAGCAGGAGTCACTGTAGTTCTCCTCTCTCACATGTATTTTGGGGAATAGAAATGGGGGGGGGGGCGCATATAGAGGTGTATTTGGGTGGGGTAGAGGAATGCCTGATTTCAGGCTATAGGGATGGGCCTCATGTCTGTGAACATGGGATTTGCTATTTAAAAAACAGATCTCAATGGTGACTCTACTTTTTATTAGCTATGATATCTTGGGCAATCACTTAATCCCTCTGAGCTTCAGTTTCTCCATATGTAAATTTTATGGTCAATAATACAGACCGTACAGGGTGGATGTGATAAGGATGAGGTTTATGCCTGTGTCCCGGTTAGCTATTGCTCCTAACATACTACCTCAAAATGTAGTGGTGTGAAGTAACCGGTTTATCATGTTCCTGGATTCTCTGGGACAGGAATTTAGACAGGGCAGAGCCGGGAATGGCTTATCTCTGCTCCATGATATCTGGGGGCCCTGCTGAGTGACTTCAGTGGCTGGGGTCTGGAATCATCTGGAGGTTTCTTCACTCACATGTCAGGTGTCTGGGCTGGAATGACTTAAAGGCTGGGTTTAACTGGGACTGTTGACTGGAGCAGCCATACATGGCCTCTCCGAGTGGCTTGGGCTTCTTCAGAGTACTGGGACTTCTTCATGGTAGTTCAGGGTTCTAAAGAGAATTCTAGTGACCCAGGAGGAAGCTGCATGACCTTTTATAATCCAGCCTTGAGACTCACATCATAAAATTTCCAGCATACTCTATTGGTTGAAGCCCCTCAACCCCCCACCAGATGAAGGTGAGAGGACCTAGAGTCCCAGGGACCACTGTCTCCTCTGAGAGCCCTGACCTTTGTAGGGCTCTGTTTGCATCGACTTGGGCTGATCTGTGATGATGACTAGTCTGATGCCTATGGAATCTTCTGAGCCCTGAACAAGTAGTCTCAGATCATCGCAGGTACTTATAATATATACATCAGGGAAGATGTTGGTCACTGTTTTGCCTTATGGTATCAACTGTTTAAATATTAAAATTTTAAGTCTTTCTTAGATATTGGGCTGTGAATATTGAACATTTTCCCCATGCACTATGTGCATATTTTTTCCCATAAAAAGCAGGTGGTGTAGGGATCAACCCTGTAAGAAATTCTAATGCTGGCATGATTTCTACCCTGAGGGCTAGAATACTGTTTGAACTAGCTGGAGTCCAGAGACATATTTCAGATGTTTGGAAGTAAATATCTGAAAAACGGGTCAACATCTCCACCTGGAACTTCCTTCACCTTGGAGGGACATAGCCACAACAGGCGTCACAATGCAGTCAGGAGGAGTCTTTGAGGTGAAAGATTGTGGCTTGTCCTCTTTGCAGGTGACCTTAAAACAGAGCACCCCATCCCACCCCAACCTCAGTGCACACCTGCTTTGGAAGCAGACTTAGTTGCAGGAAAGATGTCCAGTCATCTCTGCTCAGGCGTCACCAGGTCATGCTCTGGGCCGGTAAAGTCTGTCCCCTATGTGTACAAGCCAGGAAGAAGGCCATGAGAATCTTCACAGCAAAGGCAGAGAATGTCCCCTGCATCTCTCTCCTCAACAGGGTATGTTATTGAAGAACATCGAAGGGCACACTCCCTAAATGAACCACCCAGTTTCCCTTCCCCTATATCTGCAAGCACCATGGCATGGAGAACACAAACCTTTGCACTTGTATTAGTCAGGGTTCTCTCGGGAAACAGAATCAACAGGAGATTTCTGTCAATAATATGATATTTTATAAGAGTCTCTCACGCGACCGTGGGGATGCACAAGTCCAGGTTCTGCAGGCAGGCTGCAAACCAGGGGCTCCGATGAAAGGTCGTTGATAAGTTTCTGGGAGAAGTTGACTGTCCAACGACGAGCTGGGAAATTCTCTCTGAATGTTGAAATCACATCCCCTTTCAAGGCATTCAACTGATTGGATAAAAGTGTCACCCATTGCTGATGCAATCTCCCTGATTGATGCAGATGTAATCAGCCATCCAGGCAGTAAACTCACTGGTGATCGAAGTCCATAAATGCTCTTGTATTACAATTAGCCCAGTGCTTGCTGGACCAAACACTTGGACACAATTACCTGGCTGAGTTGACACATTAGCCTAACCATCACAGTCCACCCCTTGTCAACTCGGCAACCATACATATTACCCTAAACCATACTTAGTCTCTGAGTAAAAACAATAACAGACAAGCATACATATATATTTCCACCTAACAATGTTCAACTCCCCTACATACAACTGGAAATGCATTAATTCCCCACAGAATAGGGTAAAAGTCCTGGAGTAATATTCACTCTTAAACTTGACATCCTTAAATATTATGACGTGGGATTAATACAACTTTTCATATGATAGGGGAAAAGGTTGGGGAAGAAAACATGAAATTCATTTTGTGTACTAATACAATCATACTCATAACGAAACAAGGAAGAAGGGTTCATGACCATTACAGTCTTCATTTCTGTAACTGGTCATGTGGTCGAAGTTCATATTTATCACTACCTTCTTCCACTACCCATTCCATGTTCCCATTACCTTCAGCAAGCACTTCAGCTGGCCATGGTTCTTTGCCTGGTGGGGTGACCCAGACTTTCATTCCCAAAGATTCTGGGCCATTGTTAGTCCTGCTTGAATTGGTTTGTTGCAATTTTCCATTGACTTCAATCACAGGGCATGGCAGGACTAGGAGACGCCCTAGTGGATCTCCTGCATTCCAGGCAAACTCTTCTTTACCCCCATTATGTAGATGTAGTCCTATTTCCCCTTGATAGTCAGGATCAATCACCCCAGCCAGTACAGTAATTCCCTTCTTTGCCTGTTGATTCACAGGTAAGAGGAGCCCAAAGTGGCCAGGTGGCAGTCTTAACTTCCAGTTCAATGGAATCACTGTTATGTTCCCAGGTGGCAGCACTCCTCCTTTTGGAACTAAAACCTGTAGACCAGCAGAGCTTAAGGTTTCAGGGACAGGAAGCAAAAATTTTTCTAGTGGGTCACTAGGGGTAATAGTGAGTGGTGCCACTCCCATTTCCACACCTTGATTCCTGGACCCATGAATCCTGGCTATAGGAGAAACAGCACCATAGAAAGGATGCTGATTCAGAGCATACACAGCCTCCTGGAGAACACTGCCCCAGCCCTGCAAGGTATTGCCACCTAGTTGGTGCCGTAATTGAATCTTCAAAACGCCATTCCACCGTTCTATTAATCCAGCTGCTTCAGGATGATAGGGAACATGATAAGACCAGTGAATTCCATGGGCATGTGCCCATTCCCGCACATCATTTACTGTGAAATGGGTTCCTTGATCAGAAGCAATGCTGTGTGGAATGCCATGGCGGTGGATAAGACATTCGGTAAGTCCACGGATGGTAGTTTTGGAAGAAGCATTGCGTGCCGGAAATGCAAACCCATAGCCAGAGTATGTGTCTATTCCAGTTAAAACAAATCACTGCCCATTCCATGGTGGAAGTGGCTCAGTGTAGTCAACCTGTCACCAGGTAGCAGGCTGGTCACCTCGAGGAATGGTGCCATATCTAGGGCTGAGTGTGGGTCTCTGCTGCTGGCAGATTGGGCATTCAGCAGTGGCTGTAGCCAAGTCAGCCTTGGTGAGGGTAAGTCCATGTTGCTGAGCCCATGCATAACCTCCATCCCTACCTTCATGGCCACTTTGTTCATGAGCCCATTGGGCAATGACAGGAGTGGCTGGAGAAAGAGGCTGAGCATTAGCCACAGAGTGGGTCATCTTATCCACTTGATTATTAAACTCTTCCTCTGCCGAAGTCACCCTCTGGTGAGCATTCACGTGGGACACAAATATGTTCATGTTTTTTGCCCACTCAGAAAGGCCTATCCACATAGCTCTTCCCCAGACCTCCTTGTCACCATTTTCCAATCATGTTCCTTCCAAGTCCCTGACCATCCAGCCAAACCATTGGCAACAGCCCATGAATCAGTGTACAAACGCACCTCTGGCCATTTCTTCTTCCAAGCAAAGTGAACAACTAGGTGCACTGTTCGAAGTTCTGCCCACTGGGAGGATTTGCCCTCACCACTGTCCTTCAGGGATGTCCCAGAAAAGGGCTGCAGTGCCGCAGCTGTCCACTTTCGGGTGGTACCTGCATATCGTGCAGAACCATTTGTAAACCAGACCCAAGTTTTCTCATCCTCACTCAACTGATTGTAAGGGAGTTCCCAAGGGGCCAAAGCTGTGGGCTGGGAAAGAGAAGGTAACATGGCAGCGGTGGTGACCATGGGTGTTTGGGTTACTTCCTCATGTAACTTGTGCCTTCAGGACCTGCTCGAGCCCTATCTTGTATATACCACTTCCACTTTATTATGGAGTGCTGCTGTGCATGCCCAACTTTATGGTTTGGTGGGTCAGACAATACCCAGCTCATGATAGGCAACTCAGGTCTCATGGTAACTTGATGGCCCATGGTTAAGCGTTCAGTCTCTACTAAGGCCCAGTAGCAACCCAAAAGCTGCTTCTCAAAAGAGGAGTAGTTATCTGCAGAGGATGGCAAGGCTTTGCTCCAAAATCCTAAGGGTCTGCGTTGTGATTCCCCTATAGGGGCCTGCCAAAGGCTCCAGACAGCACCTCTCTTTGCCACTGAAACTTCCAGCACCATTGGTAGTACAGCTTGCACAGTAGCCTGGACCTGTCGCAGGGCCTCCTCTTGTTCCAGTCCCCAATCAAAACTAGCAGCTTTTCTGGTCACTCGGTAAATGGGCCAGAGCAGCACACCCAAATGAGGAATGTGTTGTCTCCAAACCTGAAGAGGCCAACTAAGCGTTGTGCCTCTTTTTTGGTCGTAGGAGGGGCCAAGTGCAACAGGTTATCCTTTACTTTTGAAGGGATATCTCGACAGGTCCCACACCACTGGACACCTAGAAATTTCACTGAGGTGGAAGGACCCTATATTTTTGTTGGATTTATCTCCCATCCTCTCTCACGCAAATGCCTTACCAATAAATCTAGAGTCTTTGCTACTTCTTGTTCAGTAGGTCCTATCAACATGATATCAATATACTGGACCAGTGTGATGTCTCGTGGGAAGGAGAGATGATCAAGGTCCCTGCGGACAATATTATGACATAGGGCTGGAGAGTTGATATACCCTGAGGCAGGACAGTGAAGGTATACTGCTGGCCTTGCCAGCTGAAAGCAAACTGTTTCTGGTGATCATTACTAATGGCAATTGAGAAAAAAGCATTTGCTAGATCAACAGCTGCACACCAGGTACCAGGGGAAGTGCTGATTTGCTCAAGCAATGATACCACATCCGGGACAGCAGCTGCAATTGGAGTCACCACCTGGTTAAGTTTACGATAATCTACTGTCATCCTCCAAGATCCATCTGTTTTCTGCACAGGCCAAATAGGAGAGTTGAATGGGGATGTGGTGGGAATCACCCCCCTGCATCCTTCAGATCCTTGATAGTGGCACTAATCTCTGCAATCCCTCCAGGAATCCGGTATTGCTTTTGATTTACTATTTTGCTAGGCAGGGCCACAAGTCAGGGATCCAATGTGGGGATTCTGCCAGTTACTGAGTATGTCTATTCCAATTATGCATTCTGGAACTGGGGAAATAACCACAGAATGGATCTGGGGACCCACTGGACCCACTGTGAGATGGACCTGAGCTAAAACTCCATCAATCACCTGACCTCCATAAGCCCCTACTCTGACTGGTGGACCACAGTGACGTTTTGGGTCTCCTGGAATTAATGTGACTTCTGAGCCTGTATCTAATAATCCCCAAAATGTCTAATCATTTCCTTTTCCCCAGTGCACACTCTGGCAAAAGGCCGTAGGTCTCCCTGGGGAAAGGTGGGAGGAAGATTAACAGTATAAATTTTTGGCAGTTTAACAGGATCCTTCCCCAAGGGGACTTGGCCTTCTCCTCATTCAAGGGGCTCTGGGTCTGTAAACTGTCTCAAGTCTGGGAACTGATTAAGGGGCTGTGATTCTCTGAGTCTGTAATTTGAGTTAGGGTTTTGTTCACTCGACCTAGAATTCTTCTGCTTATACAGATCCAGAAGAAATTTAGTAGACTGCCCATGTATTTCACTTCTGGGTACCCCATGATCTATTAGCCAACGCCATAACTCCATGTGACTCAGACTATTCTGTGTGCTGCTTTGAATCTGTCTTTCATTGCGGTAGCCACGCCCACCTTGCCTTTGGCGATTAACTGCCGGTACTTGACTTTTTTTTTTCAAAAAACAAAACAAAACAAAATTAGCGGATTGGGACATTCAAAAAAATGGGGAAAAAAGCAAAAGACATGCCTTTTAAAAAAAAAATATATATATATATATATATTCTTTTTTTCCTTTTATCATTGTGTTATCGGATGTCCGGTGTGCCGTGACACCTTCCCCCCTCAATCCCCATTGTCTCCCAAATTTTCATTTAATTTTCAAAGAAGTTTTAGGTCACAGCAAAGTCACACACGGAGTACCAGAGACTCCCAGATACCAAACCACCGCCCCTTCCCCACCCCATATTAACCACCCCCTTGTTTTTTGGATGTTAGCATTGTTATAACTGTTATACAGTAGCCACGCCCACCTTGCCTTTGGCGATTAACTGCGGATACTTGACTTTTTACCAGACCAAGATCCAATCATCCCCATAATATTTAAGGATTCCAATTCCGTTACAGTCCTCCCTACAGTAATATCTGGATTGCAGAGAAGAGCAACCACAGAGCTCTTCAGAGAAGATGGAGTTTGTCTTACAAATTTATTCCTCACAGTCCTGGTTAAAGGTGTGTCCTCTGGACATTCCTGGGGTGAGTAGGCAGGTCTTAAGTGGTAAATCCATTCTAGCATTCCAATCTCTCTAAGCCTTTGAATCCCCTCATCTACTGTATACCATGGCAAATCAGGCATCTCAACATCAGACATGCTAGGCCATCGTTTGGTCCATGCTTCAGTCAGCCACCCAAACAAACTGTTAGAGCCCTTTCTAACTCCTCGAGCTACAGCGTTGAATCCAGAATTTCTGCTTAGTGGGCCCATATCAATAAATTCAGCCTGATCCAACTTTATATTCCTTCCACCATTATCCCATACCCTTAGTATCCATTCCCACACATATTCTCCTGATTTCTGTCTATATAAGTTGGAAAACTCATGCAGTTCTTTCAGAGTATAGCATACTTCCTCATGGGTCACACTTTGTATTTCACCTTTGGGGGCTTGTTGTGATTTTAGTCTAGTAATGGGTCTCAAAGACAAGAAGGGTGTGGGGTGTGGGTTAGGAGAAGAATTAGAGATGTCTTGCAGGCTATTGACCTCAGGGCATTCCTTTGCATTTTCTTCTGGTGAGACAGGAGTAATCTCTTCAGGCAGGGGTTGGAAGACAGATTTCTCAGGGCAGACTGGAAGTTGGGCAGTGCAGGCCTCCATTTGGCTGGTACCCACCTCAGGGCTGGAAGGAGGTCTGGACTCCTTGAGGCAGGCTGGAGGCTGGATGATACAAGGTTGACAAGGTGTGGTCTCCACAGGCCAGGCCATCACAGGTTTTGTTTATCTGGTAAAGTCTCAGCAGAATTTAGGGTTACAAAGTCCCCACTAATATTATTATCATTCCATATGTCTCTGTCCCAATCCTTGGGGTTCCACTCTTTTCCAATCAATGCCTTCACTTTAATTGCAGAAACCCTGTGAGGTTGAGATTTTAGTTTCTGCTGTAATTCTGCTACTCATACAATGAGAGTCTGGGTTTGATTCTCAGATATCTCAAGTCTGTGGCTACAGGAGACAAGATTTTCTTTTAAGGCACACGTAGAACCTTTCCTATCATTCATGCGGCATTTAAGTTTCAAATTTGAAGACTTTAGCTCATCCCTTTCTTTTGTAACTGTATCCAGAGTATCTAGGAGGAGCCAGCCAACATCTTTATATGTTTTTACTCCACAAAATTCTGTTAAAATGTTGAAAACACTCTCACCCAGATCCTTGCTTCTTATAAGTGTGGAAGTAGGGGAATCCAATGATGCTATTTTGTGTATCTCTATTGCCAGCTCACACCATGGACTGTTAGCAACCTCTTCATTATTGGAAAAGGAGTCATTAGTACCCTTGAGTCCAATTAGAGTAGAGAGCCAATTACAAAACTCCCAGAACCACCTCAGACATCCCATGTTTAAGATTCTATTCCTCAACAACCACTCCCGGTACCAAGCTGTATTAGTCAGGGTTCTCTTGGGAAACAGAATCAACAGGAGATATCTGTCAATAATATGAGGTTTTATAAAAGTCTCTCATGCGACCATGGAGATGCACAAGTCCAGGTTCCACAAGCAGGCTGTAAACCAGGGGCTCCGATGAAAGTCCGATGAAAGGTTCTTGATGAGTTTCTGGGAGGAGTTGGCTGTCCAACGACGAGCTGGGACATTCTCTCTGAATGTTGAAATCACTTCCCCTTTTAAGGCATTCAACTGATTGGATAAAAGTGCCACCCATTGATGATGCAATCTCCCTGATTGATGCAGATGTAATCAGCCATCCACACAGTAAATTCACTGGTGATCGAAGTCCATGAATGCTCTTGTATTATAATTAGCCCACTGCTTGCTGGACCAAACACCTGGACACAATTACCTGGCTGAGTTGACACATTAGCCTAACCATCACAGCACTCAAACACCCCTGTCCTAAAATCCCAGCTTGGTCCCTCATATTGAGTCCTTGGGCAAGTCAATTGCTCAGAAACCCAGCCTTCCTCCTTGAGGTAGGAAGAGCATGCTAATAGGCCTGCCTCTGTGAGAACAAATGAGATAACAGCCTGTGTAATACTTCAAGGACTGTGAATTGCAATACAGCCTATGCTTTGGGGTGAGACCTACTTCACTAGAGGCAAGAGCCATGACCATTTTCCTTTTCTAAAATTGGGATTAAAGTCACTTAACAAAGTTCATCATTGTATTAGTCATCCAAAGGGGTGCTGATGCAAAATACCAGAAATTGGTTGGTTTTTATAAAGGGTATTTATTTGGGGTAGAATCTTACAGTTACCAGGCCATAAAGCAAAAGTTACTTCCCTCACCAAAGTCTATGGCCATGTGTTGGAGCAAGATGGCTGCTGACATCTGTAAGGGTTCAGGCTTCCTGGGTTCCTCTCTTCCCAGGGCTTGCCTCTCTCTGGGCCCAGCTGCTCTAGTCGTTCCACAAGGCCAGCTGAAGACTATTAGGCAAAAATGGCTTTCCTCTTCCTGGGGCCTTCTCTCCTTCCTCACCACCAAGCTCCTCTGTGTGCTTGCTTCCCCGGGATCCAGGATTAAAACTCAGCTTCAGAACTCCAACTCAAAACTCCAACTCTGTCCTTTGCCATGTCTTTTATCTTTGATTCCCCACCCATCAAGGAGCAGGGCTCAACACCCTACTGACGTGGCCCAATCAAAGCCCTAATCATAACTTAATCATGCCCAGATGAACACACCAGTTTACAAGCATAATCCAATATCTACTTTTGGAATTCATAACTTTATCAAAGTGCCAAACTGCTACAATCATTTGAGCCATTTTAAAATGTATAATTCATCTGTTCTTAGTATATTCACAAAGTTGAGCAACCATCACTACTATCTAGTTCTAGAACATTTTCATCACCCCCCAGAAGAAACCCTGTACCCATTAGCATCACTTCATATTCCCCATTTAACCCAGTCCCTGGTAACCACTATCTACTTTATGTCTCTATGGGTTGCCTATTTTGGACATTTCATGTACCTGGAATCATACAGTATATAATCTTTTATGTCTTGCTTCTTTCACTTAGCATAATGTTTTCAAGATTCATCAATGTTGTAGCATGTAGCAGTATTTCATTCATTTTTATGGCTGAATAATAGTCCATTGTATGGATATACCATCATCTGTTTATTCATTAATCCATTGATGGACATTAGGGTTGTTTCCACTTTGAGGATGCTCTGAATAATACTGCTATGAGCATTTTTGCACAAATTTTTGCACAAACATGTGTTGTCACTTCTTTTGGGTATAGAAGTGGAATTTCTGGGTCATATGGTAACTTTAACTTTTTGAGAAATTTACAAACTGTTTTCCAAGTGAATACACCATTTTACCTTTCTGCCAGGAACATGACAGCTCCAATTTTTCCACATCCTTGCCAACACTTGTTATTTTCTGTGTTTAAAATTCTTTCATTTTTTTTAATTATAGCTATCCTAATAGGTATGAAATGGTATCTTGTTGTGGTTTTGATTTACACTTCACTAATGGCTAATGATATTTAGCATCTTTTCATGTGCTCATTGGTCATTTGTATATCTTCTTTGGAGAAACATCTGTTCAACTCCTTTGACCATTTTTAAATTGGGTTCTTTGTCTTTTTGTTATGGAGTTGTAAATGTTATTTATATTTTTTGGATACTGAACCCTTATCATATATATGATTTGCAAATATTTCCTTCTATTCTGTGAGCTGTTTATAGTATCCTTTGATGCACAAAAGTTTTTAAGTTTGATGAAGTCCAGTTTATCAATTTTTTCTTTTGTTGCATGTGTCTTTCGTGTCATATTCAATAAATTATTGCCTAATCCAAAGTCACAAAGGTTTACACCTATATTTCCTTCTAAGAGCTTTATAGTTTTTGCTCACATGTTTGATCCCATTTGGTGTTAATTTGTGTATACGGTGTGAGATAGGGGTTCAAATATATTCTTTTGCATGTGCATATCCAGGTGTCCCAACACTTTGTTAAAAAGACTATTCTTTCTCCATGTTATGGTATTGGTGTCCTGGTCAAAAATCAATTTTCCGTAGATACATGAGTTTATTTCTGGACTCTCAATTCTATTCCATTGATCTATTATCTATCATTATGCCATTACCACCCTCTTTTTAATCACTGTAGCTTTGTAGTACACTTTGAAATTGGGAGTCTGAGCCCTCCAACTTTGTTCTTCTTCAAGATTGTTTTGGTATCCAGGGCTTGTCTTAGTTTCCGGTGGCTGCTGTAAGAAATTACCACAAACTGGGTGATTTAAAACAACAGAAATGCATTTCTCACCATTCTGGAGGCCAGAGGTCTGCAAGCAAAGCATCATCAGGGCACTGCTTCCTCTAAGTCTACAGGGAAGAATCTGTTCCATGCCTCTCTGCTGGCTTCTAGTGGTGGCTTGTTGGCCATCGCTGACACTCTCCATCTGTCTCTCTGCCTGTGTCCACATTTCCTCTTCTTCCAAGGACACTGGTCGTGTTGGGTTAAGGGCCCAGCCTGCTCCCATAAGACCTCATTTTAATTTCATCTATAATGACCCTATTTTCAACAGGATCACTGTTTGGAGTACTGGGGATTAGGATTTCAACATCTCTTTTTAGAGGATACAATCCAATACATACCTTGAAATTCCACATGAATTTTAGGATCAGCATGTCCATTTCTGCCAAAAAAAAAAAAAAAAAAAAAGGCAGTTGGAATACTGGTAGGGATTGTATTGACTCTGTAGATCGATTTGGGGTGGATTTCCTTTTGATCCCTGTTGTCTGACAGAGTACTGGGCACCCAGGAGATATACTTACTCAAAAATAAGTGACTGAGTTAAGATCATGTGGGTTCTTGATTCCAATCTAAATATGCCATCGGCACACCCATCCTAAGTGCAGTTCAGCATACCAGGCCCAGACTGCCAGGCTCAAGACCTGGGTAGTCATTTGCTACTGCACACTGCCATTCTGAATCCCACAGGCATCTCTTCTCAGCAGGTTAAAAACAGAATCTTTACTCTTAAACCTGAACCTGCTCTTCTTGTTTGCAGCTTCAGTATACTGCCCCAGGGTCACACAGCTGCTCCAGGCAGAAACCTGGGAGTCACTGTTGACTCTTCCCTCTCCTTCCTACTCTACACCCAATGAAGGCCCAACTCCTGTCCAGTCGACCTCCTCATTACTTCTGCAATTTAGCCAAGTCTCCCCATCTTCTCTTAATACCCCCTCTAATCCATTTCCTCTACTGCATCTAAGCCATCTCGCAAAAATGCCCATCTGATCTTGATACCTCCCTTCCCACTCGAGCTCTGGGGTTTATTAAGCCCTTTGTCATCTGTTTTCCCCAAACTCATCTCCTGCAGGTCACCACTGGGTCCACTCACACTCTTCTTTGTTTCCTTAAGTGTGAACTGCTCTGTCTAGTTCCTGTTCTCTTACTTGCCCTTTATGGGTCTATTAAATTACACTATGGGATTCCCTAGATTCTGGGTGGAACCTCTGCCTCCCTCACTCCAAAGTCCCCAGGAGTGTACATGGTGTGGCACTTGCACAACCAAGGCAATGGTGAAATGCTCCTCTGCTGTGGGAGTGCACAGAAGGTGCGGCCATCCCTCCCACGGAGACCCTACCGCTGCCCATCGCGTGGCCAATTTCATGCCTGGTGAACAGGAAGCTGCTGTAACACCCAGAGATGACTTTATTCCCTGAGTGACTTCCTAGCAGGCCAGAGCACACACAGACTCAAGCCCTCAGTCTCTGCTTACGCTCTCCCCAGGCCTGACACAGTTAGTGCTCTGCTTTAGAATTTAGCGACAGAGCCGGTCAGAGACCAGAGACTGGTGAGTTTTCCCCGTTGAGTATCTTCAGCCTGCATTTCCTGGGCATTTTGCGTGTGCCAGACACTGTGCCAGGAGCTGGAAGTGTGGAGATTAACATGACCCAGTGGCTGCCTTAAAGGAGCTCGCATCCCAATGAGGAGGAAGTTCATAAAGAGGTCATTATAATGCAGGGAGTCCTGTGCAACCAACCAAAAAAAGTCTGAACTAGAAGAATCAGGGAAGGATTTGTTGAGGTGGCATCAGGCCTGAGTCCTAACAGGTGAGTGGGAATCCATCCAGCAGACAGGATTGAGATGCCCATCTAGGAAGAGGTAGAGCCCAGGAAAAAGTCTTGTGGTTTGAAACAGCACGCAGTTGAGAAAGACCAAATAGTGGGAAATTCCTGGGGGAAGGGTGTGTGTCATGGATTGGGGATTAGAGAGAGGCGGGAATTTGGAAATTTAGGTTGGAGTCACATACAGGGCCTTGTATGCCCTGCCGTGGGACGTGAAGAATTTTAAACAGAAGGAGCTGACACAAAAGTCTCCTCCACCCCACCTGACTTTTTCACCACTTGAGAGTCATTCTTTTGGGTTTTTGTGTGTGTTTTGTTCTTTGAGAAGGTACCTGGGGAGGGGGAGGGAGGGGGAGGGAGAGGGTTATACCTCAAAGACTCATAGACTGTTCCAGCTGGGAGAGGTCCGGGAACCCAGATGTGATGTCAGCACCCTGTAGGGGATCCTACTGCAAACTCAGCATCTATAAACCTATCGGGGAGCAAGATCAGAATCTGCATTTAACTAGCTTCCTAAGTATTTCATAAGCTCACAACATTTTGAGAAGCTCTGCCTTAGGGATTAGCTAGTGTAGACTGCTCAACCTGGGCTCTACCTTGTAATTCTCCTGGGGAGCTTTTAACGCCAACGCCCAAACCCTACCTCTTATGATTAAATCAGATGCAATGTGGGTGCCAGCTTGGGAGAGTTTTCAGAGCTCCACGGGTGATTTTTTTAACCCGTAGCCAAGGTTGAGAATCACTGATCTAGTCCAACATTCTTTTGCACAAGAGGCAGCCAAGGTCTAGAGAAGGTCACAGAGCTAGCAAAGGGCAGAACCAAGGCAAAAACCCAGGTGCCCTGGCTCCCAGGCCAGAGCCTTGCTGCATCGCAGGTTATCGTCAGTGTCAGCGTATTCTCAGCTAAATTCAGGGCAGGGAAGTGCACTGGCAGGCAGGAGTCTGGCCGGAAGGGGAAGTTGCTGGAGGCACAGGCGAGCCCTGGAGCACAGAAAGGGAGACCCACTGTCTCCCAGGTGTGCCTCCTCCATCAACCTTGCCAGGTGGGGAATGTGACTGGCTGCCCCCTGCAACAGCCACTCCTCCATATGAAGGCCCATTCCTCCCCGGAGGGAGGGAGACATTCATCCTTGCAGGGCTTTAAACTCTGTAGAGGGAAATTCTTAAAGCTGCTTTAGAAGCCTCATTGTGTCATCTCGCTTTAAACAAAAAATTCAAGCACAACAAAGCAGGTGTGAGCTGTACTTGTTCTCCTAGTGTTTGAAAATTCACAGGCTTTAATCCATGGAAAAAATCTCACTGCGTCCAGAAAGGTGTGGCTAGAAAAGAGAAGGAACTGGGTGTTAGAAAACTAAACCTTGTGTTTTTTACTCCTTTCCTGACACAGGAAGAAAGAGATTGTAACCACCTGTAAAAAGGAAAATGTGTCCCCGGGATGGAGAGCAAGCTCTGCCCTGGTGCCTGGCTGGGTGACTGAAAGAGCTCCAGCCTTACAAGGGGGCGGTGGGGTCCTGTTTTTTCAAATCCAGATTTATTTCTTGGTCTTCTAGATGAGGAAGACGAGGCTCCAGGAGGAGAAGTGGCTTGTCTGAGGTCCCACAGCCACCAGTATGAGGGCCAGTCCATTCGCCACAGGATCTCTACTCCCCACCTGGAGCGAAACGCAGCGCCAGGGCAGTGGGAAGGGGTCTCCCTTTAATTCTGGGGACCTGGTATGGTCCTTGAGGGCAGAGTTCCTAATGTCTTGGTGGGCTGGCCCGCATGGGTCACAAGTTAAGCCCTGGCGGGTTTGAACAGATGACAGGCTGCATTTTTCTCACACCTGCACTGTAATATTAGCCGCTCCAATGAGGCAGCACCGGTTCTCGTCACATTTGCTGTGTCAGACATTTTGTGTCTTACCTCACGTGGTTCTCATGGCAACCTGATGAGCCATTTACTGCCATTCTTCTTTGAAGGATGAAGAAATCAGGGTCCAGAGGACTGAAGAGATTGGCTAAAGCCTGGAGGGTGGCAGGCCTAGGATTTGAATCCAAGCTTGTTCACCTCCAAACCCTGGGCTCCTTCCGCCCAGGTGAGCAAAGGCCCTCTGGCCGCCAGGGCTTTCTTTAGTCAGAAGGAAACAATGCTTTCCTCCCTGAGAATGGCCTTCAGAAGGGGCCAGGGCGAAACTAGCTGCACAGCAGCCTCAGAAATGCCGCTTTTGCCACATCGGGCACCTGGGAAGGGGAAGTAGAGGGATGTTTTTCTCAGCAATGAGGACATGGCTTTGAACCCAGGTTTCGGCAGCAGCATTGCTTTCTCTGTAGCAGCTAATGAATCCCCGAGGTGGGCCCCAGGAGCAGGTGCCCCTTGAGCCTGGGTTGTCTGAATTGTAATGAGCCGCCTGGAAGCCTCGGGTGGAACCTCCCTCTGGCTGGCCTGGGGCCATCGTTAACTCCCTGGGGCTCAGGCTGTCTGTCGGGGGAAGGGTAATGAGTAGGGGGCAGTCCGCAGAACCCTGAGCTTCCTGTTAGATCTCTTCTTTGGGGAACAGTGGTCACCCCAAGAAGAGGAAGCTACAACTCTCTCAGTCCTGTCCTCCCGTCCCTGGCCTTCTCAACTAGGGGGATTGGTGAGTGGCACCACATACGCATTAACATTAGAGAAAAAGGGAGAATCAGGACTCAATATTATGCTGCCACCCCTCCCCCATCCTCTGCCCCCATCTCAGTTTAGGCCGCAGTGCAATAGTAAAGCCTTATAATTGCGCCCACTCGCCCAGCCTCCCATGTGCACAGGGAAATTTTTCATATTTTGGGCCCTGTTTTTCGGGGCGGTGGGGTAGCAAAAGCTCCTTAGGACCTGGATCATGAACTTTTGACAGCACGTGTTCCTGTTTGTGTGTGTGTAGTGATTGCTGCTATCTCTGGATGGGGTTTGGGATTGGTGGAGAAGACTAGAAGGGTTCAAAAGTTGGAGGAGGAGTGGAGTTGGATTTCACTTCTTTGCTGTGTGTTGATATATCGCTGTCAGTCTAAATGGAGGCTTAAAACCTGTGGTCTTTATATGGCCAAAGTGGCCTCTCAGCAAATATCGTGATATAGGGGAAAGAGTATGGGCTTTGGAGTAAACAGGATTTAGTTATGGATCCTGGGCCCACAGATAAGGAAACAAAGGTCCAGAGAAAGGGAGTAACTTACCCACAGTGGGGCACTGGAGAACAAGAGTTGCAGTAAGCATTCAGTGATGACTATGCAGTGCCTGGCAAACAGTAGGTGCACAATAAATGGTGACTTCTGTTACTATTTTACCTGCTTTGCAATGGTCTTTGAGAAGCACTCATCTAAAACGAAGCCCCATGAGGCTAGTGATTTGGGGCTGTTTAGTCCGTTGCTGTAATCTCACAGTTTAGAAGCGTGCCTGACACATAGTAGGAGCTCAAGAAATAGGCGCTGAATGAATGACTGGCCAAAGCCCAGTAGAGTTGCACACTTTAGGCCTTCGGAGCTGGAGTGCCTTGGGATTAGCAAGCGAAGAATGGCCTCCAGGCTGCTGGCTGCTCTGTTTTAGTGGCACAAGGCTCGCTTTGCAGCAGTGCCATCGAGTGCAGTGAGATCGCCGGCCCCTTTGCGCCTGGCCGGTGGGGTTTCCAGGTGGCACCAACCTGGAAGGCTTTTCCTAAGCCTGTGCCCTGTGGAGCTTTCAAATAGGCAATGTGTCCCCGAGGTATTCCCGGCCCTTCCTCTGGGGGCTTTTTTCACAGAGCATCGTTGTCCTTTTTTTTTTTAATTTTATTACAGGGATAAGAAACAGGATATTCATCATCATCTCCCAGTAATGGAACCCAAACCTAAAGTAAAGAACTCATAAGAGTTTTTCCTGCTCAGCAGCTGGTTTATTTTAAACTGTCGGAGCTGATAGCCCAATCCACTTTTTGATGTAACTATGATGGTTTTAGGAGGTTTAGACATGATTTTTTATAGCATGAAAAAGAAAAATAGAACTGAATATATGATAATGATGAATCCTTCGACTTTGTGTCTAAAATTGCTGCCAGGCATGAATTATTGCATAATAATTCATGCCCTGTTGTGTCTTATTGCTTGATAAGCGTATGGAGAATGGTTAGGTCGGAATTGCCTTTATATTGTCATTTTGGTGCTGTTTAAATTGTGCTTGCATGGTGGTGAAGAGGAGAGCTGGAGTCCCTGAGTGATGAAGCCATCACCGGGGAACTGGGGGGCAGGGGGGGAAGGGGGGTTCTTACCAGGACTGCAAAACCAGAGGCAAAAATAAATAAGTAAATAAATAGTAAAAGAGCTTTATTGGCATCACCTTCTCCCACCCAAAAGCAAGTTTTATATGGCTGTATATCCTCTGGCCTCTCTCTCTTCAGATCTATCTCAGCCTTCAGTTATCTTTTGTCAGAGATGTTCCTGGACATGCATTTTCAAGTTGATACCCCGTCTTAGGTGAAAACAGCGATTCATGCTTTATTGGGGTGTCAGTGTGGTTTCACCTCTGGCCCTGTATCACAGTGCAGGGCTTTCGGCAGTCAGCCTTAAATATGACAGGGATTCCTTAGGGCAGAAACAGATTCCTTAGGATTGTAACAGATGGCCTGGCCCTGCTTAATTTCGCTCTCTGCAGTAAAGCCTGCCTTGATTTCCCCCAAGTGGAAATAACCCTTCTACCCTCTGACATCCTCCCATGGTCTTCCCTTCTGGGATGAATCATTTCCTTCAATTATTACTTTTGGGTATGTGGCTCGTCTTGTTTACTAGACTGTGGGCTCCATGAGGGCATAGGAACTCGCCTCAGAATTTACTGTAAACAGCACTGGGAGTTAGGATCCCTGAGTCAGGCCTGCTGTGACAAATAGCACACAGTGGGGTGGCTTCAGCAGCCTGAACCGAGTGTCTCACGGTGTCGGAGGGCAGAAGCTCAACACCCAGGTCTGCCTTCTAGTTTCTTCTGTGGCTTCCTCTGACTTCTGGCTTCTCTTTCTAAGGCCTCCAGTGAGATGGATTAAGGCCCACCCTGATTCGGTTTGGCCACATGGAAATAAGATCTCAGAAGATCCTCTTCATTTGGGAAGTGGATGTGGCTCAAGTGATTGGGCTCCCGTCTACCATATAGGAAGTCCAGGGTTCGATTCCTGGGGCCTCCTGGTGAAAAGGAAACCGGCCTACACGGCGAGCTGGCCTGAGCGGAGAGCTGGCCCATGCAGGAGAGCTGGTGCAGCAAGATGATGCAACAAAAAGAGACACAGAAGAGAGACAATGAGAGATGCAGCAAATCAGGGAGCTGAGGTGGCACAAGAGATTGAGCAGCTTCTCTCCACTCTGGAAGGTCCCAGGATCTGTTCCTGGTGCTGCCTAAAGAGAAGATAAGCAGACACAGAGGAACACACAGAGAGCAGACAGCGAGCGCAAAACAACTGGGGGTAGGAGGTGGGGGTGGAATAAATTTAAAAAATAACAAAAAAGAAGATCTTCTTTATAAATGCATCCACACCTTAACTAATAATAACCGCTTCAAAAGGTCCTGTTTACACACAGGTTCACACCCGCAGGAATGCAAGGTAAAGTTAGGAATGATGTCTTTTGTTGGGGAACATGGCTCAGTCAACCACAGTGATCAATCTGTTTTTGCTGAAAATATGAATGAAATGAACTAACAGCATCTACTAGTATGGGCTGTCTTGATTCTAAGAAACTAATACAAAACTGTTTTCTGGGCAGCCTGAGGCAGGGGCCACAACTTGTCTCTCTCTACCACGTTGACCAGTGTGGGTGGCCTGGTCCAGTGCCTGGCCCAGCAGTGGTTCCAAGGAGATATTCCATGAACGCAGGAACAAACCAGCTGGCCTTTGACAGAGGCAGCTACGCAGGATTAGTCTCAATTCACAGAGGAAGAAAATGAGGCTCAGAGAGGCTAAGGCAGCACAGAACCAGGAATCAGCAACATCACTATTACGGGATCACGTACAATACCTGGCAGGTTCCTTCCCACCTGCCGTCTGCCATTTTCTAACAGGTACAATATCAAATCCTTTCCCCTCTCGGGGCCTTTGTATGCTCATCTGAAAAATGGGACAGCTGGGCTGTGCTCTCTAAGGCTCTGGTTCCTAGACCTAGTAGCCAGGGGTCTTGACACAGACCCTCCTCATCCTTTCTTCTCGGGAAAAATCCATTTTGGTCTGCTGGCTCCCTGCTTTCTCCTTGCCCAACTGGAAGACTGGGAAAGAGGGCTCGTAATGCTAGGGTGGTGTGGGAAAGAGGACAGGCAGCTCTGGCACGTGTCCTCCATCCTTCTGCCATCTCCGCGCCATGATCATGATCAAGGGCACAGCTATTCAGTTCCCTCGCCCTGGGTAAGCACAGAGAACTAGCTGCAGTGGTCAAAAGAGCTGCCGAGTGATACAGCAATTGCTCCGGAGCTGCGACTCGGCAGCAGAGGCCATCCCGGAGGGGGCCCCCCCCAAAGCCTGAGGGACCTGTCGCCCAGCCTCGATGGCTCTTTCACAGTCCCCTTGAACTCAGCAGAGAGCTTTCGGTTTTGTTTCTTTTTTAAAAAACTAGCCTGCTTGTGTGCATGTATTTATATACAGGAGGAGCTCTGCAGTGGGCCAGAGGGAAAATTTAAGTTTGTTTAATTTTTAATCAGACAAACGCAGGCAACTGCAGAGCAGCACACAGCAAATTTGAGTGCAGAGGAGGTGTAGGGTCTGGAATGGCTCTTGGACGGGGCTCCTGTGCTCCCAGGGCCCGGGCGTGCTCTCCCTCCAGGCGAGAGGACACAGGTATTTCTGGAGTTCAACCCTTAGGCCACTCCACACAGCCAGTCTCCTGAGTCTCCCACACTCAGTAGCACACCCAGCCGCGTCCTTGGTTCATTCTGCCATTTTTAATGTTCCCACTCACCCCACCCCATGTTTTCAATTTTTTTTTTTTGCAGTTCCTCAGAGCTTGTGCTTTTTTTATTTTATTTTTCCATTATTAACATTTATTGAACATGCATTACATGCACTTTATTACATTATGAAGAAAAATTTTAATTGAATTGTGTAGAGTTGTTTGCCTGTTTCCTCAAATAAATGAGATGGAGTACTTTCTAAGGTAATTTCCTGCTCTCACACATAATCATTTAAGTTTAATATGAATGGTAAGTCGGTCTCTTTCTCTGAAAGAGAAAGTGAAATAATATTCCATTTTTAATTTCATGCAAAGAAACTGAAAGATATTAGGTAACCAGCTGTTTGCTCTGATACCACTGTCCCCCTAAGCTTATTATTATCCAGGCTAATATCGTCTGTTATCTTCTTTTTGTCTAACTTCGAATGCCTTTCTAGACTGTCACATTCACTATTAACCCCATTCAAAAAAAAAAGGCTCCTTAAGCTGGCATGTCTTCAGTCTGCCTTAAGATGTAGATGCGGCATCGCTTAGGGGAAGGAGCACTGACTTCGTAGTCAGAGGCCCTGGGTTGACATCCTGTTTGGGCTACTCTACTAACTGGGAGATTTGGGGCAATTTCCCTTACTTTTCTGGGTAATTGTTTCCTCATCTCTAAAAAGGAGATTAGGGAAGCAGCTGTGGCTCAATCAGTAGGGCTCCTGTTTCCCATATGGGAGGCCCCGGGTTCGGTTCCCGGGGCCTCCTGGTGAAGGCAAGCCCGCCCGCACGGCGTGGTTAGCTGACCCAGCGAGCACAAGCAGCAAGGGGGGGATAAATGAATAAATAAATAAAATCTTTAAAAAATAAAAAATAAAAAGGAGATTAAATGAAGGTGAAGCTTAAATAGTGCAGTGTACATGAAGTGCTTAGCATGTGGCGCATGGTCAGTAAATTGTTACTTCCCTTCTTATTTCCAAAACAAGAGTCCCCTTGCAGCCCCTCTCCAGGCTGCCTGAGGGGGCTTTGTCTGCCCTGACCAGAGGATCAGGCCTCAGGACTTGTCCTTGGCAAGATTGTCTGGGCAAGTGTTCTGCTCTGGGCACTTCTGAACAGAGACAGGAAGTGGACTCAGACCCAGCCAGGCAGGCAGAGGAGCTGCCTGGAAGCGTCTCAGCTTCTTTATCAAAGGCACGGGGGCCAATTCCTGTGGAATTGGGACAAGAGCTGTGACATTAATTAATTAAGTGTGACATCATTCAGTGCTCTGTCATCCATCCTCCATGGAAAGCCAGCATTTTATTGCCTCTGCAGTGTCACATTGTCAGGCAGGATGACATAAGTCTATTTTGACCTGGGTGGGGGATTCACATCAGGCATTATCATAAGCACTTAGCAATTGGCTGTTAGAGTTGGTACTTTTTTAACTGGGCAGAAGGCAGGTATGGAGAATCCAGCTCCTCCCCGGTGGATTCATGGAATCTTTTGAACTCATGGAATCTTCCCCAGAAACCCACATGCATGGTGTGGACATGGAAGGGTAGGGGGAGAGGGGATCCAGACACTGTGGAATAAATTTATAAGCTTGAACTATTCTTGTGAAACTAAGCGGGAAGCGTGGTAGGGCTTTCTGGTCTACCTGGTTCTGCAACTTGTAGCAGGGAGACAGAGGAGCAGAGTGGTTAGCATGTGTCTGGGTTTAGTTCTGGTTCTGCCACCTACTAAGCCTCAGGACCCTGACAATACTAAATACTAAATACCTGACAATATGAAACTCACTGTACCTCATTTTTCTCATCTGTAAAGTGGTTAATAAAGTTAATTCTGTTTGTAAAATGCTTGTGGCATGGTCCCTGGCACATGGTAAACAGCCTATTTCACAGTTGAATGCTGCTTTTAATCGTCTATGGGAGTCACAATGGAAGGATTTGCTGTCCAGCCAGAAGGGAATATTGCCTGAGTGGAAAGGGATCTTTCTTCATGAGGCTGTTCCTGTCAGCCACAAGAGATTCTCTATGTAAGACTAATATCTAGGAGAACTATATTGTTAAAGTGGAACTTTTTATACTAAATATGCTGAACTTGGGGTCAGTAGTACCTGGAAATGAAATGGAGTCCCTGACTGAGGAAAACTATTCAGAAAAACTGAGAAGGAAAGTTGGCTTTGGTGATGCCAGCCCTTTCTTTCTGTATCTTTCCCTCAAGCCCCCATTGGTGGAATTGCCAATGCCCTTTCTCCTATCGCCCATTAACCCCCTGTTCTCAAGAAAGAGCCTGCTCTCGTCATTTAAACTGCATTCTGTGTTTCCTCTGGAGCCAGGCAGGAGAGTAGGTGGGAGGTTTCTTTCTTAAGCCTTCCTGGAAGTGCTGACATGAAAGGCCTTAACCCTGGAAAAGCAGTGTTGGCGGCATATGGATGGGTGAAGAGATGGCAGTGGGGAGCTTTAATCTCTAACCATACCCAGAGCAGCTGCCACCTCCACCTATGCCCTGGTTTCACGTCAAAGAACCGGTGCTAGGCTGTCAACCACAACCTACCCTGAAAGCGTGGAAAGCCAGAGCTGGCAAGCAATGATTTAGGAGGGGCTCTCCCTTTTCCATAGTTCCTAACTGGGGCCCAAGGTGCTTTCCTCCAAGTTGGAAGAGGCATTTTGTTTACTGTCATTGAAGATACTGATTGTGTCTACTTAGATGATTTTCATACTTCGGAGTAAGACCTTGAGCATATTCCTGAAAGGAGCCTCTTGTTTTTGAGACGTGTTCAAAGACCTGTTTCCACAGTGGCTGCATGTAATAAAAGTAACTGCCACTTACTAAGCCCCTAGTGTGAACCAGGAACAGAATGGAAAACTAGGCATTTTACCTAGAACTCCTTTAATAAGGTAAGTACCATCTTTCTCATGATAGGTGAGAAAATTGAGGCCCTTAGAGGTTAATGAATTTGCCCAAAGTCACAAGGTTAGTAAAGAAGAGCTGGAATTTAATTTCTGGCTTGCCTGACTACAACTGCCTTCCTTTTCCCACTAGGCACCTTCTGTTTCAGAACTGCCTTGGGAGTTTGAACCCCACCTCTCAACACCTACACGTGAATCTGCACATGCGTGCATGGGACTTGGGTTATCTTCCCCAAACTGAGCACTTTTTGCTGCAACTTCACATCCAGAACAAAGAAATGGATAGAACCCAACCACCTGGGAAAGAGAAGGCTCAGGACGAGGATATGGGTGACCTCATTTGTTTGGGGAGCTGTTTCATGTGGAGGTGAATCTATGTCTTGATGCTCAAAACAGCAGAGAAGATCAATGGTAAAGTTAAAGGGAGACAGATTTTAATTTGATGAGAAAAATAATATTTTGGTTCTGACCATCATACCTGGTAGAAATAAGTGCCCTATGATGAATGGACAAGCAGCAGTTGGGCAGGGCTGTGTTAGGAGGGCATTCCTACATGGCATGAAATTTGCCAGCTGTGTAACTCTGGTCATGGTTGAAAAACTTCGGCTAATTTCCTCCTGATTTTACTGGTGTATTCCCTTTGCATCTTCTCTGCGTTGAACCTGTCTGTATTACCCAATTTCCCCATCCCGTTCTCCTGGGAAAGACCCTCTGTAATCAGTATATAAGGGTATCCATGAGTTTTTAAAAATTGAGCTATGGGCCAGCAGGGATTTAAAAGATCATTTGGTCTGTCCCCCTTGTATCACAAACATGAAACCAAGGCTCAGGGAGGGTAAGTGAGTAAGCACAGGTTGCACAGCTGATGAACCAGGTGTTGTAACTCCAAGGCCATGCTCCCTATACCAGAATAAGAAGAACTGTTGTGCTGCCACCTGTGTGCTTACACTTTTTATTTTTTTTGAGGTACTGGGGTTGGGGATTGAACCCTGGACCTTGTATGTGGGAAGCTGGTGCTCAAACACTGAGCTACACCTGCTCCCCTGAGTTGTTTTTTTGTGTGTGTTTGCTTGTTTTTTTTTGTTTTTGTTTTTAGGGGATTGAACCTGAGACCTTGTATGTGGGAAGCAGATGTTCAACCACTTGAGCAACATCTGCTCCCCTGTGTGAAATATGATGGGTCCCCTTATGTTTTTCTGGTGGAGTTTTTTTTTGGTTTAGCTCTTATGGTATATGATGTGAGGTAGGGATCCAACTTCATTCTTTTGCAGATGGATATATAGTTTTCCCAGCACCATTTGTTGAAGAGACCATTCTTTCTCCAATTAATGTACTTTGCACCCTTGTCAAAAATCAGTTGACCATATATGTATGGGTTCTACTTCTTTTTTTTTTTTTCATTTTAAAAACAATTTATTGAAGTATATCATTCATACTACTTCATTTTTAATATATTAAATTTATAGCAATTGCCTAATTTTTAGATGATATTCAGAGATTTGAGACTAAAATATGGAGAGAAGACAATTTATGTTGATCTTTGAATTCTCAGTATCTAGCACAGTGCCTGGCCATAGACTTCTAATAAATGTTGTTATTAAGTGAATAAATCAATTTATGTCTAAAAATTATCTGTATCCTTATACAAAAGCAATAAAACTTGTTTTTTGGGAGAAGACTGTTAAACAAAAGAATGACAGCAATCAGATTTATTCTCAAAGCTTGATCTCTCACAGGTGTTCAGGGAAAAGTGGCATATGATCTGTCACATTGGGGTCATGGCAAAGTAGTATATGATGCCATTCATTCAGCAAACACGTGTTGAACTCCAAGAGCTGTGCTAAGTTCTAGGAATATAAAACAAGTAAAACATTGGCCCTGCCCTTGACAAACTCACAATATACTCCATTAATTCAAGATAATGGCAAAGGAATGCCAGTAAAGGGCCATTCAGGTCCAGTGTGTGGCATCTGAGTCTAGGGACCCATTATCCCAGCAGCGATGGTCCTCACTGGGGACCCTGTGAGAGGAAGCAGAAGAATGGAAGGAAATGGCTCTGTCCTTAAAGCTGCCTTGAGTCTTTCTCTCCTGCAGCAAAGCGATTTCTGAATAACCCTGCAGCCCTAAGAAGGTTAACCTCTGACTCACATGCAGAGGGGCTAGTGCTTGGGGGAATGCCTGTCATATGAATAATGAAGATAACCTTAGTCAAAAACCTGATCAGGAATGCAGTTTCTGATAAACATTTATGTCCTCTGAAATCAGTCCAGACCCCATCTCAAGGGGAAATAGTGAAAACACAAAAGGGACGGAGCGTCTCAAGGCATATGTAACAAACACAACTCCTTTGTCTTTATGACAGTCAGGCAAAGTTCTTCGTCCTGCTGAGGGCAGTGAATCCTGTTTGCCCTTCATGCATTCATGTATTAAAAATGGTTAATGTGTGTTCCTTGTAAAATATTCGAGATCCTGGGTGTGATTAAACTGAAGAAGAGGTGCAACTTTATTTCAACTTTGGTTTGTCGGGGGTAGTCTTGTTAAGAGAGAGGATTTAAAGTGTCTTAAAACTCCAGCAGAGCAAAGAGCATGTTGTGTTTCAAGAAATGATGTATTGCAATGTATGGTGGAACCCATTATATGGCACCATAAAGCAGTCATCCTGCCTTGACTTGGATTGGAACTTGGCCAGTTAAATTCCCTTCCAAAGACAGCGATGGAGCCTGAGTGCTCATGTGATTGCATGGATAATAATGTGGTTGGTAATTAAGGCAACAGCAGGTGGTTACCACCACCTTTCCTCTCAAGCCCTTTCAAACCTTTCTTCCAAGACAGCGGCCGAAGTAGCTGACAGAGCAACCTTTATAGATGCTATGTTCCATGCTTCCCTTGGACACCCATGCCATTTCCCCCAAATCCTTATCATTAAGCATCTTCCTTATGCATGAGCTACATACCAGCTCAGACAGGAATTTCTCAGTGAAGTCCTCTCTTGAGATGAATTCAATTGGGAGCCCACTCCAAGAGAAGGGCAGACACAAAGTCAAAAGAGAATTGGATAAGGGGATAGGAGAATTCATTGTTCAAAATTCTCCATTTCCTCATCATGTGACTTCTGTGAGCATGTTTCTTCATTGATATACCAAGGATAAAATCTGTTCTGACTACCCAACGGGGTTTCTGCGAGACTCAAGTTAAGCACTGCTCACTTAGGACTTGCGGAGCTTTAGACTGACCTGGGCTTGCATTTCATATCTGCCACTTACTATGGGTATCACCTTTGGCAAATAATTTACCTTCTTTGTGCCTCAGTTTTCTTATTTGTAAAATAGAGATGATAGTATCTGCTTATATAAGGTTGTTCTCAGGCTTAATGATATAGTTTATGAAACGAGACTAGTGCCTGGCACAAAGTAGAACCTCAGGAAATGGTAGCTATTTTCAAAGTTATTATGATTATAGCATTATTATTACTCTAACTAGCGCTACCATTACTATTACTACAACTACGCAGTGTGGAAAGCACGTTGTAAGCCTTGAAGCCCTGTGCAGATGTAAGGGTTTATTACTGGATAATGTGTAGGCTATCCTGATGAAGGTCTGTAATTACCCAGAACTTGCCGTTGATCTTTCCCTGCCCATAACTCTTACAGAACAGCCACCCGGAGCTTTTTATATCGCGTGTCATAAAAACAACTCTGATTGGATTCCTATGAAGTAGTGTGTGTAATGGCTCTGCTTGTCACAGAAGCAGAATCCAATTCCAGATTGAAAACGACTCGGGCTCTATCCACCTATTTCTACTGTCACGGGTTAGTTTTGATTTGTACTCTGTAGTTACACACACAGGCATACATATTTGCATATAATAACTGTCTCCGACCTGGTGTTCAGCCATAGTTGATATGACTTCCCTTCTCTTCAAGTTGTTCTAGTGAAATATCTCATACTTCTCCCAGATGGGAAACGGGGGTGGGGGTGGGGGCATTTCCACTTCTTCCCTTCTGGTCTCGGCATTCCCCATCCTCATCTTAGCTTTCTTCTTCTTAGTCAGGTGATGACAAGTGAATGCATCCATTCATTCAATTGTTCACTTCACAATCATTTATTGAGTTCCCACATATGGTGGCACTGGCCACACTAGTCAGCAAATCAGAGTTCATGGCCCACCTACTCTGTGAAGAGTACTATGTTAGAATCCAAGAGAGAATGAGCACATGATTCCTGTTTATTTGGGGACACTAAGTAGAGATCTATTAAGTGAAGGTCCAAAGTAGCAGAGTATCCAATGCAATACAATATGCATGAAATTGGATTCAGAAGTACTCAAGAACCTACCTTCAGGCCTTCATAGACATAAGCGGGGGCGACTTGTGCCAGGCACAGGGTTAGGCTTGGGGATTACATAAAAGAATGTGACACTCCCTATTCTTAGGGATCTCACGGTCTAGATGAGGGAGACAGATGGTAAACAGATCATTTATTTCTAACTAGAATCAAGGATTTCAAAAGAGGTGAAGAATGTTGATTGGCAGAGAGGCAAATGATGACTTTCCAAGGCACCTGGGGAAAATACAGAGCAACAGTAACTAAGGCATGTGTATGCGCAAGAAGTTGGGACTCAACTGATGAGGATCAAGAGATGAAGTCAGAGTGAAAAAGGATAGTTAATGGAGGTCTTGAATACTAGACAAAATGAGTTGAGGTATATCTATGACAGTCAAGTAGGAGAGGAGATTTGTGTGCATGTGTGTGCACATACACACACAGTGCATTCACATGCATGGGGAGGTGACAGGAGGAAATGAATTTGGGGAACATTATTGCAACAACTGTATAAGATTTCCTGAAGGAAAGGAGAGTAGCCAGGAAGTTGTTATAACAACTGTGGGTAAAGTGGTTTCCTTTCCCCTGGTTGACCTGTAGAATTAGAGAGGAAATGAAACATGCATTGTAGAGGTGGTGTGGAAGGTGCAATGAGGTGTGGAGGTGTGAGATGGAGAAAGCGATATCAAGGAATAACTCTTCAAGGCCTGTCTAACCAACCCTTCCACCTTATCTTCCAGGAAGACACACACCCCAACCACTTTTGTGATCATAAAAATGCAGCAGGATTAAATCTTCATTAGAGTTCCCTTCCCACATTCCACCCCCTCACACACACCCCGTCTGTAGAACATTGATAATTGATGTTGGTGATTCTGGCCAAGGCTCAAAGAAGCAAATAAATTAGGTTGAGTGAAACATCAGTGTTATGTATATGCCTGTGCCTTCTAATTTATTGAAATTAGGAAATCATGCAAGGCAGGTGAGTTAACTCTCTTAAGGTTATCCAATCAATTGAGTACCCTTTCCCTAGCCATTCCAGTCACTAAAGCATTTACTAAACTCACTTTATATAACAACAAACCAAGACACTGTGTAATATAAATTGTTCTCATATATAAATCAATATCTTTTTTGTTCTTCTCCCTTCTATAGGGAAGGCGAAGATTTCTAATTTATTTCTCTTTCCTTCGGTGTATAAACTAATTTTTTCTTGTTATAAAAACAAAGGAGAATTCTAATTTGCTGCCTTGGAACAAGCCAAAGAATATAACCTACATATATTGAGAAAACTCTGGAGAGTACAGAATCAAGTTCAGTTGACCTTGTGCCACAAATTAAGCTCTAGTCCACTTAAACTGCCAACAACAATAAATTAAGCCATTGTGCTTAAAGGGCGTTTGGAATGGCATTGGGCAGGATCAAGGGGTCTCTTAAGTGAAAAGCACTTAGTCTGCCACTGCTGTTGCCCATCCTGCCTAAGGGTGCTTGTTGCCTACTTTTCCTTGAAATTTGTAGTGTTTGAACTTTCATTTTGGCAGGTTGATCATCAGAATGGGGCCCCAAGGTGGTGAAAGTTCATGGTTCTCTTGGTCATTTGACACGGGGATGTGGATAAGGGTTATAAGTCAAGAGAACTGCCATTTAAGAAAGAACATTAAAATTCTCTAAAGCAAGACCTGTATATAGTAAGAGGTGGGCTAAATTGCAAGACACATTTATGAGGGTGGATACTCTTATTTCCCTTTGAATTTGAGGTTATTTTTTCCAGTATTTCATATACCCAAAGTCCAGTCATGATTTTGGTCACAGAATGACACAATGTATAGAACAGAAATCTTACTGTTTGGTGGGTGACCTAGAGATGAGTAAAACTCAAATGAGTTGGAAGTTTTAATAAGCTGGTTAAACATTCCATATTTATGTAACTGTCTTAAAATATATTACAGTCTTGCAGAAAATGCTGGTTTTTTCCCCACAATAAATTGCCAGCTATTCTGAGTTTATGGAGCTGGCAAGACCTCCTGACTTCTTTCTCTTTATTTTTTTCTCTTCCTTTCCTCTTTCTGTCTTTTATTTCTATCCCACCTACAGGCATTTGAGGTGGCTCATAAAATAAGTTATAATGCACACTGGGGTAATAGGGAATGAAAGCAGAATAGAGAACCTATGAATGAGCATGGAGAATCACTAAATTCTCAGCAATGATGATCATTTGGTACTAAATCATAGTCTATATTTTCTGTCACCTGTACCCTTCCCCTCCCCCCAGATGACATTTGTAAGGAAATTTCTCCCTTTTTAGCCACCAGAATGTTTCACAAATTAATGAAAGCCTATAAAATTTAAAAGCAGGATGAAACAACTGGATCGTGTCACAGAAGCTTGCGTTTAGTGACAAACGTTGCATTTGTGCATTTAGCCGTATTATTGGAAAGGATTGGTGGGCTGCTTGGGCACGTACAGTCCAACCCCTGCATGCTTGACTACAGCCCGTCTGCTGCCCAGGGCAGGCACAGGGGTCTCTCCCTCGGGGGCATTCGGAGGTAATGGACAAACAAAACACTCCAGTCCAGGCTATTGCCTTTTCATTCACTGGAACTTACGCATAGAATGAGCACTTCTCTTCTCCTCCACCATGACTGGAGTCATGGGAGCTAACTTCTTCTGCTCAGACTTGAATATGCAATTGCTACACTACAAGTCCCTAGGCTGGGGATTCCCCTCCAAGTCTCAGGATGGCTGGGACTTGGCTTTAAAACTCTCATTTTTTTTTTCCACTCATGTCCTGTGATCTCTGTGCAAGGGCCCACTTGTTTAGAGGAATGACAATATTTGCCTATTTTTACCTTTCAGATAAGAAAGTTAGCCTTTAATTAGGCTAAAGCATAGGAATGCAAAAAAGCTAAACAGATTCATTTGCAAAAAGTGAATTTATTCTCAGAACCAAAACCTAGTTCTTGCAACTAAAATTGGGTTTTATAATGGACTCGAGTCACACGGTAGGCAATATATTCAATCCTACTTTTCAAAATAGATAGCAATTCTGTTCAAATGGGCGATGCTTTTATATTGAACCTTCATAGAGGACTGAGGCCGTAACGTTAAATCAAAGCATGGTGCAGGGATTTCTCAGGAGGGCTAAGAAAATCTGACCCAGGGAGCAAGTGCTTGGTTGAGTCCCCAACATTCTGTCCTTTACAGGGCAGTGTAGAAAATACTGGGCTTCTTTTAAGGCAGGCAGTATTGCTAAATGAGTGGTGGATGATATATATATATATATATGTTTTTTTTTTTTTTAATTAAAACAATTTTTTTATTTTTTTATTTTACCGGGAGGTCCCGGGGATCAAACCCAGGTCCCTCCATATGGCAGACGGACGCCCAACCATTTGAGCCACATCCGCCCCCGATGGATGATATATTTTTAAAGAGTTTCTGTCCTGTTCTTATGTTGCAACCACCACTTAAACTTTTCAAAAATGCCATTCAGTTGTGAAAAGACAGACCATAGAATCCCTTGTCCAACAAAGGTAGCAATGCTAGCTTCAAACTGAAATCCGGATGGAGAAAGAACGAAAGACTTTGAATAAGCACACAGTCCTGGAGAATGAGACGAGAGGTCTCCTCCACACCAGGGCCTAGAGCCAGTGTCACCTCCACCTGTTTATGTGACCACTCTCCTCCCACCAAACTGTAGCTTTCTCAGGGAGCTTCTTGCCACAGCCACGATCTAGGCTTTTCTGGTTCAATGCCTTTTCTCATTCACCTACTTAGAAAATTCTTCCTCTTCCCTTGGCTTCCGTCATCTTTTAAGGGCCCCTCAACTTTTAACCCACCCATGACATCTTTCTTGACCATTTGAATGCACAGGACTTCCTCTCCTTTGCACTTTTTTAAAGCCATTGTATTACTACTTATGTATTAAATTCCCACTTACACATCTAAAAAATTTCTTTTTAAAAATTCTAGTTTAAAAAGTCACGTACAGTAGAATACACTCTTTTAAGTGTACAAGCTCTGAGTTTTTGACAAATGCATAGTTGTGTAACGTCAACTACAATGAAGATGGAGAACAGTTCCACCATGCCCCCAAGTTCCCTTGTGCTGCCCATTTGTGTCGAGTCCTCCCCACCCCTAACTCCTGACAACCACTAGTCTATTCTCCTTCCCCACATTTTGTCCTTCCACAATGTCATTTAATCGATGAATACTGTATGTCTCTTCATTCGTTTAGGTCTTCTTTCATTTCTTTATCTGTGTTTTTTCTTTTTTGTGTGTGTATAAATCCAGAGTATATTTTGTTAGATTTTCCTCAATATTTCATATTTTTGATGTTACTGTAAATGGTAATGATTAAAAAATTTTTAAAAATTTCCAATTGTATATTGCTCTTATATAGAACTATGATTGATTTTTGTATATTGACCTTATTCTCTACAGCCTTGCTAAGTTCACATGTTAGGTCTAGGAGATTTTTTGGTAGTTTACGTGGGATTTTTCCTGGTGTACAATCATGGTGTATGGAAAATAGAGCCAGTTTTATTTCTTCCTTTCCATTCTACATGGCTTTTATTTCTGTATCTTGCCTTGTTGGATGGGCCAGGACCTCTAGGAGAGTGCTGAAAGGACTGGTGGGATATAATATCCTTGCTTTGTTCTTGATTTTAGGGGGATGAATCATTTAGTTTTTGACCATTAAGTGTGATGTTAAATTTAAGTATTTTGTAGATGCCCTTTATTAGGTTGAAGAAGTTCCTTTCTATTCCTATTTAGCTGAGGGTTTTTAATCATGAATAGATGTTAAGTTTTGTTTAATTCTTTTTCCATGCCTGATATGTGATCATGCAGCTTTTCTTCCTTTGTCAATGTTGTGAAGTACACGGATTGATTTTCAAGTGTTGACAGCCTTATATTCTCAGGATGAACCTACTTGGTCATAATTTATTATCCTCTTTAAATATTGCTAGATTTGATTTGCTAATAGTTTGTTGAATATTTTTACAACTATGTTCATCAGGTCTATCATTTTCTTTTTAAAGATTTATTTTATTTTTTTCTCCACCTCTCATTGTTTGCACTTGCTGTCTGTTCTCTGTGTCTGTTCGTTGTGTGCTAGTCGTCTTTTTAGGAGGCACCAGGAACTGAACCTGGGACCTCCCGTGTGGTAGGTTGGTGCCCAACTGCTTGAGCCACATCTGCTTTCCTTTCATTTTCTTTTAATGTAATAGCTTTGTCTGGTTTTGGCTATCAACAGAATGCCGGGCTCATAAAATTAGTCAAAGTGTTTCCTCCTCTTCAATTTTCTGGAAGCAATTGTGAAAAATTGGCTTTATTCCTCCCTTAAACATTTGATAGAATTTGCCAGTGACTCCTTCTGGACTGGGAGTTCTCTTTGTCAGGAAGTTAATATTATCTCATTTTTTAAGAGTTTTTTTTTTTTTTAAAGAAGCTTTAGATTACATAAATGTTACATAAAAAATATAGGAGATTCCCATATGCCTCCCCCCCCCACTCTCTCTTATCAACAACATTCTACATTAGTGTGGTACATTTGTTACAATTGATAAACACCTATTGAAGCATTGCTACTAACTATGGACTATAGTTTACATTATAGTTTATACTCTATCCTGCACGGTTTTGTAGGTTATGACAAAATATATAATGGCCTGTATCCGTCACTGCAATGTCATGCAGGACAATTCCGATGTCCTGAAAACGCCCCCATATGACACCTATTCTTCCCTATCCCATCCCTCAGAACCTCTGGTGACCACTGCCTTTATATCAATGATAAAAAAATTGCCATTGCTAGAATAATAATAAGTCTACAATAGAATAATAGTAAGTCTACTTTAGCCCATTGTTCATTTCCCAATCACGAGGATTTGGGGATGGTTTTTAAGACTTGGTTCATTCTTTTTTGAATCACTCTTTTTTCCCTCTTTTAGCCTCTGATTGGATAATTTCTGCTGAGCTATCTTTAAGTTTGCTGGCTTTTTTTCTATAATCTGCATTATTCTATTGAAGCATTCCTGTTTTTTTTTTTTTTTTTAAATGATAATATTGTATTTTTCAGTCCTAAAATTTCCATTTGCTTCCTTTTCATCATTTCCTCTTCTCTACTGAGAATGTCTATCTGTCCCTTTATTTCAGAAGCGCCCGCCTTTGCCTCATGGAGCATGGTTATAATAGCGCTTTAAAGCCTTCATGATTCCAGCATCTTCGTCATCCTGAGGTTGGCATGTGTTGTCTTTACCCTTGAGAATTGCTCATTTTTCCTGGCTCTTAGTATGTCAAGTAATTTGGATTGTGTCCTGGATATATTAAATAGTCTGTTGTGAGACTCTGAGCTCTGTTTAAATCAGTGTTCCCAATCAGGGGTGATTTTGCCCCCAAAGGGGATATTTGACAAAGTTTTGAGACAATTTTGGTTGTCCCAACTCTACTAGATAGAGGCAAAGGATGCTGATAAACATCCTACAATGCCCAGGACAGCCCCTCAACAAAAAGAATTATCCAGTCCAAAATGTCCCATAGTGCAGAGGTTGAGAAAGCCTTGTTTAAATCTTTTGAACAGTGTTCGGTTCAGACCACAAGTTCTGCCTCCTTCTCTATGGGGTGCTGTTCTAGTATCAGTTTAGTTTCTCAGCCTTTGCTAAGATTCTTTGGTTATGTTCCATGCAGGCAAAGCTTAGAGGTAAGACTAGGACTTGTGTTAGTTCATATACAGAATTAGAGGGTCTTCTCCAGCTCTCTTCTCCCTAGGAGGAGCATTTTAAATGCCTGCATCGCTGTCGTGGTCACAGCAGTGCAGCTTCGTGATGGGGCCTGGCCTTGGGGCAAGGCAGGAGAAACCAAAGAGGAGGGAGGCACCCAGGACCACCTAACACTCTGTGGTTCCCAAAGTCCCTATTTTCCAGTCCTCTGACCAAAAACAGTGCTTTCTCCCTAATGCTTTTCCATCTGTGTTCACTGAGCAGTTCCGGAACACATGCTGTACTTAGGACAAAGCTGGGAGGTAGAGGAAGAGCAAAATCAATCAGTTCATTGCTGCACTGGATTTCAAGTTTTAACTATTCTTCAAGTTTTGACTTCCCCTACCAATCTGCCTGCATTTTTTTTTTTTTTTTTTTTTTTTTTTACTTTGTAGCATTTTATATTCTGTCCAGAGTTTTTAGTTGCAATCAGTGGGAACGAGCCTGTAGTGGGCTTGCTCCATCTTCGTTGACATCAGAAGTGATTTTTTCCCTTTTCTTATTTAAGAAAGAGAAAGGGAGTGGATCTGAATGGTAAGTAGATTTTCTTTTGAAATCAGCAGGCAGTGTTTTCCTCTCTTATAATCCTTTGGGGTAGTAGGTTGGTGGACGTAAAGTGTTCCTTATTCTATTCTTCTTCTTTAATATTTCTCCTATAGAAGGCTGACGGAGCAAACATCCCAAATATGCAGACAAGAAAGTAGATCTGGTGTTCTAGGTTCAGAAACTCACAAGTACTCACGTATAGTCTACATTTCTCAGCTTCCCTTGAAGTTAGTGGTGGCCATGTGATTGAGTTTTGGCAAAAAGTGAGTGCAACAATAGGTTATCTTACTTCTAGGTCTTGCCCCAAAACATCTTGTGCAATCTTCCATGCTATCAGTCTTTGCTCATTGACTAGCTGAACACAGAGGATTCCATAAAGGATGCCAAGGATACTTTAGAGGAGAGCAAAGTCACAAAGTGGCAAAATCCTGGATCCTCGAGTCATCACATGGAAATGTGGCCCATGATGGTTGTCTGGTCCACATCAAACTGACATGAGTAGGAATATATTTTTATTGGGTGAAGAAACTGAAATGTTTGCTATGGCAACTAGAGTTTATTACCCTAACAAATACAATCTTTAATGGGCAAGTGGAATCTAGCTCTAGCTTGACCACTGAATAAAATGTCTGACTTGATGTGTTTCATTCCCTCTCTATTCTTAGTTTAACCCTTATCAAGTGGGGTCTATTAATCTGACCCACTAATACTACTTTTTTCTTCCCACAGACATGTTTAAAAGATAAACGAAGCAATCTCTGAAGGATTTTGAACTCTTTGGAGGAAAGAGAGTATATAAAGACAAGGTATTATTATTATCATAACTTTGAGCACTATGCTGCCAAGTACACAGAGAAAAATTACTAATCATCTCTTAATTCTGACATAACATAAGTATCACTTTTGCAATTGAGATTTGCAGATAATTAAAAAGCGCACTGCTTCTGCCTACCAGTTGCCACCTTTCCTCTTGATTATTGTACTACCCCTGAATAGCATCATTCCCAGATGCTATTGTGCCTCTGACAGGCCTTGAGGATAACAGCTCTGGGAGCCTGAGAAGTGAATCTGCTTTAGAAGAGCTCACTCTGGGGATAGGATTTCTTTGCAAGTGGTTCAGGGCAACAGCACTCACTACCTGTCCGGATCACTTGTTAAATGTGGTTTAATTAAGCAAGGAGGGCCACCGTGAAGAAAGCTGCTTTCCCCAAGTTTTGATTTGTGTGGTGTTTAAAATGTTTGGAAGCTCCTTTAAGGAACCAGGTGGTAAAAGTGAAGGGAGTCATTCACCTGAGTGATTAAATTAGAAACAGCTGAGGCACACTAAGTTCTACTAATCTTTAATTCCTGGAAAGCCAGCTCCTAACCTCCCGCATGGGAAGAGGAGAGGAGATAAAAGCTGCAGATGGCACGTGTTCTGGACAGTAGCTCTCAATCCTGGCTGAAAACCACATCACCCTGGGAGTTCTTTATATAGACCGATTTCCACCCCAGCCCAGACCTGCTGGGTCAGGATCCCTGGGGGACAAGGCACTGAAAAATGTGTTTTCTCCCCCTAATTTTTAAAACTTTTTATTTTGATAAAATTGTTGACTTACACATCCTGGGGCCTTGCCACCAACCATAGACCACAGCCACACTGTGGGAGATGTTTGTGTTGGATGTGGTGGAAGGTGTGGGAGGTGGGCAACATGGGAATCCCAGTGGGTTCTGTGTAATATTTCGGGTAATCTAAGCACCTCTTAAAATATATTTATATATATATAAATAACATTTTTGTAAGCAAATGCACATATATGCATATATATTTATATATCATTTTACAAATATTGGTATGTATTGTGAAAATTTTGATTTTTTACCCACAATAAAAAATAAATAAATTAAAAAAAAATTGTTGATAAGTCGGCAGTTGTAAGAAATAATCCAGAGAGCTTGTATATGCTTCACCCACTTTTCCCCCAAGGGTAATATCTTGCAAAACCATGATATCAGGAGACTGAAATTGATTAAAACCAGTCAACCAATCTTGTTCATATTTCTCCACTTTGGTTTGTGTTCATTCGTGTTTGTGTGTTTGTTGTTGTGTTCAGTTCGTTTTTTTGCCGTTTTATCATATATGTAGGTTTGTATTCCACCACCATAATGCAAGGCACCGAACAGTTCCATTACCACAAAGATTCCTCATGTTGCCCTATTAGAGCCATAATTATGACCCTCCTCTGCCCCCCCATCCTCAATCCTTGGCAACCACTAATCTGTTTATCATCTCTATAATTTTGTCATATCAAGAATGTTATATTAATGGAATCATACAATATATAACCTTTGGGATTTTTTATTTTCACTCAGCACAATTCCCTGGAGATTCATATAAGTTGGGTGTATCAATTGTTCCTTTCCTAGAGCTAAGTAATATTCCATGGAATATATGGACCGTGGTTTGTTTAAGCATTCACCCACTGAAGGACATCTAGGTTATTTCAAGTTTTTAGCTGTTATGAAGAAAGCTACTGTGAACATCATTTACAGGTTTTGTGTGAAATACACACATTTCCGTTTCTCTGAGAAAAAGGTCAGAGTGCAATCCCGGTGTTGTATGGAAATTGCACGTTTGATTTTTTTTTTTTGCCCGTTTGATTTTATGGGAAATTCAAGCTGTTTTCCAGAGTGCCTATACCATTTTACATTCGTGTCAGCAGTGTCTGAGTGATCTGCTTTTCCCACATCCTTATCAGCATTTGGTGTTGTCACTTTTTAATTTCAGCCAATCTGATAGGTGTGTTGGTGATATCTCATTGTGTTGTTAATTTGCATTTCTCTCGTGACTAGTGATGTGGGTCTCTTTTCAGGTGTTTATTTGCCGTCTGTATATCCTCTTTGGTGAACTGACTGTTCGTGTCTTTTGCCCATTTTCTGATTGGATTGTTTGGTTTTTTATTGTTGAGTTTTGAGAGTCCTTTATATATTCTAGATATGTGGTTAGCAAATATTTTCTTCCAGGCGGTCACTTGTCATTTTAGTTTCTTTACTTAAGGATCTTTCATAGAGCAAAAAGTTTTAAATTTTGATGAAGTCCAATTTATTCATTTTTTTTTTTCTTTTATGGATCATGTTTTTGTTGTCAAGTCTAAAACCTTTTTGCCTAGCCTTAGATCCCAAAGATTTTCTTTAATGTTTTTTCCCTAAATGTTTTATACTTGCACATTTAAGTCCTTGATCCATTTTGAGTTAATTTTTGGGTAAGTTGTGGGTTTCCATTGATATTCAATTTTTTTTTTTACCTTTGGATGTCTGTAGCAGTTTGGCAGTTTGATATAGTTATGAATTCCAAAAATAGATATTGGATTATACTTGTAAACTGGTCTGTTCATCTGAGCATGATTAAGTTATGATTAGGGCTTTGATTGGGTCAGTAGGGTGTTGAGCTCCGCCCCTTTGGGTAGGGAATCAAAGATAAAAGACATGGCAAAGAACAGAGTTGGAGTTTTTGATGTTGGAGTTTTAATGCTGGAGCCTGGGGAAGTAAGCACACCGAAGAGCTTGGTCATGAGGAAGGAGAGAAGGCCCCAGGAAGAGAGGAGCTGTTAGCCTGATAGTCTACAGCTGGCCTTGTGGAGAGAAGCAAGCCTAAGCCTGGAGAGAGGCAAGCCCCGGGAAGAGAGGAATCCAGGAAACCTGAACCCTGGCAGACATTGGCAGCCATCTTCCTCCAACATGTGGCCATAGACTTTGGTGAAGGAAGTAACTTAAGCTTTATGGCCTGGTAACTGTAAGCTTCTACCCCAAATAAATACCCTTTATAAATGCCAACAGATTTTTTGGTAATTTGTATCAGCACCCCTTTGGCTGACTAATACAATGTCCAATTGCTTTAGCATCATTTGCTGAAGAGGCTATCTTTTCTTCACTGAATTCCTTTGTACCTTGGTCAAAAATCACTTGGATCTATTTGTGGGTCCATTTCTGCATTTCTATTCTGTTCCACTGATTTATGTGTATATCCACTGCCAGTACCACATGTCTTGATTATCATAGTAAACCTTAATATTAGATAGTGAGTCTTCCCACTTTATGCCTCTTTTTTGAGATTATTTTTGCTCTTCTAGGGGTAGTGCCCTTTTTAATAAGTTTTAAAATAAGCTTCTCTATATCTATGAAATACTTTGCTGAGATTGGAATCTGTTATTTTCTTTTTTGCTTTTCCTTTTTCTTTGGAATCTGTTCTTAAAGTGACTCTCCCAGTGATTCTGATTTTGGAGTCACTCTTCATCTTCCACCATTTCCCCCTTAACTCACAAAGCTCTGGCTCTGTCAACCTCTTGCTGTTCCTTCAACAAGCCCACCTTACATCTGCTTTTACCTCTGCCTGGTATGGTCTGTCTTTGATCTTCACAAGCCTCAGTCCCTCATTCCATTTAAGCCTCCTGCGATGGTTTGAAGCTATCTGACCCCCAGAAAATCATGTTCTTAAAGCTAATCCATTCCTGTGGGCATCAACCTATTGTAAGTAAGGCCTTTTGATTAGGTTACTTCAATTAAGGTATGACCCAGGGTGGGTCTTAATCCTTTTACTGGAATCCTTTATAAATGGGATGAATATGGAGAGAAGAGAGAAAGTCATAGAAGTCAGAAGTTGAAAGCAATGAAACACAGAAGAGAAGGGAGAGCCTAGCAGACACCTTGCTATGTGACAGAGGAGTCCAGGATCACTGGCAGCTGGTCTTTGGGGAGAAGGCATTGCCTGATGATGCCTTGATTTGGACATTTTCATAGCCTCAGAACTGTAAGCTTTTTTTTTTTTTTTTTTTTTTTTTTTTTTTAT
>JAKSZT010054462.1:12293646-12306295 GCA_026826555.1 Tolypeutes matacus | reverse complement strand
TTTTTTTTTTTTTTTTTTTTTTTTTTTTTTTTTGTGAATCAAACAATATATCACACAATATATTTGGTTCATAGTAATGCATTCATACAGTATTTGTCCTTTTGTGTCTGGCTTGCTTCACTCAACATAATGTCCTCCAGGTTCATCCATGTTGCCATATGCTTTATGATTTCATTTCTTCTTACAGCTGCATAATATTCCATCGTGTGAATAGACCACAGTTTGTTTATCCATTCATCTGTTGATGGACACCTGGGTTGTTTCCAACTTTTGGCAATGGTGAATAATGTGGCTATGAACATCGGTGTGCAGATGTCTGTTCGTGTCACTGCTCTCAGTTCTTCTGGGTATATACCCAGTAGTGGTATTGCAGGGTCACATGGCAAGTCTATATTCAACTTCTTTAGGAACTGCCAGACAGTCCTCCATAGTGGTTGTACCATCCTGCATTCCCATCAACAGCGAAGAAGTGTTCCTATCTCTCCACATCCTCTCCAACACTTGTAGTTCTCTGTCTTTTTAATAGTGGCCATTCTGATAGGTGTGAAATGATATCTCATTGTAGTTTTGATTTGCATTTCCCTAATCATGAGTGATGTTGAGCATTTCTTCATGTGTTTTTTTGCCATTTGTATTTCTTCTTTGGAGAAATGTCTATTCAAGTCTTTGGCCCATTTTTTAATTGGGTCATTTGTCTTTTTATTGTTGAGTTGTAACATCTCTTTATATATCCTGGATATTAAACCCTTATCAGATATGTGATTTCCAAATATTTTTTCCCATTGAGTTGGCTGCCTTTTCACCCTTCTGACAAAGTCCTGTGAGGTGCAAAAGTGCTTAATTTTGAGGAGGTCCCATTTATCTACTTTTTCTTTAGTTGGACGTGCTTTGGGTGTGAGGTCCAAGAAACCACCACCTACTACAAGGTCTTGAAGATGTTTCCCTACATTTTCTTCTAGGAGTTTTATGGTCCTGGCTTTTATATTTAGATCTTTGATCCATTTTGAGCAGAACTGTAAGCTTTTAACTAATAAATCCCCATTGTAAAAGCCAGCCCATTTCCGGTATATCACTTTTGGCAACCCAGCAGATTAAAATAGAAGTTATCTCTTCATATAGGCCTTCCCTGACTACCTTTTAAATTTTCTTATAGAATCTGCCAGTCGCTTGCTAGCCCTTTGCCTAACTTACTTGTTTCCCATGCATTTAATGCTACTTGAAATGATTTTAAACATATTTTATTTATTTGTCAGTCTCTTCCCACCAGAATGTGAGCATCAACAGGGTCTAGACTTTGTTAGTTTTGGTCATAACTGTATCCTCAGAAGGTCTCCATAAATCTTTGTTGAATGAACTTTTCAACTCACTATTGAAGTAGACTACAGGACTTCCATGCCAAATTAAAGAAGTGATAAGGAAGAATTTATCAAAATATAAAAGGCACTGAAGAAATCAAGTCAGACCCAAAGCTTTGCAAATAGTATGTAGTAATCAAGTATAATAAAGACAAACAAATTTTAGATAAAAAGCAAAGCACTCAATAGATACTTAGGAATGGTGGTGGTTCTCTATTAGAGTATTCTATATGTGGAACGTGAAACAGATATGTGTGTGTCTGTTATTAAATCATTAACTTTTAAAAATATTCACAGCTTGTTAAGGTGTCCACTCCTTACAGCTGTAACTGGGCTACTTTACTTGAGATATATTTGAAGCTTGGTGGCAATTAGCAGAAGTATTTTCATATATGAGGGAGATATTTTAAAGACTCTCTAGGAGTTAGTCTTCAATTGTCATACATGTTGAAAGAGAATTTCTTGGATGTATGTTCGAGCCTATTTTTTTTTCTTTATTTTTAAGGGAGCTTTAGATTTCAAAAATGTCAATCAAAAATATAGGAGGTGGGAAGTGGATGTAGCTCAACCACTTGGGAGGTCCCAAGTTCGAGTCCATGTGCCTCCTGGAGAAGGCGAGCAAACAATGAGCAGACAGATGAGCGAACCATGTGGGGGAAGGGGGGATTAAATAAAGTAAATAAAAAATAAATCTATAAAAAATATAGGAAGGGATTGGATGTACCTCAGTGGTTGGGTACCTGCTTCCCATGTATGAGGTCCCAGGTTCGATCCCTGGTACCTCCTAAAAAAAAAAAATTTTTTTTTTAATTAATTAATTAATTAAAAAATAGGGGATTCCCATATATACTATCCCCTCCCCCTCCCGCACTTTCCCCCATTAACAACATCTTTCATTAGTGTGGTACATTTGTTAAAATTGATGAACACATATTGAAGCATTGCTACTAACCATGTCTATAGTTTACATTATGGTTTACACTTTGCACCACACAGTTTTATAGGTTTTAACAAAATGTATAATGGCCTGTATCTGTCATTACAATATCATGCGGAACAGTTCCAATGTCCCCAAAATGCCCCATGTTACACCTATTCTTCCCTCTCCCTCCCCTCAGAACCTCTGGTGACCACTGTCTTTATATAATGTTACAACGTCTTCCATTAATATAATAATAAGTCAACTTTAGTCCATAGTTGCATTCCCTCCTTATGTTTGTTCATTCCTCAGTCTTGAGGAATTTGGGATGGTGATGCCCACTCTGCTTCCAGTTGAGAGGGGGCTTAGATTCCACAGGGCAGATAAATGGAACTGTCTTGCTTGCAGTTGTACTCTCTGTTTTGGGGGATGTCTTATCCATTTTAAAATGGGTTGTCTTTTTATTTTCTAGATGTAGGATTTCTTTATATATGATGGATATTAGACCTTTATCAGATATGTGATTCCCAAATATTTTCTCCCATTTGAATGGGTTCCTTTTCACTTTCTTGACAAACTCCTTTGAAGTACAAAAGTTTTTAATTTTGAGGAGGTCTCACTTATCTATTTTTTCTTTCATTGCTCTTTGCTTTGACTTTGGAGCTGAATAGACACAGATTCAAATTCTGGTCATATTACTTATCCAAATATTGAAAACTCTCTGTGCACCAGTTTCCTTTTTTCCATTTTAACAGTAATAATCCTTCCTTTATAGAGTAGCATTAAATGAGAGAATTTATGAAAATGCCTAGCACAGAGTTTGATAGATAGCGGGAAGGAGTTCAACAAGTTTTTTGACTCTTGATTGACAGAAACCAAGACTTTTCTCTTTCCAATGCTAAGATCTTCATCTGAAAGTCTGTATACATCTGTTATTAGGACAATGATGGTACAAGTTGTTCCCAGATGTATCAAAATATCTCAGAGAGGCAGCATGTTATAGGGGAGAGAGCATGGAGCTTCAAGGTCAGAAAGCTGAGTCCTAGTATGGATTTCCTTAAACACACTATGTAACATTGATAAGTCACTATCCTCTCTGCATCTCAAAATTCCCCATCTATTAAATGGTGTAACAATACACTGATTTTATTATAGAGTGGACAAACATGATGATGAATGTGAAAGGGCTTTGAAAAGTTGAGATATTTTAACTGAGAGAATGGGATTATTGTGTAGTAAAATTTTCTAGTTATTCTGAATCAAAAAACTAAAACAAAAAAAACCAATATTCTGTGGAGTAAACTGTACAGAAGCAAAACACTCATGATAAATTCTTCTACTTCTTTTCCCTGAACTAGAAGAGCCCCACCTGATTAGACTCTTCCCCCTCTAGCATTAGCTTTCACATCTGATTCCAAAGCCATATGAATTTTACTGTAGCCTTTGAGATAGTCTCTGAATGGAAACCTACATCCCCTGCCTTCTATCTGAATAGTCCTTCAGGCAAGGGTTCAAGTGCCTTTTTGCCAATTCTTTGTTTTAAAAAAGTTTGCTAGACTTCTGCTTCAAGATGGTGGATTGAGCACAAGTGTTTATCTCTTTTCCATTCTAAGATCCTTTTAGATTATTAGTAAAATAGTTATAAAAGTAAAAGCAGAGAAATACCAGAAGAGAATTTTAAATAAATTTCTTAAAACTATGTGGATGGAAGAGGATTATCTGTTGAAGCAGACAGGAAGAAGTTACAATCTAGAATATGTATAAGTGCAATTGTGTGGTAGGGTGAGGACTGCGGTGAAGTAGACAGAATTACCTGCTCCAGAATTAGAAGTAGCAACCATGATAGGGTGGGGCTAAATATAGAAGTTTAATTGAAAGTATCTGTAATAGACAACCTGGTCAGCCCTGTCTGTCATTCCTGCCAGTGATGGTAGGCAAATATTTACTGCCAGGTCAAAAATCAATACATCTTCTTTAAAGATTTTGAAAGAATGGTCTGGGGAATATCTAGGACATGTTTGTGTGATTTTTGCATCCTAGAGCAAAGTCCTTCAAATTTTGACATTTAGGTGTTTCTCTCCTCACTCCCTCGAAGCAAAATTTGCCAGTTGATAATCTACAGAATTCAGAGTCGTTAAATCTCATTCTTAAATATGACTGGAAATATTTAAGAAAAGCCAAAATAAACAAACAGAATAAAAATGACCTAAGAGGAAACAGAGACAATTCAGGTAAAAGAAAAGGATAATTTATTTAAAAATCCACTAGTTAGTGTCTTTTGAGAGATTTAAAAACATAATGCAGACATAAACCAGGAACAGTCTGCTATAAAAAGAAACATCAGAAATGTAATTTGGAAAAAAAATCAATAGAAAAGGATAAAGTTGAGGACATTTTCTAGAAAGTAGAACAAAAAGAGAGATAGGCCAATGAAAGAAAGATTAAAAAATCAATACAGGAGATACAACATTGGGCTAATAAATGTTTCACAAAGAGAAAGAAAACAGAATGAAGGAAAGAAAATTTTCAAAGAAATAAAAGTAGAAAAGTTCCCAAAGTTGTGAGGGAGACGCCAATGTTCAAATTGAAAGGGACTGTGAAGTGCTAAGCAAGATAATTAAAAACAACAACAACAACAACAAAAAACAAACAACCTAGACATTACTGTAAAAACATGTACAAAGAAATTAAAGTCAAACTGGCACCAGATCTTTCAACAGCAACAAAGCATGATAGGATTCTAGAAAGCAGTAGAATAATGCTTTTCAAGTTCTGGGGAAAAAAGTTTTTCAACCTGGAATCCTACATTCAGTCAATTATCAATTAAATATGATTTTTTCAGACATGAAATCACTTATAAAGGTCCCAAGACCCCTTTTTTAAAAAAACTTTTATTGTAGTACCACATACATACAGAAAAGTTAAACATACCTATGTAACCACATATCCAGACAAAGAAATAAAACATTTATAGCACCTCCAAAGTATCCCTCATCTACTTCCCCTTAACTACTTCCAGAGACCCTGACAACTACCACCATCATTTAGTTTTGCCAGTTTTTGAACAATATTAACCCACCACCCTTTTATTAAGGAGTTATTTGAGCATGTAAAATAGGAAAGCAAATCAAAATAGAGGAAGTGATAAGATCCGAAATACCCTGGATCTGATCCTGCAGAACAAGGAAGGGCTATCCTAGGATGGCAGTTATGCAGCAGGTTCAGAAGCATACAGTCCATACAGGAATTGAGGGCCTGGAAGGGTCCAGGAGAGACATTCCTGAGGGAGGAATGGATGCTCAACAAATTAGATGGTGAGATTGATAGGATGGAAAATATGTAGACATGGTAAAGGCACAGAATGAAGAAAAAAAACAAAAAGAAAGGAAATTAGAAAGAGGCAAAACCAAAACAAAACCCAACCAAGCCAAAAACCAAGAAATTATAACCCAAAAATGAAGTAACCGGTACAAATTAGAACAAAAGTTAGTATAATTTAGCAACAACATCAAAAAGAAAATTACAAGCTAATACGGAATGCATCAGAAGCTAAAATATATTTGGGATAGAGTGATCATGGTAAATATCTCTTTCAGTTAGCAAAAGGCAACTAGAAATTCTTGGTAAAATAAAGGACTGCATAAGAAAGGCAGGGTCCAATTGTAGTTCAAATGAAAGAAAGGCATAGTTCTGAACCATTGGTAAAGTGTAAGAAAGGAAAACTCATTTGAGTTTGATAGATGGAACAATTCTATGAGTGGCCTATACTGTGAGTCATTGGATCTATAGTGAAAGAAATACAACCATTACACAGTGGTTGCTATTCACTGAAAAATACTAATATGGTCTTAACTAATGCAGAGGGGTCTGGGGCTAAGGAGCTGCCCAGCCAGGGACTATGCTTGCCATACCCCTTGCATCTAGAAAGATCCACATGATAGGTTCTGTCTGAAGCATGTGAGCAGAAATGGCACATGCCACATCTAGTCTTGGCCCATTGGAACGTTTCTCGTGGCACTCCTCTATGATCTTTTCCCTGACTTCCTGGCTGAAGTGGAATGTCCTGCAGGTTGACTCGGGAGCCACATGCTGAAGATGGCGGAGCCTTGGAAACCCTGGGCTCCTAATGACTGAGTGGAGGACGGCTGTTCCATTGACATGCTTACCTTTCCCAATAAAATGAGCAAGAAATGAACTATTTTGTTTATGCCATTATACATTTTTGGGTTTGCTACAGTAATTAGCTATGCTAACTAATTCAGGTTAATTGGCTCTCAACTTTTAGACTCTATAGGCAAAGCACAGGAGACTTAATTATGCAGAAAATAGAATGCAACTGTTCTCAACCTTAACAACGTAAAGCATGGCTGTCAAAATTAGGATATAGAAGTGGGGGAACCAGAAGCAGAGGTGGAGAGAAGGGGAAAGATGCTAATGTCCTCCTCTTACATAGTGGGGAGTCTACAGTTAGTGGAAAACTTTAAGTCCATTGATTATTGTCACAGTATATACCATTAAAAATGCAACTGAAAATTGATATAACTGCCTTGGGAGGTGGGTAAAAATGATAAAGGGAGCTAAGTCCTTATCTATCACAGAATAAAAATAAACAGTATTTAAAGTTGATCAAGAAATAGTGGTATAACATTATAGACAGATATGGGGGTGAGCATAATATCATTGAAACTAGAACCAGTTAAAAGTGGCTACATCCCGGGAGCAGGTATAGAGGTGGAAAACCCTCCCTCTCTCCTTCCTTCCTTCCCTTTGTCTGTCTGTCTGTCTATCTGCCTATCTAATCAGCCCTCCTGTACTATTTTTATGTTAAACATGTGTATTTATTACTTTCATTAAAATTTAAAATATTTAAAGGTTTGCTAAGTAAGTAAACATTATAAATTAGGTTACTCAAGAGAACAAGTGTTGTTGCTTTTTTTTTTTGAGTGCTTGAGGGGCACTGGATTATTAATAATTAATATGCAACTTACACACCATTCTTATCTACATATTAAAGCAGGTCCTGGTCTTAGGATATTTTAATGTCAGGCATTGTGGGTATTAATGTCAGGTATGTCCTTGGAAATACCAGAATTGTGGTCCTTTGAGAGGAATTCCCAACTTAGGCTTTTTGCATTCACACGGATCGCCCCTTCTCCCCTCCAGGCCCCAGCAATTAATCCAGTTTTGTAAGGTTTAAGTGGACCCATTCTATAACATCAAAAAAAAAGTAAGAACACTGGTAGGGTATAGAGTAGGGGTATATGGTTGGAAGAGGTGAGTAAAACTTTTCAGCAGGAGGACAAAATTAGGAAGAATGTTTACAGATCCCCTGAAGAAAATTCCAAATGAAGCAACTTCACTGGATCCCCTGGAGAAAAGATATGCAAATTCACTTTACTTAGACAACCTATTTTTTTTTATTAGGAAGTTCTCAATAAACACAGCTACAGTGCTTGTCAGTCACTGAAATGGCAGGAGGCAGGCCTATTTGTGGGGGCAATTGCTGATGGTGGATGTTGCATTTAGGTCAAAGGCCCTAACCGCATAACCACACAGGCTCTCTTGAAGACCTCCTCCTCAGGAGCATCTAGGAGTTGGCATCTGTAGGAGCTCAGAGGTGTCATATCGTACCCCAGCATTCTTGGGTAGAAAAGGCTTCTCTGTGGTACCTTGGATCCTGAGGTACCCAGAGGCTGCAGACTCACTGCAGATTCACGGGCCCAGGAGCTCGTGGGGTCAGGAGACTTTATCTCCTGAGAGAAGGCAGGATGAGTAAGGGTAGACACCCAAATGGAGCCAGGCATAACCCCCGGGAAGCTTTCACTGCAGATTGTCCCTCCAACCCAATTCCTACCCATGGGTCCAGCAGGAAGACGTTTTTACAGAGAAATTGCAGATTTCTGTGGCAGAGGAAAAGAACAGTCCTCTTGCCAGCATTTTCTTCCTTCTGCTCCCTGCCCAGCTCAGTCCTATGCTTTCTTTGTGAGGAGGTAGGTCTGCATGCTTTATTTCATACTTTTTTTTTTTTGTTTCAGTGCTGACTCAAAGAAATTAAGCTCTCCCTGCCCCCATTTGACTGATTTGGTAGGGATGACATTGGAAATGTAGGCAAAGGAGGAGCAGGGTTATTTTATAATTTATCAAGATATGAATGTTCAGTGTATCGTGCTACCATCATCATCAACCATTACCAAAACTTTTCCATTGTCCCAAATAGAAACTGCCTTTTAAGCCTTAACTCCCTATTCCCTACCCCCACCCTGCCCTCTGGTAACCTATATTCTAGATTCTGACTCTATGAGTTTGCTTATTCTAATTATTTCATATCAGTGAAATCATAACAATATTTGTCCTTTTGTGTCTGTCTTATTTCATTCAGCATGATGTCTTCAAGGTTAATCCATGTTGTTGCATGCATCAGAATTTGATTCCTTTTTACAGCATTCCTTTTGCTCTTTTTTTTTTTTTTTTTACTTTATTTTATTCATTTAATAATTGAAAATATAAACATTAAAAACTAAAAAGTAAACACAGATGAATAAATATATACATTTCTCAATTAAATGTACTGCATACACATACATTTTTTTTTTGAATCAAACAATATGTTACACAATATGTTTGGTTGATAGTAATGCATTCATACAGTATCTGTCCCTTTGTGTGGCTTGCTTCGCTCAACATAATGTCCTCCAGGTTCATCCATGTTGTCTTATGCTTTACGACTTCATTTCTTGTTACAGCTGCATAATATTCCATCGTGTGAATAGACCACAGTTTGTTTATCCATTCGCCTGTTGATGGGCACCTGGGTTGTTTCCAACTTTTGGCAATGGTGAATAATGTGGCTATGAACATTGGTGTGCAGATGTCTGTTCGTGTCACTGCTCTCAGTTCTTCTGGGTATATACCCAGCAGTGGTATTGCAGGGTCACATGGCAAGTCTATATTCAACTTCTTTAGGAACTGCCAAACAGTCCTCCATAGTGGTTGTACCATCCTGCATTCCCACCAACAGTGAAGAAGTGTTCCCATCTCTCCACATCCTCTCCAACACTTGTAGTTCTCTGTCTTTTTAATAGTGGCCATTCTGATAGGCATGAAATGATATCTCATTGTAGTTTTGATTTGCATTTCCCTAATCATGAGTGATGTTGAGCATTTCTTCATGTGCTTTTTTGCCATTTGTATTTCTTCTTTGGAGAAATATCTATTCAAGTCTTTTGCCCATTTTTCAATTGGGTCATTTGTCTTTTTATTGTTGAGTTGTAACATCTCTTTATATATCCTGGATATTAAACCCTTATCAGATATGTGATTTCCAAATATTCTTTCCCATTGAGTTGGCTGCCTTTTCACGCTTCTGACAAAGTCCTGTGAGGTGCAAAGTGTTTAATTTTGAGGAGGTCCCATTTATCTATTTTTTCTTTTGTTGCACGTGCTTTGGGTGTAAGGTCCAAGAAATCACTACCTACTACAAGGTCTTGAAGATGTTTCTCTACATTTTCTTCTAGGAGTTTTATGGTCCTGGCTTTTATATTTAGATCTTTGATCCATTTTGAGTTGATTTTTGTATAGAGGGTGAGATAGAGGTCCTCTTTCATTCTTTTGGTTATAGATATCCAGTTCTCCCAACACCAATTGTTAAAGAGACATTAGCGTGGGCTTGGTAGGTTTGTCAAAAACCAGTTGACTGTATAGGTGAGGGTATATTTCTGGGTTCTCAATTCTATTCCACTGATTAATGTGTCTATCTTTATGCCAGTACCATGCTGTTTTGACCACTGTAGCTTTGTAATATGTTTCAAGGTCAGGCAGTAAAATTCCTCCCACATTGCTCTTCTATTTTAGAATGCTTTTTGGGTATTCGGGTGCACTTACCCTTCCAGATGAATTTGGTAATTGCCTTCTCTAATTCTGTAAAGTAAGCTGTTGGGATTTTGATTGGTATTGCATTGAATCTATAAATCAGTTTGGGTAAGATTGACATCTTCACGATATTTATTCTTCCAATCCATGAACACGGAATGTCTTTCCATTTGTTTAGGTCTTTTAAAATTTCTTTTAGCATTGTTTTGTAGCTTTCTGCATATAGGTCCTGTACTTCTTTGGTTAAATTAACTCCTAGGTATTTGAGTCTTTTTGTTGCTATTGAAAATGGAATTTCTCCCCTGATTTCCTCCTCAGGTTGTTCAGTACTAGTGTACAAAAACATCACTGATTTTTGCGTGTTGATCTTGTATCCTACCACTTTGCTGAACTCATTTATTAGTTCAAATAGCTTTGTCGTGGATACTTCAGGATTTTTTAAGTACAGGATTATGTCATCCGCAAATAGTGAGAGTTTTCCTTCCTCTTTTCCTATTTGGATGCCTTTAATTTTTTGTCTTGTCTAATTGCCCTAGCTAGAACTTCTAGTACAATGTTGAATAACAATGGTGACAGTGGGCATCCTTGTCTTGTTCCTGATCTTAGAGGGAAAGCTTTCAACCTTTCCCCATTGAGTATGATGTTGACTGTGGGTTTTTCATATATGCCTTTTATCATATTGAGGAATTTTCCTTTTATTCCTATCTTTTGAAGTATTTTTATCAAAAAAGGATGCTGGATTTTGTTGGATGCCTTTTCTGCATCTATTGAGATGATCATGTGGATTTTTTTTCCTTCAATTTGTTAATGTGGTGTATTACAATGATTGATTTTCTTATGTTGAACCAGCCTTGCATACCAGGAATAAATCCCACTTGGTCGTGATGTATAAGTCTTTTGATATGCTGTTGGATTCAATTTGCAAGTATTTTGTTGAGAATTTTTGCATCTATGTTCATTAGAGAGATTGGTCTGTAATTTTCTTGTAGAATCTTTATCTGGCTTTGGTATTTGGTATTAGGGTGATATTGGCTTCATAAAATGTGTTGGGTAATTTTCCCTCCTCTTCAATTTTTTTGGAAGAGTTTAAACAGGATTGGTGTTAATTCTTTTTGAAATGCTTGGTAGAATTCACCTGTGAAGTCATCTGGTCCTAGACTTTTCTTTGCTGGGAGATTTTTGATGACGGGTTCAATCTCATTAAATGTGACTGGTTTGTTAAGTTCTTGTATTTCTTGTAGCATCAGTGTAGGTTGGTTGTGCGTTTCTAGAAATTTGTCCATTTCATCCAGGTTGTCTAATTTGTTGGCATATAGTTTCTCATAATATCCTCTTATGATTCTTTTTATTTCTGTGAGGTCATTTGTAACTTCCCCCCTTTTGTTTCTGATTGTATTTATTTGCATCTTCTCTTTTTTTTTTTGTTAGTCTAGCTAGGGGTTTGTCAATTTTATTGATCTTCTCAAAGAACCAGCTTTTGGTTTTGTTGATTTTCTCTATTGTTTTTCTGTTCTCATTTTCATTTATTTCTGCTCTAATCTTTATTATTTCTTTCCTTCTGCTTGGTTTGGGATTGGTTTGCTGTTCTTTTTCTAGTTTCTTCTAGTTGTTCAGTTAAATATTTGGGTTTAGCTCTTTCTTGTTTTTTAATATAGGCATTTAGGGCTATACATTCCCTCTCAAGACTGCCTTCATTGTATCCCATAAGTTTTGATATGTTGTGTTCTCATTTTCATTTGTCTCAATATATTTACTTATTTCACTTGCAATTTCTTCTTTGACCCACCGATTATTTAGGAGTGTGTTGCTCAGGCTCCACACATTTGTGAATTTACTTTTTTCCTGTCTGTTATTGATTTCTAGTTTCATTCCATTATGATCTGAGAGGGTGCTTTGTATAATTTCAATCTTTTCATATTTATTGAGAGCTGTATTGTGACCTAACATGTGGTCTATCCTGGAGAAAGATCCATGGGCACTTGAGAAGAATGTATAACCCGCTGAGTTTGGATGCAGTGTTCTGTATATGTGTGTTAGATCTAACTTGTTTATCATATTGTTCAAGTTCTCTGTTTCCTTGTTGATCTTCTGTCTAGTTGTTCTATCTAATGATGTGAGTGGGGTGCTGAAGTCTTCCAACGATTATTGTAGAAATATCTATTTCTCCCTTCAGTTTTGCTAGAGTTTGTTTCATATATTTTGGGGCACCCTGGTTAGGTGCATAGATATTTATGACTGTTATATCTTCCTGGTGGATTGTCCCTTTTATTAATATATATTGGCCTTCTGTATCTCTTATCACTTTTTTGCATTTAAAGTCTGTTTTGTCTAATATTAGTATAGCTACCCCTGCTCTTTCTTGGTTACTATTCGCATGGAGCATCTTTTTCCAATCTTTTACTTTCAGCCGGTTTGTATCCCTGGGTCTAAGGTGAGTTTCCTGTAAGCAGCATATGGATGGCTCATGTTTTTTTATCCACTCTATCAGCCTGGATCTTTTGATTGG
>JAKSZT010054462.1:12194177-12293546 GCA_026826555.1 Tolypeutes matacus | reverse complement strand
CTGGGTCAGCTAACCACGCCGTGCGGGCGGGCTTGCCTTCACCAGGAGGCCCCGGGAACCGAGCCTGGGGCCTCCCATATGGTAAACGGGAGCCCCACTGATTGAGCCACAGCCGCTTCCCATCTTGTTTTTGTCTCTCTTTTTACTGTTTTGGTTATCCTTTCTGCTATTCTTTCTTCTACACTCTCCTCCAAGCCTCTCTCTCCTGTCTTTTTCTTTCAGGTTCTAAAGCTTCCTTTAATATTTCCTGCAAAGGTGGTTTCTTTTTTGCAAACTCTCTTAGTTTCTGTTTGTTTGTGAATATTTTATACTCACCTTTATATTTGAAGGACAGTTTTGCTGGATAAAGAATTCTCGGCTGCCAGTTTTTCTCTTTCAGTTTCCTAATTGTATCATACCACTGTCTTCTCGCCTCCATGGTTTCTGAAGAGAAATCTGCACTAAGTCTTACTGGATGTCCCTTGTATGTGATCGTTTGCTTCTCTCTTGCTGCTCTGAGAATTTTCTTTCTCTTTGACATTTGACATTCTGAGTAGTATGTATCTTGGCGTAGTCTATTTGGATTTATTCTGCTTGGAGTACGGTGTGCTTCTTGGACATGTAAGTTCATTTCTTTCGTGAGAGTTGGGAAATTTTCAGCTGTTATTTCCTTAAATACTCTTTCTTCCCGTTTGCCCTTCTCTTCCCCTTCTGGAACTCCGATGACACGTGTGTTGTTGCATTTTGTGTTGTCATTCAACTCTCTGAGCCCCTGCTCAATTTTTTCCATTCTTTTCTCTCTCTGTTCTTTTCTCTCTTCAATTTTAGCTGCTCTGTCTTCAGTATCACTCCTTCTTTCTTCTATCATTTCGAGTCTGCTGTTGTATGCCTCAAATGTGTTTTTGACCTCACCTATTGTGTCTTTCATTCCCATGAACTCTGTTACTCTTCTGTTCAGGATTTCAAATTCTTCTTTGCATTCACTCAATGTCTTCTTGATGTCATTTATCTTTTTAACTATATTGTCTTTCAACTCATTAATTTGACTTTGGAAATTTGTGCTTATCTCACTGATTAGTTCTCTTAAATTCTGTATCTCTTCTGGGACTTTCATGTATTCCTTTTTTTGGGCCATGTCTTCTATTTTCTTAGTATGACTCGTAATTTTTTGATGGTGTTTAGGCATCTGGTTAAAATGTAGTTTACTCAGATGCACAATCTCTTTCTCTTTTATAGGGATTTAGTGGCAGGAGGCTGTGAGTTACCACTGCTCTTTGATTTTTGGCTTGAGCTGGATTGTTAGGATTGTCCTGCTGGTTGCTCAAAACTGGGCACTGGACCCAGTAATTGGTTGTAGAGTTGCTTCCTAGGGCCTAGGGCAGGGAGGCTATAGAGGCCAGGAAAAGCCTCTCTTACTTATTATTTTCTTATGTGAACTTCCTTGGTCTACCAGGAGATGGTGCTCTTTGGCAGCTCTCAATTTAATGCCTGGTTGGAGTGTATTTGTTCTGACACTGACCAGATCAATGTGGTAGAGCTTCCTGTCTGGAGGCTAAAAGCCTTGTAATTCAAACTTTCTGAGACAGTTCTCCAGACTTCTCTGGCAGCCCCCTCGCTTTTCCCAGCTAGGAAATATTTCCACTCCAGTCTGAGTCCTCAACAATCAGTCCCTGTTTGTAGAGGAGGAGATTGGGAGGTTTGTATATCTTTAGCCCCTTGCAGGCTCCAAGGAAAACAATGGCGCAGCCCCACCCTGCCTGGAAGGGCTCTTGGGACAGGGCAGACCAAACCTGGGAGTCCAAAGCAGGGTCAGCTTACAGTAATGGACACAGGACATGGTAAATATCATCAAAACTTATTAAACTGTATTGTCTAAATTGTAAAAAAAAAAAAAAAAAAAAAAAGCTGAGTCAGCCCCAGGCTCTCTCTCCCCTCTCCTGTGAAGTCCTCAACAATTAGTCCAGGCTAGAAGAGAGGGAGATTGGGAGGGTCGGATTTCTCTAGTCCTTTGTGGCTCCTAGGGCACATCACTGTGTGGTCCCACCTGTCCTGGGAGGGCCCGTGGGGCACTGCAGGCCAAATTTGTCAGTCAGAATCTGAGTCAGCCTTAGGCTGTGTCCCTCTCTCTCCCCTTTCCTGGGCTGGTAGATCCCTGGAGCCCCCTTTGTCTGTAGTCACAGGCCCAGAGGCCCAAGAATTCTAAAGAGTCTTTAGTGTGGGGGAGGGTGCTGGCAGCAGCAGGTGCTGCTGGTTCCAACTCACGGTTCTGTCATCACGATTTCCCTCTTCTGTCCCTCTCTTCTCTGGGTGGTGTGCAGCCTTCACCTGCTGTCCTAAACCCTAGAAGATCTTTTTCGGGGCCCTCCCTTTGCTCTTGATACTCAGTGTTTTAGTTTATTAAGCTACTCAAAACAGACATTATAAAATGGGTTGGCTTTTAACAATGGGAATTTTACTAGCCTACAAGCTTACAGTATTGAGGGTGAGAAAATGTCCAAATCAAGGCATCATCGCGGCAATGCTTTCTTTCCAAAGACTGGCTGCCAGTGATCCTGGTCTCTTGTCACATGGCAAGGCACATGGCTACATATGCTGGTCTCCCTTCTCTTCCAGGTTCTGTTGCTTTCAGCTTCTTGCTTCCCTGTTTTTCTCTCTCTTTGTCTGAATTTCATTCTCTTATAAAGGACTCCAGTTAAGAGGATTAAGACTGGGAAGCGGCTGTGGCTCAATCAGTAGGGCTCCCGATTACCATTTGGGAGGCCCCAGGCTCGGTTCCCGGGGCCTCCTGGTGGGGGCAAGCCCGCCCGCACGGCGTGGTTAGCTGACCCAGCGAGCACAAGCAGCAAGGGGGGGATAAATGGATAAATAAATAAAATCTTAAAAAAAAAGAGGATTAAGACCAATGCTAAATGAGGTAGGTCACATCTTAATTAAAGTAGCATCAGCACAAGATCCTACTTACAGTGGGTCTACACCCACAGGAGTGGATTAACTTTAAGCACATGCTTTTCTGAGCATACATGCAGCTTCAATCCAACACACTCATTTACAATGACTTTTAATCTTCAAGCTTACTATCTTCATTCAATCATTCTTTTCTTGGCTATGATTTTCTATTTATATTTCTATTATATTAGCCTTGTTGTGTGTGTCCTTTGTAAGTCATCTAAGATCCCCTTTGAGATGATGTGAGGGTATAGATACCTTCAGTTAAGTACAGAAAAAGTTGCCAGAAGTCTGTATTAATGGGTCTATTAGATACCATTGTCAGCCATGACAATTTTGAATTAGTTTACCAGGGTCCTGAGAGAAAGGGACAAGTAACAGGGAAATTAGAATAGTCAGCAGACGTCTGAGGGTGGGTGTGATTTTGGGGGTCTGTGGGAAGGCTGGAAAGAGAGAGAGGAGGCCAAGCTAGTGGGATTCTATCAAATAAGCATGGCTGTGAGACTGGATATGGGGTGTAGATGGCAAAGTGAGAAAAGCCTGCTTGGGCAGGGCAGACAAGTGGGAAATGAAATGGAATAGATACCGTAGGGTTAGATAATGGGTGGGGGGCAGTGGAAGGTGTGCTTGAAAGGCAGGCAGGGAGTTCAGACCCATCTTCTTTGGTTCATTCTAAATAGGTGGGGTCCTAAGCCTCTTTAGATAGGCTTAGGTGGAGAACACGTCAGGGTAAGTACAGGGTGGGAAAAGGCTGTATTTGTGATCAGTCCAACATGAAGCAGGCTTTGAGCATTCAATAAAATTAAGTTTAAGGGAGTTTTCAGGAAAGTCCCTTTCTATTTGCTGAAAATGTAATCATTGTGATTTTCATTGAGAAAACTTAGAATAGGAATGTTCAGGAGGGAAATCTGTGTCTTGGGTGGCTACAGGTGAAGTGGAAAATCATTTCTGCATGCAGTACATGTGTTTAATAGAGCTCTGTTTCTCTTTTAGCCTTCAACTAGTGACCTTCCCCTGAGCACAGAGGAACATACATAGGGTATGTTTGAAGGTTTCCTTGGCTGTTGTTTTAATAGAATAGAAGAACATGTATTTAGTCTTTAAAAATTTAAGAGGGAGAAAATAACTGTGGAAAAAACATGGCTCTTGTTAGGTTAAGGAATCAGGAACTTGAAACCAAGATAGTGCCAGAGCGTTGGCGTGATGCTCATCTGGCGTGATGTCTGATGCCGTTTTGACATCACTGGTGCACTGGGGATCTTCATCAGACATGCTTGCTTCCTCTCAGGCAGTGATTGTTCCCAAAGAGCATGCCCCATCTTCTCCAGGACTCATAGAGCAGTGGGGGAAGGACCCTCATGCATCCAAATACTCTGCCTCTTCTGGAACCTTTGTTTCAATCAGTTGTGTGGTCAAATTGCCTCGTTAGAATCCCTTAGCACAAATTCCATTCTTATGGCCCTCACTGCCTTTACTCTAAAACGGATACTCATTTCACTAGCCTAAACCTTCCTTCCCATAGGCGGCAGAGACCGCAGCTTCTACTTGTCAGGTATTCCGTCTGCTACAGCCTTTTTATTCAAAGTGTGGTCTCTGGACTAGCAGCATCCGCAGTGTACAAAGCTCATTTGAAATGCAGAATCCCGCTCTCCACCCCGAGCTACTGAATCCAATTCTTTATTCCACCAAGATCCCAGGAGACTTGTGTGCATAACCCCTGACTCTACTACCAGCATCGAGATGCTTTCCAGCTTACAGCCTCTTTTCACAACCTGGTGTTTCTCCATCTTTGCTCATAATAACCCATAAATGATAGATTTTTATTATCTCCACTTTTACAGAGGGGAAAACTATAGCCTAGAGAAGTGAAGTCTCTTTCCAGGATAATTCAGTTGGTAAATGTTGGAGCTGGGGTCACGTAGATCTCCTGACTCTCCTCACGGGCCCCTGTCCAGGAAGGCGGCTGTGATGGAGTGACCGTGAGGGTGAGCTCAGCCCAGACAACTAATATGAGAATCCCAGCTCCTCCTCTTCTTAGGTGTGAGGACTTGCCAGGTTCAACCTCTATCCGCCTCATTTTCCTCATCTTCAGAGTGGGAGTAATAATGGCACCTCACTTGGTTGTTAGGATAAAATGAAAATATGTAAAGTACTTAGACCAGTGACTGTGACCTTGGCAGCGCTCAACAAATGGCAGCCCTTGTTACCACTGACAAGGCACAAGCCCTCGTGAGGCAGAGTGGCTCTGAGGGAGAGGCAGAGCCAACTGAGGCAACAGAGAACTAGAAATCCAAATTCCAGTCTGAATGCCAAATTATTTTTTATGCTGTTGATGTGATTTAGGAAGCGTTTTTGTTTGTTTGGTTGTTATCTACCTGGTAAATTATATTAGTTGGAGGCACCATCTGCACTAGGTGTATTTGGGGGCAATGCTGAGAAGCAGCACAAGAAACTCAGAGTTTTAAAGTTAAAGTTTGTGCTCCTCCCCAGCAATGTTTTTTTTTTTTTTAAAAGATTTATTTATTTACTTTATTTTTCTTTATTTATCCCCTCCCTCCCCCAGATGGTTCTCTCATCTCTCTGCTCATTGTTTGCTCGCCTTCTCCAGGAGGCACCAGGAACCAAACCCAGGATCTCCCACATGAGAGGCGAGGGCCCAACGGCCTGAGCCACGTCTGCCGCGGGCCGCGACGTCTGCTGGCTTGTGGCATCTGCTCGTTGAGGCGGGGGCGGCATCTAGATTGTTGCCACAAGGGCAGTGTATGCTCGTCTTCTTTTAGGAGGCACCAAGACCTGAACCCAGGACCTCCCATGTGGTAGGCGGGTGCCCAACTGGTCGCGCCACATCCACTTCCCCCCGTCAATGTCTTAATCAACCACGATGGCTGCCCTCACATTAGACCTCGGTCAGGAGTGGATTGGAAGCAAAATATGAGCTCTGGTGGGGAAGCAGCTGGTCCTTAGCAAAATTGGGAAGCACATCTAGGAGATCCTCAGCGACCCCTATTTGGGACCCCTTTTCATTCCTATGTAGGTTTTCAGGGTTTTTGAGTTCTCACATCATAGCAAAAAAAATGGGAAATCATTTAACTACTTGTGGTCATGTATCTCGGCATCTTGGGCTCCATCTTTCAGTCAGTGCCGGGACAAACAGCCCTGACACGTAGCTCTCATTAAGGTACATTTCTGTTCAGCATCCGCACTGACTCCCTGCTGCCTAAGCCTTGGGTCTGCCATTTGGCCTTTGTACCCTCTCTACCCTCGGCCCTCCCTTTCCCTCTTCACACACTTCACGCCCCTAAGTCACCTCCTCCCCGTGCTCTCCTGCTAATGTCTATGGTCTTGTCTCCAGACTGGAACTCTCCTTCTCCTGGATGGTGATGGACAGTGCCACAGTCCTATCTGCGCCTGGCATGCTGTAGGTGCTCAATAAATGTCTGCGTGAGGGGTATGGACTTATTCATTTCCATGCCTAACTGCATCTCTGCGTCAAGTATTCATAAGTGCTTTTCCCATTGGCAAAGTGTAGGCCTTGGTCCAGAGTTGACGAATTTCAGGTGGATCAGGTCAAGGAGCTGTGTTCAGGGGCAGGAGGGTGTTTAGGCTCCCCAGGAAGCTCACGGTCTCTGTACACTGGCTTCATCCTGGCCCAGCCCCTGCCCCTGCCCCGAGGCTGCACACGGCCTGTGTGTCCTGGCACTGCTCAAACTGTGGTTCTGCTCAGGCCGTGTGAGAGGCAAGTCACCAGCTACTATGCTGATGTCAGACCCTGGGAAGGCCAGCAATGACTAATGATCATGATAACATAACAACACAGCAATAAAAAAGAAAAACCATTTGTCCAGTGCTTATTCTATGCCAGGCATTGAACTAAGTGCTTTTCCATGGATTATTTTATTTACTCCTCACAAGAACTGCTTCGGACGGGTGCTATCATTATCTCCATTTACAGACAAATCTGAAGCTTGGGGTAGTTAATAACTTGCCCAGAGCCACACAGTTGGAAGTGATGGAGCAGGCTTCCCATAACCCGGTAGACTTCGTGGCAGGGCCTCTAGTCCTGTTCTGGGATCACTCTAAGAATTCCAGATTCCTCTCAAGAGGTGGCTCTGCAAGTGAGAAAAATAACAACCTTAACCAAAAAGGAAGAGAGACAGGAAGAAAAGAAGAAAGCAAGGGAAGACGGAAGGCATAAGGGAGATACTACGGGTAATTACCATTTTTCTTTCTTATTTCTTAAATAAAATGAAAAAGATGTACACGTAATTTTTCCTCTGCCTTAAAACATCCATCCCTCTCTCCACTTGCCCATCCATTCGTCTGTCAGTCTGTCCATTCAGCAAATGTTAGATGTGCTGTGCCCCAGGCCCCCTATTGTGTGCCAGGGACACACAAATGGACAATCTGGTTCTCAGGAAGATCTGTGTCAGAGGGGAAAAGGGAAAAACCACCCCTCACGCCATATTCTAGCTATGAAAAGGGCTTTGATTCACTTATTGATTGGTAATTTAGACACTGATTTAAGATAAGATGTGTGTGTCTGTGCATTTTAATTGACTTTTCTGATGTTCCATGGTATGGCAACAGGGTGGCGTTAGACCAGAGCAGCTCTGGCTGGAATAGGGCTCATTGCCAGCTTATCTTATTTACTAGTGGGCAGGACTGACCACCTCTTTTCCTTGGCCTGGGGGACACGGTCCCTTCGTTTTAGGCCTGGACCTGCAGATTACCATGGGCCCCAGAGAAATTCACTTCCCAATCCGAGTTTGGATGAGACAGACAGGACCAGGTGATTTTAGCCCTCCTTTCAGCTCTCTAGTTCTGCTGTTCTGTGGTTCCAAGGGCTCCCGACACAGCGAAGATGCGACCCTGACAGCGTGACCTCTTGGCTCTCGCTCTTGCCATCCTTTGTCTCCGAAACCTCCCACCTCCCCCGTGGCATTAACGAGCTGACTGGGTGGATATCGAGATCAATGGGGTGGGAGCCAGGAGGGGCGAAGGCTTAGCTGAAGGAGAGTCACGCAAAGCTGCAGCCAAGCGGAGAGGTTACTTTGGGCATCGATCTTCCCTATAAAGGGCGATGAGGTCATTCCTATGCCAGGGACATTTTTCACAATAAATCCAAGTCAGGCTTTAAGAGATTGAAGTCCCCGAGAACGAGGTGATGGAGCAGCTTGACAGACTTGAGTGAAGTAAATCACCAGAACGGATGACATTTTTCCAGATGGAAACAGAGAAGAAGGTCTAATCAGGAAGAGTAATAGATGATCTAGTTCAGCGAGTTTTGCAAAAGGCGGGAAAGTTGCTGACATGATCTCCCTTCTCTCAGAAAAGAGTTCCGGGAGGTCCGGGGGTCAGAGACCCCTCCGTTAGGCAGGGAAGCGACAGTCGATGTGCACTAGTGGTTCCTATTTGTATATTTGTATGTTTGCTCATTTATTCATGCTCGACTTCATTTCACTGAGGATTAAGCCTGACTTCCAGAAAATACAGAGCATAAAACCATATGCTATAAATAAATGATAAAGCATCAGACCCAGGAAAAAATGGAAGTTAAAATAAGGGGCAGAGGTCAGGGGGAAAATGGAAAGAAAACTTTCTTTTTAGCTCATTTATTGTGCTATGATGATGATGTCGACAAATGTAAATGAAGCATTTATTATGGGCCAGGAATTATTCTAAGCACTTTACATACATTATCTGACTTCATCCTCTCAACATCCCTAAGAGGTTATTATTATCTCCATTTTAAAATGGAGCCACAGAGAGGTTTACATTATTTGCCCAAGGCCACACGGATACTTGCTAGTATCTCCACTGCACACTTGCTGGTGGAGGAGCCAGGATTTCAATGCAGGCAGTCTGACTCCAGAGTCTTACTACTTTCCCAGTGTAAGTTCCCTGGGGGCAGGAATGTAACTTAGTCTTATCCAGGTGAGTGACTGTAATAAAGGAAATGCCCAATAAACATTAAAATGGATGAATGTGTCCACATTATCCTTTGGAGTCAGGGGGAGCATGTGATATTTGCTGGGTGTAGTGGGGGTGGTGGTGGTGGATAATGCTACCAATAATGAAAGCTTCCATTACTTGAGTGCCTACTGTGTGCCAGAAATTGCACACAAATGGATTCAATTAATTTCCCCAATAGCCTTGGGAGGTGTGTATAATTATACTCGTTTTACAGTTGAAGAAACTGAGGCTCAATAGAAGTTAATTAATGCATTCCAGCTCATACAATTGCTAAGTGGTAGAGCTGGGATTTGAGTATTTCTGACTCCAGAGCTTATTCTCTAGGTTGCATCTTTAGGACTGAGTCAGTGTTGAAGGAATCTTTCCTTACGTGGCCTCAGGCAGCATGTCAACAGGAGACAAGGATCCAGGAAGGGAAATGATGTCAGGTAAAGGACAAGTGTGGTGGATTGTCTGAAAATTTGGCTCTCCCGGTGCTCCCATTCCTGCATGCACGTGCCTATCCTCCCATCGAGTGGAGGAATTTATTTCCTCTCCCTTTGAATTTAGGTTGGCCTTGGGATGGCTTTGACTAGTGGAGTGTGGTGGAGGTGACGCTGTGCCAGTTTCCGGAACTTCTGCTTTTGCTCTCAAATCCTACCTGCCATTTATAAAAGTGATTCTATCTTGCAGGAGAAAGGCCCTAGAGAATGAGAGGCACTATATGGAGGAGAAGAGATGTGCTCCAGCTGACAGCCCCACCAAGACCCCAGAGACGTGATAGAGCCACCCTGGATTCTTCTCAGATTCCCCGGCCCCAGTTAAGCAACTCCAGCCAAAACTCTGTGAAGCAAAGATGAGCCACCACCAATGAGCCCTGCCAAAATTCCTGACTCACAGAACCTTGAGCACTGAGTTAGTTGTTAGTTGTTATATCCACTAAGTTTTGGAGTGGATGACAATAGACAGCTTAAACCACAAGGTAACTTAACTGATGGGATGACAAGCAAGTAGAATAAGAAGTGCAAAAGCTGAAAGCAGGATAGAATCTGATGGCAGGAGTGGGCTGAGGTGGTGTGGCAGTTTGATGTAATTATGAATTCCAAAAATATAATTGAATCATGCTTGTAAACTGATCTGTTAATCTGGGCATGATTAGGTTAGGATTAGGGCGTTGAGCTCCACCCCTTGGTGGGTGGGGAATTGAATATAAAAGGCAAGGCAAAGGGCAGTTGAAGCCGTCTTTTGAGAAGCAGTTTTGATGTTGGAAAGAAGGCGCCAGGAGAAGAGAAGCAAGCCGTTTGCCTGATCGTCTACAGCTGACCTTGTGGAGGAAACAGGAGCTAAGCCCAGAGAGAAATGCAGCCCCGGGAAGAGAGGAACCCCAGAAGCCTGAACCCTGGCAAACGCCGGCAGCTGTCTTGCTCTAACACGTGGCAATGGACTGTGGTGAGAGAAGAAACTTAATGCTTTATGGCCTGGTATCTGTGGACTTCTACCCCAAATAAATACCCTTTATAAGGACCAACCCATTTTTGGTATTTTACATTAGCACCCCTTTGGCTGACTAATACAGGTGGGTAATTCAGAACCATGGCTAAACATGTGCTTGGCCTGTAGTGTATTAAAGGGATCTAGAGTCCCAGAGAAAATGGATCAAAACTTCAGAGGGAATAGGAAACACACAGCACAGTGCTTGTTTCTGTGAACATCAAAGGATCAAGGGAAACACTAGAGTTAGGCCTCACATTATCTCTTGTTCATTATGGAAAATATGAAACAAGACTCTCACAGAAGTATAAACATTGGCAAAATGATTAACTACAATCTCTACCTAACAACCTCTAAACATAGACCAGATGGGCTGCTGGAAATCATGGGCTAGTGAATCTCCTCAGCAGACTATTGAAATGTCATTGGATGACTTGGGGAAGCAGGGTAAAAATAACATGTTTCCATTTCCAACATTGATCATATTCCTAGAAGTCTAAAGACTTCTGGTCCTGGCTCAACCATTTTATTAGCTAGTTGGCTTGAACCCCATGGCCTAAGGCTCCTTGACAGAATCTCTTTCAGTATTAACATTCTATTATTCTGGGATTTCTCTGATCCCTTTCTTCCATTTATCTGGTTTTATAACCTCTCTTTTCCCCCAAGGCAGCCCTTCTAGATCTAATTTTCAGTTACTGGAAGGAGACTTCCTGACTATATTTTACATCAAAAATGTGTATGTTTTCTGATATCAGTTGAAAACCTCAGCCTACTTTATACAATAGATTTTATTTGATCTAAGTCTCTATCTAATTACCTTTTCAACATAAACATTTTCTCTTTCGCCTTTTTCCTTTTTCTTCTTTCCTTTCCCTGACACATCTTGAAAATCTAAAAAGATAAACACAAAAGTTTTCCCTGTTTTCTAGCAATTTGTGCCTACCTCCTTCTTCCAGATCCAACTTGACTCACCCTTTGGATTTATCCATCCTACATTGATAACTCCTGGATTTTTGTCTTCTTTTAGTTCCTTTCATCTAGTGTGTTCATCAACACGTGCCTACTTTATAATTTTGGGATTTGACTGTGGTAGACATTACTAGTACAAACCAATATTTTCCAGTTCCCCTCTCATTTTTGCAAAAGAGAGGATTACACTTCTCTCTCCTCTTGGTTTTAAGCCTGACCACATGAGCTACTTGGTCAATGAGTGTGAAAAGAAGTGACATGTGTGATTTATAGGCAGAAGCATTTATTGTCATTCTCCATGCTTTCTCTCATATCCTTCCATCCATTCTTTTCCCAATGATGGACCCTGGAGCCCTCTGTTGAGATGGTGGCATCATAAAGAGAGTGGATCTTTCAGCGGCCTGGGTCTCTGAGTAATTATTATGACAATTCACAACCCCCCACCACCTGCCTCCCCATCCACCTGCTGAGACATGTAGCATGCCTAAGAAATAAACCTTCGTGGGCTGAAGTACTGAAATCTTGGAGACTTTTTTTTGTTACTGCAACCATACATAGTCTATCCTGAATGATATATATGATTATTCTCTCTTTACCTCTGCTCCCATCTTCATGTATAATTCATTAATTTATTTAGCAAATATTTATAGAACATCTATTATGTGTCATAGTGCTCACTTTCAAGTGGAGAAAAAGGCAAGTTAATAAAGAAATATATAATATAATGTCAAGTAGCAATAAGTGCTATAAGGAAAAATAAAGCAGGATAAAGGAATAGAAAATAATGGAGATGCAGAGCTCGTCACTATTGTAATATGCCTTTGAAGGCAGGGTTCAGGTCTTCTCAGACTCAAGTCCCCCTTCTTAAAGCTTTCCTTGACCAACTCATAATAGTTTCTTCTTCATTTGAACCCCTCTTGCATTTACTTTTTACATTTCAATATATTGGGCAAATTATTGTTAATGAACTTTTTATATACATATCTTCTTCTTTTCCAAAATCTCATGGACTTACTTTTCTCTGTATCTTTCATTGAACCTAGCATTATGTCTTCATTCACTCATTTATTCATTCATTCATTCGCTCATTCATCTAGCATATACTGAGTGCCCTGATATATACTAAAAACTCTGTTAGGTACTCAGGTTCCTGTCCTCAGTTACCTAGTGGGGATTTTGGACCCTTAAACAGCAAACTAAATGCAATAACGCTCTACATTGAGGCACAAAGTTTTGTGAGAATGCAGAAGAAAACAAAGGGAACAATTGGAAAGACTTTCCAATGAGATGTTTGATTTGAGATTTGAATGATATGTACAATTTCAACAAATGGAGAAGCAGTGGAGATGATATTGGGAAGACAGCAAGGGGACAGAAGTCATGTTGAGGAGCTTGGTTATCCTGTTTGTTAATCGATGTTCATTAATTGACATTCTACTTATCTTCTATCTAAATCTCTTATATCCTCTTCTCTTATCCCTTTCTGCTCTACTCATGCAATTTGAATGAATAATCTTGGTACTTGCATTTGAAAATATTAGAACTTTTCCCATGTAAAACACTTTAGATGTATGGTGTTTCACCAAGGTAGACTAGGAAAAAGACTCAGGGAGATTTCAGGGAGTGGGATTGGCCACAGTGGTCTGAGTGGGGGCTGCGACCACTGAGACAGGCTCCAGTAGACCTCAGTGGACTGAGAAAAATCAAGACCTTGTGTCGAGGGAACAGGATATGAAGTGGAATGTGGAGAGTGGGCCTCTGAAAGGAGTGAGATAAGATTTATTTTATTTTTATTTTTTTTTAACTTCAAGTGAGTCTCACTTAGTAGAAACTCTTTTGCAAAGAATATTGGAGGGAATTGTCTTAGTTTGGCAGGCTGCACCGACTGGCCTAATCAACAGGAATTTGTCTCACGGCTTTGGTGGCTAGAAGGCCAAAATCAAGTCTGTGTAGGCCATGCTTTCTCTCAGTCTGCAGTGTTCTGGTGCTAGCTTGCCACAATCCTTGGGGTTCTTGGCCTCACGGACATGGCAAGCAACTCTTGTTTTCACTGACCTCTGGCTTCTACTTACATGTCCAACCAATATCCTTTGCTTATAAGGACTGCAGTCATATATGGATTAAGTCCACTCTGATTCAAATTTGACCTCATCTAAATAGGGTCCTCAAAGAGCCTGTTCACAAATGAATCCACACTTTAACCAAGAACATCTTCAAAGTTCCTATTTACAAATTATTCCCCCACAACAAGACTGGGGGTTAGGACTTGAACATGTCTTTTGTGGGGGACGTGATTCAGTCCCCAGCAGGATTTAACACTGAACACCTCCAATCTGACAGAAATTGTTCTAGGGGCTTTAAATGCTTCACCTAATTTACTTAATTATCTCACCAACTCCACAAGGTAGACATTTTTATTGACATTTTTACAGTTGAGGAAACAGAAGCTTAGAGAGTTTGAGAGATTTATCTGATTTCCCAGGGTCACACAGCCAGTAATGATGGAGTGAAAGTTTTAATTCAAGTCTACCTGACCCGAAGTCCATGGTCTTTTCACCAAAAAGAAGTTTTTTATGATTCCAAATGCTTAATCAGGTGACTTTATTCAGAACGTCTGACATAACACAGACATATATTCTTTGTTTTGGAAGTTATGAAATTATGAACACCAAAGTTTCTGATAAACTCAGACAGCTCCCAGATTTTACTTAATGCCAGAAAATGGACCGCATTTCCCCCCTTTTCCCTTTTATCCAGTGATGCTGCCTAGTAATCATGACTGATGAGTAGAAGTTTGGATGGAGAAGGTTCATGTGGTTACATCTTATCAGGAAAAAGGGGTGATGAACCTGGCCCGTTAGCTCTAAGTTAATGGTGTGATAATGCTTCCGTATTTCTTCTTTTTGATGGGCTGCAAAGGAAGGCCTGTCCCTGGCAACAGGTCATCAGCAGGGCGGAGGCAGGAAACCCATTAATGAGTCTCTCTCCAGCTACAAGAAAATCTGAAGGGTGTGTGTGTGTGTGTGTGTGTGTGCGCACATGTGAGCCCTGGGAATAAGGGAGGGGAGAGGAAAGGCTCCGGCTTAGAGAGAAAAAGAAAAACTCCTAGCAAAGATAATTATCATTCAAATGTCAACCCTGTGTTTGCGATATGCATTGCCTCTCTAAAAGGACCAATTTGCCACATTTCCTTTTGTTCCCTCTCACAGTGACAGCCAAACAAATGGAGATGTATGGCCTGCCAGGGTAGGGCTCCTGCCTTCATGGGGGAAGTAGCATGTTTTGGAGGAAGCCAAGATGGGGGAAGGCTTCTCTTTTTCTTTTTCAACCTTAGTAATAAATTTAAAGCATATGCACTCCTTTTCCATGGAATAGTATTATGAAGTGACCCTTGCTAAATTAGGGACATCCTTCACCGTAGTCCCTTGAAACTAGTTAATGCACTTAGCTTGTCAAAGGGCATTCCCGGGACTTCTATTTTGATTCATCCTCTTGGCAATCTGAGGAAGGGGGAGTGGTAATTGTCATCCTCAGAAGGAAACTGAGGCATAAACCAATGAGGGAATGGGAGTCTGGGAGAGATGGGGAGTAGGAAACACATTTCACCCTGATCAGCCTCCAGGGCTCTGTCCATGTTCCCAAAATATCTGCCCTCCTCTAGGTACTTAGAAGTCTTCCCCTGAGGAGGTGTGTGTGAGGTGACATTGCTTTCTGTAGGAAGGAAGAGGGATTCACACTCTACTTCACCATCTGGCTGAGTGGTCCTTGAGCTAAGGGAGAGACTCTGCCAAGCTGGGCACTCTGGTCAAAGCCCTGGTTCAACAAAGTTGTGGGAGTCGAGTTGGGGAGTGTTGGATTTGGTCACTTTCTCGGAAGAGGTGGGATATTTCTCAGGAAGTTCTTTCAATCAGGCACATGATCTAGAGGCAGCCACAGAACTGGCCAGGAATCCAGGTATCTCACTTCCAATACAGGCTACTACCCTTATCAGTTCCTTTTGAAAATCCTGTGATCTTCTGGCCTCTGATTGATCATCACCATGTAACTTCTGTTAGGTTTCATGAGAGGAAGAACACACTAATGCAACAGAATATGTAGATTATTCTCCTGATTCCCTGGTCCAGGAAAGTGACCTCCTATCCAGGGGTTGGACAATTTTTTGAATCAAGTCTTTACCACAAGAGTTTCTTTATTTTTTAACAGATTTCTATTAAAATTTTTATATCAATGTTACAAATGACTCAGTTAGCACAAGATAATAACTACAATAACAATAAATGCACAATGGTCAAAAGTTATAATTCCTCACTTTTGTTATTTCCTCAATCTTGAGGGATTTGGGATGATGCCCACTCTGCTTCAGGCTGAGGAGGGATGTAGATATTATGGGGCAGAGCAATGAAATTGTTTTGCTTGCAGTTGAAGATACTCCTTGCTTTTGGGATGGAGCTAGTCCATCATCATTATTTTGTTGGTTGTCCAGGGCAGCTCTGAAGAACTGGAGAGTAGGATTTGGCCACATATCTGCTGGGTTTCAGGGCAGAAGTAAACTTAACAAGTAAATGGAAAATTTACTTCAAATAAAAAAAGTAGAAGAATCATGATTAGGGGATTTATAAATGAGTATAACTATGTTATATTGGGGAAATAGCTTTTCATATATTTCCTAATAGAGCCCTCTGACGGGGTGTTTATTACATGTAGGCTTGTGGCTTGCCTATGGTGTCCAGATGTCCCTAGAGTCCTCAGGAGCACTGTTGTTTGAGGCTTTGTTTACTGTGGCAGTTTGTGAAATCTGGCTGAGACCTGCAAAAGTGTAACTTCCAGAATGACCTCCTGACTCTCTTTGAAATCTATTAGCCATAAAAACTTTATTTTATATAATATTTCCCCCTTCTGATCAGGACTTTCTCCATAGGCTTCGCTGATTAATGTTTGGTAATAATGTCTTGGTACCAGGGAAGCTTATCCCTGGGAGTCATGTCCCATGTTGAGGGAAAGGTAATGAGTGTATTTGCAAAGTTTGGCTTATAGAGAGGCCACACTTGAGCAACAGGAGGTTTTTGGGAGGTAACTCAGGCATTAATTATATTTAAGCTTAGTTTCATTATTACAGGATTAAGGTTCATAGGTGCAAGTTTAAGATCGAGGGCTTGGCTTATTGGCTTGCTTTTTTTTTTTTTTTTTTCAACTAGGCAAGGCTTATATATTCCAGAGCTTTTGGCCATTTTACTTGGGAAAATAGCAGGACTTACCCAGGTCGGGAAGTTTAATATGTTTTTTAGCTATTTTGAGGGCAGTATCCTTGTGACAAGAAAAAGCCTCCATTTACCAAGAAAATATACTTATGGCAACAAGGACACAGCTATATCCTATAGAAGTATGTAGTATATAAAGTTCAAGATGTCCAAAAGGCCCTGACCATTGAGAGGCAATTTCTTCTGATATGACTAAAATATTTCTCTCTCCCTTTCCCTCTACTTTGCTGACAGAGAGGGTAGCCAGAAATGACTCTCTTCCTTAGAATCAGGCTCTCCTTTCTTTACCAACCAGGGATCTAAGAAAAGTTGGCACTTTTCTTTCAGGCCTGGATATTACTCTCTCAAAGTTCTTTACATATGCAAATATTAGAGAAGCCTTTAAAATAAGCCTCTCCTTCAAGCCAGGTTCACCGAGCCTTCACAGGCTCTTCTCTTTACACCTATAACTAACTGGTCTCCCAACTGAATTTTCCCAAAGAGTCCTTAATTATATTCTTATGGTTTTCAAGCTATCAGTTTAAAAAAGATCTTTTGAGTGACTCAATCTGAAAGACTAGCCTATCTTAGTAGATCTCACAGAGACAATCATGCCAGAAATAATAAGAGAAGTGTGATGTAATATAGTTTATGGAGTCAGTATTCCTGAGGTGTTTAAATAAATTTGTAGTTTATTGGTGGACCAGACCTATTACTTCATGTTACTTAGAATTACTGAGAAGCTTTTCTTTGTCTTGCTAGAATAAAAAACAAATGACAACAACAACAAACCACCCTGGGGACCAACCATGAAATAGGAACTGAAGAACTGAAAAATGATTAAGACATGTCCCTGCCCATGTGGAGCTTACTACCCAGAGGGGCAGACAACATTTACACAAACAGCTTTAACAGAGCTGCGTAACCAAGGTGCTGCATATGTGAACAGGTTTAGAAACCTCACCCTGGGGAAGCGGCTGTGGCTCAATCAGTAGGGCTCCCGTTTACCATATGGGAGGCCCCAGGTTCGGTTCCCGGGGCCTCCTGGTGAAGGCAAGCCCGCCCGCACGGCGTGGTTAGCTGACCCAGCGAGCACAAGCAGCAAGGGGGGGGGGATAAATGAATAAATAAATAAAATCTTTAAAAAAAAAAAGAAAAAAAAAGAAACCTCACCCTGACAGCCATGCTGAAGAGTGTATGAGGAGGGGAGATAATGGACCTTAGGGGATCGGGTAGGAGACCACTGCAAATGTCCAGGGAGAGAATTAAGGTGGGAGCAGTGAGGCACAAAGGAGGGACTGGATTAGAAGGACATTGCTGAGGATTTAGCATGGTCGATGTGAGGCATGAAGAAATGTGATATTGACTGCGATTGAGGTTTTTAGCTTAGAAGACCAAGTACACAGGAAACTCAGAAGGAGAAGCACATTGTGGGGGAGATGACTTCATTTGATTTCATCCTGTGGGAGTGGGGGTCTAGTAGCAGGTAGAATTGGGCTCTACACTTGTAGAGAGATAAGGTCATTGAAGTGGTGCGAGGCGATGCAGGTACTGGGACTTACCAGCAGTGCAGGGCCCAAAGAGAAGATGGGCCTGTTTCCCGTTGTCACCCACAGTCTGCTTTCCAGAGCCTTCTGTTCAAGATGAGAACAACGTGAACTCTTTTCAACTTTGTACCCAATCGCCAAGTTTGGGTGGTTTTGTTCAATGGAAAATGTGCCTGGAGGAGGGTAAGATGTAGTTCTCATAATTTATAGAGGAAGAAATTTCCTTTGCATGAAGGTTTCATTGTAGAACAGAAAACCCTCTTTGTTAGAGTTTTTGTTGTTGTTCCCTAACGATGGTGATTCTGTGTGTGTGTGGGGGGGAATCCATATGTGTAAATTATCCTCCTTGAAGAAAACAATTTGATTTCACAGCAGGAGGTGGATTATATGAGAGGAGACTTCCAAGATATTTGAATAAAGGTAGCTTTTCCAAGTACAAGAAGACTGTTTGGATGGTCTCGTCACCAAGGTGAGTCTGGAAATTGATCAAGGCACTGCCAGCAGTTAGAGAAGAGAAATGACAGCTGTGAGATTTGTAGGATTCAAGCCACTTTGTTCTCATGATAGACATAATTTCATTGAGAAAGAGCTTAGGGAGTTATTTTGTAATGATCATTATTGATGAGGTATAGTTTTGAAGGTAAAACTCAATAAGAAGCTCAAAGGTCTTGAACCGATAACAAATTTGTTAAGAAATTCTGGGTTCACTAATCTTAGCATTTCCTAGAGCTTCAGTTTTTTTCCCCCTTTGTGGGATATAGTTCAATAGCATCTTTACCAAGTGTTTTAGACTTTCTGCTAGGAAACTTAAAGTTTGTTTTTGGTGCTGTTTTACTGCTCCTTTCATTATCTCTCTTTTCTAGGAATTCAACTAGTCCAAACCTCTTTTGTGATGCATGAATTATTTCAATAACCTCACAACATATTTTAACCCAGGCTCTTCCCAAACACCCTGCCTCATGGGAGGCAGCATGTGCTTAAGAGCATGGACTCTGAAGCCACTTGCATTTGACCTTGAATGCAGCTTTATCAACTTGAGGAGGATAGTTAATCTTTCTAAGCCTTAATTTCCTCCTCTTTAAAATGGGGATAATCATAATAGCTGCATCACAGGCTGATAAGAGTTTAAATGAAATTAAATCAATTAATGCATGTAAATACTATGTCTGACGTATAAGAAATACTAAGTAAATATGCTGTTTTTCTTGTTACTGTTGTTATTGTATTAGCCCACTTTTGCTGCAATAATGCCGCCTAACAAAAAAAACCATAAAAATCTTAGTGGCTTATGATAGCAAACATTTTATTCCTTACTGCTTGTTTTTCTACCATAATTCAATATTAAAAACACCAGTCACCTAGACCAGGGTCCAAAAAGAGATGAGAGAGGTAAATACAAATTTTTCCTTCAAGTTTGGTTCTACAGGAGTGCACACATTTAGAACTTTTCTTTGCTCCTCATTGCATAGCTTTTAAGAAACAGAAAGTGTGTCATGGGGTATTCTATGTCTGAAAGGTGGTCTTAGATTTAAATCTTCATATCATTACCTTGTCAGAGGAAATCCTTATACTAAAAAGAGATAAAGAGGTAATTGAAGAAATCTGCTGATATCACAGCCAATGACATTTTCATGGACTGATCAGTGAGTAGGGAACTGGATACTCCTTTTCCTTCATTTCAACCAATGGCCAGATTTCAGCTATAACTTTTTTTCTCTTCTCTCATTAAAGATGCATTTTGTGTGACACACACACTCACACACAACAAAAAGGAAAGAAAAAGGGAAGAAAATATTACCAGTAATGAAGAGAAGTTGAAACCTGAAGATTCTGCAGAGCTCGTTTTCCTAAGAGCTGTTTATGATCCTATGAAATGCGTGAGTTGCATAACTGTAGTTTTTTTTTCCTGCTGTAGAGCTGATTGCCGTCTCATCTGATGGAAGGAGCACCCAGCTCTGCTTTGCCCATGCTGGAAAGGGTGCAGTAAGTAGCTACTTGAAGGAACCCTCTGAGGTACCTGGGAAGTGCTTATCACATTTCCCCAGTTGGAGATCTTCCCATCTTCCCAGATTTGGGAAGTGAATAGGATGAATGCCACTGATAACAAGCACCCTGGGGAGAGAGGTTGTGGGAGTTTTAGGAAGTCAGTGTCTCCCTGCTGAATCCTCCACAGACTGTCACAGCAGAGGAAGCGTGTGTGTAGTTGTGTGTGTGTGTGTGTGTGGAAGCAGGGGGAGTCATGGGCAGGAGGTCTTTCTGCCTCAGCCGAAATATCTTAAATTTAGACTTTTGATGTCATCTTTAAATAGATTAAACAAAAACTGCAGTGATGCCCTGGTGGCACTGAAAGAAGATAACCATTCACTGTAACTGTGAGGCCCCCATTGGGCCACACTGCCAGCAGAGCCGTATGAGTTACTATTTCAGAAAACACAGTCTGTGATTTTCTTTTAAATAGCTCAATCATCATATAGAATCAATTGACTTGTGTTAAAGTATTTGTTAAGGCAAACATTTAAAATATGCCACCATGTCTAAATCCTGTTTTGGTATTTCTTAAATTTTTTAACAGCCAGAGCCTCAAAATACAGAAGTGAGCTTCTTAAATTTTTAAATAGCCAGATCCTCAAAATACAGAAGTGGCTCCAGCCTTTGGTCCTAGACCTTCCTCCAGACCATCCACTATAAATTCTCCTTTGCTTTCCCCCTTGAGATCTGTCTGGGTTTCCTCAGGTTTGGTCTTCTTTCTACTTTTATCCATTACCAGCAGCCCCAGTTGTAATCTATAAAGTCATCATCATAATAACCAGCTTGTGAGGACATAATGTGATAATGACCATGAAAGCACCTAGCACAGAGCTTGACAATCAGTAAAAAAAAGGGAGCCTTAAAATCCTAGAGAACCAGTCTCAAGTCACGGGTCCGACATTTACTGGCTGTATTAGTCAGCCAAAGGGGTGCTGATGCAAAGTACCAGAAATCTGCTGGCTTTTATAAAGGGCATTTATGTGGGTTAGAAGCTTGTGGTTACAAGGCACTGAAGAGTCCAACTCAAGGCACCATAAGAGGCATTTTCTCACCAAAGTCTGTTGCCATATGTTGAAGCAAGATGGTTCAAGATGGTCTGCGAGATCCAGCCTTCCTCTTCCTCTTAAGGCTCTGTGGGCACAGCTTCTTCTGATCTCAGCTGCAGGCTGGAGGGCTCATTTCTCTCTAGGCCTTCTCAGCTGCTCAGAGCTCTGTTCTCTTCAGCTGCAAAATCTCAGGTGAATGGCTCGTCTCTCCCTGGGGTTCCAGGATTAAAACTGATGAAGTTGTCTCTTCTTCTTCTGTATCTTCTGTGTGTCTTCTTGATTGAGTGTCTGTTTATATAGCCCAAGGGGGCAGGGACTCAACCCTGAATTGATTTAATTAAGTAAACTTAAAACCTTTGAATTTAAATCAATCAAAGGGTATCATACCCAGAGGAACAGGCCAGTTTACAAACATAATCTGTATCTCTTTTTGGAATTCATAAATAATATCAAACTGTCACACTGGCTGTGCATGTTTAGAATAGTTACTCAAAAATTTCAAGACTCAGTCTCCCTATCTGTAAAATGGAGACGATAATTCCTCTTGTGAAGTGTTGCGTAAAACACCAAGTGCAGTACCTGGAATACAAGTACTCAACAGATGTTCATTTCTCCTTTCTTCATACTCATTCTTCTTTTGCTCTTATCTTCCTTGTATGGTTTCTCCCACCTTGGAATATATTTAGAAAATTTGACCAACAGAATGTGACCAATTTGACCAACTGATTTAGCTAGCCATTAAAGAGCATTGAATAGGGAATCGGATGTGGCTCCAGTGATTGCACTCCCGCCTACCCCATGGGAGATCTCAGGTTCGGTTCCTGGTGCCTCCTAAAGAAGACAATCAAAACAGCAAGCTGATGCGATGGGCAGGCATGGCAAGCTGATGCAACAAGATGACGCAACAAGAGACACATGGAGGAAAACATAATGAGAGATGAAACAAAGCAGGGAACGGAGGTGGCTCAAGCATTAGGTGCCTCCCTCCCACGTGGGAGGTCCAGGTTCCTGGTGCCTCCTAAAAAAAAAAAAAAACAAAAAAAACCAGCACAAAACAAACAGACACAACAAATGCAAACAATGAGGGGGTAGGGAGAAATAAATAAATAAATCTTAAAAAAAAACACACACACAAAAAAGTTGAATAATGTAAGGGGTCCATCTCCAGAAGGCATAAGACCCTGGAATTCTAGATTTTGTTTTAAAATTATTATATGACTTAATTTTCAAAATGCTGGTTCTCACTATATTTTTGTTTCTTAAGGCTCCATACACATAAAAAATGAGAAAAACTAAGTATAACCTATATATTGTCCTGTATTTGCTTGGTAAATTATACTGATTGAACTCACATGAAATATTAGTTCTAAAAACTGAGGAAACATTCTCCAATGAATATTAACAATTTTTTGCAATGTGTAACTACTAGATAAATTATATGGTCTTATCCTAATATCTATCTATCTCAAAATGTAAGGAAACCATTTCTAGATGATACTTAGAAGATGAGAACTAAAGTTTATTGTTTTGCATTAAGCATAATTTAATCCATGGGCCATTATATTCAGATTAAAAAAAAATTTATCGAGATATAATTTAGATACTATATAATTCACTTGTTTTAAGTGTAAAATTCAATGCATTTTAGTATGTTTACAGAGTTGTATAGCCATCACAACAACCTAATTTTGGAATATTGCTATCACCCTAAAAAGATATCTCATGCCATTTAGAGTCACTTCATTCTGACCACCCCACCTTAGGCAATTATTAATCTACATTTTGTCTCTATCTATTTGCCTTTTTTGGACATTTCATATAAATTAAATCATGCAGTATGTCTTCTTTTGTGACTGGCTTCTTTTACTTAGCATAATGTTTTCTAAGGTCATCCATATTGTAGCATGTATCAATACTTTGTTCCTTTTCATTGCTGAATAATATTCCATTGTATGGATATACTACATTTTGTGTTATCAGTTCACTGTTTGATGGATATTTAGGCTGTTTCCAGTTTTTGGCTATTATGAATAATGCTACTATGAAAAATTGTGACCGAGTTTTTTGCATGCACTTATGTTTTCATTTCTCTTGGACATAAACTTAGAATTGCTAGGTCATGTGGTAACTCTATGCTTAACATTTTAAGAAACTGCCAAACTGATTTCCACAGCAGCTGCACCATTTCACATTCCTACCCCAGCATATGAGGGCTCCAATTTCTCTGCATCCTCACCAACACTTGTTATTGTCCTTCTTTTTGATTAGAGCCATCTTAGTGGATATGAAATGGTATCTCATTGTGGCTTTGATTTTCATTTCCTTGAGCACCTTTTCATGTGCTTATTGAACATTTGTATATTTTCTTTGATCAGATTTCTGTTTTACAAAGTTTCATGAACAGGATGCCCTTCAAAACCTACCTTGGTGACATTTTTCCAACTGGCTGCTAAGCTGAAGAAAGGCTGCCACCATTCTCAGCTGGCTCCTTCTTCAAGAACCACTCCATGGCTGTTGCTGACAGGGAAGAGAGGCTGTCAGGGGCGAATTCACCCCAGTAGGGTCTCCCTAAGGCAGATGACATTCTCAGTTGATGTCATATTCAGGCCAGGATCCTTTGCTGTTCTTTGATGTGAGAGAAGCCATCCGTGAACTCGATTGCTTACCTTCATTCGCTCTTGGACAAAGTTACATTAGGTACTTGGATAGTAACTGACAACTTGATATCTTTGCAGCTTAGAAAGTGATTTCCCACAGATGACATCATTTGGTTTTCTTAATATCCCTGTAAGGTAGTTGTTATTTTCACTAATTTTATAGAGAAGGAAACTGAAGCTCGTCCAAGGTTGCTCAACAAATGGGTGGTAGATCCATGGCCTGACCTCAGGTCCCACAGTCCTTTCATCACTACACTAGTCCAGAAAGCTTTATGACAGTAAGATTTGAACATAGGAATTAGCACCTTCCTCCATGGTTCTACTTTTTCTTTCTTTCTTTTTTTAAGGTACCAGGGGCCGGGAATTGAACTCAGGACCTCGTATGTGGTAAGCTGGCGCTCAACCACTGAGCCACTTTGGCTTCCCTAAGGTGGTTTTTTCATTTGTTTTGCTTGTTGTTTGCTTTTGTTTTTTTTTCAGGAGGCATTCAGAACCGAACCAGGGACCTCCCATGTGGGAGGTGCGTGCTCAACCGCTTGAGACACATCCACCCCATGGTTCTGCCTTTAAGACATTATTTTCTTTTTATAAGTAGAATTAAAAGATATAAATAGACAACACTTAAGGATTCCATAGTTTGAGATCAGCTTTGTGAGCTCAGGGACCCCCACGGTGTTCTGAGAAGAAGGGGGAATGTTGCTTTCTGCCATGAGTCAGTTTATTGGCTCCCTTGGCTGGCAATCAGGGTTGGGGGCTGAGATAGAACTCTCTTGGCTGTATTCATTTGTGAAAGTGTCTCTGCTTTTGTTAACTCTGCTATTATTACTTAGTAATGAAAAGAACTCCTTCTCTGGGTGTGGCTGATACTAGTAGTTGCCCTACTAATTTTGCCTTCCAGACAGAGCACCAGTTTTGTTCAGACATAGAACTAGGCAGATATCTTCGCTGGTTGCTTATGTAGGACCCTAAAAGCACATGCTGATGTGGCCACGCCGCCTCCCCTGCCTCATCTCCCATTCTTCTGCACCTCTTCCCTCCTGGCAATGCCAGCCTGCTTAAATGTCTCACACTCTGAGCTGGAGGAGGCGGAAAGAGGTTGCGGAAGGACAAATAGGATCTTGTAAAGTATAAAGTGTGGAAGATGGATTAGAGGGGTTGAAACTACAATCACAGAGTCTGGTTAGGACACATTTTTACGGCCCAGGCAAGAGTGGCCTACAAATCAGGGCAAAGCAAGTTAATTTCCAATTTCCTGAGAGACATGACATGATTAGAAATGCCCCAGTGGTTGGCAGGGGTTAAACCCAGGGCCTTTGGGCAGGACATTGGATTTGGGACTCTGGTTGTTATCTGAGTATTTGGAAGGAAAGTAGGGGGTTAAAATATACCTTTGTCTGCCGAGAACAGGGTCCATCCTTAATCCTTTCTCTATTCTTCCATTTAATAAGAAAGACAAACATTGCACACCAGCTGGATGAATTCTGATGCTCAGCAGGTGCAGAACCTTCATAAGATGTTGTTATACAGTAGATTGCTCATTTAATTTGAGGTTTAAACAGCTCTGTGAGATATATAAAAACCTATGGGTCACAGTGGAGGATTTCATATTTTATTTTTCTCTCCAAATAAGGTGAATATCATGGGGCTGGATGGCTGAAACCTCTGAGCAAACTGGAATAATTCAGAGAGAGATCAAATAGCATTGGGTGTGTGGAGTTTGTGCCACCTATTACTGGAGAGAACAGAATTTAAAGCAGCAGAGTTCATATTTTTATTTTACCATTTTCTCTCCATTTTTCACTTTACCATTTGAACAAATCCCCACGATACCCAGTCCCAATGTGAGGCACGAATTTGTTGATTGCTAACCAAGGTAGAAAACTGTGTATAGCTTTTGCCTTTGTGACACCGAGAGGCAGAAACAGAATCAAGGATTTTGCTTAGCCCCGGACAAATCTCAGTTTGCCTCCTTAGAGGAATTCCTTGGTCTTAGCCGGAGATTCCTCGCGTCGCCTGGCTCATATGAGGCTGGTCCTCTCCCTGGCTGGGTTGTGTGACTGCTGTGGACCTCCTCGGCGCACGTCGCACCTGCCCGCCTCCCTGAGAAAGGGCACCCCGGCCGCAGCCCCGCAGAGACGAAGCGAGCTAATTTTCTGAGGTGAAATTTCTTACATGTCCAAAGCAAGAAAAAAAATTTAATTTAATTTAAAAAAGGGCAGGGGGGAAAAGGAGCGGGTTGCATTTTCTTCAAGATTTCCAAGTTAGTTAATTTCCACCTTAATTCTCTGGTGCAGCAGAGAATGTTTGTGAACAGAATTAACAGGCTCCTTAGGGCACCCCCCCCCAGTCCCTGCAGCTCTGGATCTGACCTTTTACAAAGATTCCCTTTTATTCCCATTATTGATTCTTTAATGGCATCTAATGATGATGTAAGGAAGCTGCCAGCTCAGTGATTCAGTGCTATTGACCGAGCGTGCAGGGGTCTGGGGGAGCCACACGGGCTGAGCCTCACCTGTGCAGCCATCCCTGCACTGTCCTCACCCCTGCATCCAGGGCTCTCTGCCGACGGCCCCAGCCTGCCCTGCCGGCTGTGGCCCCCTCTTCTCTGTACCCTGTTTCTCCACCCTTCTCAGGAGGCTTTCCTGCCTGCATGCCAGTTGCCTCCCGGAAACAGCACGTCTCACCTACCTTCATCTGTCTAAATCCTACCTGCCCTTTCAAGACACATCTCATGCATCATTTCAAATGCCAAATAACAGAGCGATCTTTTAAAAAACATAAATCAGATCCTGCCATGCTTCTGCTTAACACCTTGAAAGTTTCCTGATTGCACTTTCCAGAGGATCTGAGGCCCTTAATCTGGAGTTTGGGTCCCTGTCCTCCTCCCTCCCCCATTGTCCTCCTCGATGCCCAGCCTCTCCTCTGCTCGCTCTGCTCCTGGCACCCTGGCTTTCCTGGGGCCCGAGGCCAGGCCCCCGCTCAGCTCCACCTTAGGAACTGTGCCCTGCTGTTCCTTTGTTGGGGTTTTCTTTCCCCGGCTCTATATGTCACCAACTCTGCCTCAACATCCAAGATTTAGTTTAAATGTCACCTCGTCAAAGGGGTGTTCCCTGACAGCCCCATCTAAAGCAGGCCCCTCGTGGAAGGTGAACTAGTGGTCCCGAAAGACGTCCTTGCTCTAGTCCCTGGAACCTGTGCCTATGCTAAAGTATATGTGTATCAGTGTCCTAAAACTGCTGCAACAAATCACCACAAACTGGCAACCTTGAAACAACAGAAATTTATTCTCTCACAGTTCTGGAGGCTAGTGGTGTCAGTGGAGCCACACTCCCTCCCAATACACAGGGGAAGAATTCTTCCCTGCCTCTTCTAGCTACTGAGATTCTACCTCACCAAAGATCAGCTGCTGGCCATCCTGGACTCCTGCCACGTGGCAAGGCACAATGGCAGCTCTGCCTGGGTCTCTGCCGCCTCCTTCAGGCTTAGTTCTTCCCAGTGCTCACCTGTGGGCCATCAGGCATATGGCTCTCTCCTCCCTTTCCTCTGGGCCTCTCTCTTCCACCTTCTCGGGGTTTCTCTGTCTCTGCTGCTTTTTCTGTGAGTCTCTGTGCTTTCAGTCCTTCATTTATAAAGGGCTCCAGCAAGAGGACCAAGATGCCCCTGGGTCAGTCCCCCTCTGAAGCAATCCAATCAAAGAGCTCCAGCTGAATCCAGTCCAATCGGGGGGTCCCAAACCCAGAGGAGTGGATTAGGAACATCATCTTGTCTGGAATCCACAAGGAGCTTCAAACTGTCACAAACCGAATTCTGCCAAGAACCTGCAGGAGCTTGGAAGCAGATCCTCCCTTAGAAACTCCAGAAAGGAATGCAGCCCTGCCAACCCATTGGCAAGACCTGTGTGAGGCTCTGGTCTGCAAAACTGGGCGGTAATAAGTTTTGCATTGTGTTAAAATTTGTGATTATTTCGGCAGTAGGCATTGATGCAGTCTCCTTGTTACTCTAATCATATCACCTTATCTGTTTTCTTCATAGCTCTTATCATGTTCTGCAATAAAAGTGATTGTTTCTTATTTAGTTATTTGCTCCTCAATTCCTTCCCAGATCTCCAACTGAAATATAGACTTGTGAAAGCAGGGACCCTGACTGACTTGTTCACTGCCATGGCCCCAGTGGGACATGGCCGTATTGGGGACAAAGTAAGACACACAAGGAATACGTTTGAATAGGTAGAGAAGTAAGTGACGTTTTTTTCTGATTTCATAAAATTTTATTTTTGTAATAAAAGTGATTCACTAATATAGAAATCTATATGATCTGTTAAAATCTCTTTACAGCATTTGAAATAAATAAACTCACAAATCAAAAGTAGTTTTTTTCCCCCTAAAACCTATGTCTCAATTTCTGGTTGAGAAAATATAGTTACCATTTGATGGGTCACTTTCTAAGGACCCATGGAAGGAGAGAGAAGCAAATCCAGACCCTGCAGACTAGATCTGTACAAGATTTGGCTCCCATCCCTCTGGTCCCCATACTGCTCCCCAAGAAGGTGCTGGTGGGGATGCTCGTTGGCCAGCCATTATGTCTCTTGGCTAATGGACTACTCACTTGGTTCTCCCCATCTTTTCCTTGAATTGTATTTCCTTTGGGCAGATTCTGGACTGGCTTAATGGAGGCTTATGTGGCATGGCACATCCCAGGGGTGCTGTGATTCAATCCTGGTGATGTTAGTTCCTTTGAGTTCCTGTTAAGTTGTTCCTTGGAGGCCAGTAATTGCAGACCATTGGAAGTAGGGTGGGAACAATTCTGATGCTTTTTGCATTAATAAAGGAACTACTGTTTGTCCTTTGCTCATTGCTGCAGAGATTTTGCCAAAAAGAACACAGTTAATACCACGTTTCAGGGTATTAGCATCCGAGATTATTCCTGTAAGCGCCAACGTTTAACTCCTCCATCGCTGTTAACTGTTTCTCCACCCTCCCGCCCCCACCCCGGCCTCCCCACCCCACCCTCTCACTTGTACTTCAACCTCCTCTAGAGCAGCTCCATTCACAGATTTTCTTTCCAGTTCCATTTGAGGTTGCCAAGGGAATAATTTCAGGGATATATTAATGTCTGGTATCAGGATCGTCTCCATGGGATTAAAAAAAAAAAAAAAAAAAAAAAGCAAATGGTTTGGAACTTACGAGAGGCAAGACAATGCCGCACCACAGAATAAAGTGTTATTTCTTCTTGGGAGATGCTTCCTGTCAGGTAAACATCAGCAAATCAAAAAGCAATTCTGCCAAGGGATGATTTTTGCCTCCCCAAAAGATGAAATTACAAACGCTGAGAAACAATGTGCATTCTGTTGAGAAAACCTAAATAAAATGGCTCTGCAAAATATGTGTATATGTCATGTGCCCAAGTGTGTGTGTATACATGAAGTGGTAATTATGGGCACAGTGGCAGATGTCAAGCCCAAAAGTGTCCATTTGACTCGCTGGTGTTTTAGCATCTGTTGAAAAGCTCAACAAAGATCAACAGCTGTCAATGTGCTTCTATTGAGACTTTTGCGATGCAAATTTTTTTCCCTCCTGCAATGGTCCCTAACTTTGAACTTGAAAGGGATCTGAATAAATCTTTATGATTCTACAGCCTGAAGGCTTTTCATCCAGGTATGATGAGGAAAGGCTGTTGAGCCCCACCATGCCCTGGGATATTGAGTTTGTTTGGTCCAACTGGACCCTGGAGAAGCCAAGTCCACATTCCACCAGCTGTGCATGGCCAGCACGTGCCACAGGGCAGCTCCCAGGCATGACCACTTGGCTGCCCTTCCTCAGGCTGCATTTAGCTCAGGACTCAGAGCAGCTTCAAGGTTTACAACAGAGCAAGCACATGAGCCCTTGTTTCCTCTTGTAGGCTGATAACAATAAACAATCGAGCTCCTGTCCAAAGCTGGGTACTCCAGCAAAATTTAAAATGATACATATCTCTAGGGAAATAATATTGAAATTGTACCCAGCCTTGTCTCCAGTACAAACAAGGCATTGTCCATCTCTGGCCCTCGTTTTCTCTCTGCCTATTCATATTCCATCCTTCTAATTCTGGCTGTTATCTTCCACAACCTCTGTGAGGCAGGCAAGGCTGGGGCTATGCACACCATTTTACAGAGGGGAGGATTGAATTTGAGAACTTTTAAGTGACTTGGCCAAGGCCTCTTAGGTAGGAGGTGGGCAGAGCTGGGCAGAGTGGGCTCTAACTTCCTCCCTTTTCCTTGGCTTCTTGCTTAAGGAGGGGCACTTAGATGGGCAACTGAAGGAACACATTGCGCTTATGGTCATTCATAGTTCTAAAAAGCCACGTCCACTTTGTGAAGGGCACCCCAAATTCATGCAGCAATTTCAGAACCATAATCCAGATCTGCACTACTTGCTTCTGCGACCTGTACAACCTTCCTGCGGCAAAGAAACAGTGCCAGCAAGTCAGCAACGTGGGTGGTCTGGGTGCCATTTCTGCTGATGAAAGGTTTCAGAAAATTTACATAATCTGACCACGATCTGTAGAGAGTAAGTGGAGGAGGCAGGAGAGAATTTACATCTTCCAATCCAAAATCCATTGACAATATAACCCACAACTGTCCTCCCCTTCTGCCTTGCTGCCACTCCCTAGAATTTATGCTATGGGAGGTTAGGGACCTTGTATCTCTTTTTATCCTGGGGACTTTGCCCGGCCCTCTAATATCAGAACTCAAGTGCATATGTGTCGAATGAGTGGTATGAATGAATGAGTCCATCCATCTGTCCACACTGCCTTAGGACTGATTGCTGCTGTAGTCTTCCCACAAAATAGGGTCCACAAGGAGAAGAAAACTGATAAGAAGAAAGGGATCTGACAAGTTCAAAGTGTGGATGCAGGTGGGAAGGCCAGATGAGTTAAGGCAGCCTATCTATGGGTGATCTTAGAGGCCATAGAAGGTTCTGGGCCTCTGGGGAGTACTGCTAGGCTCCTTTTGTTTGTCCCCCATGACCGAGGGTCCTGACTACCTTTGTGTAGCCTGCTAACGCATGGGTCCTGGAGCATGACAAACCTGGAGTTGAATGCTGGACAAAGGACTAACTTGTAGGGCTTTAGTTTCCTTATCTGTAAAATGGGGATAGGAATATTGTTCATCTTTCAGGATAGTTGTGAGGATTAAATTAGTGCATAGAAGGAATCTATCATGGCATCGTCCTTTTCCTAGCGTCAAGTTTTCAATTGCAATACAAATCATTTTGGGTACAGAGAAAATTGCTTCATGGGTGGGAAAAAAAAACGTTGAAGGGAAATGTTAAAAGCGGGAGGGGCCAAAGGTACCAGAAACAACCTTTTCCTACTTCCCAGTTTTGCCTACAGATAGACTTTGTGACAGTCACTGGCATTTAGCCATCTGTAAAAATCCTTCAAGTCCTCGCCAAGGGTGCCGACTCCCCTTCCGATCCCTGGTATAATGGAGCCTGCCAAGCACGCTCAGTACTGTTTGGGTATCTGCTTGATTTTAGGGTCAATAGCACCCGGGATAAATCACAGCTGCGCTAGATCAATTGTCAAGGTTTGGCCAACTCGTTTGAGAGACTGGATTCACGTTGTGTCACTTCTTCTTCCTGTTGCAATTCTTTCTAAGGGATGCGGTGTCAGGATTTTAGTGCCTCATATTTTCTACAAATGATAGCAGTAAGCTAACAGTACGATAGTGACAGCGCTTCATGTTGTGCAATTTGATTTGCTAGAGTTCCCGGCTCTGCCCTTCTTTGAAGCCGCAGCCATCTGCAAAAAAATGAGATGGCATCACCGGCTAATCACAGCGCAGTGTTCAGGCTTACAATCTTTTTGCATAAGAACATATATTCTTTGGTATTCATGAGGATTTTCTAGCTGTAATGAGGAGACACTGTTCCTTTGAAAATATTTTTAAATGTAAGAAAATAAAAAAAGAGTGGCATTTATTGGAGACATTTGAGTTCTCCTGTTTTTGTTTAATAAAGGCTCTCAAAGTAAAGACAGAACATTAGCGATACCTAATTTGTGCCAGAATTTATGTTTACCTCAACCTGTTTATTTCCATTTTACGTTTGTATAAATGCTATATCTGATAATATATAACCCCTGACATGAACTGAGCCTCTTGGCTCTTTTTTTGAGTGCTTCTGACAATAAGAATTTCTGTCTTGCCCAATTTTCCAAAATTTTGCATTTTATTCTTCTGGTATCTTTTAACCCAGGGTTCTGAGTGGGCTGGTGCCAGTCTATGACAGTTTTTACCGTTTCATACTAAAATGAGAAAAATAAAGACAAGGTGGTAAATTTTTCATATGGGAAAATTTTATACAATTTATTTTTCTGAGATTGTGACCACCCTACTTTTTGATGTAAAAATGGCCTTTATTTTTATGAATGATGGATATAACACATGATAGTTGCTCTTATTTTAAATCCCTTTTACTTGGTACAGCAAGCTGGTAATGCTATGTTGGTCACCAAAATATTTTCTTTGAAACTATACTGTTGTGTGAAATACAAAAGTCTGGTGGCAACTGTTCTAGAAAATGTTTGTGCTACTTATTATCAAGTTAGACTCTCACTTGCATATGAACCGATGGCAGGAAGCCCCACCTGGGTGGCTCTGGCTGGAGCTTTTCTTTGGCTTAGCTCTTCCCACTTAGAAGTTAATCCCCCTCCTTTTTCTCAGTTAGACTTCAGGGGCCCCAGGGAATTTTCCACCATCTTCAGGCCAACCCAGTGCTTTAATTGGACCAGAAGGAGGAAGGACCCGTGCTCTAAGCTGTGTCCTCCACGGGCTCATCCTCTAGAGAGCCTCCCTGTTTGTATCCTTGGCCCATTTTTCTGTTACTGTACTTAATCCTTTTTTATGAGTTGATTCTTTATTTAATAAAGATAGTAACTTTTTGCCAATCATACTTGTAAATATTTTTTGGTTTTTAATAAGCTTTTAATTTTGTTTATACACATGCTAAAATTTTTATTTTGCAAACTCTATTAAACATTTCCTTTACTCTTTTTAGTTTTTTCAGGAGGTACCGGGAATTGGACCGGGGTCCTTGTACATGGGAAGCAGGCACTCAACCACTGAGCTATACCCACTCCCCCTCCTTTGCTCTTTATTTCAGAGTAGAAACACTTCAGTACCCCAAGATCATGAATTTATCTATTTTTTCTACCAGCAATTTAATGATTACACTTTGTAACTTAAATTTGTGTTCTATTTACCTCTTAAGTGGGTATATGGTATAAGATATATATGGATCTTGATTCATTTGCCCCCCCCACCCCTATTAACTAATTTTTAAAATAAATTCCCATATAGTACCTTCTATGTGCCAGGTCCTGTTTTATAGGCTTTACTTCTATTAAGTTATTTGATCCTCACAACAGCCTTATGAGGTAGATTATTATCCCCATTTTACTAATGAGGAAATTAAGGCAAAGAGACATTGAAGAATTTGCTCATGATCATTGTTGGGGATTGAATCGTGTCGCCCATGAAAGGCAGGCTCTGGTCCCAATCCCTGGGCCCATGGATGTGACCCCTTTTTAATTAGGCTCTTTGAGGATGTTCCTGTTAGTTAAGGGCTGCCCACGCTGAGTGAGGGGAGGCCCTAAATCCAATGTGGCGAAGTCCTTATCAACAAAGGAAATTGGACACACACACGCACACACACACACGAAGCTGGAAGTCAATAGAACCCAGAGGAGAAAGTAGGGGACCATCCCCATGTGACGGGAAAGCCAAGGCGCCCAAGGATGGGCAGCCAGCCAGGATGTTCCTTGCCCCGGGAGGAAGCAAGCTTCTCGCCTCTGACACTGTGAACCAATAAATTCCTGTTGTGAAGCCAACCCATTGTCTGGTATTTATCACAACAGCTGGGAAACCAAGAGAGTCACACAGCCAGTAAGTGGTGGAAACAGGATTTCAATCCAGGAAGCCTGGCTCTTGGGTCAGGGCTCTGAATCTCAACATACTGCTTCCTTCAACTTTATTATATGCTAGTTACTTGTGCACATTTGGAAATGTTTCTGGATTTCTATTCTATTCTGGCGACTGCTGTGTGTCCTTTTGCCCTAGTACCTCACCCACTGATTTAACGCAGCTTCATTTCGAGATTTTCTATGTGCATCAATGTTGTCATTTTATTTTATTTTATTTTTTTTACCGGGAGGTCCCAGGGATCGAACCCGGGTCCCTCCATATGGGAGACGGACGCCCAACCAGTTGAGCCACATCCGACCCCCTGTTGTTATTCTTTTTATAAAATTTCCTTGCCTTTTGTTGCCTTTTATTCTCTTAGATGGCTTTTATAATCAATTTTACATGAAAAGTCAATTGAAATTTTTATTGAGTTGCATCAAATCATAAATTAGTTTAGAAAGAATGTACATCTTCTTAACCCTGGATCTTTTATTATGGAATATTTTTCTCCATTTGCTCAAATTTTTTTTGTGTCCTCTCTTAGGCATGTGGTTTTCATCGTTTGAGCCTGATATACTTCTTTTTAATTTCCAGATATTTACCATTACTATTGTGAATAGTACTCTTTTTCCATTTTTTTCCTAACTCTACTAGCATGTAGGAGAACTATTGCTTTTTATGTTTGTATTAATGACATTTTACAAATTAGTGCATTTTGGTGGTTTTTTTTTTTTTTTTTTTTCAGATAGGCAATAATATCATATCTGAATAATGCCTATGTTGCCTTTTCCTTTCCAATACTTATATTTAGGTTTTTCCTAATTTTGTCATAAGGCTGGAAGAAAACTGGCAAAAGAGAGCCTCCTTCTCTTTTCTGTGATTCCAGTGACAATGCTACCAGTGTTTCACTGTTAAGTATGCTCTCAACTTTTGGTTTCAGTAGAGATTTTCAATCATGTTAAGAAAATATTCTTCTTTTTTAGGTTATTAAAAGATTTAAGGAATATCCTTTCAGCATCTATTGACATAAACATAGTGATTTTCTCTTTTAGTTTATATTTGTGATGAGTAGATATAAGCATTAAAAGACTACTGTTTTTGGATTAAACCTTACTTTGTTTCAGTGTATGTACTAGAGTTTTATACACTGCTCAATTAGATTTACACTAAACTGTATTTCACATACAATTTTGCATCTATATTCTTAAAAGAAATCTGCCTCTAAGTTTATTTTTTAATCTATTTTGCTAGAGTCTCTAGGATATGCTAATTTTGGAAAGTGAATGGGGAAGCATTCCATATTTGTATGTTCTCCAGGAACACTTATCCAGCATGGCAATTATCTGTTTCATGAGAAGTTGAAAACCTTGCCATTGAAAAATGTCTGGGCCTTGGCATCCTTTGAGAATTCTGAAAGAATCTGATAGAAAGAATACATTTTCAGTATCTTAGATGGCTTTAGGTCTATTCAGGTTTATTATTGTTGTTGATCCAATTATGTTGAAGCATTCTCCTAAAGAAGAGAAAAACTTATATTATCTAAATATCAACATCAAGAATGAAACATATCAAAGATCTAAATATAAGAACCAAGACCATAAATATCTTGGAAGATAATCTAGGGAAGCATCTACAGGATCTTGTATTAGGAAATGGTTTCATGAACTTTATACCTAAAGCATGAGCAAAGAATGAAAAAAAGAGATAAACGGGACCAACTCAAAATTTAAAACTTTTGCACCTCAAAGGAGTTTGTCAAGAAAGTGAAAAGGCAACCTACTCAATGGGAGAAAATATTTGGTAGCCATCCATCTGATAGGGGCCTAATATCTAGCATATATATGGAAAATCCTACACCTTGAAAATAAAAAGACAAGCAATCCGTTTCAAAAAATGGGCAAGTGATTTGAATAGACACTTTCCCCAAGAAGAAATACAAATGGCTAAAAAGCACATGAAAATGGCCTATATTTGTCATTGTAATGTCACTCAGTATAATTCCCAAGTCCCGAAAAAGCCCCTGTATTACAACTGCTTTTCCCTTCCCTGCCCCAAAAATGTCCAGCGGCCACTGGCTCCACCTCACTATTGTAATTTTTTCCATTATTTGAATCACAATATGTCTACAACAGAATACCAGTGAGTCCACTCTAGTCCATAGCTCTTCCCCCAATCCTGAGGAGTTTGGGATGCTGATATCCACTCCAAACAGATGCACCACACTAATGAAAGAAGTTAATGGGTGAAAGTGTGGGAGGGGAAAGGGATGGGGTATATGAGAATCCCCTAGGTTTTTGATGTAACATTTATGTAATTTGTTCCTTGAAAATAAAGAAAAAAATGCAAAAACTAAAACAAAAAACAAAACCAAAACCAAAAAAAACAAAAAACAAACAAACAAAAAAAAACCCACATGAAAAGATGCTCAACATCACTAGCTATTTGGGAAATGCAAATCAAAACTACACTGAGATACCATCTTACACCCATTAGACTGGTGGTTATCTTAAAAAAAGAGGACTACAAGTGTTGGAGAAGATATGGAGGAAAGGGAACACTTATCCACTGCTGGGGGGCATGTAGAATGGTGCAACCATTGTGGAGACAGTTTGGCAGTTCCTCAGGAAGCTAATGATAGAATAGCCATATGATCCAGCAATCCTACTGCTGGGTATGTATCCAGAAGAATTGAAAGCAGGGACAAGAACAGATATATGCTAACTAATGTTCATTGTGGCATTATTCACAGTTGACAGAAGTTGGAAGCAACCCCAGTGTCCATCAACACGTGAATTGATAAGCAAACAATGTAATACATACAATAAAATATTACTCAGGTATAAGAAGGAATGCAGTATTAACACATGGGATAAAATGGATGACTCTTGAAGACTTTATGTTGAGTGAAACAATCCAGGCACTGAAAGACAAATATTACATGACCTCACTGATAAGAATTAAGCATATTGTGCAGACTCACAGAGCTAGAGTCTGGAAGATAGGTTTACAGGAGACAGAAAGGAAGAAGAGGGTTGTGAGCCAATGCCCATATGGGCAAAATCTATGATAAGGTGGAAGGGTGTAGTTGTGAGTGGATGGGCATGACAGTGATGCAGTGATGCTATTAGGTTGGGCGGTGCTGGTCTGTGAGAGGGTGGGTTGGACTGTCCGTGGAACTGGTAGGAGGGTTGGGGGAGGAGCAGGTGAACTTTGGGGATTTGCAGGTATGTGGTTGAAACTACAACGTTGACAGTGTTCTTTTGGCATATATAGCAGGGGAGGGTTACTGGTTTAGGATGTTAGATGTGGGGGGCATGTGGGACAGGGCACAACTGGGGCAGGCTTCTAGGGAGTGTGTGAGTGTTCATCTTGTCCTAGTGTCTTGTATGAGTGAATGGAGACCCGCACAATGAGCAGGAAGGTGTTGGGCTCCCATTCTGGGGAGTCCTGCTATGTTCTCAAATAGAGGGGAGGGCATCTCTCGAGAGCATTGGCGGTGCCTAATAGGAGGACAGGCCAGTAAGTCAAGTCCTCAATTTTGTTGCAAGTAACTACGAATCTTGTTCTTCAAGGAGTGAAGCTTGGTGGTTGCCGTGGGTCCTGAAGGGAGGGAGAGGGAGGAATAGAATAGATGGAACATGGGGCATTTTGGGGGTGATGGAATTGTCTACATGATCTTGCAATGATGGATACAGGCCATGCTAAATTTCATCAAAATTTATAAAAGTATATGGTGCAAAATGTAAACCATAATGGAAATCATTGACCATGGTTAGTAGCAATGCTTCAATATTTGTACATCAATTGTAACAAATGTACCATCCACATGCAAAATGTTATTAAAAGGCGAAAGGGGAAATGGGGGAGGATGTTGGGTATATGGGAATCCCTTATATTCTGTACCTGACTTTTTTGTAATCTAAAGCTTCTTTGAAGACAAAATGAAAAAATAAGACACTGGGGGAATAAACAGAAGAAAATATCATTGTACATACAAGACAACAGATCTTACAGTGATGAAAGACATAACGTCAACATTTTTTTAATTTTTAATTTTTAAAATTATTTTTTATTTAATTTAAAAAAATTTTTGTATTTTATTTGTTATTTTCAAAGCTATCATTATTATTTCATTTTCTTATTAATTGTATTTGGTTATTTTGTTGGCTTCATTTTTGAAGAACTTTTGGATCATGGAAGGGTTACAACTGTGGCAGGGGAGGATCATTGGTCCAGGGTGTCAGTGATGGGGGATGCATGGGAGGAGGTTCACCTGGGGCAAACCTATAAGGCATATAAATGTGTTCAAGAGTTCATGGGGCATTGTCATGGAGGGTGGAGCTCCAGACAATAACTGAAAGAATATCAAGTTCCCATCCTGGGGAGCTCTGTCACATTCTCTAATTGGTCAGCAAGAATCCCCCAAATACAAGGGCAGTGACTAGTGAAGGTGGATAGACCATTGATGGGCCCTTGATATTGATGACTGTACTTATGAATCTTTACTTTTGAAATGGAAACTTAGCTTAGTATTATAAGTGCCTAAGAGTTACCTCCTGAGAGCCTCCTTGTTGCTCAAATGTGGCCTCTCTCTAAGCCAAACTTCCCCCCCCCCTTCCAGCATGGGACATGACTCCCGGGGATGATCCTTCCTGGCACCAAGGGATTACTACCAAGTGCCAACTAGCAATGCAACTGGAAAAAGACCTTGACCAAAAGGGACAAAGTGTAAAGACAAATGACTTTATATGGCTAAGAGACTTCAAAGTGAGTTGGGAGGTCATTCCAGGGTTTACGCTTATGCACATCTCAGAAAGATCTCATTGACTGCCAAAGTAAATATTGCCTCAAATAGAGGGGCTCCTAAGGGTTCTGGAGAGATCCAGACACTATAGACAGGCAGACAGCTCAGGCATTTGAAGCCCTGCCAGTGGGCCCTACTTTGGAATTTTTGCTCCCCAGTGTGACAGAGTTGGACTCAGTTGTGGTTTCCCTACACATGGCTCTTCTGCCCCTTCTTTTGAACCTATAGTTAGTACTAGAGTTGATAGGTGTATGTCCAAGAGACTTAAATCTTTGGGCTGTCCATGTCCAGCTGGGCCCTGAATCTCAATGGAGTTGCAACACCCACTCCCCAGTTCATTGGTCTCACCCAGGACAACTCATAAGGAGATGATGATGGATAATGACCATCCCAAGGAACAGAGAGAGTCTGCAAATGCAAGGAAGATAGTCCCATCCATCTGCCCCATGGGATCTAAGCCCCCTCCCAATTAGAGGTGGACTGGACATCACCATCCCAGAATCCTCAGGATTGGGGAATGAACAACGGACTAGAGTAGACGTACTGATATTCTACTATAGACGTATTGTTATTCTAGCACTGGAAGAACTGTTATCTTTGATGTGGAGGCAGTGACTACTGGAAGTTCTAAGAGGAGGGAGAGGGAAAAATAGGTGTAATATGGGGGCATTTTCAGGACTTTCAATTTGTCCTGGATGGCATTGCAATGATAGATAAAGGCCATTATATGTCTTGATATAACTTACAAAATTGTGAGGGAGAGAATGTAAACTATAATCTACACTTGGTGGCAATGCTCCAAAATGTGTTCATCAATTGTAACAAATTACCACACTGAAAAAAAAAAAGAAACATATTTATTGATATTCCCTATATAAATTTAGGAAAGTGGTATACTTTATTTTCTTTTACCTCTATTTCTTCTATCTTCTGTGTGTCCCCTCCCCCATATTGTCACTAGGCTTTTATTTCTACATTAAATGTTTTATCATTCAAAGTCTACACATGACATGTGACTAAATTTGTAGGCATATTTATAACAATTATTTCAACTTACTGGAGTAAATGATTTAAAAAACCTTTATCAGTATTTTATGTCATTACTTTCCTATTTTAGAGGAAGGTTTTCTTTATTTCTTTGTTGATGGCCTATTGTACCACCTTGAAAACGAACCTTGGGTGTTAGTTTTGAACCTTCAGCTGGGTATAGAACTTTTAGGTTATATACTTTTAACTCTGAAGTCTCTACTTCATTGTGTTCTAGTATCTAAAGTTGTGGAGGAGAAATTAAGGACAGCTGATATTTATTTGTTTAAAGTAACATATCTTGTGACTAGATTCTTGAAGAAAACGTCATCCTAAAAATTAAACAAAATCACCAGGTTTTACTTGGGTATTTGAATCTTATCAATTTTAACTGGGATATGGCCTGCCTTTTAAATGTTCAGATTTGGTTTTTAATTTGACCCAAGGAAATTGTCTTCTAGTATAGTTTCTAGTGTAATATTACTTCTCTACCATTTGTTTTGGTTTCTTCCACATATATGTTTTACATATTTAGTATCTCCTATCACCTCACTTTTGCTCCTTATTCTTTTCTTTTGCATCCTGGGCTAGGTTTTTAAGTCTTCCCTCCACATCAATGATTTAATTTTTCTGTAGGTTTTTGTTTATTTTCTTAATGCTTCTGAAAGTACTTTTAACTATTCTGATGCATTTTCTGTTTCCTTAAATGATGTCTTTAATTCAACCTATTCCTCTTTTATGCAAATTTGGTATCTTAACTCATATTTCAATTCTTATTTTCTAGAATTTACATTTTCTTTTTCTAGTATATTTATTGAGATATAATTCCCATACCATAAAATGTACCCTTTAAAATGTACAGTTCAGTGGTTTTTTAATATATTCACAGAGGTGTACAACAATCACCACTATCTTAATTTCAGAGTATTTTCATCACCCCAAAAAGAAACCCTATACCCATTATCAGTTGCTCCCCATTGCCCTCACTTTTAGCCTCCGAAAGCCATGAATCTAATTTTTGTTTCCATGGATTTGCTTATTCTGGACATTTCATATAAATAGTATCTCATAATATGCAGCCTTTTGTGACTGGCTTCTTTCACTTAACGTTGTTTTCAAGGTTTTATGGCTGAAAAACTCCACTGTATGGATTTACTACATTTTGTTTGTCCATTCATCAGTTGATGGGCATTTTTCCATGTTTTGGTTAATATGAATAATGCTTCTGGGAACATTTATGTACAGTGTATATATTATATATAAAAATGATTTCATTTCTCTTGGGTATATACCTAAGAGTAGAATTGTTGGGTCATATGATAACTCTATGTTTAACATTTTGAGGTAGTTCTAAACTGTTTGCTAAGTAGGAACACTATTTTATAAATCCTACCAGCAATGTGTGAGGGTCCAATTTCTCCACATCCTTTTCAACAGTGTTATTGTTTATCTTTTTAATTTAGCTGTCCTAGTGGGTATGAAGTGGTATCACAGTGTGGTTATGATTTTCATTTCTCTAATGACTAATGATGTTGAGCATCTTTTTTTTTTTCTTTGTATATCTTCTTTTGAGAAATGTCTATTCAAATCCTTTGCTCATTTTCAGTTGGGTTATTGTCTTTATTTTTGAATTTTCAGAGTTCTTTAAATATTTTGGATACAAGTTCCTTATAAATATATATTTTTTCCATTTTATCAGTTGTCTTTTCACCTTTGTTATGGTTTCCATTGAAGCACAAAAGTTTAATAATTTTTTGAAGTCCAATTTTCTAATTTTTTACTTGTGTGTTTTTGATGTCATATCTGAAAAACACTGCCTAATACAAGGCCTTGAGGGTTTACTCCTATGTTTTCTCCTAAAAGATTTGTAGTTTTACATTTAGGTTTGTGATCCATTTTGAGTTAATTCTTGCATATGATGTGGCATGGGGGTCCTACTTCATTCTTTTGTATATGGCTATCCAGTTGGTCCAGCACCATTTGTTGAAAAAAACTATTGTTTTTCCATTAATTGTCTTGGCGCCTTGTCAAATAAATCAGTTAAATTAGGGATTTGTTTCTGGAATCTCAATTCTATTCCATTGATCTCGATGTCTTTCCTAATACCAATGCTCCACTGTCTTTATTATAGTAGCTTTGTAGTAGTTTTGAGATTGGGAAGTGTGAGTACTCCAACTTTGTCCTTCTTCATCAAGATTGTTGTGGTGATTTGGGGTCCCTTTCATTTCCATATGAGTTTTAGGATCAGCTTGTTAATTTCTGTAAAAAAAAAACCAAAAAAAAAAAACAGCTGTTATTTTTATAGGGTTTGTGTTGAGTCTGTAGATCAATTTGGGGAGTATTGCCATGTTAACAACATGTCTTCCAATCCATGAACATGGGATTTCATTCCATTTCTTTAGGCTTAATTTCCTTCAACAATGCTTTGTAGCTTTCAGTGTACAAGTCTTGCACTTTTTTTTTGTTGTTGTTAAATTAATTCCTAAGTATTTTGTTATTTGCAATGTTATTGCAAATGGAATTGTTTCTCAATTTCATTTTTGGGTTGTTTACTGCTGGTGTATAAAAATGTTCATATAATGATCTTGTACCCTGCATCCTTGCTGTATTTATTTACTAGCTCTAAAAGGTTTGAGTGTGTGTGTGTGTATACTCTAGGATTTTCTGTATATAAAACCATGCCATCAGTGAATAGAGATAGTTTTACATATGCCTTTTAAATATGAATGTCTTTTATTTCTTTTTCTGGCCTAATTGCTTTGCCTAGAACTTGCAGAAAAGGTTGAACAGAAGTGGGGAGAGTGTACATCCTTGTTTTGTTTTTGATCTTTGGGGGAGAAGAATTTAACCTTTCATAATTAAGTTTGATGTTAGCTGTGGGTTTTTCCCTTCATCCAAGTGAGAAATTATGCCCTTGTTCTAACTGAAGAATTTTCTTTCTTTTCCTAGTTAGTTGTTTTTATTATGAGAGTGCTGTGTTTTGTCAAATACTTTTGCTGCCGGTATTAAGATAATCGTGGAGGTTTTTCTTTATATTGTTAATATAGTGTATTACATTTATTAATTTTTATATTTCAAATTTGCATTCCTGAAATAAATCTTTCTTTGTCATGTTGTATAATCTTTTAAAAATGTTTTTGGATTTGGTTTGTAAATATTTTGTTGAGGATTTTTTGCATTTGTATTCACAAGATATATTGGTCCGTAGTTTTCTTTTCTTGTAATATCTTTGTCTGGCTTTTGTATGAAGGTAATACTGGCCTCTTAGAATGAGTTGGGAAGTGTTCCTACCTATTCCATGTTTTTTTGGAAATAGTTTGTAAAAGTTTGGTGCTTTTCCTCTTTAAATATTTGGTAGAACTCTCCAGTATTTCTGTAAGGTCAGTAAAAACATACCCTCTTCTTTCCTGATTTTAATAATTTGATTCTCTTCTCTTTATTTCTTGGTCAGTCTAGCTAATGGTTTATTCTTTTCAAAAACCAATTTTTGATTTCATTGATTTTCTTTATTTCTACTTTTTTTGTTCATTTTTCCTCAATTTAATCTTTATTTTTTCCTTTTTGTCTGCTTGGTTTGGGTATAGCTTGTTCTTCTTTTTCTAGTTCTTAAGGCAGAAGGTTAGGTTATTGATTTGAGATTTCTTGATTGTTAATATAGGCATTTGCAGCTCTAAATTTCCCTCGAAGCACTGCTTTAGTTGTATCCCATAAATTTTGGTATGTTGTATTTTTGTTTTCACTCATCTCCAAGTTCCTTTTAATTTCCTTTGAGATATATCTTTTGGTTATTGATTAGTTCATTTTGTGTTAATTTCTGCATATTTGTAAATTTCTCAAATTTCTTTCTATTGGTTTCTAATTTCACCCCATTGTAGTCAGAGAACATGCATGCATTGTATGATTTCAATCTTTTTAAAATTTTTGACCCTTTTTCATTACAAATATGTCCTTCTTTACCTATTGTAGCAATTTTTGTTTTAAAATATATTTTGTATTTGAATATATAAGATTGTTTTTCTTTGAAGCTGAACAAATGCAGGTTAATAATACAAAATGTTAATACCATACAAAAAACACACATTATACTAAGTGAAGGAGACCAAACACAGAGTACTACATATTGTATGATTCCATTTATACAAAATGTAAATATAAATCAATTTATAAAGATGAAATCAGAGTAATGGTTAGGTAGGGCTGAGGAAGGAATGCTAAGTAGTGTGGAGTCTTTCTTTTTGAAGTAATGAGATTGTTCTAAAATTTTTGAGATGATGAATGTACAACATTGTGATTATACTAAAAACCATTTATTATACGCTTTGGATAGATCATATGGTACATGAATATATCTCAATAAAACTGCTTAATAAACAAATAAATAATTGTTCAAGAATAGCCAGAAATAGCAGCTAGGTACAGCAGGGGAGACAGAGAGATTGAGAGGTGAGGAATTTTCTTGTTTGTTTGTCTGTTTTGTATTTTTTATTATTTTTTTTGAAATAATGAAAATGCTTTGATAATGATTGAAGTGATGAATGCACAACCATGTGATTATACCAAATACCACTGTTTGTACACTCTGGGTAAATTGTATGCTTTATCAATATGTATCAATAAAATTGATTTGTTTTTTAAAAATCTATTTTGTTTGATATTAGTATAGCTGCTCCTCTCTTTTGGTTACTGTTTGTATGGAAAATCTTTTCCCATCCTTTCATTTTCAACCTATGTGTGTCTTTGGATTTATCAGTATATAATTACATCATGTTTCTCCATTCTGCAAGCTTCTGCCTTTTGATTGGGGTCTTTAATCCATTAACATGTAAGGTAATTATTGATAAAGTTAGCTTTATGTCTGCCTATTTGACTTGGTTTTATATATGTCATATCTTTTTTATTCATCTGATCCTTGATTCCTGCATTCTTTTTGGTAAATAGATATTATCTAGTATACCTTTTAAATTCTTTTGCTTTTTTTTTTTCCTTTTCTTGTTTTTTCTCAGTAATTGCTCTGGGAATTATAATTAGCAATTAGCTTGAAGGAATATAGTCCAGATTAGTCCTAACAACTTCAGAAGTAAATAAAAGCTGTACTCCAATGTACTTCCATTCCTTCCCCTCCCTTGTAGTATATCATACAAATCACATCTTTCTACATTATAGGTCTGTTGGCACAGTTTTATACTGACTGCATTATGCAGTTGTCTTTTAAGCTAGATAGAAGAAAACCATTATAAACAAATATGCTTATACTATCTCTCATAATATTGATGTAATTACCTTTATCTGTGCTCTTTAATTCTTCATGTGGATTTGTGTTAGTATCTAGTCTTCTTTCATTTATCCTGAAGGACTCCCTTTAGTATTTCTTATAGGAAAGGCTTGTTAGAGACAAATTTTCTTGGTTTTTAATAATCTGGGAATGTCTGAATTTTTCTTTTGTCACATTTCTTTTTAAAATGCTTGATTTGATAAGCATTTTATTTTAGAATTTTAAACATACGTAAATCTATTTCAGTATGAAATCTTAAAGATAAGGAACAGTATCTACATTGTTTGAATTATGTTGAGCGTGAAACTGATCCTGCCCCAAATGTACTTATGTTTTCTATAATAAATCCTGAATGCTAATTTCTTCTCTTTCCCTAATATTGCAACAACATTTGCATGCATCTTGGTTAGCTTGCTCATTGTGGTAGACTGTGTTACTATTCACCAATACCCAGTGTCCTCTCTGGGAGAGAATTATGCCTTCCCACCCCTAAATCCAGGCTTGACCTTGTGACTTGGGTCAAAACAGTGTGAGCAGAAGTGTCATGTTTTATTTCTGGGCAGACACTTTAAGTTCCCATGTTCTTTACCATGCTCTCTATTCCCTCGGCCACTGATCTAACAGTGCTGTGGCTCTGCCCCTAGAGAGAGGGTAGAAATGAAACTGCAATGTGAAAGGGAAATAAGCCCTTACTGTTGCAATCTGCAAAGATTTGGGTTGGTTTTGTAGCATAACCTAACATATCCTGTCTGATATATTCATTTTTGAAAGAGAAAAAGCATATTGGGCTTTGGTGGGCACCTCACCGCAGTGCGTTGTGGGTTTTCCTTGGACATGCTCACTGTCTAAATTTTTTCTTAAACTAAGGGTCTGATAAGTGTAAATGTCATTACTTTTTAAATAATACATCAGTAGAGCACTGTGGTTAAAAGCATGATTTATAGAGTCACATCTACGAGGATTCAAGCTCCTCTCTGCAGCTTCTAAGTAGTGTGGTTTTAATCCATGTAAGCTCCTGTGAGTAAAGTGTTGGCACCAACCCTGGGCCCTGCAGACACTTGCCTGGGAAGATGGCCTTGGTTCTGCATTCTCACTGTACACCTCCTGAGACAGACTGCATTGAGATAAAGTGGAGCTGGTTATCTGTCTTGTTTACTGGAAACCTTCCTCAATGTGACTGTACCTGAACTGAGAGATTTATGAATTGGCCTGCAGGCCTTTTTGTCCTATGTGACTGTAACAATGAGCTTGGACAGAATAACTTTCTGCTTGGTTTAAGCCTTGGTGATCATTTTTGATGTAATGGAAAATGCAGCTGGATGGGAGTGGAGGTGCACCTGCTTCCCACACGGGAGGTCCCAAGTTTGGTTCCCGGTGCCTCCTGAAAAAACAAAAACAAACAAAAAGCAAAACCAATGAAAAAACCAACTCAGGGAAACCCATGTGGCTCAGTGGTTGAGTGCCAGCTTCCCCCACAATGAGGTCCTGGGTTTAATCCCTGGCTCCCGATACATCAAAAACAAACAAACGAACGAACAAACAAAAAACAGTTGGACTTGTAATCAGAGGTCTTAGATTTGAATCCTGATCGTGTCAATTTAAGCAACCTTAGATAAAACATTTAATCAGTTTGCCTCAAAAAACAAACAAACAAAGAAACAGTGGGAAACCAAGCCTGTGTCTTCTCTGTGTTAAAGTGACTCACGAATACCTTGGAACTCACTTGGAGAAGCTGAACACTTTCCATATGGAGTAGTTATTGGGTCTCCTGAGGAGATGAAGGCGCTGGGCATGCTGTGCTTCTTGTCTGAAGTTTGATTGACCATTGCTGGTGGTAATGCCCTCAATCTCTTCATCTGTAAGACTGCAGGATATTGGTACTTACAATTCTTACTATTGTTTGTGAGATAATGTAGATTATTTAGCACAATGACTGGATCCATAGTGAATGTTCCATGCACGTTAGCTCTCATTATCATCAGGATCATTATTAAAATATTCATGCTGCTAGTACTACTATTACTAACTGTATCTTGAGGGAAGTAGGAAATGCATTGGGCCTGTGAGCAACAGAAATAGGGGCATTTCCCTTCTGCATGGTTTTTCCTGCAGGACGCAGTCCTTTGCTGTAGCTTGCCACGAGCCTACCCTACAAAACAGGTACACTCTGTGGTTTTCATTTCTGGCCTTTTTATTCCAACCAAGAGCCTATGGTATATCACTGGCTTTCTCTTTAATGCAATTTTATTTGTTCTTGGGTCTTTTAATGGAATGTCCCTTTTCTGAATGTTAGTGATCTGCAGAGATGATTTCCTTGTGCAAACTTGTATCTTTTTCCCAGGAGTTGCAAATTGACTTTCATTTCTCTCCTTCATAGTTAAAATTACTAAAATCTTCCATGGTCTTAATTATATAGTGAAGTCCTTGGCAGAGATTGTAGACTGGCTTGCTCAGTCCCCTTCCAACCCCTTTCTTGCACACACAGGCTGCACAGTCAGTGTCCTGGTATGAGTCTTATGTGGACCCCAGAAAATGATGTTCTTAAGTTAATCCATTACTGTGGGTGTGGATCCTTTGTAAGTAGGATCTTTGGACAAGTAAACCTTAAGAGGTGACACACCTCCTTCAGGGTGGGTCTTAATTGTTTTACTGGAATCCTCTATTAGCAGAGGATTCAAAATGCCACACACAGGAAAAAAGCCTCAAGAGACAGGAGAGGTCCTGGAGGCCAGAGGCTGGTATCAGCGGAGCACTGAGGCACAGAAAGAGGCCCCAAGAGGCCAGGCCCATGGAGCAGCTCAGAGCTGAAAGGATCAGGCTGGAGGAGAGGGGAGACTGGAGCAGGCCGCGGTTATGCCCCGCCCTGGGCCTGATCGCCCACAGCTGCAATTCCGTGAGACAGCATCTCTGCTGAAACCTCGATTTGGACACTTTCACAGTCTCGGAACTGTAAGCTTTTACCCTAATAAATTCCCATTATGAAAAGCCAACCCATTTCCGGTATTTTGCCTTGGCATCCTGTAGCAAACCGAAACAGGGAAACATATTTTTCGGACTTTGTTGTAGTAAGGGAGCTGCAAGGCTTCAGTTCCAGCCCATCAGGGCCGCTCACTCACATGAAGCTTTGGTTAGGAGCTCACTTACCAGAAAGAAGCAGAGTTTAGGGCCTCTGTTTTCCTGGAGCGGACTGTGACAGAGGGAACAAGGCTCTGGAGCCAGCAGTTTCAGTAAAGGCTTCCTGATTTGGCAGATGGCTTCAGAGTTTGGGAGCCTTTTGATCATGGCGGAGGCAGGGTGATCTGGAGCAGGTTGCCGTGGCCGCAGCTTCCTGATGGACACCGTCGGTATCTTCTTCACTGCCCCAGTTCTGGGAAAAAGTTTTGGGGTAGTAAGAGACCCACCTTACTAACCTGTTTCTTTAGCCTTCCTACTGATTCCGTTAGCTATTTATATCCTTTATAAACCCCTTTCTGTGTAACTAGCTAGAGTGGATTTTGTTGAATGCAATTAAGAACACTGACCAGTTCAAAATCCATTTTTTTTTCCCTTGAAAATATTATTCATGGAGCCTTGTAACTTCCTCCTCTAATTGGATTCAATTGGTTAATTACACATAATATTATTTGCAATATATTCTTGGGTTATTCATACTTTTTCATGACTCCTATGCTTTGACTTTCTTGAATTCTAGTTTTAACTTAATAGAATAATATGTTTACAGGAAGGGAAGGTGAGAAGGAAATTTTCTGATTTCTTACCTGACTGGAAAAAAAGTCTCTATTTTGATCCCACACTTGATTTATAGTTTGAGTAGAGAATTATAGGTTCAAAATAATTTTGGAAATAATCCATTGTCTTCTAATATCCACTGTTCTTGATTAAAAGCCTGATTCTAATATGATGTGTGCTCTTTTGTGTGAGTATCTGTTTATGTCTTTCTGGGAGCTTTTGCTCATTGTATTTTCATATTATAAAAAATTTTAGTATAATTTTTGAATATAAAATACTTTCAAATGATTCAAAACTTACGAATAATACTGTTAGGATACAGTCAGCTTTCAATCCTGAGCTCTTATCCAGTCAGTTCCATCTCTACCCACTGCCAGTAAACCTGATGATAGTTTTTCATGTATCTTTCCAGAGGGTTTCCATGTATCCATAAGCAAATACACCACACACACACACAAACACACACACCTATACATTTTCATTAATTTACTATGTAACAGATACAGCATGGCTACTATTCTGCATATGGCTTTTTAAACGTATGTATCTTGGAGATATTTTTAAATTAAGATTTTTAATTTATTTTATAGTTACATAGTGTTCTATTTATGGCTATACCATAATTTATTTATGGAAGTTTTATTCCTGAAGTCCTTACATTTCACCTCAGAACATATATAAATGTGGGTTTTTTTTTCCCCCTACAATCTGGCAATGTGTAGACTCAAGCTGAAGTTTCATGTTTGTCTTCAACACTTGACAATTTTCTTCTACTATTTAAAATATATTTTCACCCCTTCTTATCTTTGTTTTCTCATCATGTAACTCATATTGAAAATATTCTGGATTAAGCTTTTATATCTCTACATTTTTTTGGTAATGTTTCTTCGTATCTTTTTTAAAAATTTAATTTAATTTAATTTTTAAAGAAGCTCCAGATTACATAAATGTTACATTGAAAATATAGGGGGATTCCCATATGTGTCCTCCCCTCCTCCTCCACACTTTCCCACATTAACAACATCTTTCATTAGTGTGGTACATTTGTTACAATTGATGGACACATATTGAAGCATTGCTACTAACCATGGTCAATAGTTTACATAATAGTTTACACTTTGCACCACACATTTTTACAGGTTTTGGCAAAATGTATAGTGGTCTGTATTTGTCATTGCAATGCCATGCAGAACAATTCCAATGTCCAAAACATACCCCATGTTACACCCATTCCTCCCTCTCCCTCCCCTCAGAACCTCTGCCTTTATATCAATGTTACAAGTTCTTCCATTGCTAGAATAATAATAAGTCTACTTTAGTCCATAATTGCAATCCCCCCTTATGTTGGTTCATTCCCCAGTCTTGAGGATTTTGGGATGGTGATGCCCACTCCGTTTCTGATTAAGAGGGGGCTTAGATCCCATGGGGTAGATGGATGGAACTGTCTTGCTTGCAGTTGTACATACTCTCTGTTTTTTGGGATGGGGATTGTCCATCATCATCATTTTTATTAATTGTCATGGGCAAGTCCCATGAACTGGAGAGTAGGTATTGCAATTCTGCTGAGATTCAGGGCTCAACAGGCATATGATCAGACCAAAGATTTAAGTCTCTGGGACATATATTTAATGAGTATAGTGCTAATTTTAGGTTCAAATAAAAGAGGCAGAAAAGCCATGTGTAGAGAAATTATAAATGAGTCTAACTCTGATACACTGGGGAACATATATTCCAAAATAAGGGCCACTGACAGGGTTCCAAATTCCTGAATTGTCTGCCCTGCCTATATTGTCTATATGTCTCTAGAGGCCTCAGGAGCTCCCCTCCTTGAGGCACTGTTTACTGTGGCAGTCAATGAGATGTGCTGAGACGTGCATAACCTCTGGAAAGACCTGACTCACTTTGAAATCTCTTAGCCATAAAAACTCATTTCTCCCTTTTAGTCAAGGTCTTTTTCCAAATGCATCACTTGTTGGTGCTTGGTAATAATCCCTTGGTGCCAGGGAGGCTCATACTCAGATGTCATGTCCCACACCAGGGGGAAGGTAGTGAGTTTATATTCTGAGTTTGGCTTAGAGAGAGGCCACATTTGAGTAATAAGGAGGATTTCAGGAGATAACTCTTAGACAATATATAATACTAGGCTAAGTTTCAATTTCACAAGAAAAGGCTCATAAGTACAAGCATCAATGTCCAGGGTCTGGCGTATTAGTCTATCCTCCTTCACTAGGAACAGTCCATGTACTCAGGGGATTCTTGCTGCTCTATAGAGAATGTAGCAGGACTTCCCAGGATGGGAATTCAATATTCTCTTGGTTATTGTGTGGGTCTCCACCCACCGAGACAACACCCCATGACACTTGAACATATTCATATTCCATACAGGCGTGCCCCAGCTGCACCCCTCCCCATATATTCCCCCATCACCGACACCCTGCACCAGTGATCCTCCCCTGCCACAGTTGCGAACCTTTTGCAATCTAAAACCTCCCCAAGAACAAAGCCAAAAGAATAACTAAAAAATAATAAAAATAATAAAATTTAAGAAATTTAAAAAAAAATTAAAAATTAAAAAAAAATTTTTTTTCATTGTCTTTCAACTTCATAAGATATGTTATCTTTTATGTACAGTGACAATTTTTTCTGTATGTTCCCCCGGTGTCTTATTTTTTTCGCTTTATTTTAAAAGAAGCTTTAGGTTACAGAAAAGTCACATAGAAAATATAGGGGATTCCCCTATACCCCATCCCCTCACCTTTTCACATTTTCCCCTATTGATAACATCTTACATGACTATGGTACATTTGTTACAAGTGATGAACAAATATTAAAGCATTGCTACTAACCATGTCAATGATTTACATTATGGATTACATTTTGCACTGATCACTTTTATAGGTTTTGACCAAATTTATAGTAGCTAGTATCCGTCATTGCAAGATCATGCAGAACAATTCCAATGCCCTAAAAGTGCCCTATGTTCTGTCTATTCTATTCTTCCCTCTCCCTCTCCTCAGGACCTATGGTAACCACTAAGTTGCAATTTTTGATGAATAAGGTTCATAGTTACTTGCATTAATGTCAAGGGCTTGACATACTGGTCTGTTTTCTTTTATTAGGCACTGCCTGTGTTCTTGAGAGATTCTTGCTCCTCTAATTGAGAAAATGGGACTCCCCAGGATGGGAGTTTACTATTTTCTTGTTTATTGTGGGTCTCTACTCACTGAGATAACCTATGGCAAGATGAACACTTTCATGTTCCATGGAAGCCTGCCCAAGGGGCACCTTTTCCCACATATCCCCCCACCCCTGGCACCCTGCAGCAGTGACCCTCCCCTCCCACATTTGCCAATTTGTCTCAGTTCTGTCCTCTAGAAAATTAATTCAGTCTTCAGCCACATAATAGTTAGTATTTTATTTTTCAGCCCTTCTATTAAGTTTTTAACTTGGGTGCTTACATTTTCTTTTCTTTAATCTGTTCAATGGCTGTAATACCATGTTGAATTATTCTTCTTAATTGTGTTTAGAAAAATTATCTTCTGTTTTCTGAGTCATCCATTTTGTTTCTGCTGGGAAAATTTATTTATCTTAATTTTTTCTTTCATGCTGCTGATTTTCTTCAAATATCTGATGATCCTTGTGTGTGTTTTTCTATTTATAAGTGAAAAGCTAGATTGACTAATATAGGTGGCTTTCGTCTGTACTTTCAATGTCTGTTTCCCCAGGAGGCCTCTCCTTGGAAGGGAAGATTGGCAGTCTCCACGTAAGAAGATGAGGGACACTGATGAACAAACCGCGTGTATAAAGAGGGCATATTAAAGGCAGGATTGGCAGGCTAAGAACAGTCTGCATGTTGTATTTTAAAATATTTTTCTCTTATAGAATTTCTTCCCTTCCCCGTTTCTTTTCCTTACATGTTTCTCTCTCTTAGGTGCCAAACACTTAGTAGAAGATTTAGATCTTCCTATATAGTTGGTTTTATTTCTCTTGCTCTTTTTTCGCCCCTCTGGGGGTCAATGCCACTCCTGCCAGTTACTCTGGGCAGGTGGGAAGGAGTGGTTTAGTGATTCCATAGACATCCCTTCAATTAACTGCCCTAATTAACAACCCAGTAGTGTACTTAGCTCACCACACCAGTTAGGAAACTCCACTGCTCTGGTGGGAAGAATGGCTTTCACCTTCAGTGCAGTTTCTCTCAGCTATGGTCTGAACCATTGCTTCATCTTTTCTAGCAATGCAATCCCACCTACCTTCTGACTTCTAGAAATCCATCAACATATCTGATTTGCTTATGACTCCAGTTCTCATGGTGAATTCTTATTATCATTGCAATAGCATTTGGGTGGGGAGGTGGGGGTGCTAAGGAAAATGCATATGGCAATTCCACCATTTTGAAAAGAGAACTCTGTGCAGTAAAGTTTACTGGTAGAGAGAGAGGGAAACAACCATTTGGAGAACAGGGAATTCTTTGGACTTTGAGGTAGCCACTCAATAGAATGAGGCATTCTACTTGGGGGAAAGGAGGTCAGAGGACTCTGCGGTGGGTGGGGAGGTGGGGGGTGAAAAGGACCTGAAGATAAAGTCCACCCATTGTACTAGACCAGAACGAGGTGCCATTAATGGTTAAAATCTGTCCTTGTTTCTTGTCTCTTTAAGTTTTACTCAACTCCACATTATGAAGATTCTTGCCTCGGCAAAATAATTATTCTGCTCAACTCGTAAAATTCATGGTTGTATCTGAACCAATATGGGCCCTCACTTCCTCCTCCGAAAATATGGAAGGTAAATTAGTTAATTATTATTTTTGAATTGACAGGGTTTTGATTTATAACTTAATTGTACTGCTTTAGGTAACTTCCAATTTTTAACTGGATTCATTTGAATAAATGTAATGTTGTATCTCAGTATTAGCCAAAGGAAGATTAAAAAGTAAGCTGAGAGTTTAGTAGCTTTGTAACAATAGCATAAAATGTGAATAATGAACTGTAAATGTGTCTAATTACATAAATAATGCATTTGTGTAATTGTCAAGTAAGGGGTGTGCTAATGAATCAATTATTTTTAATTGTAGGATGCTTGATTGTTTCAGAAATATAATTGATTGTAATCAAGAATCAATTAAATGTTGATAGTAATTATGTTTACCAGGTTTAAATACATGACATCATTACAATGTAACTGCTTCAGGAAGAAGAAACTAGAATGAGGTTATCACAAGTGAAGGAGAAATAGCTCATATTTATGCCAACAGCATGGCAATGGTCGGATGGCACAATAATGAAGTAAAAAAGAGAAACATATTCCCCAAGTCTTCTCAGTTAAGGCTGATGAAGGCAAACTCCTCCAGCTGTGAGCTCATCAGGTCGCTGAAGCTAAGATGAAACAGTTTCAGCCTGTAGTGAGTGTCGGGATTAAAGACTTGTAAGATGAAAAAAACACATATGCTCTGTGGGAGGGACATGGCCAGGTCCTCACCGAACAGTTGTTCTTGGTGAAAACTGTGCTACTGAGATTCCCTGGTTTTTAGGCCCTTTTGAAGAGTGTGTGACATCTGTCTCAGGCATGCTGCTCGGCCCAAGTTGATTTGAGACCGTTTGACTTGGCTAAATTCGTTGGGGTTGTCTAAATGTTAGAGAAATGAATGCTACTCTGGGAGAATATGCTGTAGTTAATGCCCAGGAATTGTAAAACACCAGCCTGTAAGTATCTCTAGGGTTAGGATTGCATCTCCTTCACCTTTGTTATCTATGTATCTGCTACATTAGGTACCAAACAAAGATTAAGTGAATAAATCAAGTAATGGGTCATTCATTTTTAGTTTACTAAAGTATTGTTCCTAAGAGGCTACAGTCTAAGAGGCTCAATCTAATGGTCGTTGACTCTCCCACTCATTTATAAATAACTATTTCTTAAACACCTGCTATGTGCCAAGAACTGTCTGAAAAGTTTACGACACATTGGTTAATAAGGTAAGATAGTCGTTACTCTTTATGGAGCATATAGCAAATAAAGAAAAAACAGGGAATTAAACAAGCAGTTGCAATAGGATTTGACAAATGTCGGGGAGTGGTACTGGATGCTAGGTGAGCCCAAAAGGGGGAGCTCTTACCTATTCCCCAGGGCCTTCTCCAATGAGGAGACAGGCCAAAGCCTGAGGCGTGAGCTAGGTGAAGAGAGGGGAACAATGTCCCAGGCAGAGGGAATAGCACGTATAATGGCAGGAGACTTGGTGTAAGCAACTGAAGCAAGTTCGGTTTTGCTGGAAGGCTTCCACTGGCTCCACCATGGAAAAAGGATGGTAAGCATGAAAGAATGGAGGCCATTTTAGAGGCTTGAAATTGCCACCTCCTAATGGCTAATCCAGTGGATAGTTTTCAGCCTTTATTTGTTTTCTGTGTTTCATTTTACTTCATTGGCCAGTTACTCTTTCTTCCTGAAATTCCTTCCTCTCTTTGCTTCCATGACACATATCTTCCATAGATCTTTCTTGTGCTTTTTTCCGTCTAGCCCTTTTCTGACTTTCTAGCTTCTCCTTTGGTCTACCCCTCTACGCAACAATCCACAGCATTCTCCTTGATGTTGCTGGAATAGTCTTCGCAGTGGTGTTGTTCTTGTGGATCCTAGCTGGACTCTGCCTTCCCACCCCGCTCCGTTGCTCTTTCCCTGGGAGATGCCCCTTCCCCCTTCAAGTCACTGCTTTAACGTTTTCTTCTCTGCGTAGTTTTCCCTGGCCTCTGCCTGTGCCCATATAGCAGCTTTTACATATTTCTGTTGTATTACCTATAATTTTGATGTTGCCTGTCTTAGCCTGATGCTCTTCTAGAAGAACTATTATTATTATTTTTTAAAGGTTTATTTTCTTTATTTATTCTTCCTTTGTTGTTTTTGTGCTCCTTGTCTGCTTTCTGTGTCCATTCACTGTGTGCTCTCTGTGTCTGCTTCTCCTCTCTTCTTGTCTTCTCTTTAGGAGGCACCAGGAACCGATCCTGGGACCTCTGATGTAGGAGAGAGGTGCTCAATCGCTTGAGCCACCTCAGCTCCCTGGTTTGCTGTGTCTCTCATTGTCTCTCCTCTCTGTCTCTTTTTGTTGTCCCAGCTTGCCACGCGGGCCAACTGCTTTCACCAGGAGGCCCTGGGTAATGAACCTGGGAACTCCCATATGGTAGACGAGAGCCCAATCTCTTGTGCCATATCCACTTCCCATATGCTTTAAATCAAAGTAAAAATAAAAACAGTGAACACTTCGATAGTAATGTTAAGTCAGGGATGCCCTAAATTCATTTCATCCTCTGAACAACCTGATGAGGAAGGTCATATTATTATCCTTGTTTTACAGATGAAGAAACTGAGGCACAGGGAGCTAAGTGATATAACCTTCTAGTCAATGGCAGAGCAGAGATTGGAACCAGACAGTCTGATTTCAGAGTCTCTGCTCCTAACCACAGTGCAATCAGAACACTAGAGTCCAACTGGGAGAATTTTTATAAAGTCAATTTTTTCCCCACAGGTGAGCCATGTAGTGTGTTATATTTACATATTCTTTCTCATGCAATGTTTTCTTTTTCCTAGAGTTAATAATTTCTATTCATTCATTTAGTTGTCTATGTCCCCAAACTCTCCTCTTGATACAAACACAGCCAGCAGGCATTGGTTCATTTTCATTTTTTTAAAAAGTGGAAATTTCCTGAGGAGCTTGCATCCTTCTTTCTCTTCAGGGTTGTTATGTGGCTGTCTGGATTTGTCTTCCCTGCAATCCTGAGAATTTCCTCTACCTCTCTCCTGTGTTGTATTCCTTTTTCTCACGTTTCATAATTACTGTTTTTTTTGGTTTACTCCCTACTGTTGGTGAGCAGTTTCATGAGTTAAGGTAATAGGAGGTAAATATTTTGAGTCCTTATCATGTTTAAAAACTTGAATAAAATTTCACCTACATATGCGCAATTCTAGATGAGGCCTTTTCCCTTTGGAATTTTAAAGGCGTTGCTTTGCTATCTTCCGGTTTCTACATTTGTTTTCGAGATGTCTGCTGCTACTCTTTCTCCTCTTTACCCCAGGTCTGTCTGTGGCCTCAATTTTTTTCCACATGCTTTTTAGAACACTAATGTAAAAACTCATTAAATGTATACTGTGTGTCAAGACACTGTTCTAAGTCCCTTAAATGTATTAATATAATATTCAAAAGAATTCCAAAAAGTAGATCATATCACTTCCATTTTTCACATGAAAATAAAAAATCCGAGGCACATAGAGGTGCCATAACTTGTCTAAGGGTCACACAGATGTTAAGTGGTCAAACTGGAAATTAAAACCAGGCAGTATGAATCCTGATCCCATCCTCTACACCACCACAGTGGTGTTGGGGATTGAATCATGTCCCCCAAAAAGGCATGCCCCGGTTCCAATCCCTGATCTGGTGAGTGTGAACCCATTTTTTTAAAAAAAAACTTTTATTTCATTGTATTTTATTCCACCCCGTCCCTCCCCATGGCCCCATAGCTTCCTTGTCTGTTTGCTTGTTGTCTGTTTTGTTTTTTTTTTTCTTTACTGTTTGGGCCACATCTGCTCCCTGAACCTATTTTAAAACAGGACCTTTGCAGATGTTATTAGTTAAGGTGTGCCCGAACTGAATGAGGATGGGCCTTAATCCTCTATGGCTGAAATTCTAAGCACTATTAAAAGCAAAGGAACCTGGACAGAGAAAGAGAAGCCACAGTAAAAGCAAGAAGCTGAAAGTCAGTGGAACCCAGAAGAGAAAGAAGATACCACCATGTGCATTGCTATGCGATGGAAAAGCCAAGGAACCCCAGAGATTGGCAGCTAGCCAGAAGATATGGACCAGTGAGGAAGCAAGCCTTCTAGCTTCTGAAACTGTGGTCCAATAATTCCTGTTGTTAAGCCAACCCATTTTATGGTATTTGCTTTAGCAGCCAAGAAACCCAAACAACTGGTATTTTCTCTTTAACCTGTTATTATAAAACTTTATGATGTGCTTTGGAGGGGCTATTTATTTATTGTGCTGGACACTGACTTAGTGCTATATGGAAACACATACCCTTCAATTATTGTGTTGGTTTGGAACTGTATGTACCAGAAAATCATGTTCTTCAAGCTAATCCTTTCCTGTGGGCATAAACCTTTTGATTAGGTTACTTCAGTTTAGGTGTGGCTCAGGCTGGGTCTTAAACCTCTTACTGGAGTCCTTTATAAATGAGATGAATACGGGGTGGAGGGGAGAAGGAGAGAGAGAGAGAGAGAGAGAGAGAGAGAGACTGAGCCAGGGAAGCAAGAAGCCGAAAGCAATGAAACCTGGATGAGATGGGAGAGACCGGCAGACACCACCATGAACCTTGCCATGTGACAGAGGAGTCCAGGATTGCTGGCAGCCAGTCTTCAGGAAGCAAGCATCGTCTTGATAATGTCAAGATTTGGTCATTTTCACAGCTTTGAAACTGTACGCTTGTAAGCTAATAAATCCCCATTGTTAAAAGCCAACTCATTTCATGGTATCTGCCTTTAGCAGTTTAGCAAACTAGAGAACAATTATTTAAAATTTTCTTGTATTATTTCTTTGATAATTTCCTCCTCTATTTCTGTGCTTCTACTTCTTAATGTTGGATGTCCTGGACTGTTACACTAATTTTCTTGTATTTTCACTCCCATTTTTCTGCCTTTTTTTGTTCTGCTTCATAATCTAAACTTTTTATTGTTTTTTTTAAAAAAATTATTATTCTACTTTTAATTTCTAAGAGTTATTTATTTTTTCTCCAAATGTTCTTTTTCATAACATGTTGCTCTTATTTTACAAATGCATTTTCTGTTCTTTCTGAGAATATTAAATATCATTTCTTTAAAAATTTTTCTTATTCTCCTGTTCTTTCTTTTTGAGTCACTTTATTTGTTTGTTTGTTCTGGGCATTTCTTTTTCATGTTAGAGGTTCCCTCAAATAATATGGTGATATTTAGCTATTCTGTTCCTATTTATGAGTGACTCACTAAAACATGATTGGAAGCTTTGTGTTCATAGGTGGGCTTTGTGTTAAGTTGTGGACTTTTCTGTAGGATGTTGAATTGGGGAATCAGTAATTTTGGTATTGAACCCCCAAATGACATGATCTGTCAGCTTTTCCCTTGGGCTCGCTGGTTTCCTCACAGAAAAATTCTCCAGTCTTCTGCCTGAATTATAAACCCTGATATTAGCATTTCTGGAAGCGAAGTGGAGAAAGGTAATAGTATTGTCAGGGTCCAGTCAGGACTCCCCCCCCTTCTCCCTTCTAGTCCCTTCTTGAAAGCTACAGTCCTAAAGACATTAAGTGGAGTTGAACGAAGTAGGTGCTTTTGCAGAATGGGAGCTGGGGTGAGTCAAGAAAGTTGAGCAGGGTAAGGAAAGTACCCACCCAAAGGGGTGCCTAGTGTGGAGTGTTGCAGCCCCACTGGAATCATCTTTTATAAATACCTGACCTTTGGGATCAGATTGTGAATAGTAGCAGCATCGCAGATGCCTCAAAAATTCAAGTAGTGGTGACTGCTAAAAAACCTGGAGTAATTGTTATCTTTAGTGACTTGCTATGGAACTCCAGGATGTCACCCTGGAGTATCAGTATCCTTTTTGGATCTCAGTATCCCTATATGCAAAATGAGGGAGCAGCACTGGAATGTTGATGTCCCCACCAATTCTAAAAATATGGGAAGCATGAAAAGGGCAGCTGGTTGTGTGTTGGTCTTCTGCCCTCACCACAATAACTACCACAATTATCTTCACCCTCAAATTCTCAGAATTGCATGGAGACTATCTAAGAAGTTCAGTGACTTCAAACATTTTTGTTTTTCTTTCAAGAGTAGTACTTTCTTCCTCCAGAGGGCAAAATTAAGACCACTGATCCATTGCCACCTTCTACTCTCCCCATCAGGCTGCAGGGTCTGTTTTGTAACCTCCAGTCTGAGAGTTCCCTCTGCCTCAGGCTTTGCATGTGTAGGCAGAAGTCAGTCCTGAGTGGCCCTGGAGTGGGACAAGCCTGTAAAGACTTTATGTGGGAAGTGGATGTGGCTCAAGCGATTGGGCTCCTGCCTATCATATGGGGGGGGGTCCCAGGTTTGATTCCCTGGGCCTCCTGGTGAAGGGGAGCTGGCCTGTGCAGAGAGCTGGTCTGCGCAGAAAGATGGCACAACAAAAAGAGACAAAGAAAGAGGAGAAACAGTGACAGACACAACAAACCAGGGAGCTGAGGTGGCTCAAGCAATTGAGTGCCTCTCTCTCCCACTGGAGGTCCCAGGATTGGTTCCGGGTGCCTCCTAAAGAGAAGACGAGAAGAGAAGACAAGCAGACACGGAGGGCACACAGCTAATGGACAGACAGCAGACAGTGAATACAAAAACGTGGAGGTGGGAGATAAATAAATAAAACAAACCTTTAAAAAAAAAAGACTTTATGTTACTCTCCGGATCATCTTCCATCCATGGCTGAGGCAGAGGTCCCTTTTCCTGCTCCCTGGCATAGCTCTCATCTCAAGGTTTTTAATTGTTTCCTTTCTAGCCTGGCTCCCCACTAGGCTCTGGGCAACTTGAGAGCAGGAGCCATGTGTAGGGACAATTGGTGGGAAGGGATTTGTGAAATAAATTAATCCCTGAAAATATGTTATCTCAGTGTTTCCCAAGGTGGCCCAGAGACCACCAAAGAGTGAATACTTGTTAAAAATGCAAATGATTTGGCCCTGCATCCAAACAAGGAAATCGGAATCTCAGCTGCATGGGGCCTGCATTTTGAAAATTATTAAAATCCACTGCTATCTGAGACCATCTGGGTTAGCTGGTGAATGCTGCGCCTACGCTGACTCACACCTGACCCTTTAAATTTCTGCTGAGAAACGATCTCTGTAGCCTCAGGCACCATGTATGGTGTCAAGACAAAGTCGGCTGGCGAATGAATGAGAGAGCACACTTACATAAACGAAAGGACACACACACACCGCACACCCATTAGATGTAGAGTCAGGTGCAGTCAAAGTGAGGCGGCGGGAGTCAGGAAAAGCCTCAAAACTGTGAACGTTTTCACTGGCATAATTTTCCTCCCAGGTCTGTGGAGAGAGCAGAATGTGAATCCGGCACGGAGTTGTACGAGGTCCTTCCTGGGGTGGAAGCCGATGGGGGTGGGACACTACCTCGAGGGCCGCGGCGAAGCTTCCAGGCCTCTGATCGCCAGCGCCGTGCGCCAGGGCCTGCCTGCTCCACCGTCGCGCAAGGGGGCGTACCTGCCCCCGGGGTCCCGCCGACGCCCCCTCTGCTCTCCCCGCCAGGGGTTCGCGCAGCTGAGGACATGGTAGTGGCCATGGCTGAACCCGCCCAGGTAGGGGTCTCCGGGCGCGCGGACCATGACCCCCAGAGGTGACAAGAGGGGGGACACGGCCTGCTTGGGATGAGACCCCTGTTCACCGCAGGCTCGTGCTCAGACCACGTGCGTTCCGAGGTCCCAATTGTTTTATATTCTAAAGATTTTAGAGACTGGGCTAAGAATCCATGTTTTCCACCAAATCAAGTGAATCCAGAGCCCCTTCCTTCAGGTTTTACTAGATGTCTAGCTTTGCATTGGCCCTCCCCACCAAATAGAGCGGATATTTCTGTGAATCAATAAATAGTGCTAATATATGAAAACCCATTGTTCACAGGAGCAATAAAGGGAATGAAATGTATACTGTGACACTATCTAAATATGCCTAAATAAAATATAAGTGACTAATAGTGCAAAAGATGCCATAAAGTCCCAGCTAGGACGTGTTGGTGTGTTCAGGCATACCTTGTTTTATTGTGCTTCTGCTTTATTGCTCTTCACAGATATTGTTTTTTTTTACAAATTGAAGGTTTGTGGCAATCCTGTGACGAACAAGTCTGTCAACTCCATTTTTCCAAAAGTCCACATTTTGGTAGTTCTTGCAATAATTCCAACTTTTTCCTGATTGTTACATTTGTAATGGTGGTCTCTGACCTGTGATCTTTGACCTTTCTGTTGTAATTGTTTTGGGGCTCGGCGAACCACGCCCGTATGAGACTGAGAACTTAGCTGATAAATGTTGCCTGTGCTCTGGCTGGGCCCCAGACCATCCATTCCTCCATCCCTCTCCCTCTCCTCAGGCCTCCCCATTACGTGAGACAGAACAATATGGGAATTAGGGCAACTAATAACCCTATAGCAGCCTCTAAGAGTTCAAGCGAAAGGAAGAGTTACATGTCTCTCACCTGAAATCAAAAGCTAGGCATTATTAAGCTTCGTGAGGAAGGCATGTCGAAAGTCAAGATAGGGTGAAAGCTAGGCCTCTTGTGCAGACAGTTAGCCAACTTGTGAATGCAAAGGGAAAGTTCTTGAAGGAAATTAAAAGTGCTACTCCAGTGAACCCACAAATGATAAGAATACAAAATAACTTTATTGCTGACAGGGAGAGAGTTTGAGTGGTCTGGAAGAAGATCAAACCAGTCACAACATTCCCTTGAGCCAAAGCCTAACCCAGAGCAAGGCCATAACTCTCTTCAATTCTGTGAAGGCTGAGAGAGACAAGGAAGCTGCAGAAGAAAACTTTGAAGCTAGCAGAAGTTGGTTCATGAGGTTTAAGGGAAGAAGCCATCTCCATAACAAAAAAGTTCAAGGTGAAGCAGCAAGTGCTGATATAGAAGTAGCAGCTAGTTATCCAGAAAATTTAGCTAAAATAAATGATGAAGGTGGCTACACTAAACAACAGACTTTTAGTGTGGGTGAAACAACCTTATACTGGAAGATGTCACCTAGGACTTCCATAGCTAGAGAGAAGTCAGTGCCTGTGTATTAGTCAATCAACAGGCGCTGATGCAAAATACCAGAAATCTGTTGGCTTTTATAAAGGGTATTTATTTGGGGTAGAAGCTTGCAGTCACAAGGCCCTAGTGAGTCCAACTCTAGGTACCATAAGAGGTACTTTCTCATCCAGAGACTGTTGACAAGTGTTGATGCAAGATGGCGGGCGATTTCTGTGAGGGTTCAGTCTTCCTCCTTCCTCTTAAGGCTCCGTGGTCCAAGCTTCTTCTGATCTCAGCTGTAGGCTGGCATAAGGCTTGTCACTCTCCCCAGGGCTCGTTTCTTTCCGTGCTCAGCTGCTCTGGTCTCTTCACAAGGTCAGCTGTAAACTATCAGGCTCTTTCTCTTCCTGGGGCCTCTGCCGTGTTTATGGAGCCGTCTCTATTCCTCTGTGTTCTTCTCCTGTGTGTTTACTTCCCGGGGCTCCAGCATCAATAGTCCAATGCTCTCCTCTGCCCTGTCATTTTCTCTGTGAATCCCTGCCCACCGAGGGGGGCAAGGACTCAATGTCCTACTGAGGTGGCCGAATCAAAGCCTTGATCATCATTGAATCTTTAATTTAAGATTCAAAAGTGAAACCTCTGAATCTAATACAATCTAATATGCCCAGAGGAACAGACCAGTTTACAAACATAATCCAGAATCTATTTTTGGAACTCATAAATAATACCAAACTGCTAAAGCTTCAAAGGACAGGCTGACTCTCTTGTTAAGGGTTAAGTAGCTGGTGATTTTAAGCTGAAGCCAATGCTCATTTGCTATTGCAAAAATCCTAGGGCCCTTAAATATTATGCTAAATCTACTCTGCCTGTGCTCTATAAAATGTAACAAAAAGCCTCAATGACAGCACATCTGTATACAGCATGGCTTATGGAATATTTTAAGCCCACTGTTAAGACTTATTACTCAGAAAAAAAAATTCTTTACAAAATATTACTGTTCATTGACAATGTACCTGGTCACCCAAGCACTCTGATGGAGATGTACAATGAGATTAGTGTTGTTTTCATGTCAGCTAACACAACATACAGTTCGTAGCCCATGGATCAAAGAGTAATTTTGAATTTCACGTGTTAGTATTTAAGAAATATATTTTGTAAGGCTATAGCTGCCATAGATTGTGATTCCTCTGATGGATGTGGGTAAAGTTAATCGAAAACCTTCTGGAAAGGATTCACCATTCTAGATGGCTTTAAGACATTTGTCATTCAAAATAGCAACACGACCAGGAGATTGGAAGAAGCTGATTTCAGCCCTCAGAGATGACTTTGAGGGGTTCAGGATGTCAGTGGAGGAAGTAACTGCAGATGTGTAGAAGTAGCAAGAGGATTCAAATTAGAAGAGGAGCCTGAAGATGGGACTGGATTGCTGCAATCTCGTGATAAAACTTGAGTAGATGAGCAGTTGCTTCTTACAGATGAACAAAGAAAGTGGTTTCTTAAGATGGAATCTACACCCGGTGAAGATGCTATGAACATTATTGAAATGACAACAAAGGATTTAGACTGTTACACTAACAGTTGACAAAGCAGCAGCAGGTTTGAGAAGAATGAATCTAATTTTGAAAAGTTCTACTGTAGGTAAAATCAAACAGCAACGCATGCTATAGGAAAATCTTTTGTGAAAGCTAGAGTCAACAGATATGGCAAATTTCATTGCTGTCTTATTTTAAGAAACTGCTACAGCCACCCCAACCTTCAGCCACCCCCACCCTGATCAGTCAGCAGCCATCAGCCTAGAAGCAAGACCTTCACTGGCAGAAAGATTATGACTCACTGAAGGTTCAGATGATATTAGCATTTTTTAGCAATAAAGTATTTTCATATTAAGGTATATACATTTTTTTTAGATATAATGCTATTGCACACTTAACAGAGTCCAGTATAATATAAACATAACTTTTATGACTGGGAAACCAAAAAATTCATGTGACTCACTTTATTACGATATTTGTTTTATTGTGGTGGTCTGGAACTAAACCCACAATATTTCCAAGGCATGCCTATCCTAGGAGATTTTAATATCCTTCTCATAGCAATTGATAGTATATCTAGACAAAAATCAATAAAGATGTACATGATCTGGAGAAAATCATCAACCACCCCTTAAGTGGTTGGTAATATAGAGCAATGAAGTAAATGACTGCAGATTACACATTCCTTTCAAGTACCAATGGTATGTTTACCAAGATGAACCAAATTCTGGGCCAGAAAACAAATCTCATTAATTACAAAATTTTATATATCATACAGATTATGTTTTTTGATCAAAACAGAGATCAATTAAATATGATATCTTGGAATATTCCAAATGTGTTGAAATTGACCAACATACTTCTAAGTAATCCATGGGTTACAGAAGAAATCACAAGGAAAATTAAAAAATATTTAAAACTAAATAATAATGAAAACACAACATATTGGAATGCAGCTGTGGAATGCAGCTAATGTAGTGCTTGAGGGTAAATTTATAGCTTTACTGCTTGTATTAAAAAGGAAGAAAGCCCTAAGGTGAATGATCTAAAGTTCCATTTCTGGAAGCCAGAAAATGAAGAGCAAAGTAAACCAAAGTAAGTAGAAGGAAATAAAAATTATAGATAAGGATATAAATCAATGAAAGAGAAAACAAACAAGAAAAATAGCAAATCATAAAGCACGTTCTTTGATAAGATCAACAAAATTGATAAAAAGCCTAGCAAGACTGATCAAGAAAAAGAAAGAGAACACAAATCACAAATAACATGAATGTAAGAGGGTTATATCCTCCTATCCTATGGATTTAAAAGGAGAATGAGTATATGGTGAATAACTTTATGCTGATATATTCAACAACTTAGAATGGACAAATTTGTCAAAAAATACAACTTAATAAAATGCACTTGAGAGGGAATAAAAAAAAAATTGAATGACTCTACATCTAACAAATAAATTGAATTCTTTTTTTTTTTTTTTTTCCACTTTTCTGAAAGCCTTTACTGTGAGACATGATTGAAACTTTACAGGTACACGTGGAAAAATAAGACATGATCACAATCAAGTGATGACAACCAGAGAGCTTAAATGCCTTGCCAGCTAATGTAGAAGCTGAAGGACTGGGAGTGTGACATGCTATAGGGCTGAGGAAAATGGGAACTAATATTCCTCTCCTTCTTCCTCACCCTCTCCTTCAACAGAATCTACACCAACCTCCTCATAATCCTTCTCAAGGGCAGCCATGTCCTCACAGACCTCAGAAAACTCTCCTTCCTCCATGCCCTCACCCACGTACCAGTGAACAAAGGCACGCTTGGCATACATCAGGTCAAACTTGTGGTCCAGGCTAGCCCAGGCCTCAGCCATGGCTGTGGAGTTGCTCAGCATGCCCACAGCCCGCTGGACCTTGGCCAGGTCTCCACCAGGCACCACGGTGGGAGGCTGGTAATTAATGCCAACCTTGAAGCCAGTGGGCCACCAATCCACAAACTGGATGCTACGCTTGGTCTTGATGGTGGCAATGGCAGCATTGACGTCTTTGGGAACCACGTCGCCACGGTACAACAGGCAGCAGGCCATGTATTTACCGTGGCGAGGGTCGCATTTCACCATCTGGTTGGTAATCTCTGCTACAGAAAGCTGTACGTGGTAGGCTTTCTCAGCAGAGATGACGGGGCATACGTGGCCAGAGGAATGTGGATGTGGGGATAGGGCACCAGGTTGGCCTGGAATTCTGTCAGATCTACATTCAGGGCACCATCAAACCTGAGGGAAGCAGTGATGGAGGACACAATCTGGCTAATAAGGTGGTTAAGGTTGGTGTAGGTTGGGCGCTCAATATTGAGATTTCTATGGCAGATGTCATAGATGGCCTCATCGTCTACCATGAAGGCACAATCTGAGTGCTCCAGGGTGGTGTGGGTGGTGAGGATGGAGTTGTAGGGCTCAATTACAGCTGTGGAGACCTGGGGGGCTGGGTAAATGGAGAACTCCAGCTTGGACTTCTTGCCACAATCGACAGAAAGCCGTTCCATCAGCAGGGAGGTGAACCCATAACCAGTTCCCCCACCAAAGCTGTGGAAAACCAAGAAGCCCTGAAGACCTGTGCACTGGTCAGCCAACTTGCGAATTCTGTCCAGAACCAGGTCGATGATCTCCTTGCCAATGGTGTAATGCCCGCGGGCATAGTTATTGGCAGCATCTTCCTTGCCTGTGATGAGCTGCTCAGGGTGGAAGAGCTGGCAGTAGGTGCCAGTGCGAACTTCGTCAATGACCGTGGGTTCCAGGTCTACAAACACTGCCCTGGGCACATGCTTGCCAGCGCCGGTCTCACTGAAGAAGGTGTTGAAGGAGTCATCTCCTCCCCCAATGGTCTTGTCACTTGGCACCTGGCCATCAGGCTGGATGCCGTGTTTCAGGCAGTAGAGCTCACAGCAGGCATTGCCAATCTGGACACCAGCCTGGCCGACGTGGATGGAGATGCACTCACGCATGGTGGCTATGGGATGGAAGGCGAAGACAACAGGAGCAGACACCGGGTCCCAGTTTCCGTCCCCGACAAGCTAAGAGTCGAGGTAAGTAACGCACTCAAATTGAATTCTTTATTTAAAAATTCTGCCCCAACACACACACACAAAGTCCTGGCCTAGAATAAATAACATCAACCTTACACAAACTCTTTAGAAAATAGAGGAGGGAAACTCCCCAATTTATTATAAAAGGCCTGTTTTATTTTAACACTAAAGTTCAATAATTTTCCTAAATATATCTTGGATATGGTTGTTCTGGATTGATGATCTCAGGTATGTGGTATGTGTGTTCAATATTTAGTTGCCAATATAATTCCAAATAATTTTAAAAAAATTTTCAAGACTTTTTGAAACATAATTTTTAGTATTTGTTCTGTTCCCTTTTTTTGGTTTTCTTCCTTAGGGAATCCTGTTATCTGTATGTTGGGTCTTCTTTTCTTATTTTCAATGTTTGTAACTTTCCTTTGAGCCTTTTATTTTCTTAATTTCCTTTTGAGTTAAATGTTACATTTTTGTTGTTTGTTTGTTTTCACCTTGTATCTCTGTCATGGTATTATCTGTTGTGTTTATCTATTCTCGTCTTCCTTCTAGTTTAGTCTTCATTTCTGTAAAGAATTTTTCTTTGATCTCCTGATTTATATTTTTCTTTCATGTCTTGTATAATTTGCTAATGTCTTTTAGGTAGTTTAGCAATAGAAAGTTACAGTTTTTATTCATTCTGTAACATGTCTTTCTGGTGTGCTTTAATTGTCTTGTAGGTGTTATTCTGCTCTATAGTATCTTTTTTTCTTATAATAACCTTAATTGGATTTGATCGTGATACTTTTCTGTTGATTATTTTTATGTGAAATTAATTTTCCTGAACATTTAAAAGGAGGCACACTTTAGAGTGACTCCCTTCTGCTTCCTTCTGTTTTTACTGCACAGACACACACTTGTACGATGCAGATCTTGTGGATATTGGTGCTTTGTCCTCATTCACCTATATTTTGGGGGTTGCAGGAAAACCTTATACTTGGTTTAGTTTTAAATGTTATTAGCTTGGTTTTGGTTTTGCTGTCTCATTGCTATATCTGTTTTTATGTGGAATTGTGAAGAGATTGAAAAACTATGTTTTCACTACACCATATTCTCAGAATTGATTTAATCTTTTTATTTTTCACTTTTTGTGGTTTATTCTGGGTACCTCCACTCTAGAGCCTTCTGCCTTTCTGTTCCATTCCAGACTGGTTGCTCTTTAGGCCCGCTGGCTATCGTCTAGTACTTATGTTACCATTATCCTTGGAATTCCTTTCACTTCTCCCTGATGTTGAGTTTCTGTTTCCTGTACTTTATATCTTTTGTTCATTCCTTTGTTTGATTTTTGTTTACCCTCATTTATAGTGGAGCTCAGTATAATTTTTAGTTCTTTCATGTCGGAAAATGCCTTTATTCCATACCATGTGATAATTTTGCTGATTTAAGAAATCAAAATATTGAAGGTATCGTTCCACTGTTTTCTAGAAACTAGTGTTGTTGACAACTTGATGCCATTTTTTTCCTCTTTATTTTATGTAGCCTGTTTATACTTTCTGGAAGCTTTTTGAATCTTTTATTTATTTATTTTCGTCTTTTAAAATTTCATACACTGTGATGTGCATTTTCCTTATTAATTGTGCTGGGTACTCAGTGGCCCTCTTTAATTTGGGAAATTTTTCTTATATTATTTCTTTGATCATCTCTTTACATCCGTAATTTTTTTTTTGATGGTTCTCCTAGTTGAATATTAGACATCCTGTGTTGAACCTCTAAATCTTTAACATTTTTCTCTATTATTTTTTATCTTTGGCATTTCCTTTCCTTTTGATTTTGTGCATTGAATTTTTAATGTCAGCCATAACACATTTAATTTTAAAGACCTCTCTTTTTCTTATTCTCTTATATATTTTTTCCTAGCATCTTGTTTTTCTTTTTATGAATTCAAAACTTTCCTAGTCTGAGAGTATATTTTTATATATAATTCATTTCTTATTTTTTTTCTATTTCTTTTCTTTTGATCCCTGTTTGACTCTCTGTTCATATTTGATAATGAAGAACTGAGAGTTTATTGGAAGTTCCATGTGTCTGACAAGGGTTTGTCAATTGGTTGACTTCAGTGTGGGATATGGGTTGGTGAGTCAAACAAATTTTAATATCTAGTGATTCTTTCTTTGAAGCCATTGATTATTTCTAGCAGAATCCTCTAATTTCTTCTTTGGGGGGTTTACACCTGGCAGTCTAAGAGCAGGAGTGTGACAGAGGGTGGGTGGACCCAGGGGGATGGATGTGGGGAAGCAGTTTGGGGGATTTCACCATACAGTGTGCCAATTTTTAACTAGTCCCTTATAGGTCCCAAGCTGTACCCACCTTTTGTTGAACTTGATGCCTCCCAGGTTGAACCCTCTATTGTAAGATTTCTATAAGGAATAATTTTCTGGTTTCCAGCTGTTGGCGTGTGTGGATTAAGCAAGGAAAGAAGGGCTAAGAGGAGAGAGCTGTTTGGTTGTGTGAGTTTGGAAGCCCACCTGGGCAGTCCATCTGCTCTGTATATAAAGCTTCAGCCAATCCCCCCACTTCTGGTCTTGCTCCTCACCCCCCATAACCTCCCTCAGATTCAGTTCTTTGTGGAAACTGTACCTTCAAGTCTTGACCTTTATGGGCTCTGTGGGGCCAAGAAGAATGACTTCTGTTGCCTCCTGCTCAGTGATCACTGGAGTTTCGAGCTACCTTGGCTTTGCTAAGTTAAGTGCCAGTCTCTCTCTCTCTCTATTTTCATATAACTTGCTGGTGTCTTATATCTGCTCACCACCTGCAATCCTATTATGTTATAATTTTTGAATTCCTTTATGGTTGTTTCAATGGGAGACTCGTGTGGTCAATCTCTATTTAACCATACTTCTCATCAATTTTTAAATTTGTTACATTGTTGTATTTTATGTATTCTAGCTAACCCTCTTTAAATCCGTTTGGAGCAGTGCAGGAACGTAAATAGATGCTTTTTACTTGCAGTCATCAGAAGGTCTGCAGCTGGCTGGTGGGGTGGGGAAGTGTCCCTGTTCTGCCATTTTCCTCATTCCCACTCACCTCACCTGCAATTTTAGGTACGTAATATTTCAATAATCAACATCTAAGGAGATGCTTTCAGGTGGCAGATGGGGTGATGCAGCAGACAGAACCCTGGTTAGATGTCTGGCTCTGCCACACACCAGCTGTGTGACCATAGGGGAGGCTCAACCTCAGTTATCTGTGAGATATGGCCGCAGGATCTCTGTAGGCTTTCAATGCGATAATGTATATTTAAAATGCTTGCAGAGCCCTGCACGCAGAACATCCTCCATAAATTCTGGCGTCTTCTCATCCCTTGTGAGACCAGAAATAAGCAGGGCGTGTGGCATCATGAAATTGGTCATCACGAATGAAATCCGTTTTCAGCCCTTTCCCCTGTTTGTTCCCTGGCCTTCTGCACGCAGCCCTAGTCCCCAGCAGACTGCACCCCAGCCCCGGGCAGCTGCAGGCCACAGCGTGGGAAAGGCGTCCGCGAACAGGTCACCCAGAGATCTGTCTGCGTGGGGCGCCTCTGCCCCTGCCGAGCCTTGGGCTGCGGATCCGCGGTCCGGGTGCCCGGCTCGCCCCCGCCGGGGTGGGGAGTGGAAGAAGCTGCGGGCGCTCCCTACACGCCCCGGCCTGGGGAGCTGCAGCCTGTTCCCAGCGGCCCGGCCCCGCGCCTCTCGCCCCCGGCGCCCCCCTTCCACGGCTCCGCGGCTGCGGAAACAGGAGGATGGGTTGGGACGGTCGGGGGGCCCCGTGCGGCGGGGTGATGGTGATGGCGAGAGGCTTTTTTTTTTTTTGCCCCGGGATGCAGCGGAGACCTCGGGGCGCAGCTCCCCACGTAAGGCTCGCGTGGCCCCTCCTCGCCCCGTGCCGTCGCCCGCTCTCCCCTGACCTCTCAGGGCTCACTCTCAAGGGGACAGAACCGTGCCCTTGACCCCCGCCCACCCCCAGGCGTTGTGAGTTGGCTGCAGGGGCGGAGGCGAGCAGGGGAGATGGAGGCGCCACGTGTGCACTCCGTGGGTGGGAGTCAGGAGCAGAGGGGCTGGGGGAGGAAGAGAAGACCCCCACACCCGGAGCGGGAGGCAGCCAGGGGGCACGGCGGGAGGCCCGGGCCGGGGCCTGCAGGCTCGCGGGGCTGAGACCGCGCCCTGGCCCTGGGGCGCCAAGTTCACCGGGGCGCCCTGCAGCGCTGGGGACCTGCCCCCGGGCCCGGGTCTGAATTCACCGCCGCGATCCCCTGAGGGGCTTTGTAGAATCAAAGCCGCCCCTTCCCAGCCCTACGGGGTCCGCCCGCGTTTCTCAAGTTCCCCCGGGGCTGTGCGATTCAGCTTTCTGAAGCAGACGTACGAGCAAGTTCAGCTTCTCTGAGACGAGTCCGGGCCTCTGAAGCTGCTGGCACTGTTTTTTTTTTTCAGGCTCCTCGGAGTTTGCTCCCACAGCCTGTCTGGGGCTCCCAGGCTCTTGACTGGTGTTAAGCAGTATCCTAGGAGATGGGATTTGAAGTGGTTTATCCGTCCTCCGCCTCGACCCCTTACACAGCAGTGTTTTAAAAGCTCCTTTGGAGACCTCTAAAAGTAACAAACGTTTGAATGGAAAAAAAAAAAAAAAGAATCTGATGAAAACTAAGGACCCTCTTTCTAGAAAATGCCACACATCTGGCTCACAGTTTGGGTACCAGTATAGTTCACAGATTCCCCTGAAGCCCCAAAGAGTCCGGGAATCCCAGGTTCAGAGGCTCCACCCCCACCCCCCACCAAGTATGCCCCCTGTCACCCCCTCGGGTCTTCAGGCTGGACTCAAGTGCCTTCTCTGCTCTCCCACGTAGGTGGACGTGTTTCTCATGCTTTCCCAGTCCACCACTGTGCCCATCTGTAACCCAGATACCAGCTGCCTGGTTAGATCTTTCCCAAGATCTCCAGCAATACGGCCACCAGTTTTAGTAGTATTTAACTAAAAATAATCCCAAGCCCCACTCCAGCTATGGGTGGTTGAGAGACCAATCAACTCTGCCTCCAAGTTCCTGCTTGCAGTGAAATTTTACTCCCACAACAGAATTGGTTGCCTTCTCTGCCTGGGGTTGACCTTTGCGGGATGCCACACAGATTCCTTTACTTCCCCAAGCTCCGTGGGTGCAGCAGCCTCTACTGGGGCAGAGGAGGGCAACAGTGTAATAATTCTCTGAAAATGACTTAAAATTGAATGCTGGGCTTCCTGGTTATGGGAAATTCTTCAACTACTTCCAGAGTTTCTTAGTGTTCTTGGACGTCCCTCCTGATCTCTTTTCTTCTCAAGCTGCTCCCAGAATTTTAAAACTCCTCCCTCTTTAGGATGCAGATCAGTTCAGCCAACCTTTGTGCCCAGCCTGCCCTGGTCACATCCACAGGTGAAGTTACTTCCCCTTTCAAACCCAGATTGGCCAGGAAGTTGAGCATTTCTTCTCTGAGAGACAGTCTACCACCATTTTAAAAACAAATAAAAAAAAAAATTCCTTCTAGATTGAGCAGGTCCCGAAGGGAAGGAGCTAAGTTTTATTTATTTTTGTACATCCATCTCTGCCACATCCTGTGAAGTGGGTAAATGTATGTGGAATTGAACCAAGTCATGGTGAAGGATTTCTCCCCAGGGGGAGAGCAGAAGCATCTTTGCCTTCCTGTGTCCTTTCCCCCACCGGGACAAGGTGGTCCTGAGAAGGTCAGCCCACGGGAGAGAACACAGCAGGGGACAGTACCTAAGATTCAGCTGCTACGGTCCCCTGCAGGCGGGTGGAGGAGAATCCCAGAAACTGTTTTCTGACCTGTAAAGCACTATAACGCCCACGTTCTCCAGGGGTCTTTACCTGGGGTATTCAAAGGCTGCATGGAATGGCTTCTCAGTTGCCCACCCAAGTTAGCTCTTGATAACTTTCTCCGTTTGTTATAGAATTTGCTCTAGGAATTAGCTTCCTTATAGTGGAAAATGATGTTTATTAACCGTGATGGTTCAGAAAAATAGCCCTTGAATGGGAATGAGGTTTTGTCAAAGGATTTTTTTAAATGAACAGGAATATGTTTATACAATTGTGCATTTTGTGTGCATGTTTTAAAAAAGGAATGAAGATTTTTCAGAGTAAAATGAAATCGTTTAATTAAAAAGCATTTGAGAAAGCAAAATAGCAAATCATACCCACACTTCCAGCTTTGCCCATGTCTCCTTAGAGGGCCTAATAACAGTATATATGTTGCAGGTGTTTTCTGTGGAAAATATGCTTGTTTCCCAGGAGCTGTGTCCATGTGGCTTTGAAAGTTTGAGGTAGTCAGAATGGTCTAGGCCAGGCCAGGGGCTCTCAGCGGCTCAGGAATCACCTGGAAGGCTTGTATAAAAACAGTAAATCCCTGGGGGGGGGCAGGGTATTTTTAGTCAAGACCCCAGGTGATTTCCTGCCAGTGGTTCCCAGGCCACACTTAGGTAAACAAGGTTTGGGATGATGACTCTGAGGCTTTATCTGTTCTCTCCTGTTGCTTTGGAGGAGAGGGATAATCCTAAAAGAATTTTGGGATCTTAAACTGATGAAGTGGGTGTAGGATTTAAAGGCCAAAAAGGACAACGAAGGCTTAACTAGGTGAAATGAGTAGCCTCCAGTGGTCCTTTGAAGGGCATACTTGGCAATGTCTGAAGACATTTGTGATTGTCATGACTGCAGGGAGATGTTACCAGCAGGTTGCACTCCCCTTCAGAGGCTGGGGATACTGCTGAACATCCTAAAATACACAGGGCAACTCCCACAACAAGAATTATCTGGTCCAAAATGTGGCTAATGCCACCATTGAGAAATCCTGGTCTAAAGCACAGACCTCCTGACTTGTAGTCCAGTGTCTTTGCTTGACTCAGAAAGCACTTAGACACTTACCTGTGACTTCCTAGGTGTCGTGGCTGTGCCAACAAAGTGCCACAAACTGGGTGGCTTAAAACACTTCTGGAGCTAGAAGGCTGACTTCAAGATGTTGCAGGGCTGGGCTTCGTAGTCTATAGGGAAGAATCGTTCCGTGTCCCTCTGCAGGCTTCTGGCAATCCATGGCATTCTCTCCTCTGTACCTCTGCCTGTGCCCAAATTTCCTCTTCTTATAAGGACAACAGTCATGTTGGACTGAGGGCTGGACCTCATTTTAACTTGCCTGATTCCATCTGTAATGACCCTATTTCCAAATAAGATAACCTTTGAGGAACTGGGGATTGGTACTTCAACATATCTTTGGGGGAAGGGCACAATTCAGTCTATTACACTTGGAAAAACTTGAAGTGGCTGAATATTGTACTACCAGGTATAATGCTGTTTGGCAGACAAGGTCAGAATTATGTGGAAATATAAAAGTAGACTCTGGATCAAAGATAACAAGTATCTGACAGCTGAACTTTACTGCCCCTTCCCTGCCCCTTGGCAGATATCACCAATCAATCACAGCACTCTTTTTCATTCTGGCTTCTAAATCTTCAAAACATTACTCTACATAGCCAGCACAAATCGGGCAAGGTTGCTGTATGCAAGAAGAAATTTATTTCCCACTCCTATGACATGATGTGACTCCGAGATCACTACCATATACCTTACTGTATAAGCCAATCACTGACACCTGTCATTCAGCCTCATGCCTCATTCTTGTTTTAAAGGCTATAAAATGAAAGCGGAAAATGGAAACTTCTACTCTTCATCTTTTAGACCTTCATGTGAATTAGGCTATGAAGTTTGGGCTGTATTGATCATTGGCCAAGACAAGAGAAAGTTTTATGGGTGGGAGAGAAAAACTTGCTTGGAGTGTGGGGCAAACTTGGTGGCTGAAGGTGAGCTGGAGCTGTGTCTGGAGGGTGTAGCAGGGGCAGGGACCCGGAAAGGAGGTGGAACTGGTAACCGTCCCCTGGGGGTAATGCTTGTTCATGCACATCACTCTTAGACTTATTCTGGGGCACTGAAGAGCAGACCTTGGAAAAATGAACATAAGCCTCATGGAAGTGGGGTATAAAAAGAGCTTTTTAAAGATCAAATGATCCTTGAGGGAGTGGCTAACTGAGGGAGGGCTCTCCATTACCATTTAAACCACTCGAAACTCTGGGAGGAATTTCAAGCATTGGTTGAGGTTTCAACCGGAAGACCTTCAAAATCTATTTTTCCCTGAATGGCAATCATTCTGGAAAATAGGGAACTCCAGAAGGGAGTCAAAGATTCAGCAAGTCCATTGATAAATCCTGTCAAATCTACCTTCAAAATAAATTCCAAATCTGACTATTCTCTTTGGCTCCCACTGTTGTCTCAAGCCATTACTCTCTCTTGTCTGGACAGTTGTCAGCGTCTCCAAATGGACTCCCTGCTTCCATTTGTGCCCCTTTCCCGATCTGTTCTCTACAAAGCAGGGTTACCTTTCAAAATCATATGTCAGCTCACACCTTCCCATGGCTACCCACCACATTTTGCCTAGAATGTAGACTCAGGACCATGGCTGCCAGGGACCTGCATGCTTGGGTGCCTTTCCTGCCGGCTTTCCCTCAGTTTGTCCATTCCGGTGTATTGCCTTTATTTATGCTCATTTCTTAGAATCTGTTTTTCTTGCTCTTGCCTCTGACTGGAAAGTTCTTTCATATCTGTGAATAGGTTGTTTCTTCAACTTGTGCTCAAATGTCATCTCTTCAAAGGGGTAGTCCATCTAAAATCTTTGTCATTGTTTTAGTTTCCTAGTCTGCTTAAGCAAATACCATGAAATGGTTCAGCTTAAACAATAGCAATTTTTATGTCATGGTTTTGAGGCCAGGGAAATGTCCAAATCAAGGCATCATCAAGGCAATGCATTCTCCCAAAACTGTAGCATTCCAGAGCTGGCTGCTGGCAACCCTTGGTCCTTAGCTTGTCACATAGCTAGGTACATGGTGGCATCTCCTGGTCTCTCCCTTCTTTTCTGAGTTCCATTTCAGCTTCTTGCTTCCTGTGGCTTTCTCTCTCTTTGTCTGAATTTCATTCTCTTTTAAAGGACTCCAGTAATAGGATTAAGTCCCATCCTGATTGAGGTGAGTCACATCTTAACTGAAATAGCCTCATTAAAAGTTCCCACTTACAATGCGTTCCCACCCACAGGAATGGATTCTATTTAAGAACATGTTTTTTCTGGGGGTACATACAGTTCCAAACCGTCACAGTCATTCTCATAACTCTTACCCTGTTTAAATTTGTAACATTTATCACTATATGAAATTATATTAGTTATTCATTTACTTGCTTCTATTGTCCATGTTCTCCACTAAATTATAAGCCCCACATTGGTGGGGACTTTTTCTTTTTCATGTGAAGCTCTGGTGAGTAGGGCAGTGCCAGGCACATAGTGGGCACTAAACAAACATTTGTTAAATAAATAAAGATCAAAGTAAACGGTTAAATAAATTAACAATATAATTTAACTAATATAATTAATGAAATAAAACTTCATCAATAAATTTGGTAAAGTAAAATAAATTAAGTAATGTTTGTTTTATGTGTCAAAATGCTGATATGGACAGAGTTCCACAGCAGAAGAATTATTACAAGAAGTTAAATTGACTCTGGAAGGGTAGAGCTGAAGGAAAGGGTTCAAAGACCCATTTTATGAGGAACAGAATGCATAGGAATGACATCGCTTGGGAGCAATTAGTTGGTGCCCAGCAAATACAGAATAGGTGCTGCAGTGGGATTTATGCTGGGAGCCTTCAGTCACTGTGTTTGGTATATAAATTAGAACAACTGCTTGGAGATGAATGTGCAATATCTAATAAAGATATAGATATTATATCAGTAATTCATCTTCTACGTTATGTCCCCAGGGAAGCTCTTATGCATATGCACAAGGAGATACACAGAAGATGGCATAAAGCAGAATTGTTTATAACGACAAAAAATTGAACTATCTAAATGGCTATTGATGGGTAAATGACTAAATTGTGATATGTGGATATAATCGTTTTATCACAATGAAACTGAGTGAACCTAAACACACACTCTCTCTGGTTATCTCTCTTTCTCTATGTCTGTCTGTCTATCTGTCTCTTTGTGTATAAACATGGGTAAACTTCAAGCTCTAATAGTGAACCAAAGGGAGCAAGTGGCAGAATGTTTGCTACAGCATGAAACCAGTAAAATAAAGTTTGAAAATATCATCATATACCTATATAGTAATAGAATAAAAACATGTTAGGAATGATAAATGCCAAATTCATGATAGTTGTTAACTCTGAGGAAGGGAAGGTTAGCAACTGTTAGTGGTAAAGAGGGGCTTCAATTTTATCATTGGTGCGTGAAGATTTTTAAAATATAAAGCACGTATGGCAAAATGTTAATATTTGATAGAACTGGATGATTGATACTTGGATGTTCTTTATTTCATTCTCTGGACTTTTCTGCTTACTTTTAATTTTTAATTATGTGACATCTATTTAGTAGGCTGAAATAAGTTGGTTACAAGTATGTTTCTCCAATGAATCTTTCGAAAATACTCTGGTTGGTTCACTCTTCCCTCTACTTGATAAGTTCCCAGGCAGATCTCACAGCATCTCAACTGCTTTTAATTTCACAGATTAAATCCCGTTTTGATAATCACCACTCACTTTCAAGTTCTTAAAGATGCAATCTAGTCTAAATCGAAATTTCAATCTCACATTAATTCAGATTTCCTTCTCTACTCAGGCTTGTTCTGTGGCTGGGAGTCCTGCTAGGAATAAGGGATTTTTCTTTCTTTTCCTTTTCCCTCCCCTTCTTGTTATTCTGGGTGATAGGGGATTAGAGAGTGAAGTGGTAAGAAGCTCTTGCTTAGCTGACCCTACTGTTATAGGTCTTTTGGCTAACACCAGCTGGCCACTGCTGCCTCAGGGAGACACGTGTGCAAACGCTCGCTCAGTCATGGGTTGCCTTCTGGTTTCTTCAGAGGCCCCGGGAGACCACTCCTGGGCAGCTCTGCCCCTTGACTTGGGTGATGAACTCTTCACTTGATCTCTTGTGCTTTCCTCACCCTGCACTCTGCCCACACCTCTTCAGCGGCCTCATCCTGGCAGGCAGCCCCCATGGCTAGGGTGTCTGTCCTAAAGGTGGCTCCTGTGGCTGCTCGGTAGAGGGTCGCTCTTGTGTCTTTGCCTTGCCAAATGATGGATGCCAGCTTTTCTTACTTGGGCCTCTGGGGTGTGCAGCCAGACTCTCATCCTCAGAATTTGGAGGAGAAAAGCAGACTTCAGTCTTTATGTTCCCATAAACCCCAAACTGCAAGGACACAGGCTAGTCTTGCCTAGGATGGCTCTCACCAAGCTTTGTTCTCTTCACCAGGCTGGGGTGGACCTGTGGGTTTCACTTGTTCAGCAGGGGCTTAGAAACTAGTTACCCCATGTCCAGGTGCCCCCAATTTCTCTTGGATTCCTCCTTATTTGACTTGTGGCAGATGGGGGAGAACCCTCCCTTTCTCCTTCACTAAAAGGGGACAGGAAAAGTTGTGGTAATCTCCTATAAGGACTCCCTGCTCAGATGAACAGTTCCTCTCTCTCTCTCTCTCTCTCTCTCTCTGGCTGCTACAAACTCTTCTACATCACGGAACTTGAATTACTATTTTCTCTTTATGTGGTCTGGGGTCTGGTGGAGGTGAAGGTAACTGGGCCTGTTCTGCTGCTTTTTAATAAGTTCTGGAAGAGGTGGATTGCCCTTGACTTTACATTGTTAGCCAAAGTTCAAGACAACAAATTCCCATCCAATATCCTGTGATGAGGAAAAAATGCAGTTGATTAATGCCTGACCATGTCAAGTGGCTGAGAATGTTAGGGCAGGCATCCATGGCAGTGAAAGAGCCCTTAGGTTTCAGAAAAGATGGGTTTAATATCTGATAATACATGCTGAAATGAATAATTAGACAGCCAAATTAGTACTGAGAAGATTATTATGCTTTTAATCCTTGGATATAAGATCTTTGATGACTTAGAATATTCAATTTTCCTTTCTCCCTCTATGTGTTGTTTTCAAAATAAGAAATGCATTTAGGTGTTTTAATACGCACAGGTGAACAGACTGTGTATTGCAATCTTGGCACTCTTGGGTACTTGTGGAAGCAAACTTAAGTGTAGTAGGATGCATTCGGAAAGAGGCACAGTGGTCTCCCTGGTGACAGCTACCCAAAGTGCAAACACAGACCGCTTTAAACAAATGCTTGTTCCTTGACATAGAAAGAGACGCCTGACCCTATGGCTTGAGCTGAAGCTGGTCTTTCATTTTCATGACCCCCCAGTTCAGTATCTTTCCTACCTGCTGTTGGCTCGTTCCCCAAGTTCCCTTCCCACTCCTAGACCCAGCCTGCCTCCAGAGACCATTTTTAGTTCTGAACTTCCTTGCTGTCAAGAGTTTTCCCTGGAATAAAGAATGCCTTTCTCCTGAGATTGGGAACAAGGCAAGGATGTCCACTCTCACCACTCATGGTCAATGTAATACTCGAAGTTCTACTCAGCACAATATAGAAAGAAAAAGAAATGAAAGAACATACAGATTGGAAATGAAGCACTAAAACTCTGTATTTGCAGACAACATAATTATCTATGTAGAAAATCCCAAGAAATCTGTAAAAACACTATTAAAGCTAAGAAGCAAGTTCAGCAAGCTGGCGGGCTATACGACCAACAAGCAAAAATCAATTTTATTTCTTTATATCAATGACAAACATGTAGAAACCAAAACTGAAAACACAATACTGCTTACAGTCTCGCTGAAGAAAATGAAATACTTAGATATAAATCTAACAAAACATACCCCAGATCTGTATGCCAAAATTTTCAAAATGCTAATGAAAGAAATCTAAGAAGACCTAAATAAACAGAGACATACCATGTTCATTAATTGGAAGACAACATAATAAAGATGCCAGCTCTTCCCAAATTAATCTATAAGTTTAACACCATTCCTATCAAAGCTCCAGCAAGGTTTCTCATAGACATAGATAAGCTTATTTTAAAATTTAAATGGAAATACAAAGGGCCTAGAATATCTAAAACAATTTTGAGAAACAAGAATAAGGGAGAAGGAATCACTTTACCTGGTGTTAAGGCAGCGTGGTTTTGGTGGAGAAATAGACACATAGATAAACGGAACAGAATAGAGAACCCAGAAATAGACCTACACAAATATGTTCAACTCACTTTTGTCAAAGGTGCAAAAGCAAATTCAATGTAGGAAAGATAGACTTTTGGACAAAAGGCATTGGAGAAACTGATTAAACATAGGTTAAAAAAAAAAAAAAGAAACTTTGATCAAAGCCTAACATCTTATACAGATAATAACTCAAAATGGATCACAGATTTAAATGTAAAATGTAAAACTATAAAACATTGGAAAAAATTGGAGAAGAGCTTCCTCATCTAGGGCCTGATTAAAGGAAAATTTCTTAGATTTGGCATCAAAAGCACGATCCTTTAAAGAAAAAAAAAGATAAATTGGACTTCACCAAAATGAAAACCTTTTGTTCTCTGGAAGACCCTGTTAAAAGTATGAAAAAATAAATGATAGACTGGGAGAAAATATTTGTAAACCAAATATCTGAAAGAGCATGATGTCTAGAATATATAAAGATAATAACCAAACAAACATTTCAATTAAAGAATAAGCAAAAGTCATGGACAGACATTTCACTGAAGAGGACATACAGATGGCAAATAATGGCAAATGGCCAATATGTGAAAAGATCTTTAACATTAGTAGCTATTAGAAATTGCAAGTTAAAACCACAGTGAAATATCCTGGCACACCTCTCAGAATGATTAAAATAAAGACAAACAAAAAATTGATAACATCAAATGCTGGAGAGGATACAGAGAAACTGGATCACTCGTATATTGCTGGTGGGACTCTAAAAAGGTCAGCAGTTTCCTTTAAAACTAAAACATGCCCTTACCATTGGACCCAGCAAATATACTCTTTGGCATTTATTTATTTTGATAAATCAAAAGGTAAGTTCATGCGGATATTCATGTTTTGATATTTCGAAATATCTTCATTTGTCAACTCTCTTTTAGATAAACTGGTTTCTCTCAGTACCCCCATCTGCTATTCATGCTATGCCATGGCTTCAAACCCCAGGAATGGAAGTGAATATAATATAGGGGGAGCTTCCGTCAGACAGGAAGAGGAAATAAAAAAAAAAAACTTCCACCAGGAAATTCTGGAGAAAAGAAGAGGTGAAGGTTGCATAAGAAGGGAAGATACCAGGGTCATTGGTTTTTATACAACTTCCCCATCTCTGAACCACCGGGAAATAAAGCTGTAGATGTTGGGGTTTGAGATCTTCCTCCTGTGGTGTCCAGCAGGGGAAACCAAGGACCTGTACAAGAAGTTCTACACTGACTCTATGCCATGTCCAACGTGCTGGTGGTGAGAGAGCCACCCCGGCAGAGGGAGGGGTCAGATGGTAGGCCTGAGATTTGCATGCTGGCTTCCTGGCTGAGTGGAGGGGTGTTGAGAAGAGATTTGGAGCCCAGTGAGGGCACCTGCAGTTTCTTAAGGCTTAGGTTGAGAAAAAGGGCCATAGAGCTTGAAGATTTCACATCCAGGACCAAGTGGACCGAGGGGTGGACTTAATAGCCTGTGGTTACACGATGCCGTATAAGGCCAGAGTACCCAGCTGCCCTTCTGCAGCTGTTGAACAAAGCTTTCAACCACCCAGCCACCCAGCAGGGATCAGTGAGGGTCCAGGTGGTGCACATGGGTTGAAGCCCCTCTCCCACCTTCATGTGTCATGAAGCTTCCCAGATGCTGAGATACCATGATATGTTGAGAATGTTCCACAGAGAAGCTGAGTTAATCTCAAGGGTCTATGCAACTGAAAAAGAACGAGATACATGTAATGGATGAGAATAAAAAGTTGCATTTTCTTCTTCTCCCACTGCATCCCAAAACTTATCAGGGTATAGCCTGAAGGAGCATGCTATATTTTGGAGAGTGGTACAAATGAGTTATACAATGTGTAATTTTTCTTCCCACTACATACAAATTATGGTAGAAAATTCAATTAATTCAAGAAAATACAAAATGAAAAGTACAGGCCTCCTTTCCCCAAGTATCTCTAACCAAAGGTACTGATTATTAACAATTTCTATGATTCTTTTCTAAAGAATTGTTTTACTGATTATTTTTTCTTTATATTTAAAGAAAAATGGTAATCTATTACACTCTCCAATGCTTCACTTGCTTTTTTTTCCCTACTTAAAAATTCTCAGAAGTCTTTCTACATCATATTCCTTTATTTATTTATTTATTTATTTACTTACAATCTATTGTTTTTATTTTTGTTTTTTTATTTTAAGATACTTAGATCATACAAATGTCACATAAAATATAGGGGATTCCCATATGCCCTGCTCCCCACACCTCCCACATTTTCCCATATTAACAACATCCTTTATTAGTGAGGTACATTCATTGCAATTGATGAACACATTTTGAAGCATTGTCACTAAGCGTGGATTAAAGTTTACATTGTAGTTTACATTCTCTCCCACCTAATTCTGTAGGTTCTGGCAAGATTTATAATAGCCTATATCTGTCGTTGCAATGTCATTCAGGACAATTCCCAAGTCCCAAAAATGTTCCCATATTACACCTGTTTTCCCTCTCCCTCCCCTCAGAACCCCCAGTGGCCACTGCCTCCACATCAATGATAAAAGTTCTTCCATTGCTAGAATCACAATAAGTCTATAGCAGAATACCAGTAAGTCTACTCTAGTCCATAGTTCATTCCCCAATCCTGAGGATTCTGGGATGGTGATGCCCACTCCACCTCTAATTGAGAGGGGGCTGTGATCCCATAGGGCCGATGGATGGGACTCTCCTGCTTGCAGTTGTAGACTCTCTCGGTTCGTTGGTATAGTAGTTGTCCATCATCACCTCCTTGTTAGTTGTCCTGGGTGAGACCAATGAACTGGAGAGTAGGTGTTACAACTCCATTGAGATTCAGGGCCCACCTGGCACATGGACAGCCCAAAGATTTAAGTCTATTGGATGTACATCTACCGACTCTAGTACTAATTATAAGTTCAGATAGAAGGGACAGAAGAGCCATGTGTAGGGAAACCACAACTGGTCCAACTCTGTCACACTGGGAAGCATAAATTCCAAAGTAGTGCCGACTGGCAAGGCACCAAACTCCTGAGATGTCTCCCTGACTATAGTGTCTGGATGTCTCCAGAGCCCTCAGGAGCCCAGCTATTAGTTTGGTGCAAAAGTAATTGCAGTTTTGCATTGTTGAAACTTGCCGTTTGATATTGAAACACATTCTTAAATAAATGTGGTTATGTTATACATCATTTTAATGTGCATTTCTCGCTTTATGTTTTTTTGCTAATGACTTATTACTTGCTCTTTATTTTAGACTATGGAAGTTATGTTAGACAAAAAGCAAATTCTAGTGATTTTCTTATTTGAGTTCAAAATGGGTCGTAAAGCAGTGGGGAGACAAGTTGCAACATCAACAACGCATTTGGCCAGGAACTGCTAATGAATGTACAGTGCAGTGGTGGTTCAAGAAGTTTTGCAAAGGAGATGAGAGCCTTGAGGATGAGGAGCATAGTGGCCAGCCATTGGAAGTTGACAATGACCAGTTGAGAGCAATTGTGGAAGCTGATCCTCTTATGACTACACGAGAAGTTGCTGAAGATCTCAACATTGGCCATTCTGTGGTTGTTTGGCATTTGAAGCAAATTAGAAAGGTGAAAAAGCTCGATAGGTGGGTGCCTCATGAGCTGACCAAAAATTTAAAAAATCATCGTTTTGAAGTGTTGTCTTCTCTTATTCTACATCACAACAACGAACCATTTCTTGACTATGATGTGTGACGAAAAGTGGATTTTATACCACAACCAGTGATGACCAGCTCAGTGGTTGGACTGAGAAGAAGGTCCAAAGCACTTCCCAAAGCCAAACTTGCACCAAAAAAAAAAAAAAAGGTCATGGTCACTGTTTCGTGGTCTGCTGCTGGACTGATCCACTACAGCTTTCTGAATCTCAGCGAAACCATTACATCTGAGAAGTATGCTCAGCAAATCAATGAGATGCACTGAAAACTGCAGTGCCTGCAGCCGGCATTGGTCAACAGAAAGGGCCCACGTCTTCTCCATGACAACACCCGACTGCACGCCGCACAACCAACACTTAAAAAGTTCAGCGAATTGGGCTATGAAGTTTTGCCTCATCTGCCATGATCACCTGACCTCTCGCCAACCAACTACCACTTCTTCAAGCATCTCGACAACTTTTTGCAGGGAAAATGCTCCCACAACCAGCAGGATGCAGAAAATGCTTTCCAAGAGTTCATCAAATCCTGAAGCATGGATTTTTATGCTACAGGAATAAACAAACTTATTTCTCATTGGCAAAAATGTGTTGATTGTAATGGTTCCTATTTTGATTAATAAAAGTTTGTTTGAGCCTAGTTACAATGATTTAAAATTCACGGTCCAAAACCACAATTACTTTTCTACCAACCTAATATTTGGTAGTATCTACTTGGCAGTCAATGAGATCCTGCTGAGATGCGCATAAGTGTTACCTCTGGAATGACCTCCCGACTCACCTTGAAGTCTCATTTGTCTTTACCTTCCCCCCCCCCCCTTTTTAATGGCTGTTGTAGAATTTTATAATCTGGGTTACAGATTTATAATTCATTTAACCAGTCCTCTACTTATGGACACTTTGGTTCAGTTTTTTGCTATTTCAAAAAAAGTTGTAATGAACATCTTTCTTCTGTCACGTATATTTGTGAACATTTTTGAGCATATGGTTAGAACGACAACTAGCAGTGGGATGGTTGGTTTATGGTTTGAATTGTGTCCCCCCAAAAGACATCTTTAAATCCTAATTCCCAGTCCTATGAATATGGCCTTATTTGGAAATAAGGTCTTTGAAGGTGCTATCCGTTAAGAGGAGGCCACACTGGGTTACGGTGAGCCCTAATCCAATATGACTGGTGTTATTATAAGAAAGAAAGAGGAGACAGCAGACAGACAAAGAAAAAGCCATGTGAAGACAGAGGCAGCTGCACGTGCAAGCCGTGGAAGGCCAAGGATTGTCATCAAATCCCAGAAGCTAGAAGGAGCAAGGGAGGATTCCCCCTGCAGGTTTCAGATGAGCATGGCCCTGCTGACACCTTGAGTTTGGACTTCTAGATTCCAGAATTATGAGACAATAAATTTGTGTTTTCTTAAGCTATCCTGTTGGTGATACTTTATTATAGCAGTCCTAGGAAACTAAGGCAGGTGGACCAAAGGATAAGTGAATTTATTTTTAAAAATAAAAATAAATAAGTAAAACATGCTCAAAGCTAAAAAAAAGAAATTAAATATGATAGTTAAAGAGTAAAAAGTAAATCATGCTTTACTAGCCTTCTCTCCTGTCGCCTTCCCCAGGGAGTCATCCATTTTATTTCTATTTTCACACTTTATCTGTAATTTCCTTAAGGTAGGAGTTAAAACTTGTTCAAGATCTCAGCAGAGCTGCAATACCTACTCTCCAGTTCATTGGACTCACCCAGGACAACTAACAAGGGGATGATGATGGACAACGACCATCCCAAGGAACAGAGAGAATCTGCAACTGCAAGCAAGAGAGTCCCTCCATCTGCCCCAAGGGATCTAAGCCCCCTCTCAATTAGAGGCGGAGTGAGCATCACCATCCCAGAATCCTCAAGATTGGGGAAATGAATGATGGACTAGAGTAGACCTACTCTTATTCTACTATGGACTTACTGTTCTTCTAGCAATAGAAGAACTTTTATCATTGATGTGGAGGCAGTGGCCACCAGAGGTTCTGAGGGGAGGGAGAGGGAAAAATAGGTGTAATACAGGGACATTTTTGGGACTTGGGAATTGCCTGAATGACACAGGCCATTATATATCTTGTCATAACTCACAAAAATGTGCGGGAAAGAGTGTAAACTACAATGTAAACTATAATCCAATGCTCCAAAATCTGTTCATCAGTTGTAACAAATGTACCGTACTAATGAAAAATGTTGTTAATGTGGGAATATGTAGGAGACATAGGGAGTGGGGCATATGGGAATCCCCTATATTTTTTATTTTTATTTTTTTAATTTATTTTATTTTTTATTTTACCGGGAGATCCCGGAGATCGAACCCAGGTCCCTCCATATGGGAGATGGACACCCAACCATTTGAGCCACATCCGCCCCCACCCCTATATTTTTTATGCAACATTTATATAATCTAAGTATCTTAAAAAAAAAAAAAAGTATATTAAAAAAACCTAAAAAAAACCGAAACTTGTTCAAGTGCTCGACACATTGTACTTGATAAATAAATCTCAATTGAAAGGAAATGAGCAGGAAAAATACCCACAAAACAGAGAGTTTTCAGTCCAAAGCTGGACAAAGTAGAAGTCTCCAGGGAAATCTGGAGAAAGTGAGATGAGATATTCTTGCTCACTTAAACCACCCTCCACTCCCAGGCCTAACTGGCCTCACAGTGAGTCCTGGGTGACCTGCAGCAGAAATGAGATATAGATTGAGTCCTTAGTTTCAGATTTCATAGAGTGGAGTGTTGAGGCTCATAATGATCTTATGGCCCTGGTTGAAGAATTCTGGCCATCTAGTGGGTTGTAAAGGAGACCTGAGAACACTGGGGGCATTGTTAGCGGAATGGCGTGAGATTCAAGTACAGTGTAGGGAAGCTCAAAAAAAGGAGCGAGTTGGCTGCAACAGGCACATTTATGGGAGCAAGAAAGGATATGTGACAGCCTGACATAGAGGAGAAATTCAGAAGCACCATCAAAAGCACATTGATTTGAAATCATTTAGTTTAGGGGAGAATGGTCCTGTCTTTGTTTATGGGCATCTTCCAGATGGTGAGAGGTGGAGTTTGGGCGAGTGGGGGGAGGGCAGGCAGGCCCAAAGAAAGAAAGAGAGAGGATCCAGAGTTTGTTTAGTTCATACCTCCTTGGCACCTAACTATATACATCATCTCATTTAATTTTTAACTGTCACAAGAACCCATAAGGTAGGTGTTACTATCTCCATTTATAAGTAAGAACAGTGAGGCACCGAAAAAGTATAGCACTCAACTCACTCATTATAATGATCATGCTGAGGCAGTAAAACTGTGTTTAATGTGCTTTGTTTAAGGAGGCAGGGAGTGTGTTACTAATTTGAAAAGGTTTTCAGAAAAATGGTTCTACAGAAAGGTTTTGGCCCTGGAAGGGATGTATTTGTGATTGTCTCAAAAATAATCTCCTGTGAACGAGTGCATTCCACCAAGTAAAATAGTTGTGAATTCCGTGGTGGTCAGCACAGTGAATTTCGTACACCAAGCCTTGGATATCCTTCAGCTTCTCCTGGGAAGGGCTCACTTGCCCTGAAAAGCCAAACTCAGTGCTCCGTTATACTGACTTTGGAGAGAGGGCATAATCTAATTTGGGGGAATGTGGTCAAGGCAAATTTTTGGGTGTGAAGAGAGCACACAGACGTTGGATGGGAGATGGAGAGGATTTATTTTCCTGATGACTAGTTACCAGAGGCTTTCTGGGCAGACCTGAGGTTGTGGTCATGACTCCCCTCCCCTCACGGACAGAGGGAGTCCCAGTAAAAGTGGGGAGGTTTTATTCGTGCCTGAGCATTCTGAGTATAGCGAGGAGCTGTGTAAAATGACGGCTTCCCAAACTGAGAGGGATATGTCAGACCAAAGAAAGACTCGGACAAGTCCAGCTTGGCGAGCAAGCGAGCATTTATTACGGGGCTTACATGGGACCTTGTCCTCGATCGTAGGAGGAGAGATGATGATTCCGAGCCTGGTCGTGGCCTACTCCTCGTCCTTGGCGGTGGGAGGAGAGACGGCACTTCCGAGGCTCAATGTCTGCACTCACCACAAAGCGAGAGGGGTCTTTTATAGTACATGTCTACGTGCAGATGGAGAGGGTCGTGTGGGGGGAAACATGATTTAAAAATGAAGTGCCCAGGACAGATAACAAAGGATGGACATTTATGTTTCTCAGCAGGGCAGGAGGTACATTTTCACAGTGACTAAGGAAATCAAACATTTACAATATTTATCAGTTGGGTTGAAGTTACATCTTTACAGTAATTATGTCAGGGATCCATTGATATGAGGGTAGTCAAGCAGTTCACAAGAGCAGATTGTTCTTAGAGTTTCTGGGAGAGAAGTTTAAGCATTTATGATACAAGATTCATGTCTTGTATCATGAGCTCACAGACAGCTATTTCTCCAGGCTTGTTGTGTAGCTGTTACGGAATGAAATGCTGCTGTGACTAGAAGGGGAAAGAGCTGGAAGGGTTGGGGGAAAACTCAAAGCCCTATATGCTACACCGAGAAAGAGTCTCGCTTTTTTCTCAGCTGGGAAGGACAGCGTGCTTGTGCATGAAGGGCAAACAATTTCTTGTTTGGAAATATGTGCATAGCCCTTTTAGAAGAGCAAACTTCAAAGCTTTGAATCCATGTTGTTTGTCCCAACGTGGAGTAAAACTATGTTAGGGGAGAAGATCTCCTGCTGCCTTTCCTTGTCTTCCCCCGGCATGATGGCTTTGGGTGAGGAGGGTCTCCACTGAGGAACTCCTTCTTCAGGGGCCTGGGGAAACTTGCCTCCACCTTAGAGAGCCTGGCCTAAAGTGAACAAGGAGATGACAGGCCTGTGTGCAGCTTGGGGTCCCCAGGAAGTGCGGAAGCCTGGCGTGGACAGTCTGAGGGTAATGGGGTAACAGGTCTGGGCAGTGCATGTGCATATTCCGTTTTCTCCTTCTGCAAGGCCTCTCTCGTCATGAAAAACAACGGATATTTATCCTGTGGGCTTTGGGAAATAGCCTTTGTTCCTCCTGGCCCTGGAAAAGTGGCCTTAATCCAAAGTGATTACTTTGCAGCTCACTCAGATTTATTCCTCAGTGATAGCCTCTCCTCCTGCTTCCTGAATCTTAGGCTCAAATTGCCCACGGAATGTCACTGAAGGGCCATATGTCTTTCCATTGCTGTGCAGAGAATGACATTGAAATCCCTTTGTCCGTTCTGAAGCTTTTGTGTGTGCATGTGTGACATTGACCTTAGTGGTTCATTTCCACCTCCAGTTAAAAGGAACCATAAAAAGCACAGGGATTTTAAAAAATAGCTCAGTCAGGAGGAAATAGCTCTCCCATTGAGGACTCACAGGGTCCCTGTGTCTGTCTCTCTCTCTTTGCCATTTGCAGTGCTTCGGAGTGTTTGAGTGCCCTGCGGATTCTGGGAGGCAGTGATTGCAGGGTCAGCTGGAGGTGCACCTGGCTATTGTTTGGGCGAAGACATGAATGGTCTACCGCCTTATTTGCTCTGTTCCTTGAATCTATTGTCTTTCTTGGCAGGCTTCGAAAGGACTATATAAAGAGCCCAGAGCTCTTTGTTGCTTGGGTCAGTTAAGTCAGAAGGAGGATTCCTTTCTCTTTTGAGAGTCTCAGTTCCTGGCATGGTGGATTGGCCAATTGTCTGGATTCCAGAATGCAGGGGAAATTCCCTTTCTCCTTTCTAGTGGTTCCTTTTTTGCTTATAAGGGACAGTGCTGGCTGCTTTCAGTCTTGTCCAGGATGCTTTAGTCTTGCTTATCCGTCCAGAAGGTTATCTAGCCACTTTGCCTTTCCCTCTCCCACTTCTTTGCTAGCCCTCCCGTAATTTCACCTCCTATTGACATTTGTATCAGGCAGAAGACAGGAAATGAAATGACTCCGTTTCACTGATGCCAGGTATTGATTGGGAGGTATGCAGAGCCACACCAAAATTTTCAGTCTATTTAGAATAACAAGGAGAATTTCTTTGGTCTTTTGTGTCTGGCTCAACCTGAGGCTCTTGCTGTTTGGTACTATATAAAAAATAAAAATTCAAATTACCCGAAGTTTAGCTGTGACTCAATTTTGTAACTGCTTGGAATTAGCACTTGATTTGCATAGTACTTGATTTGCCAATTATCTGTGACTTTGGGGGTAATCTGTGCTAAAACTACGGACAGCTCCTGATTATGTTTGGTAATGGAAACATATGACTGTGAATTATCTTCTGATGGAAAAATTAAAAAAAACCCATTGTCATTGAACTTTGCAATGTATTTTATCCTATCGTTTAAGTATGAGCATGCTGCATATTGTAGAAATTCCGTTCCCAGTAAGGAAATGGCAAATGAAAACTTGATTGAGGGGAAGCTGGGAAGCAGTCTGGTTTCCAGTTTGCCTTACATAATCTACCCACCAAGACTACCCCATTCTCTCAGAATGACGTTAGTAAGATAGCTTCCACCTAACCTATCTCCCTGGTCTAGTTTCTCCTTCTCCAGGGTAGAAGAGATTAGTGGTTTAATCTTTAAGAACCTGCTGAGTCAATGCAGGTTTTCTAGTCCAAATTCTGCCTCACTTTCCGCGATTTTAAAATGAGGGAAGGGAATGAGCATGTACGGACTCCCAAGCACTGTGCAAATTAACCGATACCCAAGAATTTACGTGATTTGCTCCATGTTTCCCAGCTGGTAAGTGGTGGATACAGGATTGCCATCCAGAAGTGTCTAGCTCCAAATCAGCAATTTCTAAGCAACAATAACCCAGGGCCTCTCCATAAATCTGTAGATTAAAGGGCTGCACCCAGACATCCTAATTCAGTGCATCTGAGTCAGGGCCCAGAACCATGCAATTTTAATAGGCACCCAGGTGATCCTGTGGCAGGGCCTGACTGAGATGATCAATTGATATGACATTGATGAAAGCATCTTTCAAATACAGGGGGCTGCTGTCATTACAGGCAACACATGAAAAGAAGGTAAATTGAGAGGTTTTGACTATGAGTGAAGTGAAAAGCTCTGAGGAGCAGATGAGAATTGAAATTTCATTCACCAATTCATCCCTCCTACAAATATTTCTTGAGGTCCTCCCATCCATAAGGAGGTACGTTAGGTCCTGGTGCTCCAGCAGTGAATCACCTAAGACCCCAGTCTTCATGGCGCTTATGACCCAAGGAGGGGAGCAGACAAAAAATCCTCATGCTTACAAATCCGTAAGAAAATATTAGATGGCAATAAGAGAATGTCAAAAACAAATTACGTAACAGGATTGGCGGTGACTGGAGGCGTGAGGCATGTGAGCTGACAGGCCAGTGGGGTCAAGGAGGCCTCTGTGGAACAGGGGACTGTTGCCTGAGATCCGCATGGTTGAGAAGGCACTTAAACATCTGGCGTGATTTTGCGGGGGATAACCCACAACCGATAGCCAAGGGCTTGTTGGGTTGTGAAACTTGCCATTCCCACTCCCCCAAGTTAAATGTTTGACTGTTTCAAAAAAGGTTGTTCTCTGGCAAGCGGGTCAGAAGCATCTTTATCCCCAGTGCTGGGTGCAGTGCCTGGCACAAAATCAATGCCCAGTGACTCTTTCTTGAATTGAACAAAGGTGTCAGAATATTATGGGACATGGGCACCCCTTTTTTTCCAGCAGACACGGCCTCAACTTGCCCCAATGCCGCCGGAAGGGTAAACCAACGTGAGCGGCTGTGGGTGAGGCCTCCTCTAGCCTGGCTCTTGTCTACCGCGAGACCAGGGCCCCAATTCTTTCAGCGTCCCACCAAACTGGGCTGCCCAGGGGTGAGCCTCCCAGGTCACAAGTTCGCCTGGTTATTGAAGAGCCTCAGCCTGCTGAGCATGAACAGGAAAGGGTTATGAGTTCCCAATAACCACTACCTGTTTGTGCTACTGCAAAGCACTTCCACACTGGCTAATGGGGGATTTTCAGGATACTGCCAGTTTTGAGTCCAGAACTTTTCAGTTATTTTGGGTTGTTGGTACAATCCCACTTCTGTTCTTAAAGACCCATTTCTCTCCCTTTTAAATTTAGCAACTAGCTCATGAAGCCTAAGTTTCAGGCTTCTCACTTGTGCAGGATCCTTCCGAGGCCCTGAACCTAATTTTATATTCATAATGTATTGTTTTCTTTAAAGAGGCCTTTGGCATTGCATTAGCTTTAAGCCCCATACAGCCTGGTCCTGCCTCTACTCCTGCTTGCTCAAAGCTCTTCTCCCACCTGCCTCCTAGCAAAGCTAGACTTGGTTCTAGTGCTTTGGGGAGCGTGGCCTATTCTTTGGGCCTGAGTTGCCATTCTGGAAAAGCAAGGTGACTACTATCTGGTCTCTTATGGTGATGGAGGGTGGGCTCACTGGGGCTCTCAGGGTCCATCCAGCTCTATGGGACTCTGTGGGGGCTCATGTGACCCCTGGGATTGTCCTCGTCTCTCCCTGCTCTGCCCTTGCAGTGCCTTCCTCTCCTGTGGAGTTGCTCGGGACCCTCTTGCTATTCCCACCTGAGATAGTGTCTCTTCCTCCTTTTTTTCCCTTTCTAAATTGCCTACTTCTCAGTTGGGTGTGAGTGCCGAAATCAACTTATTTGAAGGAAAGAGAGAGGATGCAGGTAATGAAAAATGATTCCAGCAAAATGTGAGTCAGCAGAGGGTGAGGGGAGGACTGAAAGGGACAGGGGAGGAGCTGGAGGAGCTTAGAGGGGCTTAGAGGGGAGAGGGACAGATTTGGATCTGAGAGCATCTGGAGCCACAGTCAGCTCTGTGTGGGCATTCTGAGACAAGGGGCATTTGAGTGGACAGGGTAAACTCCTGCCTGGACAGGAGGTGGGAAGGGATGGGCTCAGAGGGGCTTGTGGTGCAGACTGGGCCGGATAGGTTGAGGGCCTGGCATGGGCCAAGGACAGTCATACGATGGATATCTAGAGATGATTTAAATAGAATGAAAATTCCCTGCCACTGATGGGGAGCAGATTCAATTTTCTGGTTGTGTACCCGATACAGTGAGAAAAAGTTAAATCACTATATGTGAAGGTGAAGGACTCAGGGGCACTCCATAAGGTGGCTCCTAACTGATTTTGTTAATTGGCATTTGCATAGTGAGAGTTTTTATAATTTGATTTTGATCAAGCAGAGAATAGTCGGATAGAGCTTGCAAAAGCGTGGCAGTAGCTCAATACTGCTTTTGCTGTTTGATTGCTTTTTAATTTGACTACAGATCTATAAACGAAAAGCAAAAGGACAGGAGCGAGAACATGAAAACTGGGCTTGTCCTGCACGCACTCCTTCGGGGCGGCCTCCTTTGGAGTTGGTGACAGGTAGCTAAGCTGACGAATGCACGTGCTGATGGAAACTCGCTTTCCTTTCTAACCGGGGCCTTTGGCAACGAGTGACTTAACCCAGGGGTTCCCAACCCAGGCTGTACATTAGAATCACCTGGGGGAGCTTCTGAAACCATTGTTGCTGGGATCCCCCCCTCAGAGATATAACTGGTCTGCAGTGAGACGAGCTTTTTTTTTTCTTGCTTCTTTTTTTTAGCTCCTCAGGTGACTCTAATGTGCAAAACGGTTGAGCCCCATTGCTGACTCAAAGGAATGAGTGCCAAGAAATGGGTTTTCAGAGCCATCTCAGGCTGATGGGGCAGTGCTAATGGATGTAGTGGCCTCACTCAGCCCATTGGCCCAGAACCCCTTGGTCTTAAGCAACCCCCCTGCCCCCCAGGCCTCTGCCCTTTCCTTCTCTCCCTTGTCTTGGGCCCTTCTGACCGCCACACTGTTTCCTTGACCTTGTGCATGTCCTCTCTTCAGTACATTCCACCAGAAGCCTTCTCAGGACACTGCTTCGTCCACATCCCCAACATCCCCCCACAACTGCACCTTTCCTGCCTCCCCTTTCTCTGCATCCAGACTCCTTGGCCTGCTCTCTCCCCATGACCCTGATCTTTCCCGAGCTCTGCCTTCCTCCCTTCCCTGTACTCTTCACCAGGACCTCACTTTTCTGCCCCACAGCCCGTTTCTTCTGCCAGGGAGATTTCACAGCCAACTCTGGGCCATCCCTTGGTGCTACTGGAGCCAGACACCACATTTAGATGTGTCCATGGGGGTTGGCACACGTATGGGCCCTGTGCTTTCCAGAGCGTAGAATCCCGGTCATACTGGCGGGCAGCACACCCATTCCAGGCTATTCCTGCACTCACGGTGGTCGGCTGCACAGGGCTGCTGTCACACCTCTGGGTTGCACCGAAAGCTCCCGCAGGCCGGGGCTGCCTCTGATTGACACGGTCTCCACTGTGTCTCCTGCAGTGCCCTGCACAGCTTTGCTGTTGAAGATCAATGCATTCATGTTTCTCCAGACTGTAGCCTTCATGCCATTGCCACGGCCAACAACCTGCTCGTGTCCCTGCCCAAGTCGTTCCTTCTCCAGTACATTGTTCAGCTGAGTGTATCTGCCTCAAGCTCTCTTCTAACTTATGAGACACCCCACTCGAAACTCTTTAGTACGTCCCCAGTACCGAAAGGACAAAATATACAATTCTTTATCCTGACAAGGCCTTTCATGATCTGGGCTCAACTCAACCTTCCTAACCTTAGTTCTCCATGTTCTACTGCACACAAGCAGCTCTCAATGCCTGAGGTTCTCGCCTCCCCTCCCAGCCTCTGCACATGCCCCTCCTGCCCAGTTGACATGCTTAACTCCTACTCAGCAGTCAAGTCCGAGATCAAGTGCCATCTCTTCAGGAAGAGTTCTTGGAAGTGGGCAGGTGGTATAATAATAATAGCACAATGTCAACAATGAGCTATTTATGTCGCTCGTATTGCCTATTGAGCATTGGGCTAGAACACTTTGTGTACATAGCTCATTTAATTCTCACTATCACTCTACCAAGTTGGGTACTATTATTTTTTTCCCATTTCACAGATGAAGGACCTGATGTTTCAAGACGCTATGTTTGGCCAAGAGGAGAGGCCAGCATTCAAGGCCAGGTCCATTTGATCGTTGTGCTGAGCTGCCTTGAAGACGCTTCACTCTTTTGGGAAATCCCACAGCATTTCAACTCTTCTACCTGTGGTCCCTTCTAATTCCTACCTGGTATCACTTAATTTCTTGTACTATTCCATTTCTACCTTGTATTATTTATACATTCCTTATTGCTTTTGAATTTATGACCGTAAACTCCTGCAGGCGGGAAATTTATTTTTCCCGTAACACCTAGCCCAGGGCCTTGTATCTAGCAGGTCATATTATATCAAATTTCGTTAAGCAAAAGAATTGCTAACATTAATGTTAAAGTGTGGGGTGTTTCTCTGATGGCTGGCGGTCTGGAGCTCAGTAGCGGGCCGGGCTGGTCGCGTACTGCACGACTCCGTGTTTTAGTCACCCAGACAATCGTGAACGGCGCCCCTTGCAGCTGAACAAGTGACATTGCATGAACAAGTGACACTACAGTGACACGAAGCAGCTGTGGGGACTATCAAGGTCAAAAGGAACAGTAAGGAACCACAGACACCAAGTTCATGCTTTCTGGAAGGCAAGGAGTATTATCATGTGAATACGGTTTCTTCTCTTTCCATTGCAGGTTTCCTCTGTCCTTCTGATGAAAGATTGCCTTTCCTCTGTTTGTGGTATACGTAAAATCCATAGTGTTTGATGAGAAGAAGTTAAAGGTACAGAACACTTTGTTTTGCTGAGATTGGGCTTTTCTGCCTCTGCAAAATCGATGACGTCTGTGTATGATCCAGGAAGGAATAATTCTGGGCGGTGTAGCTAGTGTGGCGTGACAATATTTGAGGCTGGAAGTGTCCTGCCCACCTCCTGCAAACTCTGTAACGGGGACATTCCGGTGCAGAACAGAGAGCTTTTCATTTGACGTGACGCATTGGGGGTGAGGTAGTATTGCAGATTGCTTTCTATATAATTATTTGGCTATTTGCATTGATTGGCTTTTGCCTTTTCTTGGAGAAAGTGTTCACAGTAACCTAGTTCTCCCCCTCTGAGTTAAACAATAATTAAGAACACAAAATAAAACAAGCTCCCTCCGGTGGTGTTTCTTTGGCCCCCAGGATTCCAGATCGATTTTGCAGCAATCTCGCTTTGCTGTGGATTGCAGAATGTCTAGGAGTTCATCAAAAGGTCTTCAGTCAATACCCTCCGTTTCAGTTTCATACCCTGTGGTGCAGTGCGTAAACCAGTAAGGAAAGCACGAAAGGAGTGGGGGTTTCTATCAACCCGAAATCTTCCCTATAGGATTAAAATTCTATTACACTTGAACTGTAGTTACCGTCATCAAATAATAATGCCTTCCATCAACTTTTATGCTTCAGTTTTCCAAAGCCTTCAGTTTCAGAAGGTCATAGAATTTCTTAATAGAAAAAGACCTCAGGACATATGTAAGTGGAACCCTCAGTTTACCAGCAATATTTTTCAGAGTCATAACTTTTAGGGAAATAATAAAAATCACGAGAAGTTTATATCACGTCTTCGGCTCTCTCTCTTTTTCTTTTTCTTTCTTTCTAAACACTTTCAGGGTATATCTTGCATTCGATATTAATCTATTATTTCTTTCTAAGTTAGGTTTGCCTAATTCTAAAATGGATTTAAGGTAGCTTACAATATTAAATCATACATGAAATTACCACGGCAACAGCAATAAGTAACAAATTAGTAATCACAAGAAGCAGAGAGAAAAATGTCCTTTAGGTGTTTGGGGGAAGGTAGCTGCTAAACATTTTTTGCTCTAAACTTTTCAACAGCCAAATGAGAAGGAAAGAAAGAGGCAAATGTGGTGAAAGAAAGAGGAGAGGCCAAATGATGTGAAAAAAAAAAGTATAAAAGAAAGAAAAAGAGGATGGAGGGATTGCTATGGGGATGTGGAGTTCTCATTGTCTAACTCATACATGTTTACCTGGAGAGGAAAACTGCTTTCAGTCATTTCATTCCAGGCGATATATTTGCGTGGCTCTTACACTGTGGACAACATTAGTAGGCTACTATAAGGGAGAATGTTTTCAACTTTGGTTGAAACCAGCAGGATTTGGCTAACTGATTGGATATAGACGGCAGGAGAGAAGGAGCAATCGGTCACTTCCGATAGGGTTTGCATGGTGCTAGGTTATCTTCACATCTCGAGTGCCCAGTTGTCCTCTGAGGACTTTTTTCCCCCTTTAAAAAATTTTATTGCGATATTTCTTATATGAACATACATAAACAATAAGTGTATAGTAACTTAGAAAACAAGCATGCATATTATCATACAGGGCTCCCAATACATCAACCCACCACCAATACCCTGCATTGTTCAGAAACATTTGTTACAAACTATGGAAGAGCATCGTCAAAATATTACTACTAATTGTAACCCATATCTTACATTTGGTGTATTTTTATCCCAACTCACCCAGTTGTTAACTCCCTACCTTAGCATTATGTATTTGTTATCATTCAGGAGAAAGCATTCTCATATTTCTCCTGATAACCACAGTCCATCAGCCACCACTGGATTCCCTGTGTTATACAATCCCATGCTTGGTACAGTCCATTCAAAGCGAACATTCAGTGGCTCGCATTTTCATCCCAGAGTTGTGCTGTCATCACCTCACTGAATTTTAGAACGTTTCTCTGAGGACTTTTGCTGTTATCACTTGGCTTGGGCAGGCCCATCCTGTAAATCTCTGACTGGCATATGGCATATGGCCAAGGGCTTCCCTCTCCTCCAATTTCCTTCTATTTCTTCACTTCCCTTTTTCTGCCCTTTCCTTTTCTCTGTTTTCTTTCCTGAGTGCACTCTTACTATATGTTCACATGATGAATGGCCTAGTTGGTAGGATTTCTGTTATATTATTTAATATTATTTGTGATAACTAATATTAACTAACACTTAATGTGTGTCAAGCAAAATGCCATGGTCTTTGTGCACATTATTTTATTTAATCTTTATAAGTTTTGAGGAAGGTGCTAAAATCATACACATTTTTAGGGAAGAGGAAACTAACATATAGAGAGGCTTAGTAATTTGCCTCTAGCCTTCTCCCAGATACTAGCTAACATTTATTGATTGAGCATTTCCTATGTGTCAGGTACTGTGCTACAAGCTTTACATGCCATTTTCTTTAGCACTTTTTCTTTTTATTGGAGAAGTTGTAGGTTTACAGAAAAATCCTTCAGAAAAGACAGAGTTCCCATATCCTCCTTCCACTATAATTAACACCTTGAATTAGTGTGGTACCTTCATTACAGTTGATGAAAGAATATTATTATAGTTGTAATAGGGTCACTGTTTGTGCTGTAGAGTCCTGTGGTTGTTTTTTTTTTTTTTTAAAGTTTGTTCTGGTAACATATATACAACCTAAGATTTCCCCCTTTAACCACAGTCAAATATATAATTCAGTGCTGTTAATTACCTTTACAGTGCCATGCTACCATCACCACCATCCATTATCAAAAGTTCCCCATCACCCCAAATAGAGACTCTGGAATTGAAGCATTAACGTCTCATTCCTTATCCCTACCCTGGGCCCTGATAACGTGTCTTCTAGTTTTTGACTATGAATTTGCTTGCTCTCACTAATATAAAATAGAATAAGCACATTCCTTTAACATTTAAAACAACCTTTGAGGTAGGTTACTACTATTATTGTACTTTAACAGGTAAGAAAGGCGTGGCTTGAAGACATTAAGAGATTTGTCCAAAGTCATTGAGCAAGTAGGTAATAGAGATGGGAATAGAAGCCAGGCTAGTTGACCTTAGAGCCCTCGTGCCTAGTCAGTGCTTTATCTGTGCCAAACCCTGTTCTAGGTATTTTTCTATGTGTTAACTAATTTAGCTCTCATATCAACCCAGTGAGGTGGGTTCTAATACTTCCGTTTTGCAGATGACAAGTTCAGGCATGTACAAGGGAAGTAGCTTTCTCAAGTTTATATGCCTGATAAACTTGATGCAGATGCAAAGCCATGTATTATGGTACCACAGTGTAAAGTATATTCCATTCCCCCTGCCTGTGATGCTTATAATATGTCATCCTAAGCCTATAGTCTCTGAGCCCTTTTCTTCCTTATCTTATTCATTCATTCAAATGAACATACATCGACTACCTTCTAGATGCTGAACTACAGGCTGGGAGATAAAACAGTGAATAAGCCACTACCTGGACCCTTAAAAATATCACAAGGAGTCTCATGGGAGTTTATATTGTAGGCATTAGAGAACCACTGGAAAGCAGAACATGACTAGATTTATAATTTTTAAGATCATCCTAGAAACAGTATGACTTATGTTTTGGAAAGGGAAGAGATGACCACTATGGTTTGGAATCTGTTTACAAAGTTCTGGCAGCATAACCTAATGGCTGTTCCCAGGGTTCCAGTCCTGGATCTAGTGCCTGCCAGGTGTGTGAACCTTTCTGTGCCTCAGTCTCTCCATCTGTAAAACGGAGATAAAGACAGTATCTATAGTATAGGGTTGTTGTGAGGACTAAAGCACTTAGAGCAGGTCCTGGTACCTACTAATCACTATAGATGTAGAGGTTATTATCATTTTTGTTACTAACT